>BSBN01000888.1:17062500-18262500 GCA_027924645.1 Cunninghamia lanceolata
AAATATTACATAGTAGTCCATAATACATTGAAAAATCCATGTGGTATTTATAATATGTACTATAAATTTTAAGAGGCATACTATAAAATGGCTTAAAATATTCAGATGCTCTTTTTAAGATTATCAAACCTAGATGTACTTCACAAAATTATTGTACAATGTTGTTTGGCTATATTCTATGTAATATTTGGGATGTGGTATGTGGTCTTGATTACCAATTCTTAATTTTAAAACATCTTTTACATTAGGTGATACTCTAATTTTAGAGTGTCAAAATTGTTTAATTTCATCCTTTGTACTATCAATTAGTTTTTTATCAACTCATGGGACCTTGCCACTAAAATCCCATTTATCATTTTCAAGAGGACTATATAGTCTTGATCTTAATTTTAGTGTTTTCAACAATGTTTAATGATTTAGGTTTAAGTAATTATAAGTTTGCCTTATTAATAAAGACTTTATTAAGAGCTTACTCACTATTTGTTAGAAATGAAAGCAACACTACTTGAATGGAAATCTAATTCAAATAATTTTTTGCAATCTTTTAAGTGTGTATTATCAATGGAGATTGTAACATAAATTGAAACTATGCTTCAAAGAGATGCAAAATCATAAAACTTAACACATCACACAATGATACAGTGTTTAACATGGAGAAAACCATTTCAGGTAAAAAATCTACATAGAAAGAGGCCCAATGTTTGTATTAATCTACAAAAGATTGTACAATACAACACCACCAATCTCTCTTTCATTTTCCAATCTAACAGCATTTCGGTAGCACCTGAGTGCCTAAAATCTGTATTGTAGCAACAAATACATGAAAAATACTTATAGAAATATTTTCCAACTCATTCTAGGCATTCAGCTTCTCTCTCATGAGATTCCCCAGCATGCAAACATTAAATGCCATCTTACAAGCACCTTTCACTTGTCTAAATACAACCATGCAAAGGTCGGGTACCCAAGACTAAATCTGACCTCTTACAACATCTTATGATGCATCATAATAATCATAGATTCCACAAAAGAGTATCTTTCCAAGATAGGAACCTTGGGCTAAACATAGCAACTTACAACTCATTAATATCCATCATATGCATCATAATGTCATAGAATCTTATGACAACTTGTAGTTGTCATAGATTCTTTACATGCACCCACCAAACATTATGACATGCATGCTAAAAATAGTAGATTCTCCCAAGGTGGCACCTACACTCATTTACTTTGAGTTCTTACATTTGCCAATAGTAAATGTCACTCCATAACTACTGCCAGTAACTCTGAAATTACCACTATCAGTGAAACTATTACATCTCCTTATGGCTAATTACAAATAACAAATAATAAATGGAATAAATACAATATTGGGATTTACAAGGTTAATGGCACCTTATCCCAACATTCTCCCACTTGACATTATACATTGTAAATCAACCCATAGGAAAACAAAATAAATAATCAGGCACTAGAAACAAGCCCCATGGCCTCTCTGTGCCACATGAACTTCTCTATGCTCACAGACTTGGTCAATGAATCTACAACATTCTCTTGATTGTCTATCTTCTTTAGCTCAATTTGTCCATTCGCAACCAACTCTCAAACAAAGTGATACTGAACATCAACATGCTTAGTTCAAGCATGATACATAGGATTCTTAGCCAAACAGATAGCACTCTGGCTATTACAGCCAATCTGAATGATCCTGCAATCAAATCCAATACCTGTACACAATCTCCTCAACCAAATTGCCTCCTTGAAAGGAAGCTAGGTGTGTGTAAAGTACTTCCTACACTAATATAATGAGGAGAGGGATATGCAAATTCAAATTTGTCCTAACTATTACAGCAATGTTAAACCATTAGCATGAGATATTGTAGTAAAACACAAGAACCAGAAAGTAGAAGAAGAAGAGAGACAAAGATCTACAGTGGGGAAAACCCTTATTAGGTGAAAAACCCCACACTCAAAAACTTGCACAATGTATTAACAAATCTGAAAGAATGTTTTACAATACACTTGCAATGCAAGCTTCAATACTCTTCGACACTCATGTTTGGAGTCAATCTGGTAGCATAACAGTACCTGTAAACCTGTGATACAAACTCCATCTCCAAGCACCTATTTATATTGAATATACAAGGAAATATTGGACCTTTCTTGAGATGGGCATCCAACATGGCTTCATGGACCAAAACCCATGCCTAAGGACACTTGGTCAATATTGTAGAATGTGTCTGACACTTGTCCACAACTCCCATTCCAAAGAGGTCACCTATTTCCAAAATGGGCTATGACAGATGCTCTTACGACACTTACGACCGTCGTAGAATCTGTCATAGCGGTTACAACTTACAATTGTAAGAGAATCTATCATACACATGTTATAAATAGTATATTCTCTTACAACATGTCATATTCCACCTTGGGGTGCCCAAATATGCCTTATTCAAAGATGCTTCATGACACATGTCATCACCTGTCTTACAACCTTCTATTTTTGACTCTTACATGTCATAGATTCGTCATAGGAATCCATCATAACCGTTTCGGTCAAACATTCCTTACACAACATGGAAGATGCTGACACATGGAAAAATGATTCTACCACTAAGTGGGATGCCTATCTCCTCATGTGAGGACAAAAATACAAGTTGTCATAATCCATGTAGGATTGACACATCACCATGCCACATCCCACAATATGACAATATGGAATTTCCAAATATTTAAAACATAGGCAATTAAATAATAAATATAAACATTTTTAAATGTAGAGAATTACCAAGGTTGAGACACCTTAATTCTCAACATTCTCCCAGTTGTCAAACACCTTGTAAGATCCAGTAGAAAAACAAGACTTAACTACTATATGCTGAAAGGCCCATAGACTTCGAACACCATCTGAACTTCTTTATGCTCACTAGTTTCATCAATGCATCTGCAACATTCTTCAAAGTATCTACCTTCTCCAAATTTACCTTTCCATCCTCAACCATGTCTCTCATGAAGTGAAACTGAACATCAATGTGCTTGGTTCTAGCATAGAAAGTTGGATTCTTTGCAAGGCAAATTGCACTCTGACTGTCACAACTAATCGTGATCTGACCTAAATCAACACCAATATCGGAACACAATCTCTTAAGACAAATGGCTTCCTTACAAGCATGAGTTGCTGCCATGTACTCAGCTTCTGTCATGGACAAAGAAACAACAGGTTGTTGCTTACTCATCCAACTAATAGCACCACCAAATAGTATAAACACATAAGCATTGGTGGATCTCCTATTGTCAATGTCACCTGCCCAATCTGAATCCACAAATCCATGAATATCAACAGAATGCGAAGGTCCTAAAACATTACCATGATAGCAAATGGAATACTTGGAAGTACCCCTCAAATATCTGAACACTCGCTTAACTGCATCCCAATGAACCCATCCAGGATTAGCCATAAATCGACTAAGGACTCCCACTGCTTGGGCAATGTCTGGCCTTGTACGGACCATAGCATACATCAAACTGCCAACAGCACTAGCATAAGGTACTCTGCTCATGTCCTCCACCTGACTAGAAGATTTTGGACAATTCTCAACAAACAACTTTGTCCCCAAAGAAACGGGAACACACAATGGTCTACAATCTACCATGTTGAATTTGTCAAACACGATCTTCACATACTTACTCTGGCTTAACCAAAGTTTTTTACTAGTTCTGTCTCTTCTAATTTCCATTCCTAGAATGTACTTGGCTGCCCCTAAATCTTCCATTTCAAACTGTACTGACAACTGAGATTTAAAATTAGAAATCATATTCTTACCCTTCTCAATGAGCAACATATCATCAACATACAGTCCAACAATGAGAATACGATCACCATCAAATTTATAATACACACAATGATCAGATTTCGATCTCACAAATCCAATTGACAACACAAAGGCATCAAACTTCAAGTACCATCTCCTAGAGGATTGCTTCAAAACATACAAAGACTTTTTAAGTTTACAAATCAAATTTTCTGTACCTTTCACCATGTAATGCTCTGGCTGTGACATGTAGATTTCTTCCTCCAAGTCACCATGAAGGAAAGTTGTCTTCACATCCATAGGTTCTACCTCTAAGTCATAAGCTGCCGTGAGAGACAACAGGAATCGAATGGATGTCAACTTTGCAATGGGAGAGAATATCTCACCATAATCTATACCCTCCACTTGTGAATACCCCTTCGCAACCAATCTAGCCTTATACTTCTCAACACTACCATCTGCACCAATTTTCTTCTTGAACACCAATTTGCATCCAACGGGTTTCCATCCAGGAGGCAAAGGCACCAAGTCCCAAGTTTGATTCTTTTCCAAAGAAGCCATTTCTTCCTCCATGGCCTCCTTCATATCTAAAGCCTCTGATATAGTTCTAGGTTCATCACTGTTAGTAAGCAAAGCATAAGCACAACTAGAATCAAGCAATGTAAAACCAAACCTTTCAGGTTGCTTTGTTATCCATGTAGACCTCCTCAAAAGCTAAGGTTGAGCTTCAGCTTCTTCATCTGAGCTCTCAGAGTTGCTAGAGCTCTCCTCATCATTAGGTCCAACATTGTCTTTCTATTCAATCTTCTCAGGGGTGAAAGGAAACTGAACAACATCCTCTTTCTTTTCTTTTTCTTCTGGCTGCAACACAATGGAAGAAGGTGTAAGCTCTCTGAAGATGACACTTCTGCTATACAACACTTTTTCAACCATGGGGTCCCAAAGCTTGTATCCTTTCACCCCAACACCATAGCCAATGAAGATACACTTAACAGCTTTGTTCTCCAACTTTGACCACTTCTCCCTAGGAACATGTGCATATGCCTCACAACCAAAAAATAAAGATGCCTTATTGAAGGCTTTCTACCAGACCACACCTCCATGGCTGTCTTATCAACAAGAGTTGATGTAGGAGATCTATTTACTAGATAGCAAGCAGTGTCATTAGCTTCAGCCCAAAACTTTTGTTCTAGACCAGCTCCACTAACCATACTCCTAGCCTTCTCCATCAGTGTCCTGTTCATCCTCTCTATAACTCTATGTTGTTGTGGGGTGTATGGAGTTGTCTTATGCCTTTCAATCCCAAGTTCCTTGCAGTACTTATCAAATTCTTTACAACAGAACTCACCACCGTTGTCAGTTCTCAAACATTTAATCTTTTTACTAGTCTTATTTTCAACAAAAGCTTTAAACTCCTTAAACTTGCTATAGACTTTAGATTTGCTTCTGAGAAAATAAATCCATGTCCTTCTACTATAATCATCTATAAAAGATACAAAGTATATAGATTTTGATAACGAAGGAACATTAACAAGACCAAACACATCAGAATCAATAAGGTCCAACACACCAGAAGACTTATGAGAACTCGAGTAAAACTAAACACAATTTTGTTTTCCATAAATACAATGTTCGCAAAAGTCAAACTCAAGATTACAATCATTAACCCCTCAATGATGTTCTTATTTTTCAGGGTATGCAGATCCTTCTCACCAATGTGGCCAAATCTTTTATGCCATAACATTATCTTTTCTGCAGGATGTTTAACTTCCAATGCACGATTACAACCATCAAGACTAGAAACAACAGATTTCTTCACTAATCATTCAGATGGTGAGGATGAACTAACTACTGCCCTCTTCCTTGAGTTAGAAGAACTATTACATTGTGGAATGTATGCTTCCAGCTGAAATAGAGTACATCTCCTAGTACCCTTAGCAAGCACCATAGCTCCTCTAGTCATCTTGCATCCTTCTTTCAAAAAAACAACTTGCACACCTACATCATTCAAACTACTTACAGAAAGTAGGTTCCATGCTAAGCCTGGGATGTGCATAACCCTAGAGATCCCCTTCACTTGACCATTAGGGAATCAGGTAGAGACTCTTCCACAACCAACAATCTTCAAATGAGAGTCGTCACCCAAATACACCTTTCCACCATCAAACTCCTCATACTTAGTGAACTAGTCTCGATGCGAGGTCATGTGGAATGATGCACCAGAGTCGATTAGCCACACATCATTAGATGCATGGGTTACCAAGGCTGCAATGAAAGCATCACCATCATCTTGTGACTTGTCAGAATCTGAATTAGGAGCTTTCTTCTTTTTCTTCTTCTCTTCTTTGCATTCCTTTCGGAAATGCCTAGTTTTTCCATAGTTCCAACAAAGAGCCTTGGACTTTTTAGGAGATTTGGATCTCCCATGGGATTTGGATATCCTTCTTCTTCCCTTTCTCCTTGGGTCTTCCACAAACTATAAGGGCCTCTTTGGCTGCGTCAGAAGACTTTCTCCACATCTCTTCAAATAATAAAGCAGGGTCATGCACTGATCCTCCTCCTCCACCTTTACACCAATAGATGTCAATTGTGTAACCAGCATGTTGAAAGCATTCATATTTTCAGCAATGGATCCTCCATCCTCCATTCAAATAGAATACAACTTCTTTCTTAGGAAAAGTTTATTAACCAAGGATTTTGCTAGATACACATCTCCCAACTTCTTCCAAAGTAGTTTTGCAGTAGTCTCCTCATGGACATTTAACAACACAAAATCAGCAAGACTAAGTCTAATGAGACCCTTAGCCTTCTAATCCTTGAGATACTAGTCAGCTTGTGACATTGCAGCTAGTTTAGTTCTATTCACACTATCCCAAAAGTCTCAGTCAACAAGCATGTCTTCCATCTTGAGCTTCCACAACTCAAAATTACTGCCATTGAACTTCTCTACTTCAAATCTTCCAAATGTGCCTGCCATCTCCTTGCTACAATAAGATATAGAATGCTCTGTACAGACTCCCACTCAACCTAAGATCAAAAAACCCCTACCCAACAACTAGGACCAAAGGTGATCAAGCTTTGATACCAACTGAAAGGAAGCTACGTGTGCGGAAAACACTTCCTACACTAATCTAATGAGGAGAGGGCTATGCAAATTCAAATTTATCCTAACTATTACAGCAATGTTAAACCATTAACGTGAGATATTGCAGCAAAACACAAGAACCATAAAGTAAAAGAAGAAGAGAGACAAAGATTTACAGTGGGGAAAATCCTTATCGGGTAAAAAAACCCACACTCAAAAACCTACAAAATGTATTAACAAATCTAAAAAAATGTTTTACAATACACTTGCAATACAAGCTTCAATAGTCTTAGACACTCGTGTCTAGAGTCAATCTAGCAGCATAATAGTACCTGTAAACCTATGATACAAACTCCATCTCCAAGCACCTGTTTATATAGAATATACAAGGCAATATTGGACCTTTCTTGGGATGGGCATCCAACATGGCTTCATGGACCAAAACCCATGCCTAAGGACACTTGGTCAACATTGTAGAATGTGTCTGACACTTATCCATATCTCCCATTCCAAAGGGGTCTCCTATTTCCAAAATGGGCTATGACGGATGCTCTTACGACATTTACGACCGTTATAGAATCTATCATAGCAGTTACAACTTACAATTGTAAGAGAATCTATCATACACATGCTATAAATAACATATTCTCTTACAACATGTCATATTCCACCTTGGGGCACCCAAATATGCCTCATTCAAAGATGCTTCATGACACATGTCATCACCTATCTTACAACCTTCTATTTCTGACTCTTACATGTCATAGATTCGTCATAGGAATCCATCATAACCGTTTCGGTCAAACATTCCTTACACAACATGGAAGATGCCAACACATGGCAAAAGGATCCTACCACTAAATGGGATGCCTACTCCTCATGTGAGGACAAAAATACAAGTTGTCATAATCCATGTAGGATTGACACATCACCGTGCCACATCCCACAATATGACAATATGGAATTTCCAAATATTTACAACATAGGCAATTAAATAATAAATACAAACATTTTCAAATGCAGAGAATTACTAAGGTTGAGACACTTTAATTCCCAACACTCCTTAGAGACATGGGTAGTACCCATATACTCTTCTTCTGTGGTGGACAAATCTACTGTGGGCTACCTCTTACTCATCCAACTCACTATTCCTCCAAACAGAGTAAACACATAGCCATTAGTGAACCTTTGACTATCCAAGTCACCTACCCAATCTGAATCAACAAACCCTGTATGTCCAAAGATTTATCAACACTATCAGTACCAGAATAAGCCAAACAATGATCAGGAGTACCTGCAAGATATTTAAACACCCTCTTCACATAATTCCAATGTTGTCTACCAGGGTTAGACATACATCTTCTCAAAACTCCCACTGCTTGGGCAATATCTAGTCTAGTGCAAACCATTACATACATCAAACTCCCTACAACACTACCATATGGCACATTAGACATATCATCAAAATCATCCCTAGTCTTTGGACACATATCTAATGAAAGCTTAGTACAAATGGGTAAAGGAACTCTAACTAGGTTATAGTCCTCAAAACTATATCTCTGTAGAGTAGTGTTCACATACTTACTTTGTGACAACCAAAGCTTTTGATTACCTGTGTCCCTTCTAATCTCCATTCCCAGAATATACTTGGCAGAACCAAGATCCTTCATATCAAATGCACCTAAAAGTTGGGCTTTAAGCTCACTGATCATACCCTTAGTATTGCTGAAAAATAACATGTCATCAACATACAAAGCAATAACCAGTATAGAATTATCAACAGAATGAATGTAAACCTAGTAACCCTCCTCGCTTCTAACAAAACCCAATTTCAAAACAAATCAATCAAACTTTTGATACCACATTCTGGGGGACTGTTTTAATACTTTTAAAAAGTAATAGTAAAATATTCATAATTAATTATTTGATTTTTTTTGCTCATTTGCACCTAACTTTATGCTTATTGCTTATCCCTATACTTATGTACAGATAATCCTAGTTTAATTGGCTTCATATAATTATTTATAAAAAAAATTTATTACACAAAATAAACATATTAGTTAAATGTTGGTTTGCACCCAAGGTGTATTTAATATGATATCATTCTTACATTTAAAATCAAAATTATATATTAATTTTTTACTTGTGATTATTTACAAATTTTAAACTATTTATAATTATTTTATCATTTATGTTAATTTTTTTTACAAAATAAACTAACTATAAATTTTACATATTATTAAAGGTAGGTACTATCTACTACATAGCACTTATTACTCTACCATAGAAATTTGAGTAGTTGACTACCATAAAACTTAATTTTTTTGTATTAACTAAAACTGATTACAATAAAAAGCATCCATAATAGGTAACCAATGCTTTGAAAATGACTAGACAAGAATGAGCATACAAATAACATCACAATGGAGATAATAATTACTACATACAATAGGCTAATTATAAAAACTATACAAACTTCAACATGCCATTAAATAACTTGATTAATTACAAAAGTACATAGATTTTCAATATGACATTACATAAATCTAACTTGATTAATTACAAAAGTACATAGACTTTCACTATGATATTACATAAATCTTTTATTTTCAATTTATTGATAAACTTAGAGTTGGCTAATTTCTAATTGATTTTCGCCAACTAGTAAGCGATATATCTACTTGTCTTTAATATTACTTATAATTAAGAAGACAACAATATAATTTAGACAAATATATTAAAATAAAACCTTCAAATTATAATTTCCATATGCATATAGAAATTAAGAAGTGCCATGAACATCTAATTCTAAGACATATTGGTCTAAACAATTAAACGTTACATGCAAAACATATATAGGTCTTTGTATGACTTCTATTATAATTGTCATGATGGGATGGTGTAAATGCATTCCAAGTTCTCAAGAATGAATCTACATCTTAAACTATTTATTTATTTGAGCTTCTTTAGTGAATGTCATAGTTTCTAGACCACTTCCATAAATGGCAATGGTCTTTGAGCTCCTTTAATGAATGCCCTAGTTTCTAGACCACTTCCATAAAGAAAATGAGCAATGATCAAATACAAGTCCAATACATGTAAATAATGGTATGCTTTATGGATAATAGTTGCAATATATTATTCTAAAATATATAAAATGTATTCCTAGAATGAAATCTATGATTTCATAGATTGTAGAATGCATGCTTCTAGAGTGCATATATAGTTTGGCATAATGCCTCATCAATGGCTTGGATATAGCATTTAACTAGTGACAAAATATTCCATGGAAAAGTTACTCGGTAGAAATTTAACAAAAAGGAATCAATGAGTCCAATGCCAAATAATGGCTTAGAATGGCTTGTAGTTTACATGACAAAATGCCAAAGATAAATAAAATCTTTTGTTACTAGTTATAAATTAATTATAAAATGGTTTGAGGATTGTAATAGTCGTTAAAATGTCTTACGATCTACATGAAATATTGATCAAAGAACAATACAGAACCAGTAGTTTGAAACAAATGTAATGGAAGATTTAAAAACCTATTTATACCTCGTCTCCATGAAAGAGTGATTGGGACGTAATAGACCTATTGTTATTCCTACTGTATAGATATTCACAATGAAGACTATTTGCAAAGATAGGGAACATACAATTACTATTATTGGTGATGTTAGCTAGATCACAATCTCTTTCATATGATAGATTGAATTAACCATTTATTGAGAAAATTTAGTAAGGAGAAATGGGTTAGAGACCCCAATTGATAGACTTAGACAAAACCACATGGAATCCTACTCTAGCCAAATAGAGAGGACTACCTAAGCCAATACTACAAACAATAGTATCCTCTGAATATAAACATATATTTTTTGAGGATCTCAATAAGTATCACTAATGGTGAGATAAGGCAAAGTTTACACCAAATGTTACGATAGCATAATACAAGTCTCAATAAAAACTATCGACCTCTATTCAATCTAGTTAGAGTCTCATCTTTGACTAGACTTATAAGACTTTTAAACATAATGAAGGAAAAATATCCTAATGTATAGTCATGAAACAAACATAGTATGATTTACATAGAATAAATAATGATTTAATCTTACTTTCATTGGCTTCACATCTTTATCAATAGTGATAATGAGGAACATCACTTCAAGGTAATGATAATACCAAAGGGCATCTCAGGCACTCATAATGACACGAAGATCTTCCAATTCCTTTATGGATAGAGGTTGTATCCTTGGTGCAATAATAATGTTCAATACAAAATGAACTCGCATGGACCAAATCCCATTCAATACCAGTCATATAGCCATCCTTAGGTGATGACAAGAAGCATAAATGGAAACAATAAACTTCTATCTTAATGAAACCCAAGTATAGTACTTATAGAACTAAAGACTCATCGACAGTAAACGTTATCACATATAAATATCATAGTCATGATTTTTAATCTTAAATTTTTTTATCTCTTTCATACCTATATAACACATCTTCCTCTTCCAACTATGTGAGTTTTTGTGATCATTGACTACAATAGTATTCCTAATGCTAATAGTTCATCTTTCCAAAATGTACACTACCCTCTCCATAATACCACAACCAAGAAGGTAATAATATTCTTAAAAACACCTTCCATTATCATGTCCCCCATTAAATGTAAGTATTAATTGGCATAAATTCCCTAAATGCCACAATTCTTCCTCAAAATAGGGTTGTACATATTATAATGCTAATAATAGGATAGTAATTAAATCTGGTAAAAGTTGTAAAACTCTTATTAAACGATCAAGTTGATGAGAATGACGCTAGTGCATAATAATAAATATAAATATCCTTAGCCCTTAGTATAGTAAGGAATTAAGAAAAATACTAAGAAATGTTATAGGAATAATAATCGGTTCAAAATATTCAATTAAAAAATAAAATAAACTATTGCAACCAACTTTAAACTTAAAACTATTTGTCATAATATACAATTATTCAAAGACAGTAGAGAATTCACATACTGATTATGATGACATTCAAAATATCTCTATATGCCTACATATACATCATCATAGAATCATACTAAAAACTTGTGCAAGTGTGTGGGGTTCTTGTTTAGCTTGGTTTGGATGCCATGTTTTCACCATGTACCATCCTCTCTTGAATGATATTCTTGTTCAACACATAGGAGGGGGGAAATACTCTCATGGATCCACCTCATGTCAAAATAGATGGTAGTTGGTCTATTATCATAATCAAAAACTAAATAAGATATAAACTACATATGATAAATGGGTACAAATATTATGCTCAATCAACTATCATATCTTATCAAGATTATTCGTTGAGATAAAAATATCAACTATCATAATATCATAAAACATATAATGAAACATTTAAAATATTGGTTTAGCACACCTCAACCAATTAATTAATCATAAAAAAATATTTCCAAAGCAAATTTTTATAAATGAGATGTAACACATTCGTTGGACCCACCACCTTGAACATACCCATTGATTTTGATCCTTGAAAGTGTGCCACCTCAACCAATGCTACCACAAACCATGAACTATACTACCACCTAGAAGAGTGATGATATACATGATATATCTACGATATAGTCATTAAACTAGCCAATATCAACTATGATTTCAACCATTTTACATCTTTTCTATCATGGTAAGGTAATTACAACAATTAATATTTGCTTGCCTTTAGCTAACTACTATCAATCCTTTTTCTAGAGATGGTACTAGTTGCTATGTGACCCATGTTGCAATAGTGGAAAACACTTTCTTACACTTTTTCCCATTTAGTTTTGTACTTAGTTTGGGGTAATTTCTTAATCTATTTGTAGCTACAAATGACGTATTTTGTGTATAGTTGGGCTAGGGTACTTAGCCCCATTTGCACCTAGTGTTATTCTTATCACGTATCCCTATACTAATGTACACACAATCCGAGTTTAATTGGCTTCCAATAATATTATTTATAAACAAAGTTAGTTACTCAAAATAAACATTTAATTAAATACTGGTTGCACCCAAGATACATTTAATACAATACCCTTCTTACATTTAAAATCAAAATTATATATATTTAATTTGTACTTGTGATTAATTACAAATTTTAAGTTATTTATGATTACTTTACCATTTATGTTAAATTTATCTTTACAAATTAAACTAACTATAATTACATATTATTATTATTTAAAAAAAGGTGTAAAGCACCCATACGAATTTTATTGAAACCATTAGTTAAGATGTACAAAGAGGGGCCCATCCCAAGAAAAAAGCCACAATGACCATCCATTGCTTGCTTGTATTGGAGAAAACCAAAAGGCAACAACACGGACATACAAGGAATGCAAAGAGAGGGCAGAATAAGATAACTATCATTACATATTATTAAAGGTAGGCACTATCTACTACGTAACACTTATTACTCTACCATATAAATTTGGGTAGTTGACTACCATTTCATAAACTTTTTTGTATTGACTAAAGTTGACTACAATAAAACTAGCTTAGATATCTTAAATACATCTCTCTAAAATACGCCGAGAGATATTAGTCTTGAGGCACCTATAGTTTAATTGTTTTTAAGAATAGTTAGGTGCCTCGAGACTAATATCTCTCAGCGTATTTTAGATAGATGTATTTAAGATATCTAAGCTAGTAGCATCCGCAGTGTGGTATGTAAAATATTACATTAGCATGTTTTTATTGTGTTTGGAAAAAGTATTTTTGTCCTTTGCAAATATTAAATGAGACATTTCACATTAAACCAAAAAATTAATCTTCATGCTATATCAATAGAGTTTAATAGAAGAATTATATCCAATAATATATACATTACATAAATTTATTGTGCTTCCAAAGATTTGAGTCTTTCTTCCTCAGCTCTCCTTTTGGTGAGTTGTTTCCCTATTTTCATTTTTTATAACGATCGTATGAAAATGGTGGTGAGATTCTAAGTCCATCCAAGGATTTAACACGTGAAATAGCAACAAATGTTAATCATATTCTTTCTTTTGGTCCTATATCAATTGTTGCCTTGGAAAGAGTCAATCCTTGTGACTTATGGATTGTTAGTGCCCAAGCTAATTGTAATGGCAATTGATGTGTGCATCCCCTATGTATCAGTGCAATTGGAATTATATTTAGAGTTGCATCTTCAAATGGCATTCTTGAGTAATTATCAAATTCAACCATGACATATGTTGGTGGATCTGGTGGGGCACTTCCAAGTTTGTATATGATATTTCGAATGTATCATAAAGCTCCATTTAAAAGGCATGCTTCTATCCATAGATTAGATGTTAACATGACTCTTGCATCCTTTATAATTAATAATTCAACATCTAATTCATCATTTTGACCTCTTGCTAGATTAATGCTACCTTATTTTGTTGCAATGCTACAATCAATAATATTTTGTCATCTCTAGTTCTTTGCTTCTTGTGGATTAGTTGGTTGTGTTCCTGACATCAGTGCATGCAAATCTAGCCAATACATATCTTCTGCACTCAAAGTAAATAAAATAGTTGGTGTTCCAATTTCATGCAAGAGGTCAGTTAATTCAGCTTGACATTTTACCCAATAAGATCGTGTACCCCATAGTGTAGTACCAAAATGCATCAAACGATTAGCTAGATGTGAATGGGGGATATTTTCCATATGCTCTCATAACTCATTGATTGTGATTGGCATATCTTGAAATCTTTTTTTGACAAACACAGCAGATGAGTTTTGTGCACGATGTCTCATAATCATATTCATCATATAGTATCTAAATCGAGGGTATCGTCCAAAGTGATGATCCCTATATTGAAATAAATGTTTAACAAACTCATGTAAATGGACTCTTCTTATACGTGGTTCTAGCCAATCACATCGCCCATTAGGAAATAGTGTTAGAAAATCCATATCAAGTAATCCTTCCGTCACATGCTCATTTACTGGAGTTGTTCCAATTCTTGGCCAATCAATTAGTGATCCAAGATCTAAATTAGGGTTATTTACCCATGCTTGGATTAGTTCCATCTCTCTTTGAACATTTGGTGGTTTTGATGCCATTGATGTAGTGTGTTCAATAATGTTTCCTTCACCTATCTCTATCATTTGACCCACAAATACATATTCATTTGCTTCTTAATCAAACTCCATATGGATAGAGTTCAATTTGTCAAAAATGTTTTCATCTGAATTGTATGCAAATTCATTAAGAGCATTTTCATCAATTTGAACATCTCTATAGAACTTATCATTTTCTATCTTATATTTTAGTATTGACTATAAAATTATAATTTGTTCCACGCTGATCCTTCCTTTGAACAATAATAATTGGCAAATCTTTTATTCGATGTGGTAAAATTTTTTCTATTTCCCTTACTTCTTGTGGGAAACTTATTGTATGTCCTTTATATTTATACTGACCTCCAGTTGCATGTGTGACTTCAAGAATTGGGTTGATCCGTGCTATCAACATTTCCTCAATTTGTGTTAAGTTTCTAAGTTATAGTTGTGGTCCATGATCCATGTTGTTTGTTGCATAAAATCAGTGTTCATGTTTCTCTTGTCAACATCTATTACAAATAGGGCCTTCAGATAGTAGATACCCGTGTAACCTTTATTCCTATATAACTTTCTCCATAAATGTAGCACATACCTGGCATAGAAAGTTTATCTAGTCCTTGTTAGAATATCATTTGTAAAGTCCTCAAATCAATCTCAACATTTCTATTATTATTAACATGATTTTGATTATCAACATTCATTGCAAATTGGAATCTATTATTCGGTGTTTCTAGCACATGATCTATTGTAATAGAATTCATCCCTTCATAACTAACCTCAGCATTCCCATGAGATTGATGATGTCTTATTCTCAATATATATTGTTCCTCATGAGATGTTTGTGCATGATGTGTTATTATATCTTTAGTGTGTTGTCTTGTTTCAGCTTCAATCTCTTCCACTGTCATATCTGCCTTGCGCTTAACACGTCTTTCTCTATCACTTTGGTTACAATGATTTCTTTTTTCATCTCTTTGTGCATCACTCATTTTTTCACATTGTTGTCTCATATAATTTCAATTATATTCTCTTCGTTGTTATGTTTTTTGTACTTCATTTTGAAGACTTCTTTCTTCCTGTCTTCATGCATCAACCATTTGTTCACATCGTTGTCTCATATAATTTTGAGCATATTATCTTCTATATTCTCTTTGTTGTTCTTCATTTTTAAAATTTAGCTTTGTGTGAGGCATCCTATAAAATATATTTATCACATTTCAAATTAAACTATCACCAACATTTGTAATCAATTTTAAGATGTGTTTGAAATTTAACATATTTATCATACAAAATTTTATCATACAAAACAATGGCTACTCTCTCAATCCAACGTACATTCATAATACATTATATAATATAATATAATATATTACAAATAAATATTATATATTGAAAAGTGTAAATGTTAATATATCTATTCTATATAAATATAATATTTATTTATTATATTTAAGATAATTTATTAATTAACTAATAAATAAGGTCAGTTGTGCTCCTAAACCCTCATATAAATGTTAATATATCTATAATATATAAATATAATATTTATTTATTTTATTTAAGATAATTTATTAAATTACTAATAAATAAGGTCAAATGTGCACCTAAAATAAATATTAAAACAAACTATGTTTTTGCAAAGTAAATATATGAAAAGTGAAATCCCAAAAACAATCAAGTTATTGCTATTTGAAAGAAAATAAAATTTTTCTATCCAAAACAAATATTTATTGCTTGGAAAGTAAATATGTTTTTGCTATTTGAAAGTAAAACAAATATTAAAACAAACTATGTTTTTTGCAAAGTAAATATATGAAAAGTGAAATCCTAAAAACAATGAAATATTTCATAAATATATAATATATAATTACAAATATTAAATTGAATTTTCAAAAGTAAAGAAAAAAGTATATGTAAACATAAATAACAATATAGTAACTTGGATTTTTTCAACTTTAATTTATTTGGTGCACTTTCCAAAATAATTAATTAATATGATGTATAATTGTTCTGGAAAAAAAATAATTATTATTGAAATGACTCACTTGGATTTTTTTTAGATTTATTCTTCTTGTTCGCTGCAGTTTCTTATTTTTTGCACTTTCTTGTTTGTTTTTGGCTCTCAATTTATTTCAACTTTATAATTTGTGAAGTGATGTATCAATTCAAATGTCTTTTACATTTATATTAATCCTTATTTTTATTGTTTTATTTGTCAGCAATTTTTTAATTAATCCTTATTTATTGTTTGATTTGTAGCCATTTAATTGAAAAAGTTAACATTTTTTTATTTACATGCATCTCATTCTACCCCTTGATGTCACTGTAGGTTATGCCTCTCGGGGTAACGAGCAACCAAAATAGGTTATGAATAACACACAAATAACATTACAATGAGAATACAAATAACATTACAATGCAAATAATAATTACAGGTATAGTAGGTTAATTATAAAAATTATATAGACTTCAACATGGCATTACATAACTTGATTAATTACAAAGATACACAGAATTACAATATGACATTGCATAACTCTTTTATTTTCAGTTCATTAATTAACTTAGAGTTGACTAATTTCCAATTGATTTGCTCCAACTAGTAAGTGACCTCTTTACTTGTCTTTGACATTACTTATTATTGAGAAGATGACAATATAATTTAGAAAAATATATTAAAGCAAAGCCTTCAAACTATAATTTTCATATACATAAGCAAAGACAGAGATCTAGACAGGTAGATGACTATCACTCACAAAAAGGATAGTTATGATTAAGGTTGTTTTATTTGCTATCCCCATTTACCTAGTGTCTTGCCTCTAATTAGCTAAGTGTGTTTCTAAAGATCTAAATGTCCTGATGAAAAATTCATGTGGGAAGACTCCAACGAACAAAAAAAGAACCCCTCTTATAAATTGGGACTTGGCTCAAAGTGGGAAATTAGAAAGGGGTGCATGAATACAATGTATAATGAGAGAAGAAATCTTTAGGAGATGAATTGGTTTAGAGAATGTTTGAGAACCCCACCATCCTTTGGTGCCAAGTTTAATAGAAGAAATATCTAGATTGTGAAGATCTATGTTGCATCCTCATAGCAACCAACCTACCCAATGGCTCACAAATATGGCATTTTATGCTATGTTCTATATCACTAATCAGAAATCATCTCTCATTGAACATCTATAACAGGCACTCTGCTTGCTTTTGTACAAATTTATTCAATGGGGAGATACCTCTGGACTCCATTTCAGATCTGCAAGGTTGCCACAAAATCATGGAGGATATTTGGGGTGATAATGTGGTTGACTACATTGAACATAAGGAAGGAACTTTTGAATGGAAGGATTTTGGTAATGCCCCTATTCCTCAAAGGGAAAAAGATAAGATTCTGGAGATTTTTAATAAAAGATCAATCTCCTTGCAAGAAGGTGAAGACAATTTTATATGGACAAGAGCTAAATCTAGGAGATATGAAGTTAAATTTGGCTATAAATTTCAAGAATAGTTGAATGTAGTTTCATCTTGGCTCGCTAACCTATGCTGGGGGAATAGGGTCCTTCCAAAGGCAGGAGCACTTGCTTAGATGGATCTCCATATGTGCATTCTAACTGGAGATGGGCTTAACTATAGGAATTTTAGGGCCTTCAAGGTGTCCTTTATGCCTCACTAGTGAAGAATTGATAGACCACCCCCTCCTTGTCTGCCCTTTTTCCCATGAATGTTGGACATGGCTCATTGAGATGCTTGGTTGGAGTGGTCCTTTGCCATGAAATCTAGTGAACCTTTTTCTAAACTAGCCATGACTCCATGAAGATTCTACTTGGGGTGGGATTTGGTCGGTAAGCCCATCAATGGTGATATGGTATCTATGGAAGGAAAGAAACTATAGGATCTTCAATAAAAATCCTCACACGATGCAAGAGGTAAAAATGAGGATCAAGATGGGTATATGTGAATTCATGACCACAAGAATCATTTCCTCAAACCTGAAGAATATTAAAGACTACAAATAAAATAGAACAAACGATGATCTACAGATCATCTACATATTGTATGAAGAGGAGAAACAAAAAATAAACTCTTGTATTGATCAACAGGAGGCAAGAAATATTTAACATGAAATAAAGAAACTAACTACCTAACCGGACTAAATTGTCTGCTAGTTCTAGACACATAAATGTCAATTATTTACAATATGTTTATTATTCTAACATTCTCCCCCATAATAAACATACAAAAAATATTCATTAGCTATCCCAATTCTCCCCCATAATGAACATTGGGAAGAACACCAAGTGAATGTCGATACCATTCCAAGTTTTGTCTTCCAAGTCTGCTAACTCAAATTATCTTCACGATCTGCTAATCTTTCCTGTTTCAACTCTCACTCACTGTTGCGGCAGTCCCTCAACTTTGATCTTCAACCAATAATTCCTCTTTCTATTTGTAGCTTTCTTTTTTTCTTGATGTCTTGCAAGACCAACAAACTTCTCTTCCTTGTCTTCCTTGTGCTTTTGCACTATGCTAAAACAATTCAATTTCTTCAATTTTTTACTATTCTTTGCACTTGGTTGTTCACTATATTTGGCTATTTTGTTTCTATTGTTCATTTTTGTTTCCTTTTTCTCAACATGAGAAGACTTGTGTCTATAAAACAATTTGAACAAATCTGTGACCTTTTGCCAATCAAATACATTTTTCCAACCACAATTCATTTCCAAACAACCTATCATAGATTCTTTTTTTAACTCTCTATTCCAACATATCTTTTCACAATGATTTTTCAAACCACAAATCCTACAAGGGTGAATATCCCAACACATTTCCTTGTTATGTCATTTCTTGTTATAATGAGAACAATGCATTTCTTGAACAAATCTTCTTGAACCATTTCCTATACCTATGTATCCAATACTTTCATACTTTGGCCTAACCACTTAACTCAATGTGCTCTTTGATTCCTTGTCCATGCTTACCCAAACCTTCACCTTTATAACCAATTTTCTTCATGATATGTTAGCAAATTTTACTGATCCAATATACTTATTATTTTCAACTTTGCATTCTTTATCCAATGGACTTTCAACTCTTTCAAACAAATCACTTGTATCATATAAAACATCACAAACCAATGGTTTTATCCTCAAACATTTATTCTCTTCTTTTTGTAAATTGTTTTCTTCTTTTAGCCTTTCAATCTTTTCATTTTATTTCATCAAATAACTTCAATCTTTCTTCTAATTTTTCTTTAATATTAATTAATTCAATTTTAAGATTAGAAATTTGTATCCATTGTCTAGTCTTTTTCATTGAAACTTGTTTTAAATTTCTTAATAGTTCATTTCTTTCTTCTTCCCAATCATTTCTTTCTTTTTTCCAATCTTTTTTCTATCTTTTCTCTTTTAGCTTTTCCAATTGAAAAAGATTAAAACTTACCTTGAATTACTTGTCTTCGATTGTCGATTGGTTTTGGCGGCTTCATATGCCTTCACTGCATCTCAAATTGTCTTTTGTTGTGATATATGTTCCTTTGGTGTCTACAACTTCCTGTGCCAAATTTCTGCAATCTGTAATTTGTATCAACTCCTCTAGAATATCTGTTGTGGTGGAGTTTAGCAAAGTATCTTTTATCTAAACCTTCCATCCTCTCGATCTCTTGATGAAAATCCTCCTCTGTATTTTTTCACTAGCTGCGGCCCCTTTACAACTAGGATCTATCTTCTTTTGTTGCAAATCATAATATCTTTGTTGACTGGCTATGTCTAAACTCCTTATTCAAACACAGAGATTTTTTTTAATACAGATTTTTAACTTGTGCAATAAACTTTTAAATTGGCGAGTCTTTTTTTGGATCTAAACATGTAATTCAAATCCTTTTCTTGGCAACTTACATGAATTCATAAACCTTACCGGCACAACAACTTCACATTCAATGATTCCGCCTTTTCTTTTTTTTCTTGTTGGCTTACGGTCTCTTCTATGCAACCTCACAAAAAACTCTAGATCTGCGATTCCTTTATTTGGACTGAACAGTAACTTCACATTTTTCTCCTGTGATCAGAAATGTTGCAGTGATTTCAACAAACAATATTTCCTTGTGACTTGATTTCTTTAGCTCTTTTTTTTATGTATTCTCCTATGAGATTGGCGGTGCTATGAATTCAGTCTCTTATCATCTGTAATCTTCTTTAGATGCAATGATTGGTTTCATCTTGAACAACAATAGCTACAATCTTCTCCTTCGATTTGACTTATTACAGCTTACTTTATCTTCAGTGACTACCATTATGCGTCTTTCTTCATATCAACTTCAACTCTTTAAAACTGCAGATCTTTTTATTTTCTTTATCTTCCTAAATCTATAGCCTCTTTATGGACTTCTATTCAGGGGATTTTTATAAACCCTAACTCATCCTGTTCTAACGCTGTCTTCTTTCCATCATTTGACTTTTTCTTCAGATCTGCAGTGGCACCTCATTCAGATTTGTAGTATGGCAACAATTTTAACACTCAGCAATAAATCTCTGTAACTTCAAATGGCAACTCTAGAAAATCTTTTCAAAACTGTGATATGCCTGCGATCCCCTTTTTTTAGTGATGTATTTCACGATCCCCTTTGCTCAACTATCTCCTTGACTCCTTTAATCCTTTTAGGCTTCAAGCTTCCTCCACTATTCTCCCTGTGCTCTGATACCAATTGAAGAATATTAAAGACTACAAACAAAATACAAGAAACGATGATCTGTAGATTATTTACATATTGTATGAAGAGGAGCAACAAAAAATAAACTCTTGTATTGATCAACAAGAGGCAAGAAATATTTAACATGAAATAAAGAAACTAACTACCTAACCGGACAAAATTGTTGACTAACTAAACACATAACCATCAATTATTTATGGTATGTTTATTATTTTAATAGAACCCCAAGGTTTTTAACTCCTAGGATGATAAGATTTTAGGGAAATGGAAAGAATGTTGTGAAGTGAGAAAATGCTAGGTGGATGACCCCTCCCTATGGCAAGATGAAAATGAACTTTGATGGGGCCTCGCAAGGCAAGATCATAGGAAGTGGTTGCATTAATAGAAATGAAGCGAGAGTCCTCATATGGGTAGTCCCTAATCTGTTGTTGATTAGTTCACAAATAATGAGTTTAAATTCAAATCCTTGTACCAAGGGATTAAGCTATACAAAAAACTAGATTGATATAAAAGGTTATTTGATGTTATGCATTATGGCAATGTAGGTGAGAAGTACAACAAATTTGAAATTATGAAAAAAACTTGATATGATTATCTCCCTCTAGACCCAATTCAAAGATTACAAAATATGACATATCTTTAAGGAAGCAAATAGAGTGGCCGATTTGCTAGAAAACCAATGATGCAACCAGTCCATGGAGGTAATTGTGTCTAATTAGGCATGGTAGTGGACTGGACTAAATCAAACCATGTATATGGACCTAGCTTAGGCTCCCTCTGATGGAAGTCATAAAAGCAGTTAATCATATCACTTCTCCTAATGTTGTATTGATTTTGCTTGGTGTGCATCAAGATAAATATGGAGTCCTATAGAAATGTCTTCATTCTAAGAGGGCGGAATGGGTGGATATTGAAGGTGTGGAGTAAAAATGTAGAGGTGAGGAGGTCTTAGCACAACTACAATGAATTTTATCCATCAAGAACATGCAGATGGAAGTGATTATTATGCAAGTGATCAGTATTCCACATCTCACTAGAAGCCATATACATGACCATGTTTTGGTAGGTGAATTCATGGGATATTATGTGGACCTCACGGGTAGGAAACTAATGGGCAAGATGATGGCCAACTATTTCTTGTAGGAACTCTAGGTGAAGAAAGATCAATCAACAATTTCAAACTATGACTGTAAGCACACCTTGCAAGCCTATGGAACATCTTAACTAGCCAGTGCATTGTAAGCGACCGGCTAGTCGACAACACATACGGCAGGTTGAAAGAAGTCAATGGCTAGTCGAAGGACTATGGCAAGAAAGGTCGTTTACAAGCACTGATTGTTTACAGCTGGACCAAGCCTATGTTGGTGTCTTTCACTAAAAGGCATTGAAAGAAAACAAGGATTTATGAAGGTATTTTATTCTTCAAAAATTTGCTCTATTTAAAAAGTTTGTACTAAATCACCTGAATCTGCTCTTGGGAGATCAACTTGAATGGTTGGAGGAATTGAAGTGGATTTTACTCTTTCTCCAATCCTCTTAACTCTGTAAACCTTTTGTATCCCTCTATGAGGAACATTTTTGAAATTTAATATAATGGGAGCTACCCCAAGTTGATAATATCTTGCCGAGAAAAAAATTCTATATACATATGAAAATTAAAAAACACCATGAACATCTAATTCTTAGATTGAATGTTACATGCAAATCATTCATCAATCTTGGTACCACTTCTATTCTCATTGTCATGATGGGATAGTGTAAATGTAGTCCAAGATCCATGGAATGAATCTAGATATTAAACTATTCAGTTATTTGAGCCCCATTAGTGAACACTATAGGTGAAGAATATTAAAGATTACAAACAAAATGTAGAACAAATGATGATCTATAGATCATCTACATATTGTATGAAGAGGAGAAACAAAAAATAAACTCTTGTATTGATCAACAGGAGGCAAGAAATATATAACATGAAATAAAGAAATTATCTACCTAACCGAACTAAATTGTCTGCTAACTAAACACATAACCGTCAATTATTTACAGTATGTTTATTATTCTAACATTCTCCCCCATAATAAACATATCAAAAAATGTTCATTAGTTATCCCAATTATCCCCATAATGAACATTGGGAAGAACACCAAGTGAATGCCGAATAGTCTTCCATTCCTCATCTAGAAAAAATCTTGTCTTCCAAGTCTGCTGACTCAAATTATCTTCATGATCTACTGATCTTTCTTCTTTCAACTCTCACTCACTGCTGCAGCAATCCCTCTCTCTATCTGTAGCTTTCCATTTTTCTTGATGTCTTGCAAGACCAACAAACTTCTCTTGATTTCTATCCTTGTTTACATATGAACATCGATATTGGAATAACTTTTTTAGCATACCTATCATCTCTTGCCTTTTTAATTCAAAATTCCATCTGTAATTCATTCTCGTGCATCTTGTCATATTTTTTGAATCTCTATTCCAACATATTTTTTCACAATGATTTCTCAAACCACAAATTCTACAAGGGTGAATATCCCAACACATTTCCTTGTTATGTCCTTTCATGTTACAATGAGAACAATACATTCCTTGAACAAATCTTCTTGAACCATTTCCTTTACCTATGTATCCAATACCTTTATACTTTGGCCTCATTATTGGCTCAATCAGGTCTTTGATTCCTTGTCCAAACTTTCCAAGTCCTTGTCCTTTATAACACATCCTTTTCATCATCTTGAAACTAATATTTTGCTCATTACAACTAACATGATTCGTAGATTCAAACACCTTATCATCTTCATCAATATCATCACAACATGTAAATTTTTCTGATCCAATCTCTTTGCTATCTTCAATACTTTCACACAAATCACTTGTATCACATGAAACATCACAAACTAATAGCTTTATCCTCAAACATTAATTCTATTCTTTCAATTTTGATATTTCTTCTTTTTGTAAACTATTTTCTTCTTCTAACCTTTCAATCTTTTCTTTCATTTCATCAAATAACTTCAATCTTTCTTGTAATTCTTCTTTAACATTAATTAATTCAATTTTTAAGATTAGAAATTTGTATCCATTGTCGAGTCTTTTCCATTGAAATTTGTTTTAAATTTCTTAGTAGTTCATTTCTTTCTTCTTCCCAATCATTTCTTTCTTTTTGCCAATCTTTTTCTGTCTTCGCTCTTTTAACGTTTCCCATTGAAAAATGATTAACACTTACCTCAAATTACTTGTCTTCGACTGTCTTGGATTGTTGATTTTCACTTTATCTTATTCCTGTGACTTGACTTTGACTCAGCGACCTCTATACTCCTTTAGCAACCTCTTTTAAACATCAACGCTTTTATGTTTTATTCTTTCTTTCAACAATTCCTCAGCAATCTGTCGATCTGCAGCCTCTTAAACAAATATATGCAACAATCCTATTAGCGTCAAAAAACTTCAATTTGTCCTTTATACTGAAGACTTCAATGTGCAAAATACTATAACCTTTGATCTTTGAAAATACAACAGAGTAAAACAATTGACAAACCATGGCGCTTCAACTTCTTGCTTCTTTTATTCTTTATAATGACTTTGATTTCTTTAGTGGCTATTTAAATTGTGCCTTGATTTCACAGCAATTTCACTTTACAGTGATCTTCTCTTACATCTGTGACAAACATACTACAGATTATATTTTAGTTTTACTCACCTTTTAATTCTTTTGACCGCGGTTGGTTCTTGATCATGGCTTCTGGCTAGGGGGGACTTACCAATTGGGTGATCTACTTACTTCCTCCTTTTTCTATCAACAGCTTCTTCAGATCTCCTTCGAGCACCTTTTCTCCTCTGATTCCTTTTCATCTGCCGCTCCTTTTGACATGACTCCTTTTCAAAATCTAAAATTTGCGGTTCTCTTTTCCATAGCAGCGATCTGAGCTTTCAAACTTGCAACGATTTCCAACATCCTTTCGGGGATTCCTTTTTTTTTACGGCAACTTAATTCTCTTTCAATTTTGGTATCTTTGGCGGCTTATGACACTGATAAATTCTACTACAGAGGCATCTGGAAACAAGTCTATCCTGCAACTCAAAAGCAATGACCCCTAAACAGATGCGGCTCCTTGGGGCGGACTCCTTTGTTCAAAATCTGTGACCTCCTTTTGATTGGCGATTCCTTTACGAGGTTCTCTTTCAAAATCAACTTTTCATAATCGGACTTCTATTGACAGCGGCTTGCAACAACAGAAGTGATCTGCCCTTCCTATTTCTACATCAACTTACTTTCCTTCAAGTTTTTAAACAAAAGATTGTACCTCTATTTGCTGCGGCGGATTTTCGGCTCCTCATGCAATTTTCAACTATTTCCTTTACCTGTGCTCTGATACCAATTGAAGAATATTAAATATTACAAACAAAATGTAGAACAAACGATGATCTACAGATCATCTACATATTGTATGAAGAGGAGAAATAAAAAATGAACTCTTTTATTGATCAACAGGAGGCAAGCAATATATAACATGAAATAAATAAATTAACTACCTAACCGGACTAAACTGTCCACTAACTAAACACATAACATGTTTATTATTCTAATAGTAAGTTCTGGACCACTTCCATAAATGACAATGGTCACTTGGTCAGTAGGAAGGCGATCTATTGAGTGAGAGTGTGCCAATAATTTTATAGGTAATCACATTTTGCAGGAGTCATTCTAAATATGACGATTTAGCCAAATTGAGATATGTGATGTGTTCATACATTCTCTCAGATATCTCCCTCTAATGTCCTATCACACAATGACCTGTCAGAAATCTCATTCTCAGATGAGCTAAATTTCACGGTTTCATCTTAGGGTAAATATTCTTTGACAATTAGAATAAATTTGTTGACAACTTAATCGAATGAAATATATTTGCATTTGCATAAACATATTACTGAAATATGGATTTCTTTGTTTTTTTCTGAAATTAGACAGGGCTGAAGCCAAACTCGCAGATTATTTCAATATAGTAGCGGGTACCAGCACTGGAGGTCTCATTGCCACAATGTTAGCCACTCCAGACCTAAATGATCATCGCCACAATCGTCCTTATACTACCCAGAAAATTGAAGATTTTTTCTTGAAGAATGCAAGCATGATTTTTCCTCAAACAGGGTTAGTAGTGCTAAAAGTATTATGTTGTTCCAAGTATTTCATTGAGCCTATATTTAATAACAAGTGATCCCAATAGTCAACAGATTTATCCAAGAGTTCTCTTCTTCTTGTTGGACTTGTAGTAGATGAAATCTGTTTCCTATCATTTGGGGTCCTAAATTCAATGGCAAATATCTGGTCGCTAAGTTAAAAGAGGAACTTCATGAAACATGTTTAACCGAGACCGTAACCAACCTGGTGATACCCAACTTCCATATCAAGACACAGTTTCCAACAATTTTTTCTAGTAACGAGGTATTATATTGGATGATCATAAATACTTGATCTATACATAGCAATGATAGATTAGGATTCTAAATATTTTACTTTCTATTCAGGAGAAAGTAGATCCGCTGAAGAATCCATATCAAAAGGATACATATGCATTGCCGCAACTGCAGCTCCTACGTATTTCCCACCTCACCAGTTTACTACAAAGTCCAGTGGTGGAGAGAGCAGAGTATTTAACTTGATAGATGGAGGAGCAGTAGCTAACAATCCTGTAAGTCTTGTATTATGAGTAGGGGTTATGATTAAATTTTTATTTGACTCAAACTTATTTATTTATAGTCACTAGTAATGCAGACCCTGGTAGCAATGAATTTAGCCAGTCAAGCAGTTCAGCAGGACAGAAGCATCATAGATAAAAAGGTATTGTAGAGGAGGAAAAGTCACAATTCAACTAAGAGATATTAGTTAAATGGAACTTCCACTACAACCACATTAGGATTGTATAGTTTTCTATTGTTAATAGAATAATGTCTACAATCTTTAGAGTGCTAAGAATGAAGAAAGTAAAATATGTTAATTAACTATGAAGAAGAGGAACAAATTGGTAAATTACTTTTTACAAAAAAAAAATGAAAAACTAAATTGACTTGACTTTAATCACAAAGCAGAAAAGAAAGAAACAAGAGGAACCTAGTGTCAAATGGATGAACTCACTGTCAAGGATGCTAGCACATTGTATGGATTTTTGCACGTTGCACAGAGGTCTATGCGTGATGTTGTAGTCCAAGACATATGAAAAACCAAAAATATTAACTATGTTTCACTCTATCCAACTCAATCTATACATCAAAGGACAAGGAAAACAACCAGCAACTTCCAAGAGATAGGAATAAGCCAAAATCAAGAAGAGATTACCACTATTGCTCAAAAGAGATAAACTATATAACATAAATAGAACGATAAAGGAAGAAGATCCACAAAACTAGCGTGTGGATGCAACCTTCTCCTCTAAATCTAAAATCTGCAAGAAAGACCAAGGAAGGTCAAGGTTGTTTAGGGGTTTGCCTTTAGGTTAAACCCCTATTTTGGTATCTCTACCTCCATGGATAGTCAATGTTGAAAAAGATTGAAATAGAATGTGTGCTATTATCCTCTAAGTGCACCTAGATAGAATAATAGCAGTAACAAATAAAACAGATGAACAAAATGAAACTAGTTTACTCAACACAAGAGAAAACTAGTGAACTAGTGGAAGAAGGAAAGGAAATGAGGTAACCCAGACAATGCCACAACCACACAAATAGATTACATTAAATAAATAAATAAAGAGGGCAAGATGTAACTCAAGCACCTTACAAAAGTGAAGATACAAACTACCGAGCTAGAAATGGAAGTCCAACAAGCAATGATCCCAAGAAACCCTATGAAGATATCATAAATCCACAAAAAGGTCACATGGGCTTCAACACTTGAAATAAAACTTTCTATATGCTATTAGAGATCCAAGAGAGTTGCCAAGAATATTGATAGACTAATGAAAAGCAACCAGAGATATATCAAGAGCTTCACAAGTTTCACCAAGAGATTGTTTAAAATGAAAATCTTCGAAGGAAAAAGAGAGGGGTTAGTCAAAGAAAGTTGTGTGAAGGTGCAGAGGCATTACACAAAATCTCTCACATCACAAGAGATGGTAAGTAACGGTCAGGAAATGGTCACTTGGTGCCACATAGGCTTGGGATGCTAGTGCATCACATGGACATCCACACTAAGCACTAGTGTTTGTGTGACATCAACTTCTAACTTCACAAAACACATTAAGACAGTGAAAGAATCAAGGCTCTTAACTAAAATTTGATAAAAATAAGAAAAAGGACTAGAACATAACACAAACACAACATTTGTGGGTTAGGAAAAAGGCTAAAGCAGGGCCAAAATGATCCCTAAAACATAATAGGGGAGCAAACACCAAAATGAGTAAAAAATGTAACATGAAATTGTAAGAGTACAATTTTTTATGTTACATTTAGCCCCCATTTTAGTGGGCTTAGGACCCTAGGTGATATGCTACACTAAAGTACATAAATGAAATAACATAACAAAGATTACCCAAATAGGATATTGTATAGGCCGTTGAGAGTTCTTCAAGTAGGGGAAATCAAGTCCACAAACTGGAAACCTACAAGATCATAGAATTAGGCAATAAAATCATGTACACATGGCAATGTCAGGATCATGCGTATATATAGTATATATAAAACCTATACAAAGAAGGATTAAATCAAATATAATTTTCCAAAGAAGATCAATGTTAGCAGATCATACAAACTAGAATGCACATCCAATACAAACCTACAACAATAAAAAAACCACATAAGAAAGAAAAAAAGAGATGTAGACGTCATTTCTAACATTATGCTAATAGAAGGATACTAAATATGATTCTAAGGATAGCACACTATGAGATCTAGGAACCACACAAAATTCCTATGGGTCATAAGAACTAACAAACTACACTGCTAGGTGACTCACAAAGAGTACTAAAAATTAGCAAAAATGGAGCACTATTGTCTAGCATTGATTCATTAGGTGGTTCACATGTTAAGAAATATCAAGAATTACATGGGATAGCATGCCTAGGTAATCCTAATAAGGGTAGTCAGTCTAAACAAGTGCATCTACTTAAGACCACAAGCTATTGAAGCTATAGGGAGTGAATGCTTCAAGCAGTATACCATCAATGTGATGTTTGTGGATGTGGAAAGCCTAAAAGTATATTCCATGGAGCATTGTGCATAGATGAGAGAAATAAGGATATTTTATTAGTAAAATCTTATCCCAAACTAGAGGTTGCATGTGACCAATAAACACTCAATGCACATCTAAGTCTAGTAGTGTGTATAAAGAATTTCAAAAGTAAAGATTGATATCTACAAATGAAATTAGTGATTTTCTCATGGGCTCCCTAGCATCAATGAATGAGGTCTATGAAAGTGACTTGCAGTCCAATGTTTGCATGGAAGTGTTGGAGAAATTGATTTATAAGTTACTCAAATGAAGAGATGGAATGATCAGGTAAGAAGTAAAAGCAATCAAGCATGACATCTTTCAATGAATACGAAAAAAGTTTTTCAACAAATGATCCTAAAATATGAATCACTGCATAAGGTGATGAATGTGGATACATGTGTCGATGGATCTCCTTTACTAGACTACTTTTCAAACTAGGGTGCCTTAAAGCCTTGGGGGAATAGAGTAGCTAGGATGGTGGGAAACAAAGGACTGCATCTATAGTATGTTGGGATGAGAGGTTATGTGGAAGATGTTGATAGGGTGTCAAGTTGTTGTTACATAGAGAGCCAACATTCTACAAGAGTTAATTTATGACGAGATCTATGGTATGCATGGGTGAAAAAATTGTAGTAGAAGTGAGAGGGAGTGGCATGTGCTAGGTGGCCCCGAGAGGACCATAGAGAAAAGTAAACCACAGGGGATGAGAAGAGGGAACAAACCCATATTGATTTATGGGCTTCTCAACCATACCAAATAAATTAACATCTATATTAGCTTGTTGTGGAGCATTAGTGACCATATGCAAAGAGGTGGATGTTTGTGTAGAAGTAGTAGCCATTGGGATGGAAATTTGATTACCAATAATGTTGGAATGGGAGTCTTGATTCCCCTCACAATATTTTGCTAATAGAGGTGCATCGCTATGTATAATATGAGCAATACCATGGAGGAAGTCAAGAGCAACAGGATGAAAAATTAACATTCCATGAAGTTCCTTGATTAGAGGAATAACTACACTAGGTACATTCTCACTAGTCAGGAGTTCTTGATAATCTGCCAAGTGGCAATCTAGCTCCTGAATCTAAATCTAAGAAACACTACCTAATGCATCCTCATAATTAAAGGTTTCTTCTACATCATGAAAGCTAATCACTAGAGGAGTGGAGAAAGATGATAAATAAGGAAGAGTTATCATTGTAGTATTATAAGAGAAGCATAAGAAATCTAGTGTTGACCTAATAGAAGTATTAGGGGCATGGGAGTAGGTCTTAGGTTTTATGTTTTCAATGAATAGAATGTAGTCTAGGGTTTTAGGATTGAAAAATAATTTAAATTCAAAAGATAAAAAATGTGTAAACAAGAGAGCCACCTACCTCAGATCATAGTAAATTGATTCTTGTGGATGGAGAAGGAGAAAGTTAGGCACTGTTGAGGTTGTAGAATGTGGGTATGCATTTTGAGCTCCTATTCCCAATCACTCTCACCATGACAATAGAAGGAAAAATAATCTCGTGGAGCGGAAAAAAATTATTACCTTTTAGGAATGCATACCTATTCCTAAATAGGTCCCCACTTGTTCTAGGAATAAGTACACATCCATAAATGTGTATATGTTGCTAATGGGCACCCATTCAGGAATGAGAGCCCAAACTGGAATGGGTACTTGTTCTATATAGGTGGGAGTATAGGTTTGGGTTTCTATTCCTAAGCATGGACATGCTTTTTACAAAATGTGTTCCTATTGGGGATTTTTTTGCCATGGCACTTCCACTAAAAGTGGACCCAACAATTTTTTACCAATTATATGATTATCTTATACAATCAGGGCTATTTTTAAGTGGTTTATTTTTTATTGTTATGGAGTAAAAAGTGGACATATGTATTTGTACCTCCTTGTTTAGCTCCTAGGTCCCCATGAATGCATTAAACATTCTAAATTTTATCCTAATTTAAAATTGCTCGAAACCAATGTAAATTGGGAACAAGGGACCCATATTTTATCTTATCCCAGACCAAAAAGGAGCCTCAAGACTTGGGCACCACCACCCAAGTCTTCCTTGATTGGTGGGGTAAAATTTAATTGCATGTCAGCTTAGGACCTTTAAAAAGGTTTCTCCTTGTTGGCTCTTTAGGTTTAATTTGACGAATATTATCACGAAAGCTTATATAATTGTGTTTTTGAATTCATTATGAACCTAGATAGAGATAGCCAACTTGAAGCATTGGAGAAAAGAGAATTCAAAGCATTCATTGTGATTTTAGAGCAGATTTTTATTGTCATTGTGTGCGTTGTTACATGTTTGAAGTTATCATCTATCTCTCCTTATGAGTTGAAGTGCCTTCATCCTCTTAAGGATTAAATCACATAGGTGATATCATTGTTGCTTATCATCATTTGATTTATCAATTTGATTTTGTGTTTAGCCTCTGCCCTACAAGGGCACGCTCTCTTTATCTATCAACAGTGTTGGAAAAATTGAATGCTATCCCAAGATTTGACTGAGACAAGTCCCTAAACACCATAACCCTCAAACCCCTTCTCTTCTTCTTGTAAGCAGGTTACAGGTGCGAGATTTAAAAAATATGAAGATACAAGAAGACTGAACAAAGACCAAGGTTTTGGGATCCAACAACATTTCAAAAATATTCCTCTGTACAAGACTTGGGTAGTAGCACCCTAGTCTTTCTGCCCCTGCTAACTCTAGATATGGCATTAGGGAAATCTCTGTAGCATTTCTCTAATTTACAGTTTCTGAAGATTCAACCTTGCAAGACTTGGACGGTCCTGAAATAGTCCTCTGACATCTCTGCTTTCAGGACATAGGTTCTAACATCTTCGTGATTCTCCATATGTAACTGGTTTCTGGAGATTTGTTGTACATCTTCTATTGTAATCATATCATCATAGAACTAGGGTTTAGTGCATTATTGACCTATGGTTTGATAAAAAGGCTTGATTAAATCTTATATTTCTATAGCACTCTTAAGTACAAGATCTGTAGTTGAGTCCACTTCCATTTGGTAGTGATTTGTCTCAGTCTTCTCCTTGAATGTTTTTGTGAAAGAGGGTTTGATCTAGTGCGCATGCTAGTTGTCATCATTCATCTTTTTCACACATAATATTATGGTGAACCCATAGCTTCGAGTATTTGCATCTCGCTGATAGTTCAAATCAGATCTTATATTAATTTATAGCATATTTTTCATTATTCATTTGAAAATCTTACATGATCTTGGGAAAAGTGCATATTTAGGCCTTAAAAAGCTTTCATTAGGGTTTCAAAAATTCTCTTGAATAATTATATTGGTTTCTTAAATATTCATCAAATTTGATTTGTTATAATAATCTTGCACCATTTAGCATCATAAAGTTCAAAATTCTTATATTTACAATTACACATTGTGTATTTCAACATAAAAATATAACATCTCTCTCTCACATTTTGAAATTAACCTTAAAGAGATCTATATTTGCCTTGTGTGTAGCACTTTAACATTGGGATCACTTGGTTTGTAGTGATACTTGTGCGTTTTTTATCTTTGCAAAAAGATTCAATATCTCAGTTTCCTCAAACTAGTGTCTTTTTGTACAAAAGTCTCACATGCATGGCATCCAATCAAAACAAGGGTGGCATGGCACCACCTTGATCTAATAAGAAAATGAAGGTTCCTGAACCTATTATATCTTTCACACCACATGAGGTCACTATTAGAGATATTGATGACCATATTTACATTACAACAAGAATAAGTTGGAATCCTACAAGAGTGGTTCTTATTGATCCTACTTGTATGGCAAATGTGATAACTAAATAATTCTTATACATGCATGATCTAACACAAGATACTTATGATCCTACATATATAATGATAAAAGCACATAATGGTTACTTTCTTCTAGCAATTGGAAAGATAACACATTTAATTAAGGTGGTTGAAAAATCCCTGGAAGCATCATTTTTTATCATTCCCACTTCAAATCTCTTTCGTGTGAAGTTAGGACATCCTTGGCTAAAATGCATGAAAGCAGTTACTTATACTATTTGTAAGTGTTTAAAGTTCCATCAAAAAGGTTGAGTGCATGTTATTCATCATAGTGGATGGAAATCATTAGTTACTCATGGAAATTTTAATTTAGACTATTTTTGGCCACAACCACTTGAAGTAAATCAACCTTGACAAGATCAATTCTTCCTAGCATATCAAAAGTACAAAGCAAATAAGAAAGCTGAATTATCATATGGCAAGAACACTCCTACACCTCTAGGTCCTTTGAGGCTACAATTCTTCCTATCCAACAAATATAGAGTGAAAAGGAGCCCAAGTTGAAGGATTCACCTCGACTGAATAGAAAATGATTTTTTGCTGAGGTTCCTCCTCTGTCGTCCTTACAAGGATTGGGAGATAACCTTAAAGAGTGAAGTTGTCCATCATAAAATTAAAAAATCAATTTTGTACCAACTTCCTCTTCAGAAATGTCGAAGAATGTAAAAAATCATGAATCCTCAGTGGTAGACAAAGAAGATCCCTTGAGAAATATAACTAACAAGACAAGAAGAAATAGGAATGCAAGGGAAAGAATAAGAAAGTGACAAGCATTAGCCTAAAAGATGTCTCTACAAGAAGAGAACATCCTGCCAAAAGAAATGGAAAAAATGGAAGAGCTAAGGGAAAAAGTTTCAAGTTGGGCTATAGTGCCATATGTACCACCTATTAAAGATCAAGATTGGGAAGAAGATGACTTGATTAAAAACAACCACTAGTGTGGTTGCATTGTATCACACGTAAGTATTTCTCATCCATGTAGCCACCTTTGATGTAGCACCTCTTTGAGTTGCTCTCATGGGTGGCCTCCTCTTATGTGTTGTGTTTCCCCTTGTATTGTGTTAAGTGTTGTTCAGATTTTCTTGGATGACCCTTGATACTCTAGTAAGGTCAACGATACAAGGAGACTACCTCCATTTTGCCACTTCTATTTTTTCCTCTATTCTTCTATCCTCCTCTCTCTTATTGTAATTGTTGTATGTGGTGCCTTGGGGCCATAACGTTGTGGAAGTTGCCTTGGGGGCATCTTCACACATTGTGGACCTAAATCACTTTTGTCTCCTCTCTCATTTTTCGTGATTTCATTCTTTTGTGGCTCTACTAGTCGACAGATGATGATAACAAATAGCCACTAATAAGGACCATGTGTCCCTACAACAAGAAAACAAAAATGGACCTAGTCCATATATGAAGATGGGGTTAATATGTTACTGACGCTTGACTAGTAGAATCACTTTGTGTTGTGATAATGTATCATATTGTGAAATTGTTGTAACAAGCCTTTGCAATACTCTAAATTTGCTTCTAGACACTTTGGAATGTTTTTGTATCTCACCTTGTAGCTACACTCGGTTCTAAGATACCTGAATTATAACCTAACGGCTATACTCGGTTCTGAACGCACAAGTGTAGCCTTGGTTTATTAAGTGATATGTTAAATGATGTATGTATAAGTTTCATGAGATGATTTGGTTGTTATCTTATTTAAGATTTTCTGACCAAATTTTGTTAAGTTTTAGCATATAATACTAAGGTGTTTTTGTTGTGATTGTTGGGAATAATTGGTGATCGTGAGCACATGTTACTTTGGAGCATGGGCTTTGCAAAAGCTCTTATTCTCTCACGTGTTTTCAACCTTACCTTAAACATGATTTCTACTAGCAAGCAGGATCAATCACTTTAAGGTGGGGGCATATATTGAGGTAAATGCTTGGATATCTTAATTATTGTGATAAAGTATGTTTACGTATGCTTCCTTTTCATTGTAAGGTGACTTCATGATGCAGGTGGGGTTGTATACTTTGTTTTGTGTGTCACATATGCTTCCTTTTCACTATAAGGCATCTCTGTGATGCAGGTGCGGTTGTATACTTTGTGCACATGCTTCCTTTTCACTATAAGGCATCTTTGTGATGCAGGTGGGGTTGTATGTTTTTGAAAGCCCTTCTGTAGAAGGCGGGATTGTGTATTCCCTAGAGTGGTTGCACATCCTTTTAAAAGTCCTCTACAGGGGTGGGGTTGGATCTTGAGTTATTCACCATTAAGTGTGTCTTTGGTGGTTGTGGTAGTGTAGCTCAACTATCAGGTGTGTTTGGCATGCCTTAGATGGTGGCACATAGTGATGAGCTCCCCCCATTGCCCATGTTTTATGTGTTTAAGATGTATAGTATGTCGATGACATAATCTATGGTGCTCATGTATTCCGTGTGTTTTTTGTGTCTTCCTTGCATGTCTTGCATGTTTTACTGGTGGCGCGTAGCGATGAGCTCCCCCCACACCGTGTGTCTTGTATGTTTTGTGGTGGCACTTAGCAATGAGCTCCCCCCCACACTGTGTGTTTTGTGTGCTTTTGATGGTAGCACATACTGATGAGCTCCCCCATCACCTAGTTAGGTTTATATAATTGTTTAATCATTTTTTCTCTTCATGTATGCCTTGTGCACTGTGTTTGCTCTCATGCGTTCTTTGTGTATTGTGTGCTTCCTTACTATATTCTTTGTGTTTTGTGTAATTGTCAAGTGTTTTCTTATGTTTTCCTAAGCTTGGGGGCTAGAAATGGTCCTCCAAACTTAGGGTACATGTATTCACTCTAATGTTTGATGTGTTTGTTGTGCTTTGACTGTACTATAATGCACGTATTGATCGTAGAGTAAAAAGTGGACAGATATATTTTTACCTCCGTGTTTAGCTCCTAGGTCCCTATGAATACATTATACATTCTAAATATTCATCCCATTGCAAAATTGCCTGAAACCAATGTAAATTGGGAACAAAGGGCCCATGTTTTATCTTACCCCAGACCAAAAAGGAGCCTCAAGACTTGGGTGCCACCACTCAAGTCTTCTCTAATTGGTCGAGGCAAATTAAATTGCATCTCGGCTTCCTAGACCTTTAAAAATGTTTCTCCATGTCTGCTCTTTTGGTTTAATTTGATGAATGTTAGTAGAAAAGCATATATAACTGTATTTTTGAATTCATTATAAACCTAGATAGAGATAGCCAACTTGAAGCATTGGAGAAAAGAGCATACAAAGCATTCATTATGATTCTAGAGTAGATTTGTATTGTCATATTGTGTGTTGTTGCAGGTTTGAAGTTATCATCTATCTCTCCTTATGAGTTGAAGAGCCTTCATCCTCCTAAGGATTACATCACATAGGTGATATCATTGTTGTTTATTATCATTTGATTCATCATATTGATTTTGTGTTTAGCATCTTCCCTGCAAGGGCACACTTTCTTTATCTATCAACAGTGTTGGGAAACTTGAATATTATCCCAGGATTTGACTGAGGCAAGTCCCTAAACACCATAACCCCCAAACTCCTCTTCTTCTTGTGTGCAGGTTACAGGTGTGAGATTCAAACAATATGAAGATATAGGAAGACTGAACAAAGACCAAGGTTTCGGGATCTGACAACATTTGGGGAATATTCCTCTATATAAGACTTGGGTGGTGGCGCCCTGGTCTTTATGCTCCTGCTAACTCTAGATCTGGTATCAAGGTAGTCTTTGTAGCATTTCTCCGGTTTACAATTTCTAAATATTCAACCTTCCAAGACTTAGGCGATCCCAAAATAGTCCTCTGATATCTTTTCTTTTGGGACATAGGATCTGATATCTTCTTGATTTTTCCTATGCCATTGGTATCTGGAGATTTGTTGTACATCTTTTGTTATAATTAGATCATGATATAACTATGGTTTATTGCATTATTGACCTAGGTTTTGATTAAAAGTCTTGATTAAATCTGATCTTTCTATAACACTCTTGAGTACAAGATTTTTAGCTGAGTCCACCTCCATTTGTTAGTGATTTGACTCGGTCTTGTCCTTGAATGTTATTGTGAAAGAGGACTTGATCTAGTGTGCATGCTAGTTGTTGTCATTCATCTTTTTCACATTAACACTTATTTGTGAATCTAAGTATTGTGCCCACAACACTTATAGTGGATTATTTTGAACATGATTCTTGCCTTATCTCTGCTTTGCTCAATTCTCAAAATGACTTTGTAGAAGTTTTTTGCCTACTACAAAGCACTCAATAAAGATTTATGGTGACACAAATACTTATAGTAATTATAGCCTTGTCCACCAACTACTACACATAATGACTTCCTAGTAAAAACATAAGTGTATACTATTTAGTGATAGGCCTATAAATATGTATGCCTATGGGCCATTTGATAGCACTTCTAGTTCTCAGTAAGTGAGAAAGGAGACCAAAGTCATTTAACTTGTGATAGCTAGTCATAAACTTGAGTTGATTACTTGTAGAAACATATTGGTCTAAACATTTGAATGTTACATGCAAATCATACATCAGGGCTTTGTACCACTTCTATTCTCATTGCCACAATGGGATGGTGTAAATGCACTCCAAGCTCTAGGGAATGAATCTACATATTAAATTTTTTCATTATTTGAGCTCCTTTAATGAACAGCGTAGTTTCTGGACCACTTCTATAAATGACAATGGTCTTTGAGCTCTGTAGTTTCTGGACCACTTCAATAAATGACAAAAGTGTTTCATCCTTTAGTGAACACCGTAGTATTGGACCACTTCCATAGATGACAACGGTCTTTGAGCCCCTTTAGTGAACGCCGTAGTTTCTGAACCACTTCAATAAATGACAACGGTGTTTGATCCTTGTGAACGCCGTTTCTGAACAACTTCAATAAATGACAACGGTGTTTGATCCTTTAGTGAACGCCGTAGCTTCTGGACCACTTCCATAGATGACAACGGCTTTTGAGCCCCTTTAGTGGACGCCGTAGTTTCTGAACCACTTCCATAAATGACGATGGTCACATGGTCGGTAGGAAGGTGTTCTATTTAGTTTGAGGGTGCCAATAATTTCTAGGCAATCACATTTTGCAGGAGTCATTCTGAATACGACGATACAGGCCGATTGAGATATGTAATGTGATCACACATGCACTCGGATATCTCCTTCCATTGCCCTATCACACCATGACCTGTCAGAAAGCTCATTCCCAGACGGGCCAAATTTCACGGTTTCATCTTAGGGTAAATTTTTCATAATTGTTATCCACTCATTTTTTGCTCTTAAGATGTAAAGACAGGAGATGAGATATACGTAGGACAAATCAAAAAATGGAATGAGTGACATCCTCTGTGGGAAGGTTATCTGTAGAGTAAGAGGGTCCCAATGAAATTACTAGGCACACACATTTTGTACAAGTCATTTTGGATATAATCGGTGATAACGATGGCGATACAGCTCGAGTAAGACATTCGACGCGTCCACACATGCGCTCGGATATCTTCCTAGGAAGGCTAATTTTTTCACAATGGTTATACATATAATGTTACTGTAAAGACAATAGAAATTTTTTCTCCGCCACATATATCATGCTAAGAAATTAGTGTGGACACGTGGTTGGACAGCCTTTGTTTTTTTTGGTCGGTTTGTAAGGCTCTTGTGTGCGGAAGGATATCGGGGAATTGTTTTTGTGTTCCAATTGTTGTGATAGTATTTGTAAGTCTTAATATTTTTAAAAGTTTAGTCGTAGTAGTTATTGTTAGTGTTGATTATAAGTACATATAATTGAATGATGTTTTCTTTAGATCTAAAAAGTAACAAATCATGTGATGCCACATCAACACACCAACAAAATGTAACTTAATGTACAACTATTCATCTACTATTTTTTTTTGGGTCTTTTTGGACACCTTAACAATAAACATGCTGATGTGGCATCATATTTGATGATGTGGACTTGAAACTTTGTTTATAAGCAGTGGCCTTGCCAAGTAAGATGCTGTAAAATTTTTGTAGTGATTCAAAATTGACACGTATGATTTTGAGAGGCATGAAGTTAGGGTGCTCAACTAGTGTGTCATTTCCCCATTCAAATGGTTGATAGGTAGAATAAGATAGTTAAAGTTAGTGGTTTATAGTCAACATAGTTAATGTCAGTGGTTGACAGTTAATGTTAGTGCTGATAGGTAGAATAAGATAGTTAATGTTAGTGGTTTATAATCAATATAGTTAATATCAGTGGTTGATAGGTTAGATAGTTAGGTAAGAAAATAATTGTGAGTGGTTGTATTCAGTGCATTCACAGATGCTATACATATGTATCATTCCATCAATATAATCAATTCAGTTTGTTCTTCTTTGGTAAATCTAACTTCATCTATCAATGGATTCCGACAAGCGGATCGTCCGAATCCTGAGTATCGATGGAGGAGGAGTTCGTGGCCTTATTCCCCTGCAATCGCTCAAATTCTTAGAGCAAGAACTGCAGGTATATTTTCTTTGACAATTACTATAAATTCTTTGACAAATTCATCGAATGTAAGATAGTCGAATTTGCATAAACATATTACTGAAATGTGGCTTGCTTCGTTTTTTCAGAAATTAGACGGCCATGAAGCCAGACTCGCAGATTATTTCAATATAGTAGCGGGTACCAGCACCGGAGGTCTCATCGCCACAATGTTAGCCACTCCAGACCCAAATGATCATCCTCACCATCGTCCTTATACTACCGGGAAAATTGAATGTTTTTTCTTTGATAATGCGAGCTCGATTTTTCCTCCCATATGGTTAGTAGTGCTAAATGTATTATGTATTTCATAGGAAGTGATCGCAATAGTAATAGTCGTTAGATTTATCCAAGAGTTCTCTTCTTGTTGCAGGTGGAATTGGTTTTACTTGTTTTGTGGTCCCAAATACGATGGCAAACATCTGGTTGCTAAGTTAAAAGAGGAACTTCAAGAAACACGTCTATCTCAGACCGTAACCAACCTGGTTATACCCACTTTCGATATCAAGACGCAGTTTCCAGCAATTTTCTCCAGTGACGAGGTATTATATTGGATGATCTTAAATACCTGATCCATACATATCAACTATAGATTAGGATTCTAAATATTTTACTTTCTATTCAGGCGAGAAAAGATCCGCTGAAGAATCCATGTCTAAAGGACGTATGCATTGCCACAAGTGCAGCTCCTACGTATTTTCCACCTCACCAGTTTACTACAAAGTCCAGATGCGGAGAGAGAAGAGTTTTTAACTTGGTAGATGGAGCAGTAGCAGCTAACAATCCTGTAAGGCTTGTATTATGATAAGTAGGGGTAATGATTATTTTTATTTGACTCAAACTTATTTATATATGGTCACTGGTAATGCAGACGCTAATAGCAATGAATTTAGTCTCACAAGCAGTTCAGCGGTATAAAAGCATCGAGGATAAAAAGGTATTATTTAATTTAATGATATAGAAATATGTATTTTTGTTATATAGTCTTTTGTAAATAAAACTAGTGCAAATCTAAGGTGATAAATCTAACTCACCATTACGCAGAAACATTTCATATCTACACAGTGAAACATCTGTACAGCTCATATAAAATGAAAGTTTAATGTTGGGAAAATATTAAACGCAAAAATGTAACCACAGTTTGTTATCTACAGGTACCCCTTAAAAAGTTTTTTGTGCTTTCTCTTGGAACGGGGTTAGAAGAGGATATTAAATGGGATGCGAAAAGTGCTGCTAAATGGGGAGTTTGGACGTGGATTACTAACTGTGGAAGATCACCGTTAGTAGAATCTCTGATGAATGCAAGTTCAGACATGGTCGACTTTCATACAGCTTTGCTGTTCGCTAATCTCAAAGATAACTATCTAAGAATCCAGGTTTTTTATATATTTTTTTCAAATGAACAAGTGTTTATGACAAAATTTCTCCTTTTTTTTAGTTAAGATATGGCCATTCCTACTGTAGGAACGGCAGTTAAAAGGATGCGTAGCAAGCATGGACCTCAGTATGAAGTGCAACCTCGAGAAACTCAAGTATATAGGCGAGAAGCTCTTGGATGAGCCTGTTTGCAGGGTTAAATTAGAGACAGGGTATTGTGAGGTAGAGAAGGAGGAGTACACAAACCGGATGGCATTGGCTAAGTATCCACTACTCCACTTTTCCTTATATTTCCATATTCATGATTTGTCGCATTTATTCTCATCATAAGCCCTCTTACAAGACGATTTCCACTTGGCAGATTGGCTGAAAAACTCTCGAAAGACAAGAAGTTGAGGGCTAATGGAAGTGCATCTTTCTTCACTTTCTAAGCATGGAAATTCCAATGGCTTCTCAGGTTCCATGATGGGAGTTTAAAACTTATTTAGCTACTACATAAAATCTAAATAATTGCCCAAGTGCTGGAATGAAGATATGAACTTCTCTCCTCCTTATTCCAATTACACCTTATGCTAGTATTTCCTGTGGGGTTTTAATAAAAAGTAGCTCAAGGCGTTTGTGAGCCAGACAGCTGATTTATGTAACCGCAAACAGCGGACTTAAAGATTGCCTGAATATATATTTGTATAAGATTGTTTTCAATGTTTCTTTAGTACAAGATGGTTGTCCATGTTTTTAATTTAATCAATTATAACAAACTTTGGCCAAATAGCGCATACTTATCTTCTTTCACTTTTCCGTTCGATCCGGCTACGTTTATATACAAGTGTCTTCTGGGTTTGTCAATTTCTACACCAAACCGATATTCATATATTGATAATTTGATATATTTGTACTTGTTTTTTTGCTAAATGGTTATGTTTTGTAGTGTATATATTAATAGCATTGGATTGGTGGATATCCTCAAATTTATAGATTCAGTCCAAAGTTCTTGGAGTGCATGCATACCGTCCCTTATTACAGTCATTTTTGACTGATTAGAGAATTATGTTATTATTATTATTAAGTATTATTTAGTGATGACATTGGAGATGTGGAGTGGTTTTTGTTATTGAAGTGAGTAATTGTTGTGTATGTCTTATGTGTAAAGGTAAATTAATTTTCTTTATGTTTCTTATAGTTTAGAGATTAGTAAATCAGAATTGGAACCATTAAACTAATGAAATATAAATATAAAATAAATTACGTAGCTTAATAATTAATGAATGTTAAAGGATAAAGTTTTGAATATTTTGTTATTATTAGATTTTGAAAGATAATGTGTCTCTATTAATGTGATTGCTTGGAAATTTATATTAGATCTTTGATATGTCAAAGGACAAGTTTCCAAATCTGAGATCAATTTATGACTATGGATTTGTTCTCACTCTCAAGATTTGCTTCGGTATTTTATAGAATTCTATTATACAACTTTGCCTTATGTGTAGTTCTCTACTTCTGTAGTCTTCTTATCCCATCCTAAGCTTTAATCCTTTAGTTTGTCTAGGATTCTTTTCCTTTCTTTTTCTAAATCATGATAGAAAGGAGAAACATAGTTGAGACAACTTAGAAATCTCTGTATTTGTTTTTTATCTAAAAGGATATCAAGAAATCCTTAAATCCGTTGGAGCAAATGTGGTTGTAACTTAACTTTTCCTTCATCGAGATGTAGGCCTAAGATATCAATTTCTGATGTTCCAATTACCATTTTCTTGGAAGATAAACAAATTCCATTTTTAGTGATGGCTGCATATAATTGGTCTAAGTGAGACAAATGATCAAGATTATTGTAAAAATAAATGATATCATCAATATAGACTACACAAAATTATTTTTAATGTCTAAGTGCTTGGTCCATTCTTCTCTAAAAGTATGCTGGTGCAGTGCATAGACCAAAAGGCATGACATTCCACTCATATAGTCTTTGAGGAATTGAGAATGTAGTTAAATTGTATTTTCTAACTCCTTGACTTTTATCTACCAAAATCCTTATTTGTAATCAAACATAAAAAAACACTTAATTTATTGGTAGCTCTTCTGATTAAATTAGTACTAAAAGGAATAGAATAGTTGAAGGGAAAAATAATATCATTTAAAGGTTTATAATTAATATAGAACTATAAAATACCAACTCATACAACTTGGAATTACTCACAGAATTTACTAAGAAAGTAAAAGAACATGTATAACCACGAGAGACAATTTTTTGTATTTTTTTCTAACATTTGCATAATCTCATAGAAATAAATGTACATCTTTTTTGAATTCTTTTCAGCCTTGAAATTACAATATATTCAAAGATAAAATCATAGTGAAATAATTTCACTTTATATTTACAAATAATTTACACTTTGCAATATGAATAATTTTACATAAGTTTGAAAATCATAAGATATAACATGAAGTATACTACATCTGGAATGTGGTATATGTCTTACAAGTCTTGGTGAGTCTTATTGTGCAGAGGGAGAGCATCATCCAAGTACTTCTCCAACCACGGACCGATAGTCCCCTACTCATCTTCCATCTAGAAGTGGCCCTACCCTTCATGAAGAGTATAAACATAAGGAACAAATAGGTTGCCATTTGAGTCCTACTATTGTGTCCTATGTAATTCAATTAGCCATACAACTCTAGACAATCTTCTAGCTAAGTATGATCATTCTGATAGGTTACACATTATAGACATGGTGAACCGACCAATGCATGCAGAGATAAATGCATCACTTTGGTCAAAGTTTCTCTATAAATATACGTTTGCAATAAATGTAGTTGTGTGTTCACACACCTCTAACACGACTTGGAAACTACATCATCCTCTAGTTTTAGTTGCTTGACTAGATTCTCTAGACATAAATTATCTTGACTAAACTCAAATCCTAGGCAATTTGACTTAGAATTAATCCTTAATATAAGATAAACATAATATATGGCTTTAGGTGACTTTAACCTTTCAGAGAGTCCCTCTTTGCATACTTGCAAATACTAAGGTCTATGACTTCTTTTCATTCTACTCACTGACCCAAAGATTGAGCACTCTTGTGTAATATATCAAGTTATTTCCTCAATCATGAAATTATTTATTTAATCATAAGTGCTTCTTAGACTCTTCCTAGCTTATACTTGTCTTGATCTATGGTTTCTCGACCATTCACTGTCGGCCATAATAAACAATAAACTAATTCAATGTTATAAGTGAAATAAGAGTTTTCAAGTTTTCTTAACCCTTCTAGGTTGAATCTAGGGATTTGACTTTTCTATCTCAAGGCATTAAAATATCAAATACTCTTATTTTCTAAAGGTAAATTTTTTATAATAATATAACATGGAAACGATAACCTCTAGTCTTCTCTTGACCACTTGGGCATTGTTTGAATTCACATTTCTCATAACATATATAAATATAGTACACGAGATATATCCTCGTTCATATAAGATCTTAATGAATACTATCATTATTATAATTAATCTTTTGACTAAGTTCAATCTTTCAACCTAAATAGGTCTGAGTCTAGAATAATAATATAATATTTTTGATCTCCTGGTCTTCTTAAGTCCACCGAATTTTGATATAAGGTAGGTTATGAAATCATGTTTTACATCCTTTGTATATCATGATAATGCTTATCATTACTTATATAATGCATATGTGATATTATACTGCTATACTTAGGTGTTTTCATGAAATCAATATAATTTATTTATACTATATAAGTGAATATCTATCACCATAACTTTGATTATAAGAATTAAAACTTATACATATAAATCATTGTGAAATGTGAATCTATCACTGTCTAAACTTTCTATAATCTTTCTCATCTTAACTCCTAGGTTTACATATAAGTTCTCATAAAGTTCAATCTTTGCACTTTCTATGCTAGATTTCTACACATATTTGGTGTTTCTACAACTAAAGGAAACCTATGTTTGCTCAAGTATACAAAGATAAATGACAAGTTTCTATAGAATGTAAACCTTTGTGTAAAGAATAATATTCATATCTTTTTCCATAATCATGTGTCTATCAAAGCAACAAAGTATACAATATATTTTCTCTATGGGTTTGATGATACAAAACGATGGCAGGAAAAGTTATCTTCCATAGTATTTTTTATGTAAACTAAAACATTCTATTATTTATCCTCTGCGTTTTTATACTACTATTCAATGACATTTTTACTATTTCTCTCCCATAAATTTAAACTCCATTATCACAAGCATTTTGTGTGCAGTTTCATCATATCTCTACATGTTCATACAGAATGGGAAAATCGTAGTTTAATAATGGAATTACATGCTTATAAGAGATATCCTTATCTCAAAGTGTTGATGGTTTCCCAAAACTTGAGATAGTTTCTTCCTCTACGTTTATCTTTCTCTTTCCCTATGGATTCTTGATGAGAACAAAGCTCTCTATGTTTTTAATGAAGTCTTTCGCTTCTACTATAGTTGTCCTTGGCTAAGGCTAGTAGCATGTGAGAATTTGCCATGAGCTCCTCATCGTTGACCTCTGTGTTCATCAAGATATTTCTTCACACTCTATATCCCTCACAAATGTACAATCCTCTAGGTTTACAAGAAATCTAGAGTATAGTGGTACAAGCCATAGTTGATATTTACTTCTATTACCAAGAGATAATTACCAATCCTATGTACAGGCCCACTTAATATGTTTGCAAAGACTAGGAAAATCTTATGTACCTATTCTCCTCCATGTAACCCTCATAATATATCCTTTTTAAAATATTTACTCTCTATAACCACATATATTCTTCCCACATTTATGCATGTTTTCACTCTAAGTGGCATGCTGAAATGATGGGGTTACTAATCATAAAGGCCACTCATACACCGTTCAAAAACTCCTCCTTCCTCTCTATAACCAACTTGGAGGAAAGGAGTTTAGTGCTCACAAAACACATGAAGTGGTTTTGCATTAAATTGCAACAACACCACATTCCTTAAAATGCTTATCGACTACAAGCAATTGGTTTAAACTTAAAGTTCATATTAAATAGATAGTTAACAACAAAATATAGTTGTGTACAATGTATATTAAATAGATAGTTAACAAGAAAATATAGTTGTGTACAATGTATACTTACGTTATCTCTAGCACATGATATAATATGAGAATGGGGTCGACCTATTCTCCTCCTCTCAAAATTGCTTTTAAATGTCAAAATAGATAAATTAACATAATAGAATTCCAATTGGGAATTATCGATAATAAAGTAGTTTAAGTACTAGTATTTATTTGTTCTAGTAATATAATCTTATAATGACTATCAACCATTTCAGGTTGTTGATGGTCATGTTCTAACCTAACTTAGTTTTCAACAAAAACCTTAGCTTAATAGATCTAGTTGACAATCAGCAATTTGTCAAGTCAAAACCAAACTTAGACCTATTAGTCAAACATAACTTACCATACTCAATGAAGGTTCACTAAACTATGAAAGAATGCTCAACTTAGATATTCTTAGCCATACATCTATTCTCTTCTCTCTGATAAAGCTCTCCCTCTCTATATCAGAGGGTGGAAAACATGTTTCCTAGTTATAACTTGCAATCACCAAACTAGGATGAATGCATCATTAGTCATTCCATAAACATTATGAATAAATAATCATGACATCTTATAATCACATGTCTAAATTCTAATCATATAAACATAAACTTATGATGTCATTGATTTATCCTGACATTTTCACATAATGTCAAATCATTAGTTCATGCATAATTAACTACTAATTATGTGCAAGTAAACAATAAATCATAGTTAAAATTTGGGATGTGACATATCTCCCCCCATAAGATTCATTGTCCTCGATGATCTAGTGTATCATAAAATAATAAAATAGAGTTTTTGTTCAACTTTAAAAAGCATAAAACAAATGATGAAATCTCTGATAAAAATCATGGTAATCTTCATATGTGGAACTATCCTCTTTATGCTGGTCCCACTAGACCTTGCACTATGTAACCACTCTATTATGCAAGAAGAGCTTGCAAGCTTCGACCACCTTGAGAGGCTTGATCATGACCACTCCTGGGTCCTTTACCTATAAAGTATTTTAATCAAGAATAGGATTATCACCTGTTATATACTTTTTCAAATATGAAACATGAACAACATTATGCATCCTAGAAAGAGCTAGTGGTAGAGTGATTCTATAGACAATCAGATTGACCACTTGAAGAACTTCGAAGGGTCCATATCGAGGAGCTAGTTTGGAAGACTTTTCAAACTTTATGGAGCTCTTCTGAGGTTTAACCCTCAATAGAACTTTTTCTCCAACTAAGAATTGCCTTGGTGTACTCTTGGAAGTAGCATAACTTTTTGGTCTATCATTTGCTTCCACCAATCTATTTCTGATCAACTTGATCTATTCTTCCTCTTCTGATAACATTTATAGACCAATGGTAACCCTATTCTCTAGCTTATTCCAACTTATAGGAGTTTGACATCTTCTTCTATACAATGTTTCAAATGGAGCCATCTTGATAGTAGAATGGTAGGAGTTATTATATGCAAACTCCACAAGTGGTATAGATTCTTCCCACTTATATTGCTGATCCATGCAATACATCTGTAAAAAATCTTCTACAACTTGATTTACCCTCTCAGTATGACTATCAGTCTCAGGGTGATAAGTTGATATTATATTGAGTTGATTTCCTAGGACTGAGAACAAAGTTTGCCAAAAACTTGACGTCATCCACATCTCTGTTTGAGATAATTTTCTCAAAAACTCCATGCAATCTAAACACTTTTTGCATAAACTTGAGAGCTAAAACTGATGCTCCATCTGTTAGATTCCTAGGTATAAAATGAGCTACCTTGGTGAGCTTTTCCACCACCACTAAAATAACATCATGTCTATTTCGAGACATTAGGAGACCTTGCAAAAAGACCATACTAGTGACATGCCACTTCCACTCTAGAATATTGTGTGGATATAGAAGTCTTGCTAGATGTTAATGCTCATCCTTGACTCTTTGGCACTCTAGGCAATTTTCTACAAAACTTGTAGTGTCATTCTTCATTCCTTTTGACAGAAATAAAGAGGCTTCACATCAACTAGGAGTTTGGTTACTCCAGGGTGACCTGAATATGGTGTGCAATGAACTTCCATCTACATAAGGTTTCTTAATTCTATAGAGTTTGGAACATACATCTTTCCTTTGTATCTTAAAACCCCATCTGGTTCAAAATAGAACCCATCATACCTCAAGTCTTGAGGATTTACTAAGAGAGCCTGCTTAACTTGCTCATAATATTCATCACCTGCATAATTTTGTAACACTAAATCCTTGAAGTTTGAGTGGATAGAGACAATCGATGAGATATGCCTCTATTTGGTCAGAGTCTGGGTTTTGACTTCAATCCCTATATGTTGATTTTCATATGTGTTTCCCCACCATTATATCTTATTACAATTAAACAACCTTTGCCTTAAGGCATATACAACTTTTAATCTAACTATGTTGTGACCTATGATTGTGAGCGATTGACTTAGTAAACATATCATATATCATTTGTGATTGTGAGATTTTAAATAATAGCCCTAATTTTATTTCTAACATTACATCTCAAATTTTTAGAACTATTCCTTGTACATAATTCCTATTAAAAAATATCCCACTTTTTACCATATATCTTATGTACCTATTTGTTTCATGATATTCTTTATACCCCTATTTATTTATACCACTTATACATGAAACTAAACATTTCTTTCCCACCACTATCACACCTAAATATAAAGCAAAAACCTTAAATAAACTTTCGCATGAGGTTATTAAAATAGAATAAATTAAAAATATTCTATACTATAATAATTTGACATTGATCACTAGAATTGTCACACCCCAAATTTTGACTATGTTTTATTTTTTACTTTTAAGTAATTAGTAGATAATCTTATATGGATTAATGATTTGACGTTTAGTACAAATGTCAGGATAAATCAATGATTTCATGAGTTATGTTTATATGTTTATAATTTAGACATGTGATTATATGCTATCATGATTATTTATTCATAATGTTTATGGATTAACTAAAGATACATTAATCCCAGTTTGGTGATTGTGAGTTGTAACCAGGAAATAGATTTTTACTCTCCAAAAAAGAGAGGGAGAGCATCATTGGAGAGAAGTGAATAGATGTAAGGAAAGGAATAGGTTTTTGTCATCTAAGTCTTGTTCTTTCAATTTTTAGTGAACCTCATTGAAAGTGGTAAGTTGTGTTCACCCTATGTGGTCAGAGTCTGGGTTTTGACTCAACAATCATCGATTTGACATCAAGAACCATTAGTGTAGGTTTTGTCAAAAAACTCAGTCAAGATAAAATGACCCTCGACAAGATATGGTTGATAGTTACTATTTTCCTTATGCGCTATGATTATATTTTATGTTATTACAATGATTTAATATGAGGTTATGCTATATTATTTTATTATCAGTGATTTTTACTAAGTGTTCCATTAAGGTAACTTATCTATTCTCTGATGTTTTTACAAGATAGATAGGAGGAGAAAACCTCGACCCCATTCTCATATCCTTACGGATGTTGGTAACAACGTAAGTTTTGGGTGCTTTTTATTTCACTTTGTGATATATATATATGATTTAAGGAGCTGGACCTTTGAGGTGGTCATTAAAATTCCTTATAAACATGGCTAAGATTCCATGATATTGCAAATAATTTTTATAAAAAAGTGGCTCAACTCCTTTACTCCCTAATTGATTTAGAGAGTAAGGAGGAGCTCATGAACAGACATGTAGATTGGTCTTTTATGACCATCACTTCCACTATTTGCATGCCTACGAGAAATCATTGTATGCTATGAATAAGGAGAGATTAACGCAGTTATGGGAGTTGCTAATAAACATCATGAGAGTATTTTCTTAAGGGAATACACATAGATAGTTGGAAGAGGAAAACACGAGGAGATCAAGAATTTCATCGAGAGAGAGAGAGAGAGAGAGAGAGGTCAGAAGAATAGAGACTATGGACGATCTCAATACATGTTATTTTCTTATATTGAAAGTTATATGAATAGTTTATGAATCATAATTTTCTTTTGAAACTCTAAATGTTTCATTACTGATACTTTGTATGATCTATGGTTGATGCTCTATTTGTTTTAAGGCCGATACTCAGTATGATCTATGGCAAATACTTAGTTATTTTATGGCCAAAACTCTACATGTTTTATGGCTAATACTCGGTATGTTTTTATTGTGATAGTTGTCATTGATGTCAAAGGGTTTAGTGGCAGGTTGTGATTGTGATGATTGTGATGATGTAATGTTGATGTGTTGAAAATCATTGCAAAGATAGAGAGTGGTCACCTTATAGTTCATGTTTTTCATCACCTTATAGTTCATGTTATTCATGATGTTGTAGGACATCAGATGTAGGATATGATATATGATGTTGCAGGACATCAGGACATGATGTTGCCTATGCTGCTATGATGTTGTGTTACTTCAATGATTCATGATGTGTTTTTTCAAGTCAATGTGATTTAAAAGGTTCTCAGGATCATAGGTGATAATGATGTCTGATGTTGTTCACATGAGAGTGAGATGCATGATGTCATGTCATTTAAGGAGCTAGATGTTTGAGGTGGTCATTAAAATTCATTATAAACGTGGATAAGATTCCATGATATTGCAAATAGTTTTTAAGAATAAGTGGCTCAACTCCTTTACTCCCTAACTAATTTAGAGAGCAAGAAGGAGCTCATGAACCGATGTGTAGAGTGGTCTTTTATGACCATCACTTCCACTATTTGCATGTCTACTAGGAATCATTGTATACTATGAATAAGAAGAGATGAACGCGGTTATGGGAGTTGCTAATAAACATCACGAGAGTATTTTCTTAAGGGAATACATAGAGATAGTTGGAAGAGGAAAACATGAGGAGATCAAGAATTTCATCGACAGCAAGAGAGAGAGAGAATTGAGCTCGAAAGAACAGAGACTGTGGACAATCTCAATACAGGTTATTTTCTTATATTGAAAGTTATATGAATCATTTATGAATCATAATTTTCTTTCGAAACTCTACCTGTTTCATTACTAATACTCTATATGATCTATGGTTGATACTCTATTTGTTTTAAGGCTGATACTCGGTATGATCTATGGCCAATACTCAGTATATTTTATGGCGAAAACTTTGCATGTTTTATGGCTAATACTCAGTATGTTTTTGTTGTGACAGTTGTCATTGATGTCAAAGGGTTCAGTGGCAGGTTGTGTTGTGATGATTGTGATGTAGAAACATCAAACATGGGAGGACTAGATAGTGATGATGTCATGTTGATGTGTTGACAATCCTTACAAAGATAGAGAGTGGTCACCTTATAGTTCATGTTTTTCATCACCTTATAGTTCATGTTGTTCATGATGTTGCAGGACATTAGATGTAGGATATGATATATGATGTTGTAGGACATCAAGACATGATGTTGCCTATGCTGCTATGATGTTGATGGTGTTGAGGAGTTTATGGAGTTTATGCTATGCGTCTATGCTTTGCCTCATGATGTTGTGTTACTTCAATGCTTCATGATGTTGTGTTTCTTCAAGTCAGTGTGATTTAATAGGTTCTCATGATCATAGGTGATAATGATGTCTGATGTTGTTCACATGAGAGTGAGATGCATGATGTCATGCCATGATAAAGAATCATGTTTCAAGGATCATAGTTTAGGAGAAAATTTGGCTCACTTCACAGTGATAATGTTAAAGGTCACTGTTGTTAAAGATCTAAAAAATCTAATCTGCAAAATCTCTCAAGCTGTAAAAGTAAGTGTTTAAACCCTAAAAGACACTAAAACCCTAAGCAAACTAAGGTAAATCCTTTGGAGCCTGTCTATTACACAATGCTCTTTTGATCTAATTTAATGTTGACCTTTTATAGTGGGTCATGCCACTTAAAATTGACCACCTTAAGGGTCATTATATCGTGACTACTACTGGCCCCTTCTCCTTGTTGACCGGTTGAAAAAGTCTCTTGGGTACTATAAAGATAATCTAAGGTTTAATTTAAAATGTTGAAGGCACAAGTCAAGGATCAAATGGTGGGCATTTGAATAGGTTGCAAACTTCAACGGATACCTTATCACATTTAATTTGACAGTTGGTTTCAAGAAGTTGTAATGGCCCTGCAAACAATTTTGAAACCGAACTGTGAAGGCTAGTAAATTTGATTTCTCACTCTGTGTGATATATAGAGGTGTGAGACTTGGTTCATTGTGATATACAGAGCAATACCTACGTGGTAATATATATAATGATATTGTTTTAATAGTTTTTGTATTAGAAAAAAAAGTTGTGTAAAGAGTAAGTATGATGCAATTTTGAGAGATAAGTATGTATGGGACCATGTATTTCTAGTAGAGGAGATTATATGTTTTGGAGGGCATGACAGTTGCAGAGATATGTTGTAGATTGCAGAGATATGATACAAGGGGGTTTGTATGTAGAAGAATCAGAGATGAGGACATACAAAAGACAATGATTGTTGCAGAGGTAAAAGAGTTTAATCTCCCAAGTCTGATAATGACCTTTAATGATTATTCAATTTTTGAAAGCATTAATATGATCATACATGATTGTGTAATGGTTGTATGCAAAGTGGAATTTTTTTAGGTTTGAATATCTTTTGTATTCAGGAGCATATGTATTGTGACATGATATCAAAGTACCTATGTGTAGGCAAGGTGGATAACATTTGTGTTTTATTGAAGAGTGAACCTTTTTGAGTTCTGATAAGAGAGACATAAGACATGTGATAGAGTTTGTTTGTGGAGAGATTGTCAAACTTGTATACCGGGAGACATAAGGGCTTGTATGAGCATTGGAGAGAAATGTTTTTACAATGTAGAGAATTAGGGTAGCCCCGTGAATTGATTTTCTTCTATTATTAGATTTGCCAGTGAGGCACTTGATTGCTAGTGAGGCCCATTTTGTCAATGAGGCTGTTGTACTTGCCAGTGAGGCTGTAACTAGTGAGGTTCTCTTGCCGGTGAGCATTTTGTGTAGCCACTGAGGCATGTTTTTTATTAAGCTAGTGAGGCATTTTCTGAGTGGTTTTTCATCCCTATGAGGATTTTCCACTCATGAAAAACATGTGTTATGGTTCATGTTGTTTATCTTTATGTGTATGCCCTAATGTTTTGTCTTTGAGGTCTTGATCATAATGTTTCTAATCATATTTGTGCATATGTATTTGATAAATCTTTGAAGTCTCTCTCATTCTCTATCATGTGAGTTAAAAGGTGCAAAAGGTTTTAAAAGTTTATAGACAACTTATTCACCCCCCGCCCTCTCAGTGGTCCTATACTCCAACAGTTTTATGGCTGAAACTCTACATGTTTTATGGTTGATACTATGTATGATCTATGGTCAATACTCTATTTTAGGGCAAACATATCCATATGTTATAAGGCTGATACTCTTTATGATATAAGGCAAACATACTTAGAATATTACCATGTAATATGGCCGATAGATCTAGGCTATTCCAGTGTCATAAATGAATGTTGCTTTTTGTTTATCTCTGAGAGTTGTTTGGTCGATAGCTTACCAAACTACTGTGTGAATTCATGGTCAACAACTTATTTAAGACTATGTAAATATTAAGGCCGAATAGCCTTATTTTATTGTGTATTATGATAAACACTATCTAAGATTTGTACTATGTAAGTATATTGAGATAGGTGTATCTCTATCTTCTATCAAAGGCTATTCTTTTATTTTATCCCATGAAGGGAATAACTCAAAGACTTTTCTTTAGCATGTATTGTGTATATCTATAGCAAGCCAAAGAGATGTTTATCTATAGCAGGTCGAGATGCAATTATTGTCTTATTATTATTTAACTAAGAAGATTATATATGTCTGTAACCAAATCAAGCCTCTAGAGAACTCTAATGATATACAAGATTTAAGATAAGTAAGTAGGATAGTGATGTATCCTATTTATCTCTTTATTACATTAAAGTGTTATAGTTTTCATCCTAAGACTTAGTGTTAGGTCTCTTTTTATTCTAAGTAAATAAGAATGATATTAGATATCATTGGAACACCAAGGTGTGATTATAGTATTATATATGCTCATAAAGCAAGTATATTTTGTTGTGTGCAAGGATAATGTGCATAGGTTCATAACCTTTCTAAATCTAGAGTTAGTGGATGAAAGGAGACTATTAGATTGAAACTTTGTTTATTATTATCTATAGACTCATAACCTATTTTGGAGAACAAACTTTGTTAAAAGTATTTATGTTATGGAAAATATTTATTAGAGTTTATTTACGTGAAAATAGAAACCCATGTTCTATTGTAATTTTATAAGAAATGTGAAGCTGAGCAGAGCCTAAGCGGTCTAAAGAATACTAGAGGCTAATATACTCATGTAATATTATTATATATTCTTATCATTTGATAACAAGAATTTTTTATGATATTTTTTATATTGGGTTAAGAGAGGATAAAACCGTAGGATCAACCCGGATGGGTCTAGTAAACTTAAAACTCTCAATATGGTTATGACATTAATTTAATTTAGTGTGTTTATGGTTGATAGAAAATAGTCAAGAATCCATTGATCATGACAAGTATATATTAGGAAGATTTTAACAAGCTTTTTGATGAAGTTTAGATGCTAGAGTCAAAACATGACATAAAGCAAGAATGTCTAATTTTTGAGTCAATGAGTAGAATGACAAGAAGTCATAGACTCATATGTTTGCAAGAATGCAATGGACTCTTCAAAAGATTAAATATTCTAAACAAATTCATTATATTTATATCCTAGAATTTAGGATTAAATTCTAAGTTAGATTGACTAGGAATTAAACTTAGTCAAGTCATTTTATGTCTAATGTTATTAGTCAAACAAATCAAACTGTAAAATGAGATAGTTTCTAAGTTGAGTTAGAGGTGTGTTAACTCACGACTACGTTTATTGTAAATGTTTATCTATATAGAAACTTTGGCTAAAGTCATGCATTTGTCTCTACATGCATTAGTCAGTTCACAGTGTCTAGATGGTGTAACCTATCAGTAGGATCATACTTAGCTAGAAGATAGTCTAGAGTTGTATGATTGATTGTGTTACATACGACACAACACTAGAAATCAGATGGCAAATTTATTGGTTCCTTATTTCTATACTCTTCATGAAGGGTAGAGCCACTTCTAGGAAGGAAGGTGTGCGGAGACCGCCGGTCTATGGTTAGAGGTAAAGCACTTAGATGATGCTCTCCTTCTATAGTAGAAGACTTGTCGAGACTTGAGTGACAGATATTAAGATTCCAGATGCAGTATTCTTTAAGTTATGATGTAAAATTATTCTTATTGCCAAGTGCAATATTTATTGTAAATGTAAAGTGAAATTTTCTCACTATGATTTATCTTTGAATATATTTATCTTCAAGGTTGATAAATATTCAAAAAAGATAAGCATTTATTTCCTTGTAATTATGCAAATGTAAAAAAATTCACGTTTACTATGTTCATGTACTTTCTTGTAAAATGTTGTGTAAATCTGAGTAATATGAGAAGGCATGTTACATATGGTATTAGAGCTAACTGGGTTTAACACATGGACCTAGGTGCTCACTACAAGAAAACTTGTCAACATTCAACAGATTAGCTAATGTTTGAAATTGGTTTTATGCTAGAATGGCTAATTCTCTTAAGCGTATATAGCTAGAGAGGAAACAATGTATCAAACAGGCCAAGAAACCTATTGTTCCTACTTGTGTAGTTAAACCAAGTAAACCTTCTGCTAAATGTGGCATGCCATTTGGGTGTGGTTGTGATGCCCCTATTTTAGGAAAAGAGGTGATGGAGGAGTACCTGCATGTGTATCCACCCTCTAAGTTTGTTTGACTAGATTCTGATGGGGAAGAGTAACCTAAGGAATACCCTTTAACCGATAGTGACATGTAGTCTTGTTGAGTTATTTATCTAAATAAGGATGTATTTATACCCAGAATAAACTATAATAAAGATGATAGTGTTTTTACACAAATCTAATTTTTGTGAATGGATTTTATTGATGAGTTTTCAATTAATGAGATGCATTATTTTGAATTCTAATTTATAATTTGATACAAATATCAAGTGTGATATAGAGCATCATCATGGTTTGAACTCAAACAAATCTTGAAGATAGTCAAGGAGAGTCGAATCCTTTTAAAAACCCAATGACTAAGTTGGATTAGATATTGACCATGTTGAATAAAACCAAGGAAAGGGTTTTAAACCTAGAACAGGAGGTTAGGGGTGAAGGTAGATCTAAAGGAGAAAATGAGGACTTACATCAGGGAGATGATGAATATGTCCATGAATCTAGCATCCATAGTGATCAAAGGGAGAATGTTGATAAGACAGTCTCAAGAAGAGAAGAGAAGTAGACTTGCCTCTGAGCTATCTTGAGATATGAAGAAAGGCATGCCACCCAAGTTTGAAGGAATAGAAAGTGGTGATGTTGTAGAAGCTTGGTTGATAGAGATGAAAAAGTATTTTGAGATCTGAAATTACTCTGAGATAACCAAAGTAGTATGGGGTGCCTTTTAGCTGGCAAGAGAAGCGTCCATGTGGTGGATGAACAAGAAAGTGGAACTAGGGTTAAGTTTATTGAGCTTAACCTAGGCTCAATTTGTGGTCTTATTTCACCAAAGGTGGTTACCATAGCTTTTTTTTATCAAAAGCTAATAGATTTTTAAAATTTGTGGCAAGGGGATATGTCAGTGGTGGAATATTGGAAAAAGTTTGCCCGTCTCTTAAAGTATGTACCACAATATCAAAAAGATTAAAGGTTTAGAATCAAGAAATTCATCATGGGTCTGAATACCCATATTAGTGGAGAAGTGGATGTCCATGGTCCTACCACTATGGACCAATTTTTAGAGAAGGCAATCAAACAAGAGCAAAAATTGAAGTCAATTTCTACATATCACAAGAAAAATTGCAAGAGGTTTAATAAGACACCAACTTCTCAGCCTTTCAAGAAAAGGAATGGCAAGAAGGATGTGATTAAGAAAAGTGACAAGGGATCCAAAAATAATAGGAATAGACCCAGAAATGAGAACAAGAACAATGGCAATGTTTGAAGGAATGATAATAATTTAGGTAAACCTACTGAGAAGCGAGGACCTCTTGGAGGATGTTTCACCTGTGGTGGTGATCATTATGTAAATCAATGTCCCACCAAGAACTAAGGAACTCAATAGTGTGGTAATGTTTTACCCACTCAACAAGCATCTTTTTAATAGAGAATTTATGTTGCTTTAGAGAACCACCAGGTAGAGTACCAAATTACTCACATTGAGACAATAGGTACTTTGTTTGGAGTTCCTATTTCTTTTTTGATTGATACTGGAGCAACTGAAAGCTTTATTTCTCCAAGAGTATTAAGTAAATTTCCTAGAAGAGTTGGTTATATGGCTAAACCATGGTCAGTTAAATATGCTAATTGGATGAAAGCTCAGGTAGAGCATTGTCTATTTGAAGCCAAGATTGAACTTCCTAGTTTTTTACTGAGGTGAATTCAAATATGATGTTATCTTAGGAATAAATTGGCTATGAGGCATAGAGCCAATGTTGATTGTTTTGCAAAAATATTTGAGTGTCTAGATGATGTACGAAACAAAGTCTTTTTGCAAGGCACTTAGAGAGAAGTCGAGACTAGACTAATCTCTACTATGTAACTTAAGAGGGCTAGGCGAAAAGGTTGTCAACTTTTTGCAGTCAAAATGGAGCAAGTAGAAGAGGATCCTAGTAATCAAAATATATCTTTGGAGAACTATCCTTTTCTTCAAGATTTTTGGTATGTTTTCCCAAATGAAATTTTAGGATTACCTCTAAAGATATCTTTTGATTTCTCAATTGATATAATACGTGGATTAGAGCTGATTTCAAAGGGACCTGGTACCATATGACTATTACAGAGTTGATGGAATTGAAAGCTTAGCTTCAAGAGTTGTTGGCTAATGGTTTGATTAGACCTAATCTATCTCCTTCGGGAGCACCTGTAATCTTTGTTAAAAAGAAGGATGGAACTTTGCATCTGTGTATAGACTATCATATGCTCAACAAAGAAATGATAAAGAATAAGTATCCTTTATTGTGTATTGATGCTCTTTTCAATCAGATACATGGCACAACAGTGTTCTCTAAGATCTATCTACAATCTAGATAGCATCAGCCGAGAATAAAAGATTAGGACATTCATAAAAAATTTTCAGATCAAGGTATGGACATTATAATTTAATAGTTCTATCTTTTGGACTTACGAATACCCTTGCAGTATTCATGAATTTAATGAATAGTGTTTTCCTAGATTGCTTGGATAAATCTATTCTAGTGTTTCTAGATGGCATTCTTATTTATTCTAAGAATGTGGAAGAACACTTGCAGCATCTACAGTTAGTTTTGTAGTGGCTGAGAGAGCATAAGTTGTTTGGGAAGCTTTCAAAATGTACTTTCTTTTAGAAGGAGATACAATATTTGGGACATATTATATCAGCTAAAGGATTTCAGTAGACCCTGCAAAGATTAAAGCTATACTTGAATGGCATGTGCCAAAGAATATGCATGAAGTGTGTAGTTTCATGGGGTTAGATGGATATTATAGGAAGTTCATTTTAAACTTTTCTAAGATTGCAAGCCCAATCACTTTTCTTCAGAGAAAAGGAAAGCATTTCGATTGGACAACAAAATGTTAGGAGGCATTTAACTAGTTGAAAAAGATGTTGACAATAAGTTGTTTGAGAAGCTTTCAAAGTATACTTTCTTTCAGAAGGAGATACAATATTTGGGACATATTATATCAACTGAAGGGATTTTAGTAGACCCTGCAAAGATTAAAGTTATACTTGAATGGCATGTGCCAAAGAATATGCATGAAGTGTGTAGTTTCATGGGGTTCGATGGATATTATAGGAAGTTCATATTGAACTTTTCTAAGATTGCAAGCCCAATCACTTCACTTTAGACAAAAGGAAAGCATTTCAATTGGACAACAAAATGTTAGGAGGCATTTGACTAGTTGAAAAAAATGTTGATAAGTTGTTTGGGAAGCTTTCAAAGTGTACTTTCTTTCAGAAGGAGATACAATATTTGGGACATATTATATCAGCTGAAGGGACTTTAGTAGACCTTGCAAAGATTAAAGTTATACTTTAATGGCATGTGCCAAAGAATATGCATTAAGTGTACAGTTTCATGGGGTTAGTTGGATATTATAGGAAGTTCATTTTGAACTTTTCTAAGATTGCAAGCCCAATCACTTCGCTTTAGAGAAAAAGAAAGTGTTTCAATTGGACAATAGAATGTTAGGAGGCATTTGACTAGTTGAAAAAGACATTGACAACTGCACCAATATTGAAAGTTCTTGATCTGAAAAGTCAATTTGTTGTAATTACCGATGCCTCAAGAGAAGGTTTGGGAGGAGTGTGTATGCAGAATGGTTAAGAAGTAGCATATGAATCCAGGAAGATGCGAGCATATGAGTAGAATTATGCTCCTCATGACTTAGAGTTAGCAACAATTGTGCATACTTTGTAGGTGTAGTGACACTACTTTCTAGGAAAGCATTTTGAACTAAAGACATATCATCATGGTCTTAAGTACATATTTTCCCATCCTCCTTTAAATGCTCAACAAAGGAGATGGTTGGAATTGATATCCGACTATGACTTTGAGATAAGTTATATCAAAGGACAAGAGAACTGAGTAGCAGATGCTCTGGGTCGATGAAGAATATTTCTTCAATTGTCTCTATCCACTTAAACTTCAAGGAATTAGTACTACAACATTCTATAGGTGATGAGTACTATGAGAAAGTTAAACAAGCTCTCATACTAAATCCTCAAGGTTTGAGGTATGAAGGGTTCAATTTTAAACCAGATGGGCTTCTAAGATATAGAGGATGGATATATGTTCCAAATTTGGTAGAATTGAGAAACCTTGTATAGAAGGAAGTTCATTCCACACCATATTCAGGTCATCCAGGAGTAGCCAAACTCCTAGCTGATGTGAAACCTCTTTATTTCTGGAAAGGAATGAATAATGATGATATAAGATTTGTAGCCAGTTGCTTAGATTGTCAAAGAGTCGAGGTTGAGCATCAGCATCTAGCAAGACTTTTGTATCTGCATGATATTCCAGAGTGGAAGTGGCAAGTCATTAGCATGGATTTTGTGCAAGGACTTCCTATGTCTTGAAATAGACATGATGCAATTTTAGCGGTAGTGGACAAACTCACCAAGGTAGCTCACTTTATACCTGGGAATTTAATAGATGGAGTACTAGTCATAGGTCACAAGTTTGTGCAAGAAGTCTTTAGATTGCATAGAGTTCTGGAGAAGATTATTTCAAATAGAGATGCACAAATGACATCAAGATTTTGGTAAACTTTATTTTTAGTGCTAGGAACTCAGGTCAATATAAGCTCAACTTATCAGCCTAAGATAGATGGTCAGACTGAAAGGGTAAATCAAGTCCTAGAAGATTTTTTGAGGATGTATTACATTGATCAACAATACAAGTGGAAAGAGTAACTATCGCTTGTAGATTTTTATTATAACAACTCCTACAATTTTACTATCAAGATGTATCCATTTGAAGCATTATACAGAAGAAGATGTCAAACTCCTATAAGCTGAGATAAACTAGAAGATAGGATTAGCATTGGTCCAGAAATGTTGACAAAAATTGAAGAATAGATTAAGATAGTTAGAAATAGATTGGGGGAAGCCAATGATAGATAGAAAAGTTATGCAATGCCAAGTGCACACCAAGACAATTTTTAGTTGGAGAAAACATTCTTTTTGACGGTCAAACCTCAGAAGAGTTCCATAAAGTTTGGAAAGTCGTCCAAATTAGCTCCTCGATATGTAGGACCCTTCAAAGTTATCAATCCAATTGCCTACAGAATTTCTCTACCTCCAACTCTTGCCAAGATGCATAATGTTTTCATTTTTCATATTTAAAAAAGTTATTATGGAGTAAAAAGTGGACACATGCCTTTTTACCTCCTAATTTAGCTCCTAGGTCCCATGATTACATTATACATTCTAAATATTCATTCCGATGCAAAATCCTTTGAAACCAATGCAAATTGGGAACAAGGGGGCCATGCTTAGCCTTGCCCTAGACCAAAAAGGTTTCTTGGGACTTGGGTGCACGCACCCAAGTCCTCCTTGATTGGTTGGGGAAAATTTAAATAGATGTTGGCATATGACCTTTAAAAAGGTTTCTCCTTGTCGACTATTTTGGTTAATTTCACAAATGTTAGTGGTAAAGCACATATAAGTGTGTTTTTGAAATCATTATGAACTTAGATGGGAATAGCTAACTTATGATATTCAATAAAAGAAAGCAAGACCATTCATTGTGATTTTAGAGAAGATTTGTGTTGTCATTGTGTGTGTTGTTGTAGGTTTGAAGTTATCATCTATCTATGGGTATGTGAAGGATCATGATGGGCCAAACCATACCTCTAATTGGCAATGAAAATACAAAAAATCTGACTTTATCAAGTTCATGTGAAAATTTGAATGGATTATCTACACAATTTGAAAAAGATGTAAGAACGAAATTTGTAGAGAATTGAATCTAGTTTATAGGCTACTATTTTAAAAAAAAAAAAACTAAATTTACTTAGTGAAAATTGAGTATTTCAATGAACAGCTATTAAATTTTTCAGAAAAAAATAAAAAGTGGGTGTCTGTCCAGCCAACCTAACTATGAGTAAATTTTTTTTTTTTTTTTTTAAATTTCAAAATAAGTAGAGGACTCATGTCCGGATGTGACACATATTTATTTGAAATTTTTTTCCAATAAAATAATTAGTTATGATTTTTTACTGTGACTTTTTTGAAAAAATAAAAAGTAATTTTCTAGCTAACCTAACTCGATAAAAAAAATTGAAATTCAATTTTTTTTTTTAACCTATAACTAGAAAAGCATAGAGTGTGACATAGGTTTCGGATCTCAAAAAGGTGAAATAGTTTGAAAGTTATGGATGTTTTTCAATCAATGTGTCCATCAAGATTTCAGAGACATGGTATATAGAAAATTATTAATAATTATTTAATAAAATGATAACCAAAAAAATCTTATATTTTTAGAAAGCTAACAATTTTTTCTATAAACCCTTTTCATTTTATCAATTTTGCATAAAACAAAAGTCATCAACACGAAGGGTGAAGTTCGAAGAAGAGACTGAAACATGAAAACACATTAAAATCCATAAAAAGTCAACAACCAAAATGGATATCTATTTTGCTTCGGTAAAAGTAACTCAAAATGGATATCCATTTCCAAAACGGATATCTGTTCTGAAAATGGATATCCGTTTTGAAAATGGATATTTGTTTCCTTGATCTATGAAAAATTTTGTACCATTGGTTTTGGATGAATAGAAGCAATATATTTGAAACATCGAGGCAATAATACAAGAAGTTAAAGTTAGTTGGTCATTTATAGGTGTATCTATTGTTTCATATCACATTACACATAGAATTCTAATTAACAATCTAGTTTCCTCATTTGGGGGAACATTTTTTTATTCGTTTCTAATAGAAATATTTAGTTAAAAATTGGTAGCTCCTTGTGAAAAGTATGGGCTCTTATCAAGCACGCATAACCAAGAAGGTTGATATCCATTTTTCTTACATGTTTGTTGATCACATCTTATGAAACGGATGTTGCTTGGTGATAGTTCTAGGTTTAGTGAACAATATTCTCAAGCTTATTGCAATTTTTACACTTGTGACCAAATTTGGTACCAAACCCTTTCACCTTTTCAATTAATCCTGATAGTGTCATCTCACTCCATGCAAATCAAACCAACATTAGGACCATGTGAATGAGATTAAGGATAGCCTTGAAATATGAATCTTTGTACTGTTGACTATCCTTTTAGCATGACAATCCTTTAGGATCATTGTACCTAGGTGCAACCATCCTTCAATCTTCTTTTATTTATATTTCTTTCCTCTTCATACACAAGATTCTCGTGCCTTATATTCATGACAATCCACAAATCACCTAACTGTTCTTAGTGAGACTATATCTTATTTTGACAGTGATAGTTATCGTCCATTCACAACTCTCATCTTTAATATAGATACCCTTTGTACATGTTTTGACTTCATGATTTTCCTTTTGTATGTTGTATTATGGTATGAAAATACTATGGCTCCTTCTTCATCCTCTTGTATAATGAAATTGAAGGTCGACACTTACGGTTACTCTTCTTTATTACTTGGTGATAATGAATCTCTAAGCTCATTTTTGATTGTCTTGAAGCCAAATTTACCACTGTTGAGACAGTCAGAGTTGATTCTTGATCATGAATATTGTGAATTACTTCAAATATCCATGGACAATTTCAATTGTGTTTCTTAAGACACCCATGCCTTGACTATCCCTTGATGTTGGTCATGATTGTGCTTGGATGGCACAATAGTTCATAGTTAGATTTTTGCCACTAAAGTTTTCCTTTGACAAAGTCGTATTTGTAGTCCACCTTTTGATGATGTTCAAACAATATAAATATTTATTCTTAACATAAGCAATACATTTCTCACAAATACCAATGCATTCTACTCATAAGGTTCATGGCACCGTGCCTAAAGGTATGATAGTCAGCAGTGTACTATTATGGCAGCCTGTGGTTGGTTTGACAATCTATAATAGTGATAGCATTCATGCCTAACAGTCCTTATCGTTATTGTCATAATATATTTTACATTTGAGGCCTTGTCTACAACATACAAAGTTTACCTTTCTCACCCATACATTTAGTATATGAAAGACATTGATCAGAAATTTTTAATTTTCACTCAGTCAGTGCAATCTAGGAGAGGATAGATTGTCTAAAGTTGTAATCTATTTCCATTTACACTTGCCATAACTACAAATGCTTAGTGTTTATTCTCAACCCCAGTATATGAATAAAATGTGACCTATTGTTCTAATAGGCCTATAGGGACAAAGAGGTGATAAAGCCTTTAATTTTAAACATGACATGGTTTTGATAACTTCCCATATTGGTAAGGTCTTGGATGACAATCCTTTGATGCACCTAATTGTAATAGGTGTTATGATAGTCCTTGGTATCTTTTCATTTCTTTCTTGAATGGCCTGCAAATAAGACATAAGACCTATTAGATCCTTCATAAATAAGAATTCTCATACATTACATTTAAACTTAAACTCCCTAAACATCCATCAATCCATCCATTAATATCAAAATGCCATGAATATCCTATGATCAACCATTCTAATTCCTAGGATAGTCATATATTGAAATTTTGCTTCTCTATACTAAAATAGCCCAAGGAATATCTACCCTTGAATTTGTATTTTAACAATCTAATGTCTTTACGAATAACATTGAGCCTTCTTTTGGGACAACATTTTTGCCTTTAGAATCTCCTCATTTGATGATAGCCTAAAATAGAATAGGTGGATAGTCATAACATTTTAGCATAATGGGAAAACCCTAAAGTGTGATAAAGTCTATACATTATCTATTCCCATCCATGTCACGAAGCAACTATTCAAATGTTAGGCCAACATGATTTAAACAATCATAAGGGCCAACAATCCACTCCAAATGCATGGGAAAAGGACAACTCTTGAATCCCATATTAATCATGTTCACATGGCTACTAGCATCTTCAAGTGAGTCAATGCAAAAATTGAAAGCCTCAAACTCATACACTTCAGAAAAATATACCTAATTATAAATTTGATATGCATGAATAAGGAAGTCCTCATGCAATACAAACTAAAATGTGTCATATTTAGACATGTCATCAAGTTGAACTACATCATGTTGAGACTCGTGTTTACTTAAGCATTACAAGTCACTTGCCTCTTTGCATGCTTCAAAGTTCCAAACAAAGGACTCAACTTTAGGTGTAGCAGAGTCCTCATCAATGACTGATTTACATGGCCTTCAACAAACTAAAATTATATATCATCTTTATGCTTATATGGAGGCTATATCATCTTTACAATTGTATGTCCAGGCTCTTTAGGAGTCTTCACAAATGTGTCCAAAGTAAGATTATTCAAATCAAATAATGGCTTATATCCAGAGCTTTGTTAAGTTGATACCTACGTGGATTAGTGTGTAAACATTCAAATTAGATGGTAATTCATAAGTTTATAGAATAATAAAATGAATCCCTAGTCTAGAATCCAAATCTACATAATAAGAAAGATATCTATTTTGTAGTAGCGATATGGACATTACAGAGTGTTTGTTGGCAAAAAATTGGGATTTACTTAAATTTTCTTGTTCATGCTTCTCACAGGACATCACCTCCCCTACCCATCCAGCTCTACAGAAGAAGAGAGACAACAAATGATCAAGAGGGATCACCAATTGGCATTAAGTGATTGATTACTTATGTCATGTTATATATTTTGAATATTAAATTCTATATTAATGTGCATGTTGTTTGATTGTATTAATAGGTGGAAATTCAAAAATCTCTATCGAGGAGGTCTAGTCGATGAGCGATAGAGGATGAGTCATTGACTGGTTCACCATCTTCATGGCCTAGAAAGAGCCATAGATTATTTGATAGCAATCCATAGGAGATTTGATTTTGGGACATTTTGTTACATACGCCTATTTGGCTTTGTAAACATACTTTTGTATGTTATCCATGTATATTGTTGTATATACCCATATGGTTTTATTTGTACATGCCTATATGGCTTGATATATACACTATACATTATTTTCATGACATTATGCATATATGTATATATAAGATCCTAATTTGGCACTAGTAGGGAGAATGCTTGCAAAGGTTATGGAATTTGGTTTTAAACGTTCCAATTGTATTTGCTTCAAAGTCTCTTAAGCCTTTTCAAAAAATCCATTTTGTGCATATCTTGCAATCATTTCATTCCATGAGATAGCATCTCTTTGAGGTGTCATGCCAAACTGTTCACATGCCTTGTCTATGCATCCACACTTTAGATTTACACCCGCCAATTGCATTTTCTTAACATTTCCTTTCAATCCTTATCAAAAATTTTGTTTTGTTCACATATTGCAATCATTGCATTCCTTCATTTACAACACATGATTAAATAAGAAGATGCATATTTACAATAGTTAAGAATATGTAGTAGTGTTGCTCATGTCACCAATACTATGTTTACATCTTCACATACATGGCTTACAACATGTGACAATATGAAGTGATGAAGAAACTTGTTATTTTGATGTATTTCAACTCCAAACTTGTGCCTAGAAGTGAAGGCGCTAATCCTTGATCAAACTAACCTAAAAGTGTGCCTTGGTACTTAGGTTGCTAGATTATGATTGATCAACCTAAAATGTGAGCCTAATTCTAGATATTGAATTGAAAGGATAAAATGCATCATCAAAGGAGTTTATAGTTATTGAAGGCATCAAATGATGACTTGGGCGCACATCTACCTCTCTACACCATCAAATGTGCACCTAGATTAGTGAGGCACCACGTCATATCTCTATGAATTTGGATATACACCTTGATAATAAATTGATCTTGCAAGTTGAGGTTGTCTCCACAAGTTGAAAGAATGTCCAAAGAATACAAGGCACCAATTATTGAACAAACAACCTAGAATGAGTGCCTTACTATTTGAGGTGCTAGTTCATGCTTCTAGAACACCAAAAGTGCACCTAGATGTTGAGGCTCTAGCTCTTGCTCAAGAAACCTTAAAAGTACACTTTGACAAGGAGGTTAAAATGTATTATCAAAGGATTAAGTTGAATCAAGGAATCATCATTGAAGACAAGTAAAACATGATTGTGAATGAGGCACACTTTTCATCATCTCCAACCTCACAATTGCGCCTTCCCTTGGAAGCTCATATTGTGCCTAAAGGAATGGTACTGAGATATCATCCATGTTAATGATTGAGAATGTGTCAACTAGAACAATATTTTTTGTTTTGCTCATCGTGGGGTCGAACGGACTAACCCAACGCATTGGGGTGGGCGGGTAAATGCCAGTGGAGGTCTCATTTTGTGTGCCAAGCATCCCAGTCATTTCGGGCAAGAGGCTACCGGCAAAGTCCCTTAAGATCCCTGAGACCAAAAATGTGCCAAACTTTGATGGAGCAATTCTCAGAACTCATGATAGCTGGGAATATTATGTTTAGAACTACACGTGCATGTGGAGTCCATTGATAATAACCTCTCTCATTTTTGGTCAGCTCCATTTCATTTGACCTTGTCGAAATCAAACGCATTGTTGCAAAATGCTTCAATTTGATGCAGTGGAAAGGTGGTAGGTGTGACATTTTTCATTCCATAGCTCGTGGGGTCGAACAAACTGCGCCAATGCATCAGGGTGGGTGGTTAAATGCTAGTGGAGGTCTCATTTCATGTGCCAAGCATCCCAGTCGTTTCGGGCAAGAGGCTACCGGTAAAGTCCCTTAAGGTCCCTGAGACCAAAAATGTGCCAAACTTTGACGGAGCAGTTCTCAGAATTCATGACAACTGGGAATGTTGTGTTTGGACCTACAGGTGCACGTGGGGTCCATCGACAATAACCTCTCTCATTTTGGGTCAACTCCATTCCATTTGACCGTGCCAAAATCAAACACATTATTGCATAATGCTTCAATTTGATGTAGTGGAAAGGTGATAGGTGTGACATTTTTCATTCCATAGCTCATGGGGTCGAATGGACTGTGCCAACACGTTGGGGTGGGGGGTAAATGCCAGTGGAGGTCTCATTTCACACGCTAAGTATCCCAGTCATTTTGGGCAAGAGGCTACCGGCAAAGTCCCTTAAGATCCCTGAGACCAAAAATGCGCCAAACTTTGACGGAGTAGTTCTCGAATTCATGACAGCTAGGAATATTGTGTTTGGACCTATAGGTGCACGTGGGGTCCATCGACAATAACCTCTCTCATTTTTGGTCAACTCCATTATGTTCGACTGTGCTGAAATCAAACGCATTGTTGCAAAATGCTTCAATTTGATGCAGTGGAAAGGTGCTAGGTGTGACATTTTTCATTCCATAGCTTGTGGGGTCGAACAGACTGTGCCAATGTGTCGAGGTGGGCAGGTAAATGCCATTGGGGGTCTCGTTTCATGCGCCAAGCATCCCAGTCATTCCGGGCAAGAGGCTACCGGCAAAGTCCCTTAAGATCCCTAAGACCAAAAATGTGCCAAACTTTGACAGAATAGTTCTTAAAATTTGTGATAGATGGGAATGTTGTGTTTGGACCTATAGGCGCATGTGGGGTCCGTCGACAATAACCTCTCTCATTTTTGGTCAACTCCATTCCGTTTGACCGTACCGAAATCAAACACATTGTTGCAAAATGCTTCAATTTGATGCAATGGAAAGGTGCTAGGTGTGACATTTTTCATTCCATAGCTCGTGGGGTCGAATGGGCTATGCCAATGCATTAGGGTGGATGGGTAAATGCCATTGGATGTCTCATTTTGTGCACCAAGTGTCCCAGTCGTTCTAGGCAAGAGGCTACCGGCAAAGTCCCTTAAGATCCCTAAGACCAAAAATGCACCAAACTTTGACGGAGCAATTCTCAAAATTTGTGATAGCTGGGAATGTTGTGTTTGGACCTACAGGTGCATGTGGGGTCCATCGACAATAACCTCTCTCATTTTTGGTCAACTCCATTCCGTTTGACCATGCTGAAATCAAATGCATTATTGTAAAATGATTCAATTTGATGCAGTGGAAAGGTGCTAGGTGTGACATTTTTCATTCCATAGCTCTTGGGGTCGAACGGACTATGCCAATGCGTCAGGGTGTATGGGTAAATGCCAGTGGAGGTCTCGTTTCGTGCGCCAAGCATCCCAGTCGTTCTGGGCAAGAGGCTACCAGCAAAGTCCCTTAAGATCCCTGAGACCAAAAATGTGCCAAACTTTGACAGAGCAGTTCTCAAAATTTGTGATAGCTGGGAATGTTGTGTTTGGACCTATAGGTGCACGTGGGGTTTCTCGACAATAACCTCTCTCATTTTTGGTCAACTCCATTCCGTTTGACCGTGCCGAAATCAAACGCATTGTTGCAAAATGCTTCAATTTGATGCAGTAGAAAGGTGCTAGGTGTGACATTTTTCATTCCATAGATCGTGGGGTCGAATGGACTATGTCAATGCGTTGGGGTGGGTGGGTAAATGCCAGTGGTGGTCTTGTTTTGTGCGCCAAGCATCCCAGTCATTCCGAGCTGTAAGCTACCGACAAAGTTAAAAGTTGCTAGGATTGAAATTTTGCATTCTACAGGTCCTGGGGTTGAACAAATTGTGCCAACACGTCAGGGTGGGCCAATAAATGCTAGGGGAGGTCTCATTTTATGTGCCAAGGCTCCCAGTCCTTCTGAGTTGTAAGCTACCGACAAAGTGACTTTACCGATAGCTTATAGCTTGGAATGACTGCAATGCTTTGCACACAAAATGAGACCTCCCCTAGCATTTACCCACCCACCCCGATGTGTTGGCATAATCTGTTCAGCCCCAGGACCTGTGGAATGCAAAATTTCAATCCTAGCAACTTTTGACTTTGTCGGTAGCCTCTTGCCCGAAATGACTGGGAAGCTTGGCGCACGAAATGAGACCACTAGCATTTACTTGCCCACCCCGATGCGTTGGTGCAATCCTTTCGACGCCACGAGCTATGGAATGAAAAATGTCACACCTAGCACCTATCCACTGCATCAAATTGAAGCATTTTGCAACAATGCATTTGATTTCAGCACGGTCAAACGGAATGGAGTTGACCAAAAATGAGAGAGGTTATTGTCGACAGACACCAAATGCACTTGTAGGTCCAAACACAACATTCTTAGCTGTCACAAATTTTGAGAACTACTCGGTCAAAGTTTCGCGCATTTTTGGTCTCAGGGATCTTAAGGGACTTTGCCGGTAGCCTCTTGCCCAGAACGACTGGGACGCTTGGCGCACGAAACGAGACCTCCACTGGAATTTACTCACCCACCCCAACGTGTTGGCACAATCCATTCGACCCACGAGCTATGGAATGAAAAATGTCACACCTAGCACCTTTCCACTGCATCAAATTGAAGTATTTTGCAACAATGCATTTGATTTTGGCATGGTCAAATGGAATGGAGTTGACCAAAAATGAGAGAGGTTTTTGTCGAAGGACCCCACGTGCACCTATAGGTCTAAATACAACATTCCCAGCTGTCACGAATTCCAAGAACTACTCCGTCAAAGTATGGCACTTTTTTGGTCTTAGGGATCTTAAGGGACTTTGCCGGTAGCCTCTTGCCCGGAGCGACTTGGACACTTGGTGCATGAAACGAGACCTCCACTAGCATTTACCCACCCACCCCGATGCGTTGGCACGGTCTGTTTGACTCCATGAGCTATGGAATGAAAAATGTCACACCTAGCACCTTTCCACTGCATCAAATTGAAGCATTTTGCAACAATGCATTTGATTTCGGCACAGTCAAACAGAATGGAGTTGACCAAAAATGAAAGAGGTTATTGTCGATGGACCCCACATTTACTTGTAGGTCTAAACACAACATTCCCAGCTGTCATGAATTCTGAGAACTGCTCCGTCAAAGTTTGGCGCATTTTTGGTCTCAGGGATCTTAAGAGACTTTTCCGATAGCCTCTTGCCCAAAACGACTAAGATGCTTGGCGCACGAAACGAGACCTCCACTGGGATTTACCCACCCACCCCGATGCGTTGGCATAGTCCGTTCGACCCCATGAGCTATGGAATAAAAAATGTCACACCTACCACCTTTCCACTGCATCAAATTGAAGCATTTTGCAACAATGCGTTTGATTTCAGCACGGTCAAACGGAAAGGAGTTGACCAAAAATGAGAGAGGTTATTGTTGATGGACCCCACATGCACCTATAGGTCCAAACACAACATTCCCAACTGTCATGAATTCTGAGAACTGCTCTGTCAAAGTTTGGTGCATTTTTGGTCTGAGGGATCTTAAGGGACTTTGTCGGTAGCCTCTTGCCCGGAATGACTGCGACGCTTGGTGCATGAAATGAGACCTCCACTGGCATTTACCCCCCACCTCGATGCGTTGGCGTAGTCCGTTCGACCCCACGATGAGTAAAACAAAAAATATTGTTCTAGTTGACACATTCTCAATCATTAACATGGATGATATCTCAGTAGCATTCCTTTAGGCACAATATGAGCTTCCAAGGGAAGGCGCAATTGTGAGATTGGAGATGATGAAAGTGTGCCTCATTCACAACCATGTTTTACTTGTCTTCAATGATGATTCCTTGATTCAACTTAATCCTTTGATAATACATTTTAACCTCCTTATCAAAGTGCACTTTCAAGGTTGCTTGAGCAAGAGATAAATTATGACATGCACATAAGGAATTTAAATTATATCGTATATCAAAGTGTATATATATTAACATCTAGTCCATAATGGTAGACATATACAAAAATTTGGCAAATATTCCAACTCAAAACATTTTTTACAAAATGTGGCATATGCCATGTCTCAAAATCTGTATACAATCTACATGCCAAATAGCTACATCAAATACTACAAGTCCACTTGACCCTCAATCTGTGATGGATCCTCAATCAGTGATGGATCCTGAAAAAGTGTCCTCTTTGTACCAAAATGTCTAGTAATTGATGGAGGCAAAGTTTCCTGCATTAACAAGTCAAAACACAAATTTGATTAATCTCTTCAATGGTAAATAAAAATAAGTTAAAGTTAGTAAATAGATTCTTATCTACTACAATTAAGAACTTTCATTTATTAAACATACATCTAAATCACTACAATCAACTATAAGACTGCTAGATAAACTATCAATTATTTAGAAAAATTCAATTCAATTACCTCGACTCTATGCTGTTGTTCAGACAATCATTCTGCAAATGATTTTCTCTTAAGACAATCAGGTGTCCTACTGAAGCATATGGCAAAGGTGGCACATCACTCACATTCTCAAGAGACTATAGAAAAGCAAAGTAACATTAAAATAAATTAATATATAATTATTAAACAAAATAGGAAATGCATACATTTAAAAAGGTTAGATGTGCTACACACAAACAATCAATTAAAGTACAATTCAATCAAATTATCGCCACCCTTTGTTGGTGTTGAGAAAGTCGTTCTGCAAATGATAGTCCCTTGGGTCGATCAGGAGTTCAAGAAAAGACTATTGGCAAAGATGCCACATCATTCACATTTTTGATTGACTATAAAATAAAATTAACATCAAGATATAAATTAATATATAATTACTCACAAAGAAATAAATGCATAAAAAAAAGTTGATGTGTAGAACAAATTATACCGGCAAGTCCAAGCCAAATTGGATGGCAGACAAAGTTCCATGATGAACTTCTGTCAACTCCTCCTCTGTCATCAACTATTATCCCACTTAGATACATTAGCACTAATAAATTTGTTTATATATTCAAATGGAATAGACCATAAAATTTAACTTTAAATTTTACCTGCATAAAAGATTGCTCATGCATTTCTCTTTCTCTATGGTTCACTAATCCGGTAGCTTCTACTCTTGTCCCTGACCCCTCAGCTTGAGTTCTAGACCCCATTGCCTCATCTTGTGAATGGAGATCATACTCTGATGTGTTCAACGATGGCTCACTACTCTCCATAATAGGACCTAAGCATAAATGATTGCAAGAAATGCAATGATGGGGCACACATACATGTGTGGACGACAATGGTCTAGTAGAACCAGGTGATCCAATATCATCGCCTTCATCATGTGCTTGTGCAAACTGATATGTCTGTATAATCAAATTCTCGATCAAAGAGTGTATGGCAATAAGGCCCTGTTGTGTTGCATTTGCAACAATGTCTGGGTGCTGCAATGGGGGTGGAGAAGGGATAGCAGGAGGGGGAATATAGGGACCTTGTACTTGTCTCACTGCCCCAAGTCTATCTTGAGGCATTCCCTTACCCACTCCTTGAAACTCTCTAAAATCAAAATAATTAACATGTTGACCTATGATGAACTCTGCATAGAGCTTACGAAGGAAATACAAAGGTACATCTAAATTGTTGTTGGATGGTTTATCAAAAACCATCCACCAACAATCCCAAAAGTTCTGACTAATGCCCTCATGATTACACCATTTGATTGAAAACTTGGGCTTACTGACATCAAAATGCAATCCGGTTTTAGGATTGACAAAGCATTAGGCTAACATAGTTTTTGTAATCCCTAATTCTTTGACTTCATCATATGACAAACCGTTAGCATATTCGGCCTTCTTGGCTTCTCGCCATTGCCTAAATGATTCATGTTGGGTTGACAAGGTTTGAACATGATTAATTATTCCCTCTAAATTTGATGTCATTGTAGACAATCGAGGGTGGCGGCGATACATTTCTATGATCCTACTTATTTGATTAATATTTCTTTAAATATTCTCTTCTATTGTTGGAGGGGGAGGGTTTGGTGGTGGAGGGTTTCTATTTTCATTTTGTGCATCCATTTTACCTAATTAAAATATAAAACATACCCACTTAGCATAAAAAACTAAAAAAATTGATTGAATATACAAAACAAACAAAAAAATGCGAAAGATCTTACCTTTTCGGATCAGATATCTATTCTTCACCTCTAATATCCATTCTTTAGAGATGACATTGCATTTTTGCAAGCCGTGGGTTTGCAAAAACATGAGCCTTTTTTACATTTTATGTTTTTCAAAATGGATATCCATTTTCTTTTTCTCAATTGTTTTCATTTTTTTTTTGTTTAGTATTTAGGCATTTTAGCTATAAAATACAATCCAAATTTTAGAAAGATAGTATCATATGAAAGGAGAGATTTTGGACAAACTATCAAAATTTATATAGGATTATGATGATATATATATATATATATATATATATATATATATATATGATTTTTATATGATTTACTTAGACTAAGGTATCTCATAGTATTTCAAAGGCACTTTTGAATAGTTAAACCATAAACCCTAAATAATTCCCCTAAGCCCTAAACCCTAACCCCTAAACCATAAACCCTAACAATTCCCCAAATCCTAAACCCTAACCCCTAAACCATAAACCCTAAATAATTCCCCTAAGCCCTAAACCCTAAACTTGAGAAAGGGAATCCTAGTTTTCTTGTTTCCATTTCCTTCATCGATAAGGGAGAGGCAAAGATAGAGGGGAGAGATAGGATATATAGGAATGATAGAGGGAGAGAGGCAAGAGAGAGAGATTGGGAGAGATGGCTAGGTATAGAGAGCTAGATACCTGAGATAGATAGGAAGAGATAGAGGAGACGAAGGGGAGAGATAGGGAGATTGAGAGTTAGAGAGATGTCCAAAGAGACAGTGAGATAGATGAATGATAGGGGGAGAGAGGCAAGAGATAGGGAGAGATAGATATAGGTAGAGAGAGAAAGAAGATAGATTGGAAGAGATAGAGGAGACAAAGGGAGAGACAGGGAGATAGAGAGTGAGATGTCTAGAGAGATAGGGATAGAGATTAAGACCTATGGAGGGATGATATAGAAAGGGAGATAGGGAGAGATAGGGAGATAGAGGTGGAGGGATATTAATTTTAATGACCTCCATATTTTCCATAAATTCTTCTCCACTAAACCCTAGACCATCACCCAAATCCTTACTTTCCTCACCTTTGAACCCTTAGAAGATGACATTTAGCTATCCCCACCATTACCAATCACACTTTCTAGCAATCCCACATAAGACACCTTACCCATCACTTCACCTGGGTCATCACCAATTAAATCACCTCATTACTCCATTCAACCATACCCATACCACCCATTTCTCACTCCACCTATATTAACACATGATTAAACCTAACCCCTAACCCCTAAACCCTAAACTTGAGAAACCATAAACCCTTAGATCCTAAACACTAAACCCAAGAAACCCTAAACCTCTATCTCCCTATCTCATTATCTCCCCATCACTATCATTCCTCTACCTCTCAATCTCTCTCCCTATGCTTTGTCCATGTCCCTCACTCTATATCTCCCTATTGGTCCTCTCTCTCTAAACACTAAACCCTAAACCTCTAAACCTTAACCCCTAAACCATAAACCCTAAACCCTAAATAATTCCCCTAAACCTTAACCCTTAACCTGTAAACCCTAAACCCTAAACGTGAGCAACCCTAAACCCTATCTCCTATCTCTCCCTTATCTCCCTATCTCTATCATCCCTCTACCTCTCAATCCTTCTCCCTATTTCTCTGGACATCTCGCTCACTCTCTATCTCCCTATCTCTCCCCTTTGTCACCTTTATCTCTCCCTATCTGTCTCCTCTCTCTTTCTATCTAGCTATCTACAAAACTAAGAAACCCTAAACCCAGGTACACCCTAAATCTAATCAACTCTAAACTGATATATCCCTATCTCTCCCCTATCTCCCTATCTCTATCATCCCTCTACCTCTCTTGATCTCTCTCCCTATGTCCCTGGCCATGTGCCTCACTCTCTATCTCCTTATCTCTCTCCTCGGTCACCTCTCTCTATCTCCCTATCATTCCTCTCTCTCTATAAACCCTAAACCTCTAAACCTAACCCCTAACCCCTAAACAATTTAAATCCTAAACCCTGAATAATGCCCCTAAACCCTAACCCCTAACCCCTAAACCTAAGCAACCCTAAACCCTAAACCCCAAACCCCTAAACCCTAAACCCAAGTAACCCTAAACCACTATCTCCCTATCTCTCCCCTATCTCCCTACCACCTTTGTCCCTCTACCTCTCAATCTCTCTCCCTATGTCTCTGGCCATGTCCCTCACTCTTTATCTCCCTATCTCTCCCCTCAGACTCCTCTATATCTCCCTATCATTCCTCTCTCTCTATAAACCCTAAATCTAAAACCCTAAACTGCTAAACCAACCCCTAACCCCTAAACAATAAATCCTAAACCCTAAATTATAATGCCCCTAAACCCTAACCCCTAACCCCTAAAACTGAGAAACCCTAAACCCTAAACCCAAGTAACCATAAACCACTATCTCCTTATCTCTCCCCTATCTCCCTATCACCTTTGTCCCTCTACCTCTCAATCTCTCTCACTATGTCTCTTGCCATGTCCCTCACTCTTTATCTCCCTATCTCTCCCCTCAGACTCCTCTATATCTCCCTATTGGTCCTTTATCTCTCTCTAAACCCTAAACCTCTAAACCTTAACCCCTAACCCCAAAACCATAAAGCCTAAACCCTAAATAATGCCCCTAAACCCAAGCAACCCTAAACCTCTATCTCCCTATCTCTATCATCCCTCTACCTCTCAATCTCTCTCTCTCTCTCTCTGTCTTTGGACATGTCTCTCACTCTCTATCTCCCTATCTCTTCCCTTTGTCTCCTCTATCTCTCCCAAACTCTATTAGTCCCCTCTCTCTATCTCTCTTTAAACTATAAACCCTAAACCCCTAAACCCGAGCAACCCTAAACCTCTAAACCCTAAATAATTCCCCTACCCAACCTCTAAACCACTTCTCTATATAGGTGCAACTAATACCACTTTTTCATTGTTTTCCACATTTAATTATATTCTTTTCCATTTTCTAAGTCCTACATGTGTTCAAGTTGTATTGCTTGTCAAGTTTTTAGTCTAATTGTTAGTCCCAGCTCTCATGGTTATTAAAATGTTAGTATAGTTAGATGTATCCTTCAGTAACATTAATTTACACATTGTTGCACAAACAACCACACTAAAACATAACCTTACCTAATTAAGGTTAACCTTTAAGGTTCTTTCATAAATGGCGAGCTTAATAGATCCAACTAGTTCAATGTTCTTATAGTCCATGCTTACCCTTCCAAGAGAGTTCATGCCATGTTAACTTTGCATTATGTCCTAACATATCACATGATAGATATCATCATCACAAGGAATAACAATGTCATGAAGGATTAATGAAGGTGTAGCTTCACCACATAAAGTATCATTCATAATTTTATCACTAGAGGGTAAGGGTATATCATGTGTATCCTTCTCAAACCATGTATCATGAATCAAATCATATGAAGGATTGGGTAAAGTAATTTAGGGCATGAAATCCAAAACACCCCGAAACACATCCCCTGCTACCCCACCATTCCTATCCCTAAAATATTGGAACATAGTCTAAAAGTGATTATTTCACCTGATGAACAAAACTGAATATTTTATTATTGATTATTTGAGTAATTCATTAGTGATGATTCTTAGTGTTTAACAAATCCTTATGGATCAATGTGTAAAGAAGCTACCAATGTTAATTTGCCCTCCTCCTTCACTAGAAACAGTCTTTAAGGAGGTTCATATATTTATGGGAGATCCAAGATTTAAGAGGTATATTTTCAAAAAGAGTAAAAAGCCTTTTTCCCAAATTTTTTTAGAAAACAGATATCAGTTTTGTATTTCTAGAAACAAATATCTGTTTTGGTTTGGTATCCAAACCAAAACAGATATCCGTTTCAAAGTCAAACTTTGCCAAGTCGCAAATTTGGCGAAGTAAAAACGTGATTTTTTTTCTATTGCCACTGTTTGGCCCACGATGATCCTGTACATACCCCTATCCTCATGAGTTGAAGAACATTCATCCTCCTAAGGGTTTCATCACATAGGTGATATCATTTGTGTTCATCATCATTTGATTTCATTATATTGATTTCATGTTTATCCTCTACCCTATAACGACACACTCTCTCTATCAAAAAATGGTGTTGGGAAGCTTGAATTATATCCCAAGATTTGACTAAGGCAAGTCCCTAAACACCATAAGCCTCAAACCCCTTTTCTTCTTGTGTGCAGGTTATAGGTGTGAGATCCAAGAAAGTGAAGACTAAGGACAAATGCATGAAAGCATAGAGGGTCCCAACAACTAGGCCTGAAGAGGTACCCAAATACAACCAAAGGATCTCTGTAAAGTAGAGAAAAGGGAAAAAACCTAGTTAGAAAAAGCTCCTCTCCAAAAATAGATGAAAGCATGTATGAAAAACATGAAAGAAGGAAGGCCTCATGAAGACCCCTCAAGGACAACTTCCTTCACCCCAAGCATCGATCACGATAGAATATATTGAGGCGATGCCAAAGGTTTCATGAAGATGTCTGCAACCTACTCCTATGTAAGAATGTACTCCAAGATGAGAAAGCCACCCTAAATCATCTACCAAATGAAGTGTATGTGGATCTCAATGTGTTTGGTCTGTTGATGCTCCACTGGGTTGCATGAAATATGAATAGTACTCTGATTCTCACACCAAAGAAGAGTGGGACTATCAGGAGGAAAACCAAACTCATTCATTAACTGACAAAGCCATAGAACCTCCTAGCTAGCTAAAACTACAGCTTAGTAGTCAGCCTTTGTAGATGATAATGTAATAGAAGATTGCCTCTTGCAAGACCATGCAATAGGACCAAAACCAAGGTAAAAAACAAAGCTAGAAGTAGACTTACTATCATTGACATAACCGACCCAATCTGAGTTAGTGAAGTTGACAATATGAGAAGTTCCTGATGTATAGTGAATGTCATAATGTGATGTGCCCTAAATATACCTTAATATGTGTTTGGTAGCTTGCCAATGGTTCTCATGTGGATCATGTGAGAACTGAGAGACAAGACCAACCGCAAAGGAAAGATCAGGACAGGAATGTGTCAGGTACAATAATTTGCCAACCAACTACCTATATAATGTAGAATCTATTGAATGAGTAGAGCAAGTGGAAGACAAGACAACACCTAACTGAAATGGTGTGGGGGTAGGCTTGCAATCAAGCATGCCAAATCTCTGAAGTATATCAAGAGCATACTTCTACTTAAATATGGAAATCCCACCCGAAGACTAAATAACCTATAGACCAAGAAAGTAATGCAAAAGACTGAGATTTGTCATCTCAAACTGCTCCATCAAAGCTCACTAAACACTCTGAATCATGGAGGATGAGCTACCTGTGAAAATCACATCATCTACATAGAGCATAAGTATTAAAAGATCACCCTCTTGTCATTGAATGTACATTGTGGGATCAAAATGACATCATGTGAAGCTAGAAGAAAGTAGAAAATATTCCATCTCATACCAAGCCCGAGGGGCTTGTTTGAGACCATATAATGAATGACAAAGCCTGCAAACTAGTGAAGTGTACTACACAAACCCCTAAAGCTACTCCATATAGATCTCCTCATGAAGGTCTCCATACAAGAAGGCACTCTTCACATCTATTTGGAAAATTGTCCATCCATGTGAAGCTGCTAGTGAAAGTACAAGGCAAATAGAATCCATCTTGGCAACAGGAGCAAAGGTCTCAGAGTATTTAATACCCTCAACCTGAAAAAACTCCTTTGCAACAAGACAATCCATCTACTTATAAATTGAATCATCTACAACAAATTTGGTACAGTACACCCACTTGCACTGAACCAACTTTCTTCCCTTAGAAGGATGAACAAGATCCCAAGTCTTATTCTTCATCAATGAAGAATACTCCTCCTCCATGGCCCTATCCTACTCAGAATTACATGTTGCCTCTAAAAAATTTTGAGGATCATCTAAAATGGCATGACTCAAAAGACTAGCACCTGATGTCTATGAACGAGTATGATGGGAATCTAAAGGATTGCCTTCCAAAGATCTAGCTACATCAAGAGTAAATTATAGGCCCACTTGGGCAAAGGATAAATATCTAGAGGTGGTGGTGAAGGTTGATCGTCACAACATCATCCTCAAGAGATAAGGAATCCTCAAGAGAGGAAGTGGGAGGAGTAGGTAGTGAGGGAGAAGCTAGTGATGAAGAATCCATCTAAGGAAAGCGCTCATCAAACTGGACATCTCATTGAAACAAGACCTCTCTGGAATTAGGATCAAACAACCTGTATGCCTTAACATCCTCACAGCAGCCAACAAATATGAGTGGTCATCTTTTCCTCTCCATGGCTTTCCATTGAGCATTAGGAATATATGCCCAAGCCTCACTACCAAAAACTTGAAATGTAGATACATTAGGTTTGACATGGGTCCAAGCCTCCTTAGTAGTCATATGTCATAATGCCTTATGAGGCATCTAATTTTGAATATAATTGGCATAATTCACTACATCAGCCTAGAATGAAGAATTCATATTACGTGACTGAATCATACAATTGGCCATCTCCCACAACGTTGTGTTCTTGCTCTCAGTAACACCATTCTGTTGAGGGTTGTAAGGAACTATAAGATGATGCTACAAACCATGCTCAGTGTAAAAGTTCTTGAAAGCCTAATTGACATACTCCCCTTATTATCTATGCATATCTGCCTGATAGAAAGACTAGACTACTTCTCCATGAATGCCTTGAAGATCCTAAAGGAATCAAAGACATCACTCTTGTACTTAAGAAAGTACACCCATGTATGCCTAGAGAAGTCATCAATAATTGTGAGAACATATTTGGCCCCTAAAAATGAAGGAGTTAGAAATGATATGAGGTCACTATGTACCAACTCTAAGGGTGCCTTAAAGCACATGTGGCTCTATCCATAGGAAAAGAATCCTAGTGATGTTTGCCAAGAACACATCCTCGACAAACACCATCAATACAAGAAATCTTAGGGAGCCCAAACACTAGTTCCTATGTACTCATTTCATGTAGATATTTGTAATTGACATGGCCAAAATACTCATGCCAAATCCTACTCACTATATCTGCATGTGCTATAAGTGATGAACTAGAACCATCTAAATTCTCACATCCATCAAATCTGTATAAGTGATATATGCACAATCAACACTCCCAATAGCCACAACAAGATTAGGATTGGGGAGATCTTGAATAACCACATCATGTGGTGAGAGCTCAACTGCCTTACCAGAGCCAAAATGACAAATCTCATTTAAACTAAAAGGAGATTGGTTGAAATGTTAGGAACAACAAGAACATCTTGAAGACAACCACCTTCCAATGGAACAGTACATAAATCCAAAACTGAAAGTTGAGTGGAGTTACTAACTACAATCTATGAAGTGCCACAATGGGAAAGAGTGATAACAAACTCTTGAGTATGTGTCATGTGGTGAGAAGCACCAGAATCTAGAATCCATGTAGATGATGAAGGTAAGGTCTGTGCAGATAGAGCATGACCTTTCCCTATGTGTGGGGAAGAAGATTAGGGTGATGATATATTATGTTGTTGCATGGCCTCCTCTAAAGGCTCTAATCTCTTCCAATTTATTTGTTAAATAGATGTTCTTCCTTGCCACAAAAACTACAAGGATCGCCTAATTTCTTCTTTATCTTAGAGGAAGACTCACCAGACTTAGAAGACTTGTACTACTTGGGATTGGAATTTGGTTTTGAATATGACTTTGGAAGTGGCTTGGAGGAACTCTCACTGCTTGTTGAATCTAATTTAGGCTTTTGTATCTTCTTTTGTTCCCCTTTAGATGGTTGAGCTACCAAGGCATGGTTCTTTGATCATATGAGAGCATCCAACTATGTCAACTCAGACTATTCATGTATCAAACGATCGTAGAAAACCTCAAAGTTAGAGGCATGGTAAAAGAAGTACCCAACGCATCCATGGTGGAATAAAATGTAGAAGAAAATACCTGAAAGGGGCCTTGAAGCTTATACAAGATTAGGTAAATACACTCTGTGTCAGATTTTTTCTTCCCACAACCCTGCAAAAGTGATTTGAGAGACTTGAACTTCATCATAAAATCATCAATAGAGGAATAGGAATTAGGTAACAAGGTAGTCAACTCTACCTTAATCTCTAGTACTTAGAACTCATTGATGGTTCCAAATAGATCACTGAACTTGGTCTACATTTCCCTAAGAGTTGTGCAACTCTTAAGGTGAAATAGAAGACTATCTAAAACATGAAGTGAAATCAATCCCATGGCCTCATCCATTTTGTTCCTATACTAAAGGATCTCAAATTGACATCTCAACACTGGTTGTACTTTCAATCCAAAGAGGATCGCAAACCCTTGGACATGAGCAATCTGGTCATATGAGCCTTCCAGATGTGATAGTTATGAGGGGTAAGACATTCAACTAAAGAGGTGTCTGCCATAATGTTTAAGGTTTTGAAATAGTGTGTGGGAAGGCCTTGTTTTTCTTTTGATGTACATAGATATTGAATGAAAATAACAATATGCCCCACAACACGAAAAGCCAAACCCCTATGCAATTGAGAAAGCTAGAAAAGTTGAAATAAGAAAAAAAATACACTATTCTATTCTTTGTGTACCTAGTAAATTTTCTAGTAAAAATAGTCTACAGATATAGAAAGAGAACAAGAAAAGCTTTCCAACACCTATTTGTTTACGAAAAATAGAGTTTGTATGCAAAAGATATGCCCAAAATACTGAAGGTTGCTCCGAAAAAGAAGACCTAACTTCTGGTGAAAACAACGGGCTACTGAGAAAGTTTAGGAAAAAATACTTGCACCCCTAGATAGTGCTCGGAGTCCACTTTCCATCAATATCTTGTTTTCTAAAAACGGAGTATGGATGAGAAAGATATGCCTAATTTCGTGAAACTGCTCTGAAAAGGCAAAACAAAAGCAAGCATAGGCTAAAAATAGGGACACAAATTTGTGATCTATTTTTTCTCAAAATACATGCACTTTATTCAAAAAATAAGAGATACTCAAATAGGATTTCGATGTTGCCAACAAAACCCAAAAATATTTTGAGCTGAGGTTATAGTGTTTGAATGCTAAACACCTATTCTCTCAAACTAGTGAACAAGAATCTTCTGGTTTGGCGATCTGATACCATGTAGAAGTTGTGAAACCAACCTCACAGAACCCAATGAACACCTACAAGTAGTGAACACCTATAATCAAATAAGCTGTCACATACAAGGAGATCAAAGGCATAAAGGTGCTCTACAACCAAAAATGTATAGATGCATAACAACCTGAATGCATGTTTACAATAATGAATCAATCCTTATAAAGGGAGATAAAAGCCCTAGATGTAAACCGTAGGAAGAGATTAAATTAGCATGTGACAAGTGTCATAACTAATAAATAATAATGCAAAAAGGAAATTCCTAAGTTTAACTTAAGTGAAATAAAGTAAAGGTGACTTAATTAATTAATCAATATGATTACATTAATTAAGTAAAGAACCTATTACTCTAACAATAATTATTTACTTATTGCCAATATACTATCTTAAGAATATGTATTACCCAATACCATAGGATATCCTTACACCTAAAACAAATTGTGGATGTCCCATAGACCCAATCATACACATGATCTTATAAAAGTTTTTAAAATTTGAATTTTATCATGTGTAAAGCTATCAATTATATAATCTAATTGTTTCCCATTAGCATGCTAGCTAATTTTTTTTAATTGAGTATCTAAGGTTTTTCACTTAAATACAAGCCATGTCATATACAGAAAGAGTTATTCAAAGAGAAAAGAATTATCATCATTTTTCCTACACCAACATTAGATGAATAGATACTACATTGAGACTTCATCTTAACATCTTACATCCTTGTCTTCTGTACTTTTGATCTTATGGAAACAACAAATAGGGGTTTGACTAAGGCATAAGAATGTTAAAAAACTTAATGGTTGCATAGTAAACTCCTAAATATATTCATTAGTGGTGCAATGTGTATTCAAATATCATGCAAAGGTGAACCTATTTTTTAAATTTGTGGGTATAAATAATATGATCACACCAATAGGACACAATTTCTATAGGTGACTATAATTTCAAACATGATTCCGTCCAAAATCATAGAATAGTAAAATTAAATTATGTACACCTTCTTAATCTTAGATATGATACTCAATCTACATTTTTCATAGTACATTAGCTGACCAAGACACATTTAAATTAGTTAAGTGACCTCCTTTCCCCTTCTTCCATTTTCATATTTAGTGTTAGATGTTATCATGTTTATCTCTCTATATTTATTTAGGTCTAGTTTATATTGATTATGATATTGTATGTTATACCTACCAATTTACTTGTAGCAATTGTAGGTTCGCTTATTTTCCTTACATTTTGGTGAAGTTGAATTCTCAAAACCCTTCTAAGAATTTTCCTTACTGTTTTGACCTTCCCATCTTTAATTTTTCTAAGTTTTCATATCTTTAGATAAGATTTAAAATGTACAAGTCATCTTTCCTTTACCCATCCTAATTTGACTTGGTTATCAATTCTTTTACTATGGATTCACATCAACCCTTGTCATTAGCTTATATCCAAACCTGCATTAAGGATTTCAATATGTTTTAGAATTTGTTACCTCAAATCATTTGATCCTTGATGACATCATATTTGTTCAACATAAGGATGTTAGTATATGTTTCACAGATGGAATATTCCATTGTGTATATGGCTTTTCATCTTTCACTCAGCTTGTTATTGCCTTCCTTTCTATTTGAAATGGCTTTACTTCACTTGCCCATCAACTTCATATTGATTATACCTTGTTAGGGTTCAGGCAAATCAAAGTAATAAACACTAACAATTATATGCAGATTAAATAACTCAAATATACCAATGAAGAATAACACAAAAGAGATCAACATAGAAATTTAATGTGGTTCACCCAATATGGGCTACATCCATAGAAACTCAACCATCCAATGATTTTATTATCCAATGCAAAACATATTACAATCTTGCAAATTCCACGCTCGCAACATACATCACAACCACTTATAACAAGCTTTTTGGAAGCTTCTAGAATTAGGGTTTTACAATGTCATTTTTCTTTTGTACATTACAAATGTACAGTACTTGCATGATCAATCGCCCCATACCAACATACCTCTCCTATATGCATAAAATTAGTGATGATTATGTTCTTGATGCTGACTATAGTGATAAGCCTAATGTTGATTATTCTTCTTTTATAATTACTAATAACAATTATCCTTATGTACCTTCATTTCTTTTCATGCTATATTTATTGAAGAAAACTAAAATGTTTTTTCCAAGTAAACAACTAATTTTTATTTATGACTAAATTAAAAGATTATAAACCTAAAAATTTTATTTTAAAAAAAAAGAACTATTAAAAGGAACCACCTAATTTAATTATGAATATTAAATTTATATCTTATAATATATAAAAAATAGAGATAAAAACATTGATGGATTACAATTATAATATACAACATAAAATTATAATAAAACTTTCATAAAAACAAAGATAAAATTAGTAAGATTATATAATCACCTTATATCATATAAAATTAAAATTTTACTCCATCAATTCAAATGGGTGGAACTCCTTGTATGAAGACGTGGGTTGAGGTCAAATTCTTACCCTTAGTATTTCATATAATTCAGGATTAATATTCTGTGAAGGTTATTCTTAAACATTATTTAGTTTAACAGTTAAAAATTATTAATTTTAACCAATAAAAATAGGATAAATATTTAATTTTTTTTTAATTGAAAGAATGCAAATTACAGATGGTGGAAACAGTCCACATGGGACTGTAAAACAAAGCACAAACAATATCCACTGGCAAAACAAAACAGCGCTGTAAACAATTAAACAATGCCAGTGGACATGAGACCAAACTCCACCCAATCCAAACAGCTGCTATACCATATTTTAATGTAGATGAACTGTAAAATTCTTAATATTTAACCATTGAACTGGTCGATATTTAAGTACAGTTGCTCTGAAGTTTGCCTCGGCCTATAATATGTGGGTAAGTTAGGGTTCATCGTACGCCAGCTACAGCGGTCTCCGCTTAATATAATTATTATTTTTAGCGGGCTCGTCCTCTGCAGGGGCCTACGCCAGCAGTAGCCAACTCCCCCAGATGCTCCTAAAAAGCCAGTGACCGACATTTCTTTTTCTTCTATATCTGCAATCAGATGCCAATCGATTAGGAACAAGAAAATCTGCTATTATTTCAATTTTATTTCAATCTCTGAGTTTTATTTGTTTGGGTTTTGGATTTCTATACTTTCCATATCTACTGTCGTCTGAGTGAGTGAGATGGAGCAAGTGAAGGTGCTCACCTCATGGCCCAGTCCCTTCGCCATGCGTGTTTTGATTGGTCTGGAAGAGAAACGCGTCAAATATGAATACTATGAAGAAAACCTCTCCAACAAGAGCGACCTCCTCCTGCAAATGGATCCTCTGTACCAAAAAATACCTGTCCTGATCCACAATGGCCAGCCCATATGCATTTTGTCAAACAGTTCACGTGCCTTGTCTATGCTTCCACATTTTGAATACATGTCTGCCAGGGCAGTTGCATCTATAAGATCTTAAAAAAATTTCCCTTCCTTTATGCTTTGATGGATGCCCATACCTTGTTCCCACCCACCCATTTTGGCACAGGCAGAGAGGATGGTGGCAAAAGTTGTGGAATTTGGCTTTACACCTGCCAATTTCATTTGCTTGATATTTTCTGAAGCCTTTTCACAAAATCCATTTTGTGCGTGTCCTGCAATCATGGCATTACATTAGACTACATTTCTTTGAGGCATTCTGTCAAACAAGTCAAGTGCCTTGTCTATGCTTCCACATTTCGCATACATGTCTACAAGAGAATTTTCACTATAATATCTGACAAAATCCCCTTTCCATTATGCTTTGATGGATGCCCATACCTGATTCCAAAGCTCGCATCTAGCACAGGCAGGGAGGATGCTGGCAAAGGTTGTGGAATTTGGCTTTACACCTGCCAATCGCATTTGATTGAAAGTTTCTAAAGCCTTTTCAACAAATTCATTTTATGCATATCCTGCAATAATTTGCATTCCATGAGCTGACTTCTCTTTGAGGCATTATGTCAAACAGTTCACGTCCTTGTCTATGGTTCCACATCTTGCATAAATGTCTACCAGGGCAGTTGCAGTTATAACATCTGACAAAAATCCCCCTTCCATTATGCTTCATGAATGTCTATACCCTGTTCCAAAGCTCCCGTTTTGGCATAGCCAGGGAGAAGGCTGGCAAAGGTTGTCGAGTCTGTATTTACACCTGCCAATTGCGTTTGTTTGAAAGACAGTGCCTTAAGCCCTTTTTTATAGGTTTCATCTGAGATGTTTCTTACTACTTTAAAACAGAGATATTCATTGACAATATTCGAACTATATATATATTACTTGGAAAAGAATGCCAAATATAGTAATATGGCAATTAGAGGAAAATAAGCTGTGAAGATACATATAATAATTATGAGAAGAATTCACATGCTGAATATATGCACAATGTATTAATTTTAAAGCAGCTTCAAGTGCACCCTCAATCAATTGCTTTAGGAAAGAATAGTTTATATTATATGAGGGAGTTGACCTTTTTAGATGTAAAAAAATCATCAGTCATATGTGATTTTTCCTATTGTTGCAAACACGTCACTAAATTTTAAAGCAGTTTCAAATGCACCCTCAATCAATTGCTTTAAGAAAGAACAGTTTCTATTATATGATGGAGCTGACCTTTTCAGATGTAAAAAAAAATCATCAGTCATATGGTGATTTTTCCTATTGTTGCAAACACGTCACTACCTATTAGATGAGTCACAATAATAAACATAAAAATCACAGCAACCTATTCAATTGCCAATAATGTTTTGGTGACTTTGCTGGAGATTCAAAGTGTTGGTACATTTTTAGTTTCTAGATGTCTAGAGAAACCTCCACTAGAATGGTGGTTGGTGACTCTATTAGAAAGTGGACCCTTGAATAATTGGTTACATAAAAAAAACATATGTCATACACACACTATGATTATCTTGAAAAGAGTTTCTGTCAAAAAAAACAATAAGTAATAAAATGCCCATGAAATAAACTAGGAGCAACAATGAAGGCAAGATTAGTTTATTTTTGGGTAGGTGTCAATAGACCATAAGTCTAATTTCCTTACGAAGGTAAACAGAAATTGTATATCCTATGAGTTCAGAAGAATCAACCTTAGTTAGAAAGAGAATCATTATGCAATGGAGTTTTCACCTCTTTTTATGTTGATTTCAAGAACAAAACACATGTTGAAGAGCAAACTACTAATAAGTTCTAGCATACTCAAGTTTTCATTCCAAGTAGATTTGTGGAAGCTTCCGATGAAAATTTTCTTTATCAAGAACTAGAGGCGGTTACATATGATAATTGGGTTCATAAGAAACTAAAAACATTGCCTTTTCTTTGCCTCTCTATTGAGATTGTTATTACATATGGTGATAAAGAAATGGCAGTCATGTGGGTAGAATATGTGCTAAAGTTGCAAGTGGTAAATGTTGGGAAAGCAAGTTCTGATCTCAACCACAAATTGGTGCATGTCGCTAAAGCCATTGAAAAAAATTGAAGAGTTAGAAGTTTTAAAAAAACAACCAAATGACACTTAGCAAGAAGAAATTCTTGACGACTTTTAGCACCATGAAATCTTTGTAACAAGTTGATTTCTCAAAGCATCCAATGAAGATTTCTATTGTGAAGAAGGTATTGTTTCTCTTTCTTTTTCTACCCTTGGAGAATATGACTTTGATGAACACAAGGCAACACATTTGTCATTCTCCTCAATTCCTTCTCAATCATTGGAAAGAAGCATTTTCTAAAGTTATTGTAGCAAATGATGAATTTTTCAATCATTAAAAAGATGATCCAATGATTATAGAATTCATTCTTTATAAAATGGATCCACTACCAAAACTAATAGAAACTTACTCACCTCAAGGTATATACAAAGTAGATAAAATTCAAGATTTACTATACTTGGAATCATGTGGCCAAGGAAATATTTGAACACTAAAAATTGAGAAATTTGAAGTAATACAAGGAGATAAGATTAATAGCATACAACGTAGTGCCAAAGAGATTCAACAAAATTTTGAATTATATAGCAATAAATGGAGAACATGGTATTATGCATTGTTCCTTAAGCCTGTATGTTTCAAGAGCGTTGAACTTCCTACCAAAAGCATAGAACAATAGCTTATTCAATAAACACTCCATACGTTCAACCCATTGTACCACATAGGCATCTACTTCTTTAATCATATCAATGGCTTCATTTAACAAATTTCATACAATAAAGGTAGGTTAACCACTACCATGTGCATAGTTATCTTAGGAAATTTTGTTATGCTTAGTCCAATTTTTGTTGTTTTCAATTTCTTGTTTGGTCTTTCTTTTGTTGTGTCCAAAGTCTTTTCTTATTTCTCATCATGTTGTGTTAAATTATCTTGACTCTATGGCCCAATAGATAAGCCACTATTTAAAACTTGAGATACTAAGGTTCATCTTTTTTCCTTTCAGTCATTGTTCCCAATTAGAGCCAACTATTATCAATTTAACCATGACAATTTTAAAATTTAAGTCCATAATTTTGAAGTCATCTTCTTGAAGTTCATACCAATATTTCAAATCATCTTTGAATGTCCTATGCCATTCAAGTTTGGCAAAATCAAATTTGTTAATCATTAGTCTTAGCCATAAGTGCCTAGGAATTAACCTCAATCATTTTAAATGTTGAAGTGTTTGAGTCAAGCTGTAAAATTATGTGCCAAACATGTTGCCTTGTCAACACTTATGCATCACAAAGATCAGCTATGTATGGGTGGGGTTTTCACTTCTACATGTAGTTAAAAAAAAATTAATGCAACTTTGGTAGTAACCTAGAGTTCTCATGTAGTTTCACAAATTTGTAGTTTTAGAATGGGAAGTTTAATACAAATTTTAGAAGTTTGACACTTTGTAAATGGTAGAGAAGCAACAAGAGAACATCCACATAATTTTTTAAAACTTACATTTATATCTAAAAGATTTGGCAATGCTTAGGATGGATTTGGAGTTCTAAAGGTCTTCAACAAGTTTACACAAAAAATACACATATGTTCTCAAACTTTAGCTTAGCACTTCCTAAGAATATGGGAACTTTAGACTTTGAATGAATACACATATACGTGCAATGCATGTGTGTTCATCTAGACCTCAAAAACCCAAACATTCTAAAGGAAATGAAGTTTCAAGAGTGGAAACCACATTTTCATAAAAATTGTAAAAATATTTTAAATTTCAAAACCCCAGAAATAATTAAAGAAGCAAGTTTTTGAAGGTAGAAAGAACATTTACATCAATTTTACAAATGTGTTATTGAATCCTGAAAACCTAAACAATTAACAAAGAGGTGTTCTAGGGATTTTTTACACTATTGCATAAAAATCACAAACCACTTCAAATTGTTGAAAACCCAAAATATATGGTCTTTTTTAAAAGCTTACATGTGTGGAAGTGGGCATTTGAAGCATGATGATATTTTTTTGGGAAAATGTTTGTGACCCTTGAATTCCCACACACATATAAAGTTGAGTTAAAATCTTGACATTTCTTTGTTACTAGTGAGGATGCAAATTTTTCCTTCACCTAAAGTTTAAACTTCCTTCGAAACCTAAAATTCCACATAGTAAAAGTACAAAATGGATCTAATGAAAAGGCTTTGGAAGATTTCAAGCAAACATAATTGACAACTACAAAACCAAACTCAAACAACTTTTGCCAACATCACCACAACCTCTCCCCAGTTGGGAGCCACATACCCTAACATGAACTTTGATCAAGCATAATTTATAAAAGATTTTTAGTAGATGTGGTTACAAGTGCATGCATTATGGTTATATATGTTTTTAATAAAGATAAGCAGCTAAACAAGGGAGTTGATCCCTATTATAGAGGGCCCAAAAAAAGGGGCAAAAAATGAGGCCACAAGGGTAGAAGAACAGGGGAAATGAACCCAGAAACAACCGACTGATAGCATAGGCACAACAGCCTAGCCGTAGAACAACAAGGATCTACACTACATCAGATCCTGATCTAGACACCCTAACACCCTTGCCAACAGAGGGCAAGGGACCTTTCTTCCTATGCTAAACCACTGTCTAGGAGGGCTCAGAACTAGGTTCGACAGCACATGGAGATGGGGGGCCATCCCTAAAGCCACCAGCAAAGAGGGCACACAATGAACTCCAATATACACCAACGAAGCCCCACAAAGGGAAGCCAAGCCCGAAGAGGGCAGAACTGAAGTAGAAGAATCAGGAATAGAAGAAGCGGGCCTACTCAAAATAGGAGGAGCCAATAGATGAGCATCAATGTGATCAGAAGAGTTCAGGGAACGAGAGGGAACTGCAGCCGCAATGACACCCCACCCACCGTAGCAGTCACAAAAGGGTCAGCATCCCCCGAGGAACCCTCCCCCTGAGATGAACTATCATCCTCCAAAGCACTGATAGTTAGGTGATCCAGGAGAGCATCCTTCCACCAAGAAGCAGTGCCTTTTCAGCACGAGAGGGGACAACTGGAGGCCAAATGACCTGTAGAAAAACACCTTCTGCATCTAAAAGGAATACCCTCATAATCCAATAGTTGTTTACAGGGCCTTTCCCCTACCATCAAGACCACATCCCCATGTAGAGGTCTAGATATGTCAATATCCACAAGAATGAGCGCTACCATAGAGTGCCCCATGTAGGAGGTTGTAGAATCAACCTTGAGGGAATGGCTAATGGCATTGCCTATGCCCTCGTAGCAAGAATCCTCTCAAAAAGAGGGAGATTAGGGAGCTAGACCCAAATAGGTCTGATGTTGAGCAGCTTCGTAAGGGGATTGAAGGAGAGAGTCCAAGGCTTGATGGAGAGGGAGTGCTCTCCCCACAACCAAACTTTGCCATCAAGCACTAAGTCTCTTTGCACAAAAGAGGCAAAAGTCACCATAAAGAACCCCCTTGCACAAGGAAACAATTCTATCTTACCCTCAACCAGTGGCTTCCAAGACTCCAAAACCCAATGGTGAAGATTGGGCAAGGAGGGCTAAAAACCATTAAATCTGCATATCGCACCATTGTTGCGATAAAATTCTTCGTTCTCAGTGACCTCCAAACCATAGACCACTATAGGTGACTCACGAACGCAAGGAATTGGTCGAGAATTGGGCCGAAAAGAGGTTCGAGTCCCAAGGCCGGCAACAGCAGCAGAAAAAGATTTCCCAGGGCCTCCCAGAGCCCGAAGCTCCCCCCGAAGGCACACTAGCAGCATTAACCTTTGAAGAACCATCAGCACCAATGCCAGAATCAGGAGCCAGAAACGGGAGAGAAGAACCCCCGGGACCTGCGTACAAGGGGCCAGACCCCAGCCCAAACGAGGCAGCCTCAACTCCACCCCTGGCCAATTCAGATGCAACCTCCCCACCAGGCCCCCCCCCAACCGGGAAGGGCAAGAGCGGTGAATCTGCTGAACCCCCATCAGCATTCAACAAACAATTTCCAGCATGATTCAAAATCACGTTTTCCCGCTCGCCGCAGAACAGTTTCCATCGTCTTTGGAGTTCTTGGAATTTTTTTATATATGTTATTATGAAAATTTGTATGAAAAATAGTTACGTTTAAGACATGTATGTAGAATGTGAGTCATACACAAGATAGGGAATGACTTGATTCCATGCCTTAAAGAAAGATGGTCTCATGAAATGTGTAGTAGGTTGTAAGATTTAAACAAGATAGATTTATTGAAAACGTTGAAGTTATTAAGTAAATGCAATTGGTAGATGTGAAATCAAATTCCATAACATTTAAATGAGAGCCACGGAATAAAACATTTTCAAAATGGATTGGTTGAGAATATCTTTTAAACCTTTTGCTAAATGCAAACTATGGATATGGTGTGTGATAAAATAACTTTTCTGGTTGTTCTTAAAGGTGTACACTAACCTTGGAGCTCTGCAACAGGGTAAGGAGATCTTTGATCAGATTGTAAGATTTTGCTTTTAAGTATAATGTTTGTGTAGGAACTACAATCATTGATATGCATGTTAAATATGGGAATCTTGAGGTTGGACATCAATTCCCTCAAAGGAATGCCGAATGTATAAACATAGAGATAAAACTTGAAACATGAACTATTTGACAAAATGCCTTCTTAAAAAAATGCACAAATAGATTTGTGGGCAAGTTTCAAGATCAAATAGCAATTGACATCATGCCCATATTTCATGCCAAATAGCAAAATTGAAACAGGGTACAGGCTCTATCAAAATGTAAAGGGATAAAAGAATTTTACCAAATGTTGTGGTTGCAGCTATTTTAGTTGACACATATCCAAAATGTGAAAACATAAACAGGAGATGTTAAGCGTTTGACAAAATCAATTCATGCACAGACATGTATAGGATGGACTCATTAAAAAGGATTTCAATAATTTTCAAGCAAATGTAAATAGCGGGAGTAATGCCAAATTCCTTAACCTTTGTCAGCATCAAGGGCTTATGCAAAAATGAGATCCTTAAAACATAGTATGGGCTTCCATTAATAGATAGCTGAGATTGGATTTTACTCAAATGTTGAAGTTTAGCCACCCAGACTGACATATACGCAAGATGTGAAGGCATATAAACTGTTTGACTAATTATCTTGAAGAAATTTAGTTGAGTGGAAGGCAATGATTACACGATCTGGGTAGAATGGACATGTTTAACAAGACGTGATGAAAATAAATGCAGTTCTATTATGTGACAACAGAAGCAAAGGTAATTTAAAATAGCCATGCTTTGACCAGGATTGGTAATGGAAAGAAATAATTTTGGAATTAAAGATTATATTGTAAGCCAACTAACATTGCAGCAAGTTTTCTATAGAATCATTCAGTTGCAGCAAGTTTTCAACAGAATCATTCATGTAAGCAAAGGTACTAACCACTCTTAAGAAAGGATCATTCCTTTTGCATTTAATTAATGGTGATGTTTTTACCTAAAGTCCTATTATGGGCTTCATGTGTTATGTTTTAAAGATTTGCAACTGATGAGCTTCTCAGTATTTTATCTCTTGATGGCTGAAGTAATACAAGCTTCCTTCACAATTTGTAAAATATTATGGACTGAAGAATGAAATGAAATTATAAGGTCAGTATATTAACCACTATGGTGGTTACAATTATTTGAAACATTGAAGATGTGCATAAACTATTTAGTAGTATCAATGAACGAAATATAGTATCATGGAATGCCATGATTGCAAGCTATGCTCACCATGATAAAGTTGAAGTTTAAGCATCTAGCTGGGCATGGAGGTAGTCACAATTGCCTTGAGGGGAATTATACATTGAAATGGACCTATGACTTGTTGAAAAGTTCATCAAATTGTAATAAATTGTCTTCTCTTCAAAGTGGAGAATTTCTGGCAATTAAAAAAATAAGTTAGATTATTATGGGGAAGGTGATTAGTCATTCACCTATATATTATAAAACATAAATCATTTGAAAGGATTTTTGGCAATTTTACATAGCATTGTACAAGGCATACTACATTAGAGGCTTTATGCCCATTTCTATGGAATTAGGAATGATATATGTTGGGACTTTGTGCCTTCTTTGTTCATCATTGATTTAGTGTTGTTCTCAAGTTTAATGTGAGATCATTTTTTCATTCTTTTGTTTTAAGTTTCATATGGATACAATTGGTAAAATCTCTATTCATTTTAATCTATATGTATGAATTAAGCTCTGTCTTCTATTTAACTTATAATCTCTTTCCTTTTCCCTTCATTTTCCCCTTTTTCGAAGTAATCGTAAATAGTTATTTATGTTTATTCTATCTGGGCTTTCTGGGGTTTATCCTACTTTCCACTTTCTATCATTTTTTCCTTTTTGTTTCCTTTCCATACTTTCTAGTTAAAAATACCAAAAACTTTAGAAACCCCCATCATACAATAGAGCTACTCATCTTAAATGCAAAGCAAAATCACTTGTCCCATTGTGATTTTTCCTCATTGTTGCAAGTTTATGTTACTACCTGTTGGTCAAGTCACAATAATAAACATGAAAATTGCAATGATCTATTCACTTGCCAACACATGTAAATACATTCTTGCAACACATAAACACAAACTTGACATGATATTTACCTTGGGAAACCCCTTTCAAGAAAATATCAAGAAACAAAGAAGCCTCAATTTATATTCAATAATCAACATTGTGCTTATAATATATCCAATGTATCCACTACTTTGACCGAGCACCAACTATGTCTAGAGGATTTTTTATAGCATGGCCCCCTCAAAACTATAAGTACTACACATTTCCATTTAAGCATCTAATAGATTGAGAAACCCCAAACTAAAAATGACAACTTTCTTTCCAAAAACCATGAGCTAAGAAACTATAGGATAAATGCCCAAATATTTGACCCAAATTCCAATGCCCCACTCCATGATGTTTCAACAACTCAAGATAGAATATAACTCCCATGTCATAAGCCACCCACCAAAATTTGGCACACCATTTGGACTTATTCCTCCTTAGCATCTTTGTATTTTAAGTTAGTTAAAAGATAGTTCATTTTGTATCTCCCTTTTACATGCTCTTATGCATGTGATAGAATCTCTTATGCATCTTGCAGCATCATTGATGCTCTTACACATCTTACATGACATTAGATGCTTATTATACGCACCATTATACAAATTACACATATTATACAAAGCCACCTCAAGTGGGATGCCTTTTTTCCATGTGGTCATTATTGACTCTCAAAGCTACATGCTCCCAAAACTCTAAAGACAAGCCAAAATCCAATCCTGGGGAGTGCCAACTTGGGATGAAGGGCTGCACTTATGATTTAGGTAACACACAACTAAGGCCAATGCATGAGAGAAGGAAAATCTCTCCTTTTGGCTTTGTTAAGATAAGGGAGGTGTTCCCTGAGGTTAGTTTACAAGACAATCAAAGAGAAATATCAAACTACAATTGATCTTTGAAAAGGAACCATGCCCTATTACAATAGGAAGCTCTAAACATTGACACTAAGCCTTAGTGTTGGTTCACAATGTAGCCTCAAATAAACAGATTTAAATAAGACTTATGCATGCAATTGAAGATAACAGTTGTCTTACAAGCGGTATGAATCCCCTAAACTTAACTTACACAAACATAATCTATAAATGATTGTTATATAACTCCCTAAATGTATGATCGACCATATGCTCACAAAGATTTGTGAGAAGTTAGAAAGCTAAAGTATAAGAGAAGGTAGGACCTAATCCACTCCCATTCTACACTACAAAGAACCAAAGAGGTGTATATTTTGACAAATGATTGATTGCTTCACCATCGAAACTAGTACCTATTCCAATGGGGAAATAGAGTCAAAGCTTGCAAAGAAAAGATGACATGCACGAGACTAGAGACTACAATAGAAACTGAAATTCCTGTATACAAATTATAGAGGTAAGAAATAATATATATGATATGCATGCTTATACATCCATTTTCAATCTAAAAACCCTCACATGTGTTAAGAAAAGGATTTTGACAAGGAGCCCTTACAACACTTTACAGCCTTGTCAAGCCAACCAATCCTCAAAGCCTGCAAATTAGCAAACGTAATTAGAGGAAACTAGCAGCACTCAACTACCTAAGGAATTCTAGTCAACAATGAAGACATACGATAATACATCAACTTTTTCATGAAATAAACATCCTACAACTCATGTACAAACATAATCTTGCTCTCATGATACTCTTATTTTTCATTATTTGAGTACCTAGAATTTACAATAGTACCCATGTGCAAGAAATTGGGCTCAAAAAACCAATCTTGAAAACATCTTTCTTGCATATACATATAAGAAATTATAGAATTACAAATTCAATTAAACCTTAGTCATGTCATGTCAAACAAATTTTGATTATACCCAATGGTTCTACTTAAACATCATCCACTTCAATGGTCAAACAGCCAATAGCAATTTTACGCTTCATCCACAACAGAAAGAAAGTGGTAAATATTTATCTTATTTTTATTGGTTAAAATTGACTTTTGACTATTCAAGTGGATGATGTTTAAAAACAGCCAAACCCAACAATCTATTGTCCTAATCAAGACACAAAGGCAAAGAAAGAATTACACTTGCATGAGAGAGAAAATCCATCTTGGATCAATACACAAGTTTCTTCATCCATGCAAGTCAATCACAATCAGATTCCATGCCTACACGAGTATAATTTGACGCATTCATTCTTTAAATTCAGCCCATACACCCATCTGTAGGTTACATAGTAATCCACACCCATGAATAGAATTAGAACACAACAGGAGAGAACATACATTGATGTCTTCCCTTATTTGAATTAGTAATGACATCCCCATCTTGCATATAAATACAAAAGAAGTTGACCTAAGAAGAGAAAAGCCATAGATGGAAGCCCACTAAATAAATCCTCCTACTAGAACGTTCCAAAATTCTTCCTCCTGTTGGGCACGTGTATGAAGCCCACATGTAACGGCTACACAGCAATTTATTCCTTGTAACCGCCACCTCTATGTCTTCAGATTCTCTGTATCTTCTCATTCTGCAAAATGCCTTTCTTGGCATGTAACTGTGTCCATTCTGATGGTTTATCATTCCAGATGGAAGTCAGTTGGTAGAGGGTGTTAGACAGTGAAGTCTATAGCATGAAAAAGGAGAGACACTACTGTGCTGCAGTCATACATAGTGATGTATGAGTTACTCTGTAAAATTGAGTGAGAGAGAGAGATGTATTGTGGATAATAAAATCACCCTTCATTGTGGATGTAGCCAACATTGGCGAACCACGTTAAACTGTCTGATTGCTCTGTGTGTGCTATCAAATTTCTTTCACTCTGAGTTCTTGTTTTAATATTGCTGTTCTTTGTTGTTTTTCAATTCTATTTTAGTATTTACAATTGGTATTAGAGCTTGTGTGTGTAGCTCGGTCTAGGAAACTGTGAAATTTTTTTTTGGGGAACCTGCACAGCAATCAGAATGGATGACTCGGAGAAATGGAAAATAGAAAAATTTACAGGCCAGAGCTTTGGTCTTTGGAAAGTGCACATGGAGTCTCTTCTCATCAAACAGGACCTGTCTCTCGCCTTATAGGGGAAAGCCAAAGGACAAGGTACTATGACGGATGAAGACTGGGAAAAACTGGATTCGAAAGCGAAGGCAACAATATTTCTCTCATTGTCAAGCAATGTTTTATTTAATGTCTCAAATGAGATCAATACGAAAGCACTTTGGGAAAAGCTCTCTAGTATGTATGCGATTGCTTCAGTGTCAAATAAGGTTTTTATTATGAAGAAATTATATAACCTGAAAATGAGAGAAGGTGGGGTGATGTCCAACCATCTGAATGAGTTTAACACCTTAGTCTCTCAATTAGCTTCGGTGAGCATCAAATTAGATCCTGAGATTAAAGTGATTCTGCTGTTGTGTTCCTTACCACATAGCTGGGAAGGTGTTGTCATGGCTATGAGCACTTCTATAGCAGCCAAGAGTACATTGGTTTTTGATGAAGTTGCAGCTACTCTTCTCAGCGAAGACATTAGAAGGAAACATTAGGAACCTTCAACCGGCAATGCTCTAATAGCTGTCAGTATAAACAATAGGGGAAGAAGTAATGAAAGAGGTAGATACAACAACTAGAGAAGGTCACAATCTGGTCCATGATCGAAGTCTAGGGGCAGAACCGGTTCATGTTGGTTTTGTGGAAAACCTGGACACAATAAGAAAAATTGCTGGAACTATAAGAAAGCTCAAGGCAATGTGAGCACAAATAATCAAGCAAACACTGCAAGTAATGGTGTTTTGGTTCTATCAGCAAGTGATACAAATGCAGATTCGTGGGTCCTTGATTCCGGTGCCTCTTTTCATGCCACTTCATGCCGTCAAGCTTTCACGAATTTTCAAGAAGGTACATTCGGTAAGGTATTTCTGGGTGACAATAAAGAATGTGACATTTTAGGAAAAGGAGATGTAATATTGAATCAGGAAAATGGTGACAAACTAACTTTGATGGATGTTAGATATGTGCCTCTGTTAAAAAGAAATTTAATTTCTGTCAGTCAGCTTATAGGCAATGGATGAAATGTTAAATTTTCTCTTGACTCATAGAAAATTACAAAAGGGCTTTTAGTAATGGCAAGAGGAAAGAAGCAAGGTAATCTATACATTCTAGACTGTTTTGGTGAAGTGGGAGCTGCCTTGCCGGCTATGGACAGTGGGTCTGAAATATGGCACAAGAGGCTCAGTCATATGAGCCAAAAAGGTCTTCAAGTTATGCTTCAGCGCAATCAGCTTCCAGGCCTCAACTCCATCGATTTAGAATTCTGTGAACATTGCCTTTATGGCAAACAGTGCCGGACCAGTTTCGTGAGAATGGGGCATGACAAGAAAACCACTCCGTTGGAACTTGTTCATTCCGATGTATTCGGTCCAACTCAGGTAACTTATTTTGGTGGAGCAAATTATTTTGTCACATTTTTAGATGACTGCACTCGCAAAATCTGGATTTATATGTTAAACAGAAAATCTAAAGTTTTTTCAAAATTTAAGATTTTTAAAGCTTCAGTTGAAAACCAGATTGGGCATAAAATTAAATGCCTACTAATAGACAATGGTGGAGAATATTGCTCTTCAGAGTTTGATTCTTTTTGTGCAGACCATGGTATTCGATGGATCAAAACCATCCCTTATACACCTCAGGAAAATGGTGCAGCTGAAAGGCTCAATCGCATGATACTTGAGCGAGCTCGATGTATGCTCTCCAATGCCGGATTGGGCAAAGAGTTTTGGGCAGAAGCATGTAATACTGCTGTATATTTAATCAATCGAGCTCCGTCGTCCAGGCTAGATTTTGACATACCTGAGGAGACATGGCTCGGAAAGCGTATTTCCTATTAGTATTTGCAGGTATTTGGCTGTGCCGCTTTTGTTCACATTCCAAAAGAGCAGAGAACTAAGTTAGACTTCAAGTCAAAACGGTGTGTTTTTCTCGGCTATGGTGAAGATCAGTTTGGTTTTCGTCTTTGGGATCCTGTTACAAAGACTATCATTCATAGCCGTGATGTTGTGTTTAACGAAAGGGAGTTTCCAGGTTTGCACTCTTGCAATCCACCTCTGCTAGAATATATTGATGTGGATTTGTTCGATAATGGAAAGGTGAGACAATCCACCATTACGTTTTCCTAGCCACTTGTTACTACTATACATTCTTATATGTCTGGAGCTCCTATTACTTCAGCTACTTTACCTTCAGTTGGATGCACATTACCATCTCAGCCTTCATCAGGTTCAATGCCTTCAACTGTGTCCACACAGCCAGGGGATTATTCAACACAACAAAACCAAAGTCAAATGCTAGAAATTGTGCAGTCATCCTGTGTTTCAGACCATACACAGCCTTTATTAGAAGAATCACTGTTTTTAAAATAGCCAGTGCAACCATCCCTTGGTCCCACACTGCCTATTGATTGTTCAATAGTGTCATTTCCTTTATACCAAGCATCGCAGCCTTCCCTTGGCACCTCGTTGCCTTTAAATTGTCAACCGCTGACTTCCCAAATGTCTACGCAGCCCTTGATTGGACCGTCGCTGCCCTCACTCTGTCATACACTACCTTCAAACCATTCTATGCAGCTATCACAACGTCTTATGCTGCCTTCTCACTGCTCAACGCAGCCCTTGCTGCCTTCAGAAATTCATTCGCAGCCTCCTCATTCTCAAATGCCACAGAAACTACAAAGAACGTTGCCTCAGGAAGAGATGTCAGAACATCTACATACAAATCTCTTTCGATCAATTAAGCCATCAGTGCCAGTTATAGGATAGGGCACTCTCAGTGCACCCAATAGTATGCAGAGACAGGGGAGCTTGCCACAGATTCCTCTACAATCAGAGGTTGATGATGTTCAGAACTTACTCCAGAGACTCAATCTGGACTCCAATATCCAGCCAAAGCAAGGTACACCATTAAGGAGGTCTACCCATGCGAAGAGGAGACCGGCAAAATACGATGACTATGAGTTATTGCTCTCTAATTATGCAGAGCCGACAACTTATAAACAAGCCTGCAAGCATGAAAATGCACAGAACTGGATGGCCGCCATGTACGAAGAAATGGAGTCATTGAGCATTAATCAAACCTGGGATTTGGTTCCTCTTCCGCCAAATCGAAAGCCTCTTAAGAACAAATGGATTTATCACTTGAAAGACGAAGATGGAGGACGTAAATGATACAGGGCCAGATTAGTCGTCAAGGGTTTTGATCAGCAAAAGGGTATTGATTTTTCTGAAATTTTTTCTCCACTTGTTCGAATGGACACAATCTGTGCTGTGTTGGGATTGGTAGCCATTTGGGATTTAGAACTCGAGCAACTCGATGTGAAAACAACGTTTTTACACAGAGACATTGATGAGGATTTATACATGGAGCAGCTTGAAGGTTTTGCTCAACCAGGTAAGGAGCATTTATTTTGCAAGTTGAAGCGGAGTTTGTAAGGGCTGAAGCAAGCTCCAAGACAATGGTATTTAAAATTTGACCACTTCATGACTGATAACCACTTTATTCGGTGCGAATCAGATCCTTGTGTTTACTACAAGAGGCTCAATACTGGTGAGTTTGTCATACTATTGCTCTATGTTGACGATATGTTAGTAGCTGGTACTAGTATTCAGATTATTGCTCAGCTGAAGCAATAGTTGGCTCTTCGTTTTGCAATGAAAGATCTCAGACCAGCCAAAAGAATACTTGGGATGCACATATTCAGAAACAGAAATAAAAGAGAACTCAGATTGTCCCAAGCAAGCTACATTGACAAGGTGTTGGACAGATTTAATTTGTCTCATGCTAAACCGGTCTCTACTCCTTTCGCTGATCATTTCCGCTTATCTTCAGCTATGTGTCCGAAAAATCAGGAAGAAGAAGAACATATGAGGTCTGTTCCCTATACCTCTGCAGTCGGCAGCCTCATGTATGCAATAGTCTGTACTCGTCCGGACATAGCACAAGCTGTTGCTGTTGTGAGCAGATTCATGAGTAATCTGGGCAAACTTCACTGGCAGGCAGTTCAGTGGATTCTTCGGTACTTGAAAGGTACTTCACATTTTTGTTTATGTTTTGGAGGTACTGACTTTCAGCTTCGTGGTTATGTAGATTCTGATATGGCCAGAGATTTAGACAAACGCCGGTCTACCACTGGTTATGTCTTTACCTTTGCAAGGGCAGCCATTACTTGGGTCTCTCGGTTGCAACAGACTGTAGCTCTTTCATCAACAGAGGCTGAATACATAGCGCTCTCAGAAGGAGCCAAAGAAATGATATGGCTTGAGTGTTTGTTGACGGAACTGGGCTGTCCAAAATCTGTATTTCCATTATTTTGTGATAGCCAAAGTGCTATACACTTGTCATGAAATTCAGCGTTCCACAGTTGAACAAAGCATATTGACCTTCGATACCATTTTATCTACCATCTTATTGACGAAGGCAAGTTGCAGGTCACAAAGATTGACACTAAGGTTAATCCGGTGGATGCATTAACAAAGATTATTCCTCGAGAGAAGTTCGAATTCTGTAGATCTTCTCTCGGTCTTGTTCCTCTGTGACACTAACCTTCTCGAAGGGATCTCTCTCTGAGCAGCTACATTGCCGTTCCCATTGGTCTTCAAGTGGGAGATTGTTGGGCATGTGTATGAAGCCCACATGTAACGGCTACACAGCAATTTATTCCTTGTAACCACCACCTCTGTGTCTTCAGATTCTCTGTATCTTCTCGTTCTGCAAAATGCCTTTCTTGGCATGTAACTGCATCCATTCTAATGGTTTATCATTCCAGATGGAAGTCGGTTGGTAGAGGGTGTTAGATAGTGAAGTCTATAGCATGAAAAAGGAGAGACGCTGCTGTGCTGCAGTCATACACAGTGATTTATGAGTTACTCTGTAAAATTGAGTGAGAGAGAGAGAGATGTATTGTGGATAATAAAATCACCCTTCGTTGTGGATGTAGCCAACATTGGTGAACCACGTTAAACTGTCTGATTGCTCTGTGTGTGCTGTCATATTTCTTTCACTCTGAGTTCTTGTTTTAATATTGCTGTTCTTTGCTTTTTTTCAATTCTGTTTTAGTATTTACACCTCCCACATGCTGCTCTCTCTCTCCCCCTCCTCTCAAAACTCATCCAAAATAAATCCTGCCTACTGGAACGTTCCAGATCCTCCCCAAAGTGCACATGGGCGTCAAAATCTATCCTCTCTCTGCTAAGCGCTAAATATCTGGCCCAAATCTTTCATCTGGGTACCAAACTGTTCATACTCCTAAACAAAATAGCCCAGGTAGAGTTTGAATTCACCAAAGTCTTGTACCCGTGTTGGCTGGGTGTTAAATATGGCTGTACTAGGTCAATAGCTTTCTCCTTCAATGGTCAGCAAAAGATACAAATGTTAAACGGGCGGCAGAGTTCTAAACTTGAAAATCACCGTAGAAACTAATCTTGAAGTAGGCCTGCACGGTGCCCCTGCATCAGGTTCCAAAGCAAGGCAAAAGACGCAAACAAATTATGCATAGGGAAAGGAAGGCTTGCACATTCCGAATTTGATTTTGAATATATTAAGGCAAGAGAAAAGGTCTTCGATAAATGCATACACATCTACAAGACATTTATGAGAAGATATCTAGCCACCAAGCAACATAGCAAACGTTCTAGACCATGCCCACACATAGTAAACTATGGATCCATCAAGCACTATTGGACAAAGAGGCAATCCACATGTCACTCACAACAACCCCATTTACTCTCCTTGGGCCCATTGCATCAACATATAGTTAGGAAAACTAGCCAATATGACATCTTAAAACTACAAGGAGTGGCTTGCAGTGTTAACTAGTTTGAATACCATGCCAAATCCATGGTGCAAACGATGTTGGAACATCATACTTTACATCAATGGTCTCAATGAGGCTCTAGAAGCAAAATATACATGTTCAAAAAGCATTGAAGTCATAGTCCAATAGTATTAGAACGCATTGCTTCATGAAAAGTCAATTCATATTCCTTGAAAAGTAACTTTGGCCACATGAGTGGATTGGGCCCACCATTGCATAACAAGAGGACATGTGGCACTAACAAGTTGGTCCACATGTCGAATGGGACCCACACTTATGAGATGAGACATTTGAGCTAATGAGAAGCCTTCTCAAGGAGGGGAAAATATATCACATGTTGATTAAAGAGAGTGATTTAGGGATAATTAGACGGTAGGTGCAACAAGTAGATGAGATCTTATGGCCAATGTACATGATGGGAAAAACAAAGACGCACAAAAGACTATTACCCACTGTCTGCTATGAAAAAGGGATGGATGGCTGGCATGGAGCAAGTAGAACCGAAGGTGCAAACCAAGGACATAGCAAACAAAATAGATGCACTAGCTAAAGTAGTGGGACCACCCAAGTTGGTTTCCCACTCTACATTGAACCAACTAAGCCGGTAGCACCAACACTATAGAATGGAAGTAAATGCTCTAAGTTATCATGCGACAGTATGCCAGGTCAATAATTAAATAGAAATAAAGTGCATGGGAGGATATGGAAGGTAATGCATATATATTTGGGTGTGTAGAAAAATATGAATTTGGGTCTCTTTAGAGTTATGGTTTAAGGATCAAATTTCCATGGAAGCATAGTTGAGCTTTGAACCAAGACAGAATTAGGGTACTAAGCTATGAGTATTAACATGGAATACACATAGCACTACCGCCAATGAGCAATAAACAATCTTTAAAGGTGACTAGACTAATCCAATGGTGCTATTAGGTTGTTTAGTGTTAACGCATATATAGGGTAAATGTACTCATAGGCATACTTTCAAACCAAGACATTCACAAGACAATTTAAATATTTTTAAAACCAATGCTAGCACTAAAACCCAAACTAAACAACATGAAACCCTAGTATAAGTTATCTCTAGTCAATATTCATTGTAGGGTTTACAAGAGTAGGAGAGACAACAAACGACATGATGTTTTACATTTGGGGTAGATGCCAACATTGGCTCTTGTTGGGTTCATGCATCCTTTGTGGATACTACAACGAGATTCCCATGATCTTCAAGGGAAACTAAAATGAAAAGGGGATGAGGAGGATAGGGGATATAGAGAACACAAACATAAAAGCACACAAAATGCAAGAAATAAAAGTATACATCCAATGACATTAAAGCATAGGTCAAGGAGAGACAAGATTTACATGTGGTTATTTCCTTTCTAGCTGAAGAAGCAAAATAGGGTGGCAGGGTGGGCACCCAATCCAAGAACACTTGGATGGGTCGATGCCATGCGAAGTAATCATGGCTTTTGTTTATCAACATTTGGAGAGGCTTTCATGCCTCGATAGTTCTTCCTCCCTCATTGATTTCGCCAGCCTTCGATTTGAACTATGGCACGCTTCTCTCCGAGTAACCTTACGTTACATTGATTACTAGTCTCGGTTAAATGAATGCGACCTCCCATAGACGCAGACAGAATGACATTTTTTCATTCCTATTTGCATTCCCATTTCTCAGTCCCGCGTGGTCTTCTGCTGGTTTCATCGGTGGCAGCATCAGTTAGTATGGAGCAGGGCTCGGGCTACATTACGAAGATCTCAGTGCATGGGTTGTTGAATTTGGGGACTTCTACACCTCTTCATTTGGAAAGTTCAGTAAGGCAGATGGCTTTCAAAGGCCCGGTCACAGATTTAAGGTTAAAACGGATACTGCGTAGGCATGAGGCCCTCCTCCTTCTGGCGGTCAAGATAATTTTGGGGACAGAATTCTTGGCAGCGGATGAATTCTATCGGGTCAATTCCCACATTTCTTCCCATTTCCTTGCCTCAATTCTGGATGCCGAGGTGACTGTTGCAGCGGCAAAATCTATCATGGTGAAAATTTTCAAGTCGGAGTTCCTTTGGGGCCTTGACTCCATTTTGGAGGTGGCCATTCCAGGGTGGGCATCCCCCGCCCAAAAGACATTGTCTCACACAAGGATCCTTTGGAGGTAACGAAGATTTTGTCCTTCATCCTAGACCTGAAAGGAATGGCGCTGATCGAGCATCAGGATCGTGTCCTCCAAGTATACGGATTTCTACAGAACATGCTGCAAGAGAATGCAAATTCAGGGGAAGAGGTTTGGATTGATAGGCTCCGAGCCATGGCTGTTGAGCTTGGCCTCTTTTAATACCCTGTTTGCTTATCCTCAGTTCGATGGGCTCTGTCCCTCTTAGATTGGCTAATAGTATAGTTAATACTAAGACCAGTAAGCCTAGAGGCTATTTTTGTTTGCATGGTCATCAGTTCAGTCAGCTTTGTGCAGTCTATGTCAAGCATTACAAACCCTATAACTCTAAGGATGGGTTTTGGGATCCTTTTGTCATCTGGTTTTGGCAGGTAAATGGCTTATAGGCACCTGCATGTCCATACCTATTTCAGATCAATATAAACTTATATTTACGTATCAAAAAAAAGATTTACATGTGGTTACATGGAATAAAAGGCAAACTTGAAGAGTAGGTTAGATTTTGTAGGATACACCCATACTAGTGGCCATGGAAAAATGAAAGCATCTTCTTTCCTCTATCATAAATTCCATAGCTTGGTGGTAGTGTTTTAATCTCACGCCATTTACATATCATGTTATTGACTTCTCATCCAGTGATTTTAACCTAACTGCTCTGGATTCTAAAATTCCATCAATGTAGTATGGCCCTAGCCATCTAACTTTTGATTTTGCTTGTTTCTTGAACTTACTATCATATAATAGTATTGAATCATTTTTCAAAAAAAAAATTGTCAGAAATTCCTATCATGCCAGGCTTTTTTCCTTTTGCGCTCTAATCTCTAGTGATATCCAACAAGTCACCTTTTCTCATCTATTTTTTTAATGTTTTCTATTCTTTGTTTCGATGAGTCTTCCTCACTCAATTACAGAGTGTAGTATGGAAATTTGGGATAATAAAATTTATAGGTAGTGTAGCATCCATCCCATATACTAGCTCAAATGGACTAAACTTGGTTGTCCTTTTGTAGGATATTTTATATGCCCATAATATAGCTAGAATCTTGATATCCCAATCTATTATGTTTCCACTGCTAATCTTATTTAATGCCTCACTTGCTCCATTATCTTGTAGATGATATGGAGAAATTTTATTATGGGTGATCATAAAACTACTCATGAGTTCCATAGTTACCTTATTTATGAAGCGTTTGCCTTGATCACTTGTTATGCTGAAAGGGAACCCAAATCTTGTTATTATATTCTCATATATAAACTTTGCGGCAGTTTTAGTTGTGCAATCTTTAGTTGGTTCTGCTTCTACCCACTTTGTAAGGTATTCCACTGCAGTAATTATAAACTTGTATTTTGTGTGTTTGGCCAGTGGATAGATGGGTCCAATAAAGTCTATGGCCCATTTTTCAAATGGTATTTGTGCTAGGATTGGCTATAATTACATCTCATCCCTTACAATAGGTCTACCTACCCTCTAGCATATATCGCATTGCTTGGCATAGAGATATGCATCTTTGAACAACATTGGCCACCATAACCTTGAGAGCATGACTTTCTTTGCAGTGGTGTCTCTTGAGTTGTGTCCTCTAGAAATTCCTTCGTGTGTTTGTCTAAGGATATTTCTCCTCTCATGCTCAAGTACCACCCTTCTTATAATGTCATCTCCTCCTATTACATGTTACTCTCCTTCAATCAGTGTGTATGGTAGGGATTTCTTCAATAGTATTTGTATCTCACTAGGTGAAATATTCTCCAAAAAATTTCTTGTTGATAACAAAGTTGCCACATCATGTGACTCTTTCGATACTACAATAACTCTATACAAGTTTGCACTAGGTAGATCCTTTTACAAGTTGTCTAGTTCTTCTCCTATTTCAATTCTAGATAAAGAGTCTAGATGTTGGTTGCTCTCTCCAAGTTTCACCATAATGTTAAAATAAAACTCTTGAAAGAGTAATAGCCATTTGCATATCTTTCCTTGTGTTATCAATCTATCCAATAGGTACTTCAATGGTTCATGATCTGTATAGAATGTGAAAGGTGTATATAATAAGTAATATCTAAATTTGTGTAGTGCATACACCATTAATAAATCCTCCCATTCAATTGTAGTATGATATTTCCTAGCTTGGGATAGCTTGCAGCTTACAAATGTTATTGGGTGGTCCTTGTTACCCCTAGGGTGAGTTATTACTATCCCTATAGTTGTTTCGGAAGCATCCACATGGACATGAAATGGTATTGTCCACTCCAAAAAGTCTAGTATTAGAGTCTCTGCTATTTTTTGTTTTAATGTGTCAAATGTTTGTTGACATTGGTTAGTCCACTCAATTGTTTTATTGGTTTTCTTCTTCAAAAGTTCCTTAATTGGTGCTGCTATAGTGGCATATTCTCTTATGAATTTGTGTTGATATCTTGTATAGCCTAGGAAGGATTTTAGCTCTAATGTTTTTGTTGGTGGCAAGTTCATGATCAGTGCTACTTTTAATGGATACACCATAAGTCCTTCCTTCCAGAGTATGTCATAAGAGTGTACAAAATGGTATTGTAAAGATACATTTCTTCAAATTTAAGGCAAATTGCAAGCTCCTACATCTTTCCACCATTGTGTGGAGCACCTAAACATGATCCTTAAATAGTCCATAGACTATCCAACCATCTAAATAGACTTCTAAGAAGTCAAGGATAAAATCTTTAAATACATTAACCATAATCCAGCTAAAGATTGTTGGTGCATTCTTTAGTCCAAAAGGCATGATAGTAGACATAAAGGACCCATATTTAGTTGCAAATGTTGTTTTCAACTGGTCCTCTTTTTGAATGTTAACCTAATGATAGCTAGATAATCCATCAATAAAAGAATAAGTTTCTCTATGGGCAACTAACTCCAAGACTTCCTATGTGAATGGTGTTGGAAATGGGTCATGGATGCATGCTTTGTTTAGATCTCTAAATTCCACACATATTCTTATATGGACCCAATTTTCTTATTCTAAACCACCATAGGACTTACTCATTCTACATCCTCTATCGGTTTTATGATTCCAGCTGCTAGCATTTTCTCAAGTTCTATTTTGACTTTCTTCTTCATTTTAGGGTTTGGCCTATATACAATGTTTTCTTTTGTGGCTTTTCTCCTTCTTTCAACCAATTTTTTAGTATTTTATCTTCTTCTTTAATTCCCTTGAGGTCTATGAATGTTCTAGGGAAGAGGTCCTCATATTTTTTTAAGATCTTTCAATTTTCATTACTTTTTTTCCTCCTAGTAGTCTCCTATTTTAGCCAGCTTAGGATCCCCTTCTTTTTCTGTGTTCTCTTCTCTTATTTTTAGTGGTTGGTTGTAATATTTCTTCTTAGGTTCAGTACCAAATGTTACTTCCCTTTCCCCTTCTTGGATTTTAGTGTTTAGTTCTGGTTGGTCCTTGTTTTTATTTTGTTTTGTAATATAACATCTTTTCTTAGGTTGTTCATTTTCCTCCATCCACTATATCAACTTCCAGATACCTTCTTGTTTTTGTGGTGCCAGTGTATGTTGGTTTATGTACATTTCTTGTTGTTCTTCTTCTGTAGGGAGAAATATTATTTCATTCATCTTTTAGAGTGAAATATTAATGTTTTTATCAGGACAATAGAAAGATAATGTATTAAGAATTTCTTCTAAAGTTCTTCTTAACTTTTTGTCTCTACCCTTTTTCCTAGTTAATATACCAAGTTTGGACTATGGGTGTGAGAGTCCAATAAAACATTTGAATGTACAACCTTGTATCATATTCTCTTCTTTCATTCCATGTCTCCATACATATGTTCAGGTGTTCTTGTGGTGATGTTGTGCCATCATATTTGGGGATTTTTTGCACTCTCCTTCTTCAAGTAGGTATCATGTTTTTACCATAATTTTGAGTGCATACCATCTAGGGATGTTATCCTTATGAGTGTTCCATCATCTAGTGACACTACAAATTAGTGTATGTCCTAGGAAATCTAGTCTTAACTCTTCCTTTTCAAATGTTCTTTCTATTTTTTCCAATTATGTGTTTAAGCCTCCTACCCCAAATATCTAGTAACTTAATGTGTGATATCCCTCATGAAATGTGCTTTATTTGTCAAGACTCCTAGGATGTGGAGGGTTTATGTGATGTAGATGAGGATGGCACTATTTGCGATGTAGTAGTATTATCTACAATAAGATGTGGTATGATTTTTGGGGTTCTATGGAGTGCAAAATAATTTGGCCCTTCTTATTTTCTAGGATTATAATTCTTGCTCATCCCAAAGCTAGGCATTTAGGACATGTTCGCTTTCCATGCTCTCATTGCTACTTTCAATATATATTTCCCTTTCTAAGGTGGGTTCTTCAATTGGTTCTAGTTTTGATAGTTTTGCTAATGAATAGATTGTTTTGGGTTTTGCTAATGAATAGATTATTTTGGGTTTCATATAGTTTGGGTATCCTAGTTGTTCCCATACCCTTTTGGGAAGCATATTGGCATCTGCCCCTAGATCAACCATTACCTATTTAATTTTCCTATGATTTATATGTGTGTCAAGCATCAGGTGTTTAGTTTTCTGGGATCTAGATGTTTTGTTACTTTCTAGATTTGTGGTTTTGGAATAAATTGTTTATTCCAATATTTAGAAAATTGCTTTAGCTTCTCAACTAAGTTGTTATGTTTTGTAAGGAGAGCTAGCTGATTTAATGTTGAGGCTTCTTTCTCTGAGAAGCAAGATTTATAATATAATTCATTTTGTTGTTCCTTTCTAATGTTTTTCTAGGTTCCTCAACAATTTTGTCATGATTCTATTTTCTAGGAAAAATATATAATGACTAAATGTAATGAAATAAAAACCTACACTACCGAATTTTGAAGCAAGTTGTTGTCAGTGCCTATTTTAAGTGTTTCATGAATGCTACTCATTACATGCATTTTTTTTAAGTTTCTAATGGATAACTCATTGCGAGGAGAATTCAAGAACCATTGTCTATATATGTATCATGTTTGAAAATATTTATTTTCCATATTTACTACCTATTTTACTTTAACATGTATCCTCATAGCAGTTTTGCATGCAAGTCAAATTGGGGGTAGAATGTAATGGTGAAAATCACATACCCATGCCCTTTGCCCTTATATTTTGAGCCCACCATGACTAGGTTGTTCTTTTTGTATAGACTAGTGCACAAGATGGCATATTTTACTTGGAAGTTGACACATGACATTATCCTATTCCAACTTTGTCATCACTCATCCTCACAATCTAGATTTGACTCTACATCTAGTCTTTTTCCACCTTAGATTAGATGTGTAGGTGTGAAGTTGACCCAAGTCATTTTTATGCATGTAAATTTGAACCCTGAACTTTTGAAATTTAAATTTCTTAACTTGGGTCCTTGTTTCCCACCTTGACTAGTCATTACAAAATAACTAAAGTGCAACTTATTTCAAATTGCACACTAGGGTGGTGTATTTAATGACTAACATTAATTCATTCACAAGGATCTAGGATTATCATGGGAGCAAATATTTGAGAGCATTATAGCAACATTATAGAGCATCATCATTACGTTATATGCTTGCATCATCATCCTAGGCATATTGTATGCTTTCTTATTGTCTCTAATCTTGGTTTGAATCACTATTAAATTGGTTTGCCTAATTAATTGACTAAGGAGAATATGATCCTCACTTAGCAAGCTCCCAAATGGTGTTTCTAGACATCACCCCACTTCAAACATGGTTACAACCAACCAAGACAAATTTGTGCAACAATCATATATTCCCTACCAATTCACTTATGTGGATTTAGATTCAATTTTGTATGATAGTTTACATTTGCATGCACATATTTGAACTAGAATAAAACACAAAGTTAATAGATTCTAAGATGTTTGTATGAATGGTGCCCTAATTTTCAATGCATTAACAAAACAATCCCTACTATCATATACAATAATTTTATTATTAAAACTTGAAGTGAGTACCTTATTTAATTATGCATTTATTACACTATTTATAAAATTATTGATTCTTTATCCCAACTTATATATTTAGTCTGATTATTTATTTGATTATTTTACTTATTTAATTAACATAAATATTAATATAAGGTGTGATTTATTCCCTAACATAACATAAGGATGAAAATAGTAAGACTATATGTAGCCTTTGTCTCTAATATAAATCATAAGGGACACCTTATTAATAGAGTTTGGAATGGTCCATAGACTTTCTAAGAAATTATAAGATGTGCCACATGCTACCATTGTTGGCTAGGTCCATTCTTCTACCTTATGTGACAAAGGATTGTTGCATCCAATGTGCATTTTATATTAGGTAGTCAACTAAGAATTAGTAAGCTCAAGAAGTTGTCATCTTAAGCAAGGGCCTACTATGGATTAATGCACAAAGCAAAGCATAAGCTTCGTTTATTAGTCAGTTGTCTGAGGTGTAATTAAAATTGTTAAGGAAGGATTTTAATTAAATTTTTTATTTGATTGTCATATTTGACTGATCTAATGACCTCCTGCAAATGAATCCTCTGTACATGAAGATACTATTGGAAATGAAGCCCAACCATCACTGCCCTTTCATCTTCCTCTTCCCATGACTCTTCACTTGCTTGAAGAGTTTATATAATTCACTTCTTATTCTCTTTTTCGTAGAGATGAAGACTGATTGTAATTGGATTGATTAATGAAATAGTGTCTTGCTTTCCTTGGTGGATGTAGCCATCTTGATGGTGAACCATATTAAATTTGTGTCTCTATTTTTATTGATATGCATTTGACTCTTTATCTGTTTTAGTTTTGCGTTTAGCTGCAATTTATCTTCAACAATTGGTATTAGAGCCTTGGTACTCGATCATTTGGCATGAAAGGTTTGAGCTTGAGTGGGAGCAATGCCGCTTGATGAAGGAAGTCATAGGAAATCACAAGGGAGGCGAATATCCAATGAGAGAGATGTTTGTTGCTGGTATTGTGGCAAGCAAGGCCACATCAAGAAGAATTGTTGGTTTTTGAAGAAGGCTGAAAATTAGCCAAAAGAAGACGAAGCAAATCCAGTATGTAAAGAGGATGCTGGTGCAACAATTGGTGTTCTTATTTCAGCTTCGGAAGAAATACCACCAAATGTTTGGGTGCTCGGTTCGGGAGCAACGTTTCATGCCACTCCGTACAAGGAGTACTTCAAAAATCTGCAAAGTGGTGACTTTGGTAAGGTTCTTCTTGGCAATAATGAATCTTGTGATGCTATTGGCAAAGGGGATGTTTTGTTAAAATTAAAAAATGGAAACAGTTGGCTTTTGCAAAATGTTAGATATGTCCCTCAGCTCAAACAAAATTTTATTTCAGCTGGACAGTTGTTTTCACAAGGATGTAAAGTTAATTTTGAATTGAATAGATGGAAAGTCACAAAAGGGGCCTTGATAATTGCTCAAGGCAGCAAAGTAGGCACCTTGTATAGTGTAGAAACTTTTGCTTCATGTAAAATGGATATGTTAGATGATGATGTTGACTCCGTCATTGATGAATTTCTTAACCTATTGGAATTTGATCAAATGTTTGTGAAGGAAAGTGGGGACAATAGTGCGGTTTGGACTTCAAGTGGGAGATTGTTGGAAATAAAGCCCAACCATCACTGCCCTTTCATCTTCCTCTTCCCATGTCTCTTCACTTGCCTAAAGAGTTTATATAATTCACTTCTTATTCTCTTTCTGGTAGAGGTGAAGACTGATTGTAATTGGATTGATTAATGAAATAGTGTCCTACTTTCCTTGGTGGATGTAGCCATCTTGATGGTGAACCACGTTAAATTTGTGTCTCTATTTTTATTGCTGTGTGTTTGACTCTTTATCTGTTTTAGTTTTACATTTAGCTGCAATTTATCTTCAACAGATACCTGTCCTCATCCATAATGGCCAGCCCATATGCGAGTCTCTAATCATTTTTCACTACATTCGTGAGAATTGGGACTAAACAGATTACGCCCTCCAAGCCATATGACTGTGCTCTTGCCCGCTTCTGGGCTGACTTCATAGATAAGAAGGCAACACATCCCCCTGCTGTAATTGATATCACTAAATTTGCAGTTTTTTTTTTTTCAAAAGCTTATCCACAGCCAATCTGTTTCGTTTTGTTTTTTTCCAGAAATTATAAGATTTATCTGTTGTTACCTGTCTTTTTCTAAAGTTCAGAAACTGTAAATTCATGTGATAGTAACCTACCTGCCTTTTTCCAATTTTTAGAAATTGGAGACTCAACTAATTGTGTTACCATATTATCTTTTTGTTAGCCACCTGCCTCTTTTTCAATTTCAATACAATCTTAAGAAATTGGAAAGATTGTTGATTGCTGTCCCTGTTTTTATCTTTTATTACTTAGCTCTATTTTTTTAAGTTCTAAGACATTTTAAAGTGATTGCTATTACCTGCCATGGTTCCTGTGGAGGGGGGTCCAGGTTAGTGCTGTTATTCATCTGCTATTGTTCCTATGCAACAGGGTTAGCTAAAATTTTGGAAAGCAAACTTATGAATTTTTTAAATTCAAAATTTATATCTAGTTATGAAATCAGGTTAATGCAACTGTAAAAAAAAATTACATTTTATTATGACAGTTGGTAAGAAAAAGAAAGGAATTTGAAAATGAATATCCAGATAAAGAATTGTGTTGATAACTCTTAAGAAACTTCCACTCTGTATTAAGTTATCTCTGTGATGGGTAGTCTAAAACATCATTCACTTAAACAGTCAAAGGTTAATTTTGACCAATAAAAGTAGGACAAATATTTACTTCTTTTTGTTGTCGATAAGGTGTAAAATTACTATTGACTGTTTAACCATTGAAATGGATGATATTTAAGTAGAGTGGTGATGAATAGAACTACATATCTTTGATCTTTAATCCTTATAATAAATAGGATTTCTTACAAAAACATGATTTTTTAAGAGATGAGAAATAACAGTAATTATATGCATATAAAAATTAGAATTTAAAAAAAAATATATCATGAAAAATGCTACAAACAAATTTTCAGCCCCCTCTCCCCAAAAAACGTCTTGCAAACTATTACATAGAGAAACTTTGAGCCCTCTCCTCAATAACAACTTAAAATTTATAATAGCTTGGCCCAGTGAAAGTGCAACTTTAACTGAGCTCTTTGGCCCAAAAGAGGTTTGCCGCCCTTAACAGCATTTCAAAATAAAATTTTATTTTAATCTTATAACTACTTTTTTATCAATTCCATAAAACTCCTCAAAACAAAAATAAGAGTGAAGCCCTTCCATGGAATTCAGGAAATGGAAAAAAATAAGGGAAAAATCATTCTCTTTACAGGTAGCCTTGAAAAAGTGAAAGACCAATGCAAACACTGAAAAAGGTTACTTTGCTCCATGTCCTTCCTTCATGCTCTTTCTTCCTCTCCATGCCTCGCACGGAACTTTGAAAGAGTGTTTGCTTTAGAGTTGATCTAGAAGTTGGAAGATGATTCTCAAGAAAAACAGATAACTCCGATTGTCTGAAAAAATAACTCCCATTGTATGAAAAAAGAGAGAATTTAAGTGATTGTTATCTAATTATAATTTTGTTATTTTGGAGGGTTTTATGTCAAACTTGCATAATTATCTAGTTATTTGATATAAAAGCACTCAACTAATTTTTAAAAAAAATTGACAACTTTTAACTCATTATTACCAGTGTCTTTCAGCTACCCATCCACCTTTTCCAATTTCAACAAATTGCAAACTTATGTGATTGTTAAACAAAAATATGTTACAATGAGATAGTATTTAAGAGATTTATTGCTTACATTTGTAAGTAATTGAAGTTGGGGACCAAGCCAGGATTCTCCAAGTCAAGAATTACCTAGTTGAGAAGTAACAGCCATTGCCGTTTATTACCAGTATTTTATGCATATATTTTGGCCGATAAGCTATTCTATATGTGCACACATCTTGTAACTGCCAAAAATTTGGTAATTCATAATTTTTGGTAGTCCTTCCTTTTTCTCTGGTCCAAAAAAATGTCATAATACACAAAAACCCAAAAATTCTTTTTTTGGTAGTCCTTAAATCATCATAATATACCAAAAAAATCCCAAAATAACAAACATATATTTAGAAAGAAATGAAACACCCGTTACAAAAAATAAATCAGAGAATGAAGGAAATAAAACGCCCGTTGCAAGATTTTAATTTTATTTTTTAAAGAAGGAAAGGAAAAATGGTTGAAATCAAATAACTCAGGCGAGCATATCAAATTGCAAGATTTGAAGTGAGCTGAAGGGGAGTACGAACACAAAACAAATGATTCGCCTTCCCAAGAATCAATCCAAGGCCGTGGAGGAAATTTTTTTTGAAAAGGTATTTCAGGGACATTGGTCAGAAAGAATTTCAGTTTGCAAAACTACCACAAGCTTCGGGACACAGTGCAAAGAAAGGTGTAGATTTTCTGGAGGCGTTGCTCGAGACAAAAGAGGATGATAGGGTAATGTCCAAAGGGAATAAGAAGGTTCTGAATCTCGTCACTCAAGTTTACTTGGAAGTAATATTATATGGAAATTAAGCAGAAGTTTTTTTCTAATATGTAATTTTGAATCTTGCAAGTGTCAATCAATGATCTTAAAAAGAACATTGCCTTCTTACTTATTTCTGCAGTGGAGATATCCAAATCACAAATGTCATTCCTAAAGGAAATGTATGAGCAACATGACCTCAAAGTTGAATGGGTGTGGTTTGCAATGCCAAATGCTGATAAGGATATGCTTGTTTCAAATGATGACACAGATATACCATGGCTAGTAGTTTCAGATAAATGGCTAATGGAGAAATCAACTGTCACAAAATTCTTTAGGGAAAGATTGGGCTTCTGTGAAATGCCTATACTTGTGAGCCTGGCTACTTCGAGATGTATTTCTACCACAGACGTGATGCCCATGTTGGCGACGCCAGGATCAGAAGCATGGCTATTCCTGAATAAAATGATGCCGACAAAGTTATCACAAAAGGATTCTGACAAACTTCATATCCTGAAGAAACAATTCCACTTGGCCTTTGTGTTTAAGGACTTTTTCAGGGTAAGTTGGATTATTAATTTTATTTATATAAAGCTAACGATATAATGAAACTCACAATGAAAAAATTATGGTTTCTTGTAACAGGACACTGACAAGGCGTTGAGCGGGTTTCAAATGATCTGGTTATATGGTGGGGATAAGGTAATAACATCATTGGAGGATTCTTTTGTTGATGCACCAAAGGCCCCTGAGTTCCTTGGTAAGATTCTTGGAAGGTTGGTGCAGGTTTATTGTCTATTCAAGATATAGCAGTGCCACTTGAGACGGGAGGAATAAAGCCAAGGAGTTTATTAGAAATGGGTCTTGCAATAGATGTGTTTGCTACTATTTTTGATGTTATAAAAAGAGAAAAGGGTGCAAATGTATTGTTGGATTTATATAGGTCATCAGGATTGCATCTAGAAAAGTTCTTTTCTCCTCACAAGAAACCTGGCAAATTTGAGTCATTTCACAATAAGAAAAATATTTAATGTTTGTCTATGGTCATCATCAATAGACATCTGTAATTACAATTTTTTTTAAGATAGCCTAATTATAATTTTGCCTCTTCAATCTTTTATTGTTTATCTACTCCTATGAGGTTTGGTAGATGAATTGTTGCGTAGTGTTAGCTTTATTTTGACAAATTGTGCATAAAATGTACCTTTCTGAATATTGTTGGCTTACTCTCACTAATTTTGATGGAAGACAACATTCTCCAACTCCAGCTAAGGCATTGTACTATGACATTATCCGACTGAAATTTATGAGCTAAGCAGCAGTTTATGAACAATAGGATGTTACACAGGTTGTCGACCCCATGCCATGTCGAGTTTTATGTGCTTTGTCTACCTAACAAACAGTTCTTATGGATTTATTTTGTCTTTTATGTCATGTGAACTTAGGACTTGAGCTTACTACTGACCATCAACAATGATCTGCACAGTTATGGGTAATTCAACACTCCATATTGTAAATTAACTCCTTTGGATGATTTCTGGTTGTGTTGTATCTGCTGCTTTGCTAATTTGATATGGCTCTTTTCTGGTGGACGATATAAGATTTCTCAACAATGTGATGTACAAAACATTTGGAATGCATTTGTGTAACTATATGTATTTCTGTGGGCATGTAACCTCGACAGTGTTAGAACAAATTAATAATGAACTTGTAAATTTGTGATATATACTCCTCATGTTTAAGAAGAAAATAGGTTAACCATGGTTGAGATTGCTATGATGCATATGTAGTCTTAGGATAATTGAAACATAATATGTCTATTTCACATGTTTAGCCTAGAATTCAAGTAGTTCAGTTGGTCTATTAATCCTAACAAAGTCTTGAGTGGGTGTTCTCTTCTACCCTATCAAAGTAAATTTGTCTTTGTATCTTGCAACCTTCACTATATCTCATTCATACATTGCACTAAATTGAAAGGTTCCAAGATAATAATATGTAGGTTGTGCCTATATTCAATGTTTAATGAACATGGTGCAGTAGCTTTTATGTAACCTATCTTTTTTTTTTTATAAAAATGCTTAAGATTAGATAGTCTATCCAATTCTAGTGATTGTTAAGTCTCAATCTGAATAACCTTTGTATGTTAATGTGTATCATGGGTGAGATTTGAATAAATAATAGATCCAGTATCTAAGATGGGCATGTTTCCATTTTTAATGCTTTCAAATCCATTTATTTCATGGCAGGGCTAAATCAGAAGCAACGTAGGCTTTATATTCATATATTAGAGATTATATTGTTGTTGTTTTATTGATTAATAAGTCTGAATCTGAACAACTTTAATATGTTTGGATTGTATCGTTGGTGACATTTTAATAAATGACTATAAAGTATTTGAATGGAGTCATGTTCTGCTAGTAGCAATTGAAAACCTTTGGGTCCCATTTTTTCATTGAAGGACTGAATCTGATATGACTTTGGCTTTTATTTTCATACTGAGATAGATAGTTGATATTATTAGAATATTGAATCTGATGTTTTGGGGAGTCTTGAGGTGTGTGATTTGGAATATCACTAGACATGTGAACCAAAGACCAAATAATGACAATTTAATGGATTATTTTGTTCTCAAAGGGGAACTAAAACCATTTGTGCCATTAGAAGAAGAACCTTTCATTGCAAAACACTGTGACACATACAAGGGTTGGTGTCCATGGTGTATAGTGTTGTAGAATGTGATTACACCAAGAATTGTTGAATATCTTGGCTAACATCTTTAAAGTGTGGGAGTTCTGTATAATAGGTCATGGTAACCGAAACATCATGTACCAATTTTACATGGAACACACCCATGAGATGTTTCATTAAGACCCCAAGATCTAGATAAACAAACAGATGTTATTTTGCCATGTGTTTGTTGGTACACCTTGTCTTTGGAATTAGAAATGGGATGGATAAGGCAAATTAAATGTGAAAACAACTATTTTAAAAAACTATTTATTAAAGCACTTGAATTTTTAAATGATAAAATTCATGGTGTTGAACCATGCTCTTTAGGGCATGGGGAAGTCTCATAATCAGTCTTGGTAACTAAAACATTAAGTGTCAGTTTTGTATGGAAACATGCATGAGTTGTTTCAGTGAGAATCTTGACGTTGCTCAGTCAAAATTTTGTTTCATTGTAATTTTTTGTGGATAAATAAATAGAGACACATGGCATGTTGCCTTATGTTTGTTGGTATGCCTTGTCCTTTGAATCAAAGCTACTGATGAATTAGACTGATAAAATGTGAAATTAAGTATTTGATGTGAAAGGTGAGAGCACTCTGTGAGTGAATCTTGGTTCATCCTTGATGTTTTTGGCTTCCCTAGCCATGTCATACCATTTTAAAATTTTTTTTGAGAGTTTCTTTAGTTTTTTATGTTTATTGTGACTTAGGGTGGTTCTACCTATTTAATGGCATTGTTGAACAAATGCCCCCAAAAGTTTGTATTGAAGGTATCTCAAAAGGCACCCCTCTTGATGTTGTCTTAGCACTTCCCAATTTTGATAATGCCTATAAATTGCTTGAAAATTTCACTCTTCTTGGATATTTTGTGGGAAGGAATCCCTCACAAAGGATGTTCCATACTTGGTCAATATTGCACCGGCCTCCCATTGAGTGTAATTTGACACCATGCAAAACTTTACTAAGGGTTTTTTCTCCCTTTTGTTTTACAGAGGCCAATCATATTGACATTAGTCTTTACAGAAATTGAGAAGGGAATTAACTCAAAAAAATTGTCCTTCTCATAATAAAAACTAATTTTCTTCTTTTAATAATCCTTTCTTTTCTTTTGAAAACTTAAATTAAACCTAAAAATAAAAACTATAATATTATATTCCTATAAAAGAAAATAATATTAAAATATCCTTAATCTTCCTCATGCACAATCTATTACTTTAAAAAAATATATTACAACTTTATCTTCTTTTGTTTTCAATTCTATTACACACACAATGAATTCCAAAGTTAACTTTCAACCTGCTCCCCTATTTTTGTACATACACTTCACAAAAAGTGAACATAAAAGTACTTTTGTATGTATAGACAAAGTGAATTCCAAAGTTTATTCACACACACATGCACACACATTGAATGTAAAAGTTAACTTTTAAATTAAAGTTGATTCAAAGTTGTGTACACAAAAATTAAACATAATTGAAGTTTGAAGGTGTTTTTGTACACACTTAACACAAAGTGAACATCGAAGAATTTTTATACATAGAGAAAGACATAATGAATGTCGAAGTTCATTCACACACACATGCATGTGTACACAGAGTGAATGCCAAAGTTCACTCACATACATGTGTGCACACATAGTGAATGCAAAAGCTAACTTTTAAACATACCCACCCACACATAGTGAAAGCTAAAGTTCACTCAAACACATACACATATGCTTCACATAAAGTGGACATCATTATTTGTACACACACAGAGTGAGTGCCAAAACTCATTCATACATGCATGGATGTGCATGCATAGTGAATGTCAAAGTTCATTCACACACACACACACACACACACACACACACACACACATGTGCACACACAATGAATGTCAAAACTAACTTTCAAACTTAACCACACACAATGAAAACCAAAGTTCATTCAAACACACAAAGTGAATCCTAAAGTTCACACACATGTGCACACATAGGCAATGCCAAAGCTAATTTTCAAATGCACGGACACAAACACAAGTGTGTGTGTGTGTGTATGAACTTTGGCATTCATTCATTTGGTGTGTAAAAAATACTTCAAAGTTCACTTTGTGTGAATTCCATGTACAAAATTACTTTCAAACTTCAATGGTGTTCACTTTGTGTGTTTGGGTGAACTTGGGCTTTCACTGTGTATGCATGGGTTTGAAAGTTAACTTTAGCATTCACCAAGTCACAATCTCTTTTAGGATATACTAAGATAATTACTAAGATAATATTAATTTTTTGATAGATATGCTATGCGTACATACATAAATACATATATATGTAAAAGATCTTTCTTTAGTATAAAAAAACTATATTTATATATAATTATAAAAAAATTTAGTATAAACTTTTTATATATAATCTTTTATAAATATATATAACCTTTATATAATCCTTAATAAAAATATATACTATTTAGCGATAAGCCTATAATTATTTGTGCCTATCGGCCATTGATAGTACCTTTGGTGCTTTTACTAGTTTATTTGTTTAGTTGTTAGGCGACAACCACACAGTGGATTTATGCGGTGTGAAATTTGTTGCTGCAAAACTTAGTTGTGTGGGTTTGTTGGTATAATATAGGAAGTGGAGCACCTATTTTTGCGGAGTAGCTATTGTTTAGGAAACATAGATAAGATGTGGAAAAAAGGGGGGCATAATAAAAAAATATGTATGTGGCTGCATATATTTCCTTCATTTTTTAAAATTTTCTTCTAAATTAAGATAATTAAGATAATTTATTTTTTATTTTTTATATAATAAAAACTACAAATTAAGATCTACTTAAGATAAGCAGAAAAATATAATATTCATGGGGTCACTAGCTTCACAAATATCTCCTAAAAAAACTTGAGCAGTTGCTAGCCAAGGAACATGCCCTAAGGGTAGGGTTACTAGGGTACCATGTGGTTTCTTTCCCCATGTCCCCATGGGGCTGTTTAAGTTATTTTTCTAGTTCAATTTAAGCGGTTAGAGTGCTCCCATAAAAATTTACAATTAAGGATAATATAAAATCTTTCCCTATTTTTGTGGAGTAGTTTAGGAATTGCAAATAACCTATGGAAAAAAAGGCTGGGCTAGAAATAAGCAGCTATTGCATATTGAAAAATATGCCATGTGGCAGCATATATTTCCTTCCATCCTATTTTTTTTTTGTTCTAAATAATTTTTTTTTTTTTTTTTACATAGTAAAAACTACAAATCAAGATAACTGTTTAACTCTATTTTTTGTTTTTATTTTTTTACACAGTAAAAACTACAAATCAAGATAATTGCTTAACTCAATTTTTTAAGGAGCTTGTGGAGCTAGTGGTTTCATGATTTTTTTTCTCTTAAGTTGTTTGACATATGGACATACAAATTGGAGGGAAATATTAAAAATAAGGGCATAAATGTATTTGTTTTTTTTCATTATACATAATCTGAACCCCTTTTTTGATAGCATATTTTCAATCCTTAAAATGTAGTTGTTCCACTATAATTGAAAAATATTCTAAAATATCTGTAGAGTTAAAAGTCTACATTTTGTGATATTATAGTTGCAGCACTATAGTTTTGTTTGCAATTCATATTGTTATGTTGCAAGCACAGAGAGCGCCACATGTTGGCATGGTGGGGTTTTGAAAACCTGAGAGAAAAGAGGATTCTAGAAGACGCGCAAAGCTGCCACATGGTAAGGTGTTTAGAAAGAATAAGAATAGCATCTGAAAATGGCAGAACGTGCCAAGTGTCTTCTTTTTGTTTGCATTTTTGAGGTGCCACAGAAACCTACCACGTATCCTTGGTTGTGTTTCTTTTTGAACAGTTGCTATCTGTTGTTGGAGTTTGCCAACTGTCATTACCACGGGGCTTTGAGGAGAAGTTTTTGTTTGAAGCAGCCAAAATGTGTGCCAACGTGCCATGTGTCCTTCTATTGCAATGTACGGAGCCAGCCATGTGTCTCTTTCTTTAATAAGTTTTGACTGCATTGGTGTATAGTATGGTGGACCCCCAAGGCATTGTGTCTAAAGTTTCTAAGCGCAAAGTGTGCCACATGTCCTTACCGTGGGTGTTTGAAGGTAAAGAAACAAAAAAGCTTTTTGGAAGCACGCGAGTCTACCATATGTCCTAGTTTTGAGGCTCTTGGATGTGGCCACCTATCAAGTAGTAGAAGGAGCGCAGGAAGCACCAAGTGTCAATGCATTGTTTATTCTCCTTATATCAAGGGAAGCTAGCCTGATAAAGTAGAAGGTGCCATGTAGCATTTTTGGAGTCGTTAGAAGAGCGTGGAGGAAGCTACTTGTCTTAATGGAACTGGTAGTTATAGAGCCATATTTCTAGTACCATTTAGCCAATGGGCATGCAAGGATGATATGGTTGTAGATTAAAACAGATCCTATGCGCATTCAGTTTTAATTTAGTTCCAATTCAGTTGCAGAGAGTTGTGGATTCTTAACGGTTGGGAGTGTATTTTGAGCCCCATTGCTTCTATAAATAGGGGAAAATTTTGTAACTAATAGAAGATATACATATAGAAAAATACAAAGAGTTATTACTGCGACTGGAATATATCATTTTAGCCTTTCACAATTGTTTCAAGAAGAAGCATACAGATTTGTGCATGTTTCTGTGTCTCTTATATTTTGCTGAAACTATTAATGAAAGAAGCTCTATTCTATGTTGTTCGATGATATTTTCTATGTCTTTCTATGATTTCTTTAAATTTAGCCTTTTATTTCAAATCTATCTATAATCTATCTATGTTAATCATGCTCATTGCTCTTTAATATAGTTGAAACCATAAAGATTTAAGTCACTATGGTAGTTGATGAAACACTTATAAGTTTGACATATCACCTTAGGAATTTATTTTATTATATCTGTAATCTTGTTTCTTTTTCCCTTTCCCAAAACCCCATTGAAAAAGGAAGAGCCAACTTTTGTTAAATCTAGAGGTTGTCTCAAGTATCAATCCCACATTCTTGAAACTTCCCATGTTGATGCTAAAACTCACACAATTTTATACATCAACAGTTTTGGTGTGCCCGGTGGGACCATTCTTGATTCTTGATCAAGATCGTACATGAACCAGAGAGCAGGAAGGAGTCAACACTGTGGACCAACAACTAGAGCCCAATCAGCTACTAATCTAGGAATCTTGTTACCACCTTTATCAACCACTCCAAGAAGAAGGGTAAATTAGTCAGTAAGAACACCAGGAATAGCCATGGCAGCACCTGTTCCCCCATGAAACTTTATAGATTGGAATAATAGCAGCCCTCTTGTTCTCCCGACACCACCGGATACCTGGGATCTAATTCATACCAATGCTTTGAAAGCATTACCAAAGTTTTTAGGAGAAGACTCCAAGACTCTAGCAAAACACCTTAAAGATGTGTCTAATGTGTGCGCTATACATGTCATCACAGAGCAGAATGTTGCTATCACGTTATTAGTATCTTCTTTCAAAGGGAAGGCTCTGGATTGGTATAGGTCCTTGGCCTCAAATTTGATATCTACTTGGGATCAACTCAGAGATGCCTTCTTTGTAATATTCAGTGAAAGGGTGATAGACCATCTCTACTATAGCAATTGATCACTATAAAGAGCACCTCAAGAAGCTATAACAGATTTCAACACTAGATTTCAAAAGACCTGGGATAGAATTCCTACCACAGCTAGACCATCAGCAAGTATGGCAATTGTGTTTTACCGTAAAGCTTTCAATTCTGATATCTCAGTCATGATCTAGTCCTTAGGAGGGCAGACCCTATCAATAGCATATGAACTAGTTGTAAGAGCTAAGAATAGCTTAATAGATGCTGGTAAACTACCCCCAAGGCCTCCTATGCCTATGTTTCCAGAATATGATGAATGTATTGTTCCTGAGTGTTAGATATAATAATATTCACAAGATCTATTTGAAATTTTGATACTCTGTTCATCTGCATATCATTTGTCATTTGTAGCTATTGTTCAAAGTTGGTATCAAAGCTGATGATGTGTTCATCTGTTGTTATCATTGTTGTCTAACCATAACAACTCACTAAGTGCTAATTCATTCATCTATATTGCTCCTTATATTGCTCTTCGTACTACTCATATAAACCAAAGTTCTGTTGTAAGTCCTCTCCGTGTAAGTCTCGTCTTTGCTTGTTACGTTTAGGGTAGATTTGAGGCAGTAATCTTGTATTTTGAGTGCGGGTTTGAGCATAAGTTTGAGCGCAGCAATGGATAGACCAAGCACTTCTGGATCAACTATGGAAAGCTTTGACCATATAGTAGACCACAACATAGAAGTTAAGTTCACCAATTTCTTTGCTGATAATGAAAGTTCTTTTTCTACTCTTGAAATTAATAGTAATATATTAGATGAAGTTTCTTCTACTCCATTCAATGAAAAAAAATTTCATGTGCCTAAGATTAAACCTTCATAAATATATAGAGATGCTCCTAATAGTCTAGTTGATATGTTCAATAAGAACAAAGGTCTAAAAAATTGGTTCAGTTATAAAACTTCTCAGAGATGTCATGTAGCTACTCTACAACATGTAGTTACAGGAGGTAGCGATGGTAAAATAAATTTATTCTCTAATAAGGAAATTTAGAAATTTCAAAAAGAAGCTCTAGCTAGCCCCGATAATCCCCAATTTATGCATTTATCCTATGTTAGGATAGGGATTACAGGACATTACTGAAAAGGCTTACCCATCATTATAATGATGATGTTGAAAGATGCTAGATTCCTAAAGTTGTCTCATTCCTTATTAGGTGCTTCTTGTGACTCAATGGCTAAAGGGTCATTATATTTAGATTGTATTTTAGATTTCCCTGTTAGTCTAAAAGATGGTAACCTTCAAGATATTCTCGAATATAGTTTCAAGACCATGCATCTTTACATGAAAAATAAATCTGTAGACCATTCCCTCACCTTTCTTGTTCACTATAGGCTTTACAACAAGGTCTTGCCCTTGATGATAAACCCCAGAAAGGCTCATGGTCTAGAAGGTCTTTCAACCATCTGGAAATCTACCAGTGATAGCACACAGTTGACTGCTCCAAAGATAGTCAGGCATAAAGATATCAAGCTACCTGAAGAATGGGCACTAGATCTTTGGGATCATGATGGTCAACCTGAGGAAGAGAAACAACCACAATTGAGAGGCATCTCAATTGAAGAATTAGATGATCAGGCAGTAATCAGATTCTCATCCGGTAGCTAGCCTGCTTTACGCAGTTGCCCTTCCATGAGAATAGAAAGGGTGTTTAACTACAACCAACCTGGTCCATCTGTGATTTTGTTACCACACACTCAAAGTGCAAGGTTACAACCCACTAAAGGTTTCAAAGATTTGTTTAGAATCCCCTCTATAGCTAAGCCTAGCAGTTCTACGACCTAAACCACACCTGCTATCTCTTCCTGCACCCATAAAAAGTTTTCTGAATTAGATAAGAGGTTGTACAGATGTGAAGACTACTCTTTTGTTTTCAATCCTCCTAGATCCGGTCATTTATGAATGATGTCAGCCAAGCCAGCTACTATGCCTAAATAGGATATTACTGAAACCCATGAAAAAGTAATAACCACTCCTATAGGTCCTTGCCCTGTACCAGGTACCATTCCTTCTTTTAAGGATTTCATACTTTTTGACACTACCTGTACCTACAAAGCTGATTTTTGGCCTCTTCATTTATTTCCTGTAGTTGAAAATTCCCAAGGAACTAGTTAAAGCAAATTGCTCAACTAGTCTAACCTGTGTCTCAGGAAATCTCTGCTCCTTGCTGAGGATAGAAAGATCTGGCACCAGATTGAAGTAGTCAAAACTGAAAAAGAACGACTCAGTTCTCAAGAGAATTTTTATTCTCTTATTTCCACTCTTGAATGCTTGGAAAAGTGTCTCACTAAGTAGTGGATGGCCTCTGTTAACAAAGACCTTCAAGAACTCAAAGCCTAGTACAATGAGTTCAAAAGTCAAGAAACTACCAATGCTCCATCAGTTCTAGTGTCTTTGTATACCTTCCCAACACCTCAACAACCCTCTGCATCAACACTTCCTATCCCTCCATCTGAAATGGATGATGTCAAGAATATCCTTATAACCTTTTCAAATAAGATCATTAACCTCAAGAGACAAAAAACTTCTTATACAAAAACTCCTTACCAAGGATTCCAAGGTAATAGGCCTCCATACCAGCCAAACCAATATCATGGGACATAAAGGCCAAATTATCCCTAACCTTCAAATTAGCTAGTTACAGTACCTACACTATTACAAAGTGTCCTAGCTAACCCCAATAGGGAAATGGTTCCTAGGCAAAATAATATGGTAGATGAATCAAATGCTTAGTGTTTCCCTTGCAACAATGTGCATATGGCCAGAGATTTCCCTAGGGGCAATTTACAATAGAAGATAGTAGAGTAGAGACCTAGTATTCAAAATGCAGTAATGGTGGCTCAAATGCAAGGAATGTCCATTGAACAAGAAGAAGAGATTGCCCCAGAGCATGCTCTATTCTCATGGATCAAAGAAGAAGAATCAGTGTTTGTAAATGAAGCATCAACCTCCAAGAAGCCTTTGGTACAGTTTGATTATTACACCAGGTCAAAGAGAAGGATGGTGCAACAACCTGAAGCTAACCTGAATGAGACAATTAAGGTTCCTCCATTCCAAGGCCAATACATCCATGTTACGAGGCAAGAAGTATCTGTGGGCACTCTGAATCAAGGAATCTCTAACATTGTGATAGAAAGAGCGAAGTATCCTTACTATCCTAAGACACAAACACTTCGGCCCATGAATGTGGTGGAACAACTAAAGAAAACCCTTGCACATGTGTCAATATGGGATATGCTGGCAATCCTTGAGCAAAAGACATTACTACAAGAAGCGTTGCAGACTCAATTAGGTCCCAAAGTTGTTAATCCAAAAGAAGGAAGTATGAATAAAGGGAGGAATCAAAACAAAGATAGCCCACCTCTGCAGAGAACTGCTCTGCTAAATACAGTGCCAGAGGTAAGCAAATCTAAGCCAAATCCATTTTATTTGACCTTAATAGTGGGTAAGAAACTGTTGCACAACTCAATGATAGATTTAGGGGCTAATACTACAGTCATGCCGAAGCAAGTAGCTGATGCTTTGAAAATAGAAAGAGTGCAGTAATGCCAATGAACATAGAAATTCTAGCTTTGCAGATGATCAAACAATTGGAAATAGAGGAAAATGGCCCAATGCATGTAAGGCTCGCTAAATTATTGGAAGTACAAGAGAAAAGAGAAGTGGTGCATGAACCTTTAATGAAGCATCAGCATACTATAAAGAATTAGTTTAATACCTGAGGACTTCTTAACCAAAATTTGAAGTCAGGTCCTTGGTTTTGAAATGGGATGAGAGAGTTACTAAGCTGGGTTGACATAACAAGTTTGACTCGCTATGGACTAGTCCTTTTAAGATTCATGCCTGCAAGCAGAAAAATGCATTCAAACTTGAGAATATGGAAGGAGAGCTAGAAGAGATTCCTGTTTAGTTCTGAAACCTAACCTTATATCATAGTCAGTTAGGTGTCCTTAGTTTCCTTTCCTAGATCCATCTTGCTTTTTCCTGCTTTCTTTTAAATAAGTGCTCCAGGAACATGTGTCTGTGGCACATTAGCTCTCATAGTTAGCAGTTACACTTCCCAAGTTGTTAGGTGATTCTGGTACTTCAATAAAGGTAGACAATCATTTCCAAAAGATTGTCGTCTTTAATGCCAATTTAACACACAACCCTATGCAGATTTGAAATGATGCACTAGCCATCTTTGGGCATGCTTATTAATGACATTAATTAGATGTGATGAGACATTTAATACATCACTTAATGCCTTTGCTGAGCCAAGTTTCTAAGCTTCTCAAATAGTTTTAGTTGCTATTCTTAGCTTCAAATCCTTCAAATTCCCATTGCCTGTGTCAAGAAGTTTCAACTCCTGCCTTTAGTTTAGCTATAGTTTGGGCTTAGTTTTAGTTTCTAAAATTCCTAAGGAGATACAGATATGGTGGAAGGGCAAGATCACTACAAGAGGGGTTGTTCAATTTATCAGAAAAATGGAAGGGTAGCAAAGCTTATGCATCTGCATGGGCACAACCAAGAACAAGTTATCCAAGGATAAGAGTCTTGTATATGAGGGTAAGCGCTAAATCTGCACAAGTAAAGGATTATGCAGATGGTATTTTTGACCCTTGGGTGTCAAATATTCTAAAGAATCTTCAAGAAGGGGCACACCAGAGATGTCTCTGACGAGCTGAAAAGGGAGAATTTGAAACATTTGGTATGAGAGTTTGGACTTCTTAGTTAGCACAATTTATGGTTCCTGCCGTCCACTCCTACCCATAATTGATTGATATGTGTTGGGAGCTTTTTGACCCAAAAACTACCATGATTTAACATGGTAAATTCATGCTCCAAATAACCCCAAAGGCCATTCAAGATATGCTGGGTTTGTATCATGACCGGACTGTTACATTTGCTACAATCCCCAAGCTGCAACATACATGGAGTGGTGTGCATAGTAAGGTCTAGTTTCTAAATACTGAGATGCATTTGGATGAGGATAACACTCAATTACCCCCACTGCCCACTGCTAGAGGCCAGTTCAACGGTGATGTGTAGGATGCCCTTTCTATGCTGTCTTTTATTTTTGGACAGAATGATGATGTAAGGGTATATGATTGGCACTTAACAACAATTTTTAGACTCAAAACAGTTGACAGTCTTTAGAATACAAGTTTGACTTCTCAAAAGACATCTCCTAGGCTATCATTGAGTAGCTGACAAATTTCTCCTGGGAGCAAATTTTTAGGTATTCCACTTACCTTTTCCACTTGATTCTATACGAAAATCATTTACTCTTCCAACAGCACATGCACCTAGAAATGTATGACCCTGAGGCAAGTAGTAAAAGGATGGTCCTGGTGTCCACATGGACTCATGTCCTTTTAGAGACTATAGACCCTTATAGATTTGCTGAGTGCTTTGTAGCCCCCATATTTGAGCTATTAAGTTCTGAAGATGTTAATGATAAGATGACATATAGTATGAGGGGTTTCTTGACAAATTTAAAAATTCCCTGTGATTATTTCTTTAGTGCTCACACAACAATCATCAGACTTCATGGTTTTGCTGGAGAACTTATTTTGCTCTCGAAGGTCTTAACCCCTAGGGTCATAGCTTTAGAGGTGGGTTGTCAGTTGTCCATCATCGATAATAATTTTAGCAATAAAAAGAGAAAGAAGAAAATGTATGATGTCCCTTGGAGCAAGGGAAAGATTACTATAGAGAAGAGAGAAACTGAGAACATCCTGTTGAGGAAACTAGTAGCTTATAGTTTTGTAATAGTCCAGGACAAATGGAAATATGATCCTAACGACTTCTTGGCATCATGGATTGTGAATAACAAAGTTTCAGCTATTTTTATTCATGAGAAGTGACCTTTCTGGGAATAGAGAAGGTCACCAAAGCAGGATGATCCTGTATTTTATGTGGAGCTCAAGGACCTGCCAAAGGAGGGTCCTAAACCATGGGAAACCTTTTACCAGGAGCAGCAAGAATATGACCCAAAGAAACTCATGACACATGGTTTGAGATAGACTCTAAAGAAGAAAGATTGGGATGCTAAAAAGATAGCTGCCTATTGGAAGTATAGGTAGGAAATTGATGAAATCACCCACACTTTCAGAGGGGTCCCGACAAATGAACAATGGGAGTAGATATGGGACGAATATCATATGATCCCAGTGTCAAGCCCAGATACAAGTAATCTTCTGGGTAGTTCTCATGAGGTAGAGGAGACAAAAGAGCTAGGGAAGACTCAGGAAATGGAGGAAATGGAGCAAATAACTATGCAAGCCCCTAGGGCCCCATGTCCTCATCCTCTCAATGCCCTTGAGAAACAAAAGGTTGTATTACCTCCATCTCATAAGACCCATATAGCTTTGGCATCAGGGGGTCTTGGAGTGGCACTTTCCCAACAAATATTGATAGAGTCACAAGAAGTAGCAGAGGAAGAAAATCCTGAAGATTCAAAAGAATGACCTATGAAGAGGAGACATAAATAAGTGTTGCAAATGGAGGCTACTAAAGGAGATATCTTGGGGTCCCCACAATAACAAGTTGTCACAACAACAACACTGGGACAGGTAAGTACCCCTCCTCCCTTTTCTCCTTCTTCAACTTCTTCTTCATTACTGGTGGTAACCTAAGTAACCCATTCTTCCATGCCTCCTACCACCTCTGTTGTGCCATTGCAATCTTTTGCCCCTACCGCTACTTCAACGACCTTAGTATCATCCCAGGCTAGTTCATTACCATTGTTTTCCCCAACTATGCCTAGGCGGGCTTTGTCTCAAACTGATCTTGACAGACAAATCACCACCATACCCTATGGTTTACCACAGGGTTATCCTTTTTCTAGAGGTTTTATTGCTTCTCCACCCACCTTCCAAACCCAACTAGATACTACAAGGAAGGCAAGGGAGGCAAGGATGGATAGGAAGAGAAAGAAGGAAGGGAAGAACCCTGCTACTCCCTGTATGAGGTCATTATTTGACCCAATCTAGTAGTCCCTAACAATCACCCATCTGACCCCTAATGTGGTTAAGATAGCTGAACAAATGAAACCACAAGACTACACTATGAATGTAGTTACAATGGACCTAGCTCACTTTAGACCTTAGGATAAAGTGGAGTTGATGAATGAAACCACCACTGCTGTCACATCTGATTACATCAAAGTGACAAAGAAGCTGCTGAAGCTAGAGGTAGAATTAGCAAAAGTAAAAGCCACAAATAATAGCCTTGCAGCTGAGATCAAGGCTAAAGACAAGGAGATTGATACCCTTAATAAGGATTTGTAGAAAACTATGTCTTTAGATTTGTACCATGCGTCACAATCTCAGGTTGCAGCATTGTATAATGAAATAGTACAGGAAAAGCCACTGCAACTGCATTAAAGCAAGAAAATACCATTGCAGAGAAGAAATATCAAGATAAGATGCAGGAAGTGACACAATTGCAATAGAACCTGCTAAAGGAATAGAATCAAAATAGTGTTGCTCAAACCCAGTTCACGGCTGAACAAGAAAAGACTAAGCAACTTACCATTGAGCTAAGTCAAAGGCTGCAAAATACTGGAGTATTGGCAATGGTTAAAGAGATTTATGTATCTGCCTGGCAAAGAATATCTGAAGAGATTTTACAGCTTAATCATGTTCTTCATTTCTTATTAAAAACTCAGCAATTGTGTGAGAGTGTAGAGTCTTCAGTGGAAGCAACCTTGTCTATTGTTTCCTTAAGAGTTGCAGATTCTCAACTTTTATTGTAGAAACTTTATGATACAACTGATGAGGCCTTGTTAGCTGTAGGGTAAGATGACAGAATGATTGCAGCGAAAAAGGTAAATGAAGTACGGAGTTGTAATGAAGTTGCAATGAGTTGCAAGACACTCTTGAACATTGGAAAGGACGGCGTCAAGGGCATGAAGGGTCACATTGAAGAGTTGGTACAGCTGGAACTTCCCTCTCCCTTCCCAGATGATAGCACAGTTTTAATGACTAATGAGATTAAGGCTCTCTTTTTGATGAAACAAATGATCAGACTATTTTCCAAAGTCTGAATGATTCTTTGAGTGTGCAAGAAGTGGAAATGGTTCTCCTTCCCTTGGCCTAGCTCGAGTTCTAGTTGCATGCAGTGGTGCGGTTTCTCCAGTCCTTTTCTCACAAGGACATTATTAATTTGGATATTTCTTTTTCAGGATTTGTAAAAGAGGCAATGTTTATCAGACTCTGAGTGGTCTTTGTATCAAGCTACTTTACAAAACTTGTGATTCTCTGAGTATTGGTAGTATAATTTTGATTTCTTGAATCTTTTCATATGTTTCTAGGGTTCCTTTTCTATGCATGGACAGAGTCCCTTTTGGTCACCAAGAACTATAGAGTTACAACTCTACATTTTGTGATATTATAGTTGTGCACTATAGTTTTGTTTGTAATTCATATTCTTATGTTGCTGAGCGCAAAGAGTGCCAAGTGTTCACATGGCAGGGTTTTGAAAACCTGAGAGAAAAGAGGATTCCAGAAGATGCACAAAGCTACCACGTGGTAAGGTGTTTAGAAACAATAAGAATAGCATCTAAAAATGGCATAGCATGCAAAGTGTCTTCTTTTTGTTTGCAATTTCGAGGTACCATAGAAACCCACCACGTATCCTTAGCCATGTTTCTTTTTGAAAAGTTGCTATATGTTGTCGGAGTTTGCCAAGTCTCATTACTGCAGGGCTTTGAGGAGAAGCTTTTGTTTGAAGTAGCCAAAATATGCACTAGCATGCCACGTGTCCTTCTATTATAGTGTACAGAGTTGGACGCGTGTCTCTTTCTTTAATAAGTTTTGACTGCATCGACATACAGTATGGTGGGCCCCCAAGGTATTGTGTCTAAAGTTTCTAAGCACGGAGTGTGCCATTAATACACCTATATAGAAACATGTGGCACACTCTTGTGCTAAGTTTTACTCCCTTCTTAATACCTATATACCCCCATATACTCCCCTCCTTTATGCATTTCTACATAGTTGACTTATCTCTACCCTATCTGAATGTTGTCCACACTTGTAACTCGTTATTAAGCCCATGTTTGTAGACATTCACCCCTACCTCAAATTCACCCATTCTAGGTCCCAAGTCATTTCTATGACATGTCAAAGCAATCCTGCACAACACATGTCTATACCAAACTTAAAAATTTTAAAATTCAAAGTTCATAAACTCTCACTCTTTCCCACTAGCCATTGGGGGTAGGCTTGGTACAAGTCTATTTGACAATTTGTTTTATCTTTAAAAACTTAAAGCCATTCATCTAAGTATTAACTCACATTTAGTAATCATTCATATTCTTAGAGCATAGAAGAAGAATTTATTAGAGGAACACTTCAATTGGTGCACTAAAGGAAACAACATTTACTTTTGAATCATCATTGAGGACTTTTTCATGCTTGATTGTTGTTTATTAATTTTAAAACAATTGGAAATTTGATCTTTTCAAGGGATTGACCTTGGAGAACTTGCCCTAATAATCTAGCAGCTCCCTCGAGGCTTTTGACAGTCATTATAGAGCAAAGAATTTAGTGAATCAGAGAGCAAATGGATATCCATTCAGACCAAGTGTAAAGCACTTTTAGACTTCATATGAAGTTCCCAAAATCCTAGAGAATCATCTAGTATGGATTATAAAGTGTTATGATTCATATAGTAGTGAATCATCTAGTATGGTAGTGATACATCTAGTATGGATTTATAATGTGTTATGATACATATAGTATGATTTCAATTGATGATATCACACCCCCCTCACCTATGCACCATATTAGTAGTGGTTCATTGTGTTGGGGGAAGGGTGCCAATGAGCAAAATCTATGGAAGATTACAAAAGTAGATAAATCTTCTAGAGAAGAGAAGACCTATTGACATAACCTAGAACCACCATCATCTCTTTGCTAGAACATGACCTTGCCATTAAGCACTCTCTATTAACTTAGTTGATGATAATACATCTACCATTATGGTTGCAATATTAGTTGTTTATTACAATATTAATAATAAAATATTTAAATTATAAACATAATAGTTATCTAATTTGTGAAAATTCAAGGAATATAAAGCACTTAAATAGGATTGTGCATGAGCTATATTATTCCTAGTCTTTCCATTCCTATGCAAGAGTGTTCATTTAAGGGTCCATATTGATTCAAATTTTGTCACTTTTTTATTTATGTGGAATAATTATTGACAATATATAGTATAAATATGTTGCAAACTAAATCCTATAACCAAGAGTACTATATCAACAATTTAGGATGGGTTGCTCAAGTATTGGCTCCTATTATTGATATAGTATTCATGGTGTTACATTCAGGGAAGACAACTGAGAGGGGGGAATGAATCAGTTGTCTAAAACTTTCTTGCAATTTATACACTTAAATCCTCTTTGTAATTCAGCAGCATAATAATAATTCAATCATGGAAACATAATGCATTAAACCAAGAGCAGAAACATATTAACACATAAGACACCAACATTTTGACGTGGAAAACTCAGTTAAGGGAAAAACCACGGTGTGATTAACCCAAGATTGTATTCTCTGTTAGAAGAATAGAAAGAACAAAATGGCACATGCCAATTAGGGCTCACTGCCCAAGCGCACTACTCACAAGAGGCTCACTGACTACAAGAGATACACTGTCTACAAAGAAATAAGTATCACATACATCAACTAGAGAATAGCATCTTCACCATGCTTGAATCAGTTCCATTTAAGCCCAATACTTTTGCTTTGCCTTTTTCTCTCCTCCTCGCTACCACACACTCATCTCCACAAGACACTGTTTTAAATGACTTCACAGTTCCTTATTTATACAAGACATCAACTTAGGAATAATCATCTAAGTCAGCAAACAACTATAAGATCATATGCATGATGAGTGACTTATCTGATTGGCCAGTCTAAGGAAGAACACCTTCATCCGGAAGTAATTCTTCAAATGCAAGCTTAAACTTCAATGCAGACCACCAACATGAACTAGACATGATACAAAGACCTCCACAAGCTTGCCTGAATCACCAAGAACATCCACACTTCATCTACTTACTAAAATCCTTCTCTTCTTCATCCAGAACCTCAAGAACACAGTCTGTCATCATTGTCACAAAGGAATAGATGCTTGTGGACCTTCAAACCATGAACCAAACGAGTTGATACTTCACAAAGAATTCCTAAATACTTCCTCAAATCCGTAGAATAGGATAATGTATTTCTGGATCTCACTGGACCTGTCTATATCACTCTGTCACCTCTGAACACCTATCGGAACCAGTTTTACTTGAATGACCATAACTTCTTCAGATCTTCATACGGACCTTTGAAATCTTTACTGGATCATCTTAAGACACATATCTACAAACCCTTTAAACTGTATCCTCTGATACTCATCTTAACTTGGACTTTTACCTTACTGTCTTCACTGTTCTCCACTGTTCCTGATGTAATCAATTTTCTCAATATCCTCAGCAAACAGTTCATCCAATCCTAATCATTAATGCAATAGAAGTATGTTGACATCAATGACAACACTGGTTAGGCCCATACTTTTAACAATCTCCCCCTTTGTCATTGATGGCAACAAATGACGTGAAAAACTATTTTGACCATCAAGATAAAAACTTCTCCTTACTGTCATTCACATGTCTTCTCTTCCTTTCTTGCTCTCCCTTTGATTGGAAACCACTTGTTTTTCACATGTCTTCTCTTCCCCTTTGACATCAATGGCAAAGGGAACATACTTGTAATTTCACTACTTTAGAATCATACCAACTGCTCCCCCTAAGTGGTAGCTCCCCATCATCAATTCAGACCACAAGATATGATTGTGAAATCCTCCAGACTGATGTACCTTAGTTCATCATCAGAGGGGAAATAACCCCTAAATTCTATAGAGGTTTAGTAAAGATGTCTGCAATCTGATCCTTGGAAGGCACAAACTCCAATCTGACTTCATTTTTGTTTACTTGCTCTCTCAAAAAGTGAAACTTGATGGATATATGTTTAGTCTTTGAATGTAACATCAGATTCTTAGATATATTTATTGCAATTGAATTATCACAGAAGATTGTGATAGGCTCCTCATACTCCACTCTTATGTCTCTTAGCATTTGTTTCATCCATAAAACTTGAGTGCAACTACCTGCCGCTGCAATATATTCTACTTCTGTAGTGGATAGAGATATTTCTTCTTGTTTCTTGCTTATCCAATAAACCAATCTCTTCCCCAAAAAGAATTCTCCACCACTGGTACTCTTCCGGTCATCCACATGTCCTACCCAATCAGCGTCTGTATAGGCATGAAGAGAGAAATCATGATCTCTAGGGTACCACAGACCATACTAAACTATCCCTTTTAGATATCTAAAAATCCTTTTGACTGCCATGACATGAGATTCTCTAGGATCAGCTTGGAATCTAGTAACAAGACCAACATCATTCATAATGTCAGGTCTAGTTTGAGTGAGATACAATAGACCTCCAATCATTGACCTATACTTTTTCTGATCATCCTTGGGAGAGTCATCATCTTTGCTCAACTTACATCTAGTTGCCATGGGAGTATTCATTGGCTTTGAGTCTTCCATCCCAAATTTCTTCAACAATTCTTTCACATATTTGGTCTGAGAAATGAAGATTCCTTTCTTTGTTTGAGTAATTTGTAGACCCAAGAAGAAATTCATTTCCCCAAGCATGGACATCTCAAATTCACTTTTCATTTGATTTGCAAAGGTTTTACACATACCATCTCTTCCTCCAAAAATGATATCATCAACAAACACTTCAAGAATCAAGATATTTTCATGATCAATTTTGAAATACAAATTACTGTCAATAGTACCTTTGTTGAAACCAATCTTCAAGAGATGTTTATCCAATCTTTTAAACTAGGCTCTTGGGGCTTGCTTCAGTCCATATAGTGCTTTCTTCAACTTGCAAACCATATCACCATGATCAGACAATTGAAATCCATCTGATTGCTCAATGGACACTTCTTCTTCCAAGTCACCATTTAGGAAGGTAGACTTGACATCCATCTGATACACTTTGAAATCTTTGAAGGTAGCAAATGCAAAAAATAATCTGACTACTTCAATTCTAGCCACCGGAGCAAAAGTTTTTTCAAAATCAACTCCTTCTATTTGAGAATAGCCCTTGCAGACCAATCTGGCTTTATTTCTGATTACTTCACTGACTTCATTCAGTTTGTTCCAGAAAACCCATTTGGTTCCAATCACATTCTTGTTTATAGGTCTGGGAACAAGATCCCAAGTGTGATTTTTCTCAATTTGCATTAACTCTTCCTCCATTACTTTAGTCCAGTTTTCATCATTGAAAGCTTCATTTACTGTCTTAGGTTCAATCTTTGACATCAGACAATACTCATCTGAATCTTGAGCAATTCTTCTAGTTTGTACACCTTTTCTTTTGTCACATATGATCTAATCTTCATAGTGGTTCAATCTTACATACCTTGTAATTTTGGGAGTTTCTTGCACTTTTGATTCTTGATCAAGCTCATTAAAAGTCATCTCTTCTTCCTAATTTGCCAGATCAGTTTGAATCTAAATTTTAGAAGGGACTTGGGCTCCTTGAATCATAACACCATTCTGCTCATCTACATCAGATTCATAAAACCTTGAGGGTTTTTTCAATTCCTTCATCAACCTTTACATAAGTACTTTCTATAATCTTTCTTAGTCTCTTGTTATAACACCGGTATGCTTTGCTTTGAGTAGAGTAACCCAAGAATATTCCTTCATCACTTCTAGCATCAAACTTGCCTAGATCTTCATCTCTCTTAATGTAACACTTGCTACCAAAGACTCTGAAATACCTCACAGTAGGAGTGATGCCAAACCAAAGTTCATAAGGAGTCTTACCAGTATTGCTTCTAATTTATACTCGATTGAGAGTATAGACTACAGTGCTGACAGCTTCTCTCCAATAGATCTGAGGAACATTTGCTTCTATCATCATGGTCCTAGATGCTTCCTGGATGGTTTGGTTCTTTCTCTCAACTACTCCATTCTACTGTGGAGTCCTATGAGCAGACAATTGTCTTTTTATTCCATGTTTCTCACAGAAATCTATGAACTCACCAGATGTGAATTCTCCACCTCTATCAGACCTTAGATATTTCAATTTTAATCTGGTTTCATTCTCTACCATAGCCTTGAATATTTTGAATTTCTCAAGAGCTTCTGATTTCTCTTTCAAAAAAGTTACCCACATCATCTAGGAATAGTCATCAATTAGTAACATGAAGTATCTATCACCTTGCACACTCCTAATTCTTTCTGGACCACATAAATTAGTATGAACTAAGTCTAGTAATTCGGTAGAAAATTGTTCCTTGCTTTTGAATGAGACTCTGCTCTATTTACCCAACTGACATTCCTTGTACAAACTATTTGTGGGCTTCACCAATTTTGGAAGATCTCTTACAGCTTGAGTATTGCTTATCTTGATGATATTATCAAAATTCACATGACACATCCTCCTATGCCATAACCAACTCTGATCAATTTGCACAAATAGACAACTTTTACTAGTACCAACTAAATGGAAGATGTTACCTTTTGTTTGGGTACTAGATGCAATCTCTGTTCCGGAACTCTCAAAGATCTTGTATTTTCCATTCTTGAATCTAAGATCATAGCCTTTGTCTACCAACTATCCAACACTAAGAAGATTGTGCTTCAATCCTTCAACATATAGTACATTATTGGTTTTGTTCCTTCCATCAAAGGAAATTGTTCCTCTACCTCTAATTCTACCAACAAAATTATCACCAAATTTTACCACTCCTCCTTCATACCTTTCCAAATCTATGAACTTATTTTTGTCACCTATCATATGGTGAGAGTATCCAATGTTAATGACCCAATCATCCTTTTCTTCAACTTGGGCAGCCAGAGCTCTTTCTACAACTTTATGATTGATATATTCAGAGGGCATTAGATCTTCTTCCTTGATGGCAATGAACACCCAGTCACTTCTAGATTTGTCTCCTGTCTTTGATTCATCATCTGTTACTCCTTCATCATCTCCTTCATGAACATAGTAATAATTCTTTTGGAACCTTGATCTGTTAGGATTTGGCCTTGGAAATCTTTCCAGACACCTTGAGGCAAAATGACCAATCTTATTGTAGTTAAAACACTTAAAAGGCAATTTCCTTCATACTTACCAGATTCTCTTGGTAGTCTTTTTGCAATAAGGGCTTCAAGTTGAACAGTTTATGCTTCTTCTTCTAGATTTTTTCTTACTTTTTCATACCTTGATAGTTTCCTTGAAGAGTTCTCTCCCAGATCAAACCTTTGTTTACCTTTTACAGAGGCACTAGCTTTGAATGTTGATTCAATCTTTGGGGGGGAATCTCCAAACTCGGTCATTTCAAATGCAGTCAGTTTACCAACCAATTGATCTCTTGTGACAGTTGTACGAGCTCTGAATTCTTCAATGGTAGCAGCTTTGATTTTATAAGTACGAAGGGATCTGAGAACTTTGCCAACAATCTCATCTTCATCCAAGAGTCCACTAGCACTTCTAATGCCACAGACAATCTCATTTACTCTTGGCATAAAAGTAGTGATATTTTCATCATCTCTCATCTTCAGATTTTTAAATTTCCCTTTTAGACTCTGTAATCTTGCACATTTAACATACTTGTCTCCTTCATGCAGAAGTTCTAGTTTTTCCCAAATCTCAAAAGTAGTTGGTCGATCAACAACATTTGAAAGCTCTAAATTAGATAATGTGCTTAGAAGAGCCTCTATAGTCCGCATATTGTTTTTAGCATCTGTGATTTCATTTTGGGTTTTCGGGCCACCCTGTGGAGGAGTATACTTTGTTGAAGCCATGTTCCAGTATTGCATTCCCATACATTGCAAATGACATTTCATGCAACTTTTCCAAAGATTGAAATTGGTTCCATCAAACTTTGGACTATCCTTCTTGTAGGATGGCATCCTGGATCTCATCAAGTGGTTAAGCTCCTTTTAGAGGAACTTGGCTCTAATATCGATTGTTAGATTCAGGATAGACAACTGAGAGGGGAGGGTGAATTAGTTGTCCAAAAGTTTCTTGTAATTTATACACTTAAATCCTCTTTGTAATTCAGTAGCATAGTAATAATTCAATCATGGAAACACAATGCATTAAACCAAGAGCAGAAACACATTAACACATAAGACACCAAGATTTTGACGTGGAAAAACTGGTTAAGGGAAAAACTACGGGGTGATTAACCCAAGATTATATTCTCTGTTAGAAGAATAGAAAGAACAAAATGACACATGCCAATTAGGGCTCACTGCCTACAAGAGACACACTGTCTACAAAGAAATAAGTATCACATACATGAACTAGAGAATAGCATCTTCACCATGTTGAATTAGTTCTATTTAAGCCCAATACTTCTACTCTGCCTTTTGCTCTCCTCCTCACTACCACACACTCATCTCCATAAGACACTCTTTGAAATGACTTCACAATTCCTTATTTATACAAGACATCGACTTAGGAATAATCATCTAAGTCAGAAAATAACTATAAGATCATCCACAGGATGAGTGACTCATCCGGTCGGCCAATCTAAGGAAGAACACCTTCATCTGGAAGTAATTCTTCAAATGTGAGCTTAAACTTCAATGCGGACCACCAACACAAACTAGACACGATACAAAGAACTCCACAAGCTTTCCTAAATCACCAAGAACATCTAGAACCTTAAGAACACAGTGTGTCATCACTATCACAAAGGAGAGTAAATGCTTGCAGACCTTCAAACCATGAACCAAATGAGTTGATACTTCACAAAGACTTCCTAAACACTTCCTCAAATCCACATAATATGATAATGCATTTCCGGATCTCACCGGACATGTCTGTATCACTTTGTTACCTCTAAACACCTGTCGGAACTAGTTTTACTTGAGTGACCACAACTTCTTCATATCTTCATGCAGACCTCTGAAATCTTTACTAGATCATCTTAAGACACATATCTACAAACCCTTTAAACCACATTCTCTGATACTCATCTTAACTTGGAGTTTTACCTTACTGTCTTCACTGTTCTCCACTGTTCCTGATATGACCAATTTTCTCAATGTATTCAGCAAATAGTTCATCCAATCCTAATCATTAATGTAACAGAAGTATGTTGACACCAATGACAACACTAGTTAGGCCCATACTTGCAATGCATGGTTATTGTTGATATAAAGGTTAGAACTATAACAAGATTCATGTTTCCCTGTCACGAGGTGGCTTCTATCATTATTGCACATGATACATATGGTTACAAATAGTGATATTGTTCCTTTAAATATGTCATGATGTTCTTGTTCATTTGGTCTATACATCATAATGTCCTAGTTTTCATGGTAGGCCACCTTTATCTACTCCCATGCCTACTTTTCATGTATTTACTAGATCACGTACTTGAAATGCACCTAAGGGGTATGATGTGATTGATCAATTTACAAGTACCTACTAATAGATCTAGATTTGGGGCCTAATGTTTTCATCTAAAATATATAGAGATGTATTGAAACGAGATCTCAAACTAAGATAATAGTACCATTTGACGTAATTCATTATGAGGTTAGCATAATCTTTAAAAACTAATACACTAAGAAAGATTTAAAATTTATTTTATAGCTTTCATGAGTTACCTCCTCCCCAATTTGTTCAAGAGCATGGACCATTATAAATGTCATAGTTAAACATGGTGGCATTCAAATTAAAAGAGAGCTCTAGTTGATAAAAAATTTGGATTTAATATTTGTAACAAACCCTTTGGATATCCAAGTAAGGTTGATTTTAGTATCTTTCAAAAATCCAAGGCCATGGTAAAGGCCTTGATATTATATGGTCCAATTTTCTCTAGATGCTATATCACTCTACCCATCACTTTAAGCGTCATCACACTTGAACTACAATGTTTCATGTGGTGCCCTGGACTTTGGTATAAGGCTTACTTAATTAAAGTACACTTCATTTTTTTACAAACACTTCTATAAACTAGGAGAAGGATATGGATATCACCATGTAAATTCATAATTGATCTCTTTTCATTTCATCAATAAAAAAGGAGGAGAATAATATTATTATCATACAGACATGAGTGATTCCATTCTCTTTTCCTAGGTACGATATTATTAGACATATGCCAATTATATTCATTTTCTTTAGCTAATCACATAAGTATACAAATGATTTCCTTTATATTTAAATGGTTTAATATCAAGAGATATAAAGTAATTATGATACACTCATTTATGGATCTTTAATCTACATAAACAACTATTCAATTAAAAAGAGGTAGGAAGAGAGCAGTTTTCACTAACATAGTGGTAAAACAATTCCTTTCTCAAGGCCATTGTTAATCATAAACACACACACATATATGATTACTATGCTAACATAAGTAACTTAATTACTAATTCATAAACAGGATACCATAAGGTAAAAATGAACACTAGTTAACATTTCATTTTCTATTTTTAAACATGAATAATTATATGACATCATCTTAATTCATCCATGGATACAGGCTATCATGGGTGTTATACTCTTAACACTCAAGAATTTAAAGTTTATTAGTATAAGTGACATGACATCTCATGAAATTTGATGGTAACTCAGGTATCAATTTTTCCATGTCATAGAAAAGTCTTAGATATAGTGTAGTATCCCCTTATTGATTTACTACTCCTTCTTCATTCAAAGAAGACACTCCTATCTCTAATTTGCACCTCATGCTAATATTGAGGATGATTAGAAAAATTGAAACATAGACAAACTAGTAAAAGAACCAAAGTGTTGCAAATATGTGCATATAATGTGTTGTCATTGATGTTAACATATCTCTTTGTCAGAGATACCGAAGATAGTGCAATTCAGTAAAGTAGATTACTCCACATTCCTAGTGAAACGAAGATCAAAGTCTATGGACCTAAGGGTTATGTAGAGGATTGTCCAAAGTTTCTCTAGTTAAGATTTGAGAGGTCCGCATGGAGGATTGGTGAAGTGATGGCCATCTGAGTAAAACTAGGTTTCACAATTGTTCAGAGGTAACAGAGTGACATGAACTTGGTCCAGATTGCTCCGCATTGGAATATTATAGTTTGTGGATCTAGAGGTATGTTTAGGATGTTGGTGTGTGTCCTCAACTCAAGTGGTTCATGGTTTGGAGGTCTGCAAGCAATTTTTCTAGTGTGACAGTCATGACAGTCAGTGTCCTTAAGTTCCTGTATGAAGGTGCAAGTGATTCTGGTGATTTGAGGTGGTGCGATTGTTTGTGTTGATTTCATTGTGCTTGTGGAGGTCTATGGATTGTGTGCCTAATGTGTTGGTGGTCCACATTGAGGATTGAACTCGTAGTTGAAGATTTCTCCTTGGGTGTTACTATTTTCTTCAGTCTTGGCCAACTGGATGCTTGGTGCATGTTGCAGATGATCTAAGAGAAGTTCTATGGAGCGTGGCATGTTGTTAGAGGAAGATTTTAGTCCCAACTATGTTTGGCTGACAATGTAATGATTCGCATCTAGTATTTTAAGTCTTGTGATTGTAATTTTTCTTGTAATGCCTATCTTGGAGAATGTTCTAGATAGATGATTGTAAGGCTAACTTTGATGTTTATTCCAAAGTCGATGTCATGTATAAATAAGTGTAATGAAGTCGTGTAAATGGGTGGGAGTGAGTGATGATGTGAAGGTAGCAAGGAAGTGTTTGAGGGAAGAGAAAAGGTTTTGTGAGCTTCAATGGAATTGAACCTTGGCATGAAGAAGATGTTGTTTCTTAGTTCAACCTTTTAACTTTAATCATGTGAATGTTTCTATAGGCAGTGAACCTCCTTTGAGTAGTGACCTCTGGGCAGTGTGCCCAAAGGCAAGTGCCTTCCCATTTTTCTATTTTTTAATAGAGAATAAATCTTGTGGGTTAACCCCCATCGTGGTTTTTCCCTTAACTGAGTTTCCACGTAAAAAATCACGGTGTTATGTGTGTTGATTATGTTTCTGCTCTTATATTTTTTATTCATGGTTTCATGGTTATATCATTAATCTATTTATAAATGGTAAAGAAGATTAAATGTAGCAAAAGATAAAGATTTGTGACAACTGATTCACCCCCACTCTCATTTGTCTATCCTTATTTCAACACAAAGGTGCTATCAAATTGCTGATAGGCACAAATATTTACAGGCATATCACTAAATAGTTTATATTTCTATTTTTATGGAAAATCATTACATGTAGTTGTTGGTAGACAACGGTATAAATACTATAAGAATTTTTTTTTTTTTTTTGTAAATAAAAATAATGGAATGGTATTAAATGAATACTTACACATGAAGTAAATCATAAATGAACTAAATAATTCTAAGCAATCAAGATATTAGGTGAACCATGTACTACCTAAATAATGTAGGATAATAGAAAATTGATGTTACTAATTTCCCTCTTTATATACACACACATTTGTAGCCATATTGTTAAATAGCCCTATTGACCAAGCATTACACAAAATGACTTTTAAAAAACATATATGTATGAAGTGTGTGTTTGAATAAACTATGTGTGAAGGGATTGAACTAACTTTGTGTGAAGAGTGTGCTTTAACTTTGGCATTCACTTTGTGTGTGTTTGTACTTTGGCATATTTAAACTTGAGTGTTTACTTCATGTGTGATTGAACTAACTTTGTGCATGAAGCATGTTTAGAATTTGGCACACGTTCACTTTCTGTGTGTGAATTGTGTGTTTTAACTTTGACATTCATTTTGTGTGAATTGTGTGTGTGAAATTTAATTTTGGTATTCACTTTGTCTAGTATGTATTTGCACTTTATAATGTTCTATAAATTTGGCACCCACTTTATGAGTGTGTTTGTAGTTTGGAATGTTTGAACTTAAGTGTCCATGCATGTTTGTACTAAATTTGTGTGAATGAATTATTTTTGAACATTGTCATATTCACTTTTTGTTTATGTAAATTGTGTGTGTGTGGGAAAGTTAAATTAGGCATTCACTTTGTGGTGTATGTGTGTCTGTGTGTGTGTGTTTTAAAAAATTAATTTTGGTATTCACTTTGTGTGGTATGTTTTTTTGAACCAACTTTGGAATTTTATGTGTATGTGTGTGAGCTTGAAGGAACTTTGACATTTAGTTTTTCTTTGTTGATGAATGATCTTAAGCTATCACATTTTGTGGAGTGAATGAACTTCAACTATCACATTTTGTGGAGTATGAACAAACTTTGATGCTCACTTTGTGTAGAATACAATTGAAAGATTTGAAATTCTTTTTTTTTGTGTGTGTGTACAAATGAACATTGGCTATCATTTTGTGTATAGTGTTTGAGTGAACTTTGATGCTCACTTTATGTGGAATGTGCTTTAAAGAACTAACATTATTTTTTTTTGTGTGTGTGCATGAATGAACTTTGGCTATCATTTTGTGTGATGTATGAATAAACTTTGATTTTCACTTTGTGTGGAATGTGTCTACAAACAAATTTCAATGGTGCTCATTGTGAGTCTTTGTGTGTTTGAATGAATTTTGACTTTCATTGTGTGTGTGTGTGTGTGTGTGTGTGTGTGTGTGTGTGTGTGAGAGAGAGAGAGAGAGAGAGAGAGAGAGAGAGAGAGAGAATAAACTTCAACATTCATTGTGTACATGTTTGAAAGTTAAATTATGCATTCAATTCATGTGAATTGTGTGTGTGTTTGTTTGAAAGTTGATTTTGTCATTCAGTTTGTGTGAAGCGTGTTCCTATGTATTTGAATGAAATTTGGCATTCACTCTTTGTGTGCATGTGTGTGTGTGTGTGTGTGTGTGTGTGTGTGTGTGTGTGTGTGTGAAAGAGGTTTAGCACTCACTCTATGTGTGTACACAAATACTAATGTGCACTTTGTGTTAAGTGTATGTGTGTGTGAATTAACTATGGATTTTATTGTGTGCGGGTGGATAGGTTTGAAAGTTAGCTTTGGTATTCACTGTGTGTGCACATGTTTATGTGAATGAACTTTGACATTCACTTTATGTGTGTAAAATGTGTATGAACTAATTTTCACATTCACTTGGACTTGAGCCATTTAGTGTTTGTGTATTGGCATTCAATTTTCTTATGTGAAGCATATGTTTGAACTTTGGCATCACATTAATTTGTTTGAGTTAATTGTGGATTCATTTTTTTTGTGTGAAACATGAGTGAACTACCTTTGTCATTCCCTTATTTAATCTATTTACTATATGTGCATTTACGTAAGTTTGAACTTTTGCATTCACTTAGTGTGAGTTGAAAATTGGCATGTTGAATTATGTTTACTTTTGTGTGTGTGTGAAGTGTGTGTTTAAACTTTAGCATTCACTTTTTTTGGTGTGTCAGTGTTTGAACTATCTTTAGAATTTACTTGACACTCATCATGGGTGTGAGGATAAGGAGCAAATTTTTCTTGAAACCTACTTAGGGTAAGAACAAGATTAGGCTAGATGAAGGTAAGGAAGATGATGGCTTGGATGTAGGAGATATGGATGAGTGTGATCTCTTGTATGATGGGGATGAAAATGATTTGGTTTCAAACTACCCTAAGCATTTGTCTTTGTTGTTGTTGTGTAGTTTTTGAGATGCCTACTCTTAAGCTTCTACTCTTTATTGTAGTGTTGCTATTGTTTCGTTGTGTGTCAACTTCATGTTTACTGACATTTTGTTGCATGCAATAGGGTTCCAAGATCCTTTCAAGACCCTTTACCCCTTTTGATTAAAAACATTGGCATTCACTTCAGTGATTTTTTAGTGGCTAATATTCGCCAATTGGCTAATAGTTGAAATTGGGGATTCAAAATTTGGCTAATAGTACAAGATATAAGGCTACCTAAATTGCCACATTTTTACAAATATTTTAGTCCTAGTTAAATCACCAAAATGTTTATTTTATTAAACTTTTAAATGCAAAAATTTTCCACAATATTCGATACCTGATTAGATCATATTCACCTAAATTTTATAAGTTATATTAGAAAATGAAATTAATTTGCCAATAATATTATATAATTATTGGTTACTTTAGGGTCATATCACCAATTTTTAATCACCACTATTGATTTTATTTCTAATCTAATGCTTGTGGTTGTATTCCATGGGTTAAAATGTAACCAGGGAGCTCCAACTCCCATTAAGACTTAAATTATATTTGTGTTGTTGATCTTAATTTATAATATAATGGCTAGAGTTAAATTCGACAAGCCAAAATGTACCCATGGAGCTCCAATGCCCATGAGACTTGAAATTGCATTTGGACCATTGATCTCAATTGAGATCAATGACCCAAATGCAATTTCGTGCCCTATGGGCATTAGAGCTCTGTGGGTACATTTCGGCCCATAGAATAGAACCCAAACCATTAGATTATAGATAAAATCAATGGTGGTAAAAAAGAATTTAAGGCCAATTTAAAATATTCAATGTTTAATTTAAAATATTAAAGAATTAAGGAATTATAGACCTGACCACTACACTTTAAACTAGTCAATCACTGCCACCCTCAGGCCCTTACTTTTCCATAGGATTTTTTTTAAAGGAATGATTCACCACAGTAATTAATACATTTGTCTATTTTTTATCAAGATTTACCAGGATTTTCTACAAATTTCTAGTGATTTAAAAAATTCACCAATAAAATTAATATTTTTTTCAAAAAAAAGGAAAGATTCGCCAATATAAATTAGTATTTTTTCCAAAAAATGAAAGATTCACCAAGATTTTATATCTTTTCTTAGGGGGGGTCTCTTAAAGTTATCACTGATTCACTTAGTATAAAGTGTGTTTCAATTTTACCTTTCACTTAGATTTGATTCCTTTATTGTGTGTGTGTGTGTGTGTGTGAACTTTCACATTCACTATGTATAGAGTGTACTAACTTTGGCATTCATTGCATGCTTGAACTTTTTTATGTTGAACTTTAGTGTTTACCTTATATATGTATGAAGTGTGTGATTTTGAACAAACTATGTGTGAAATTATTAAACTAACATTGTGTGAAGAGAGTGTTTTTAACTTTGCATTCAATTTGTGTGTGTGAACTTTCACATTCATTTTGTGTGAAGAGTGTACTAACATTAACATTCACTTTATGTGCCTATTTGAACTTTATCATTTACTTTATATATGTATGAAATGTGTATTTGAACAAACTATGTATCAAGTGATTGAACTTTGTGTGAAGATTGTGTTTTAACTTTGGCTTTCACTTTATGTGTTTTTGTACTTTGCCATATTTGAACTTGAGTGTTTACTTTGTGTTTGATAGAACCAACTTTGTACATGAAGCATCATTTGAACTTCAGCACATGTTCACTTTCTATTTGTGAAGTGTGTTTTAATTTTAACATTTATTTTGTGTGAATTGTTTGTCTAAAATTTAACTTTCACATTCCATTTGTTTTGTATGTGTATTTAAACTTTACCATGTTTTATAACTTTGGTTCTTACTTTATGTGTGTATTTGTACTTTATCATGTTTAAAATTTAGTGTTCATGCATGTTTGTACTAAATTTGTGTGAATGAATTATGTTTGAACTTTGGCATATTCACTTATTGTTTATGTAAATTGTGTGTGTGGGAAAGTTAATTTAGGCATTCAAGAATGATCCACACAAACATTCGATGAGAGAGGGATTACCAAGCATCTATTGCAAGCTCATAGCCATTAACCACAAGCATATTTTGTGTTTTATAAATTTCACTTCTCAAATAGAGGAAGGGCCAAAAGTAAGTGGAGGATATTTTGAATGTTCATATTTGTCTAAAATTTTGGTAATGCTAACATTATAAATTACCACATCTATCCTAGTGGACATGTGTGCAAAATATGGAAACCATAAATAGAGTATGTGAATTGTTTTACATAATGCCTTAAAGAGATATCATTTTATGGAATGCAATGATTAAAGGAAATGCTCTCAGGATATGAACATTTATTTTCAAAGGAAGATGTGATTAGAAACTGTGATGAGGCCTCTACTATCAACAAAATGGGTACATTCAGCAAAGTGATACTTGTGGATGAATGGAAAAGAAAACATGTCCAATCTTATTCAAAAATGTTTTGTGAAATACAGGATCCAATGACAAGGATTGAACAAATTGATTGCTCATGCAGATGAAATCATAAAAGATGTGCCCCCAGTTGTTTTTTATACAACTTATACAATCTATTCAGGAACACAAGCTGAAGACATAGAGCCTCTGGGCTACAAAGCATCACAGCCTACCCCTGAAGTATGTTTTTTTGTAGATATTGGCATAAGTGAAGAAAGGGAAAGTGATGAAGAAAGTGAACAAATGAAGCTAATAAATGCTCTTGAAACAACACAATATGAGCATCCTTCTGAATTCAATGATGTAAAGTTTGAGACATTAAATGAATTATCTAATGACATTAGAATCTTGGTTGCACATAAATTTATTTCTGATGATGATTTTATTAAAGCTCCTAAATTTAAGTCATTTGTCTATGAGTACAAAGGAAAAAAGGTGAGAAAAAATGTAAGATGTCACTTTTGAACAAGAGGTTACTGCTTTGGATGAATTAAAAAGGGAAGTTGATAAATAGACGGAGTCCATCACTCCTGAAAGAGGAAGGGAGTTTCTTCAAGAAGCCAAAGTATTGCTCTTGTCAAGGTGGGATATGAGTTTAGCAATTGTGTTTGATAGCTTCAAGACAAGAGAAGACAAAACAATGAATTTGACTGAGGATGCTAATGATAAGATATACTCAAGATCGAGGTATAATGCAGATGAAGCCACTCTACTCATTTGGTCACTTTACCCACAAGATAAGAGACCAACAATTGCTAATAATTCAAATCAAATGTTCAATCATCTCTTGGTCAAAAGGGCAGGGAATACTGACCCCATGGAAGCAACAGAGCTCAACATTAATGTGGCAAAGTTCAATAAGGCACAAGTTGAAAAATTTCTTAAAGAAAATGATAGACTAAAGAAGGAGCTGTTATGTCAAAATGAAAGATCCTCTTCCTTTGCTATATCACAATTCTACCCTCTAAACCTTGAGAAAGATAAAAAAGTGTTGGATGCACTTACTGATGCATCTTATTGGAAAAATTACCATCTGAAATCCTGAGGGAAATGTAAATAGCTAGAGAAGGAAGTAAAAAGTATCAAATACGATATGGCATATGAATTAATCAGAGAAAGATTCAATAAAATGATGAGCTGTACTGATACATATTGGAAATTGTTTAAGATGACACTCTTAGTAATGGCAAAAAGTAAAAGATTACATGGGAGGATGACTGAAAAGAAAGAAGACCTTTTGGGTAAAGGGATCTTGGTGGGACAAACATTACAGGTATATAATGATTTGATAGAGTCACATGATGAATATCATGACAAGCTCAAAGAAGAGCTTGATAATTTTAATCTTGCTCCACCACTTCATGCTAATTCTGGGAATCTCTAAAAATATGATGATTGGAAGGAAGAATTGGCCATGGTTTTGACTAATGTATTACAGGAGATCAATGATGAAGAGAGTCTTGAAAAATACTCATAAGTAGTTGGAAAAAATGATGTGAATGGAGTATGATATGAAGGAAGTGATTATCAATGTGAATACCTATGCAGAATAGGACTACATCCATCATCTCTCTATAATAAATAGGTTTATCAATCAAACCATGAACATGCCAGATATGACAAGACAGTCATCGGATGGAGGAGATCAGCCAATAGTATGATGGGCATCATATCAAAAAATAGAATCTTTACATAGGCCTTAGATGGTCACAGGCCTCTATCCAGAGATTAACAAATCGGTGCATCCATTTAATAAAATGTTTTTCTTTTCAATTATAATTAGTTATCAAAAGTCATGTCTATTTGTAATGGGTATGTAGTTTGTTGCCTCTCACATATAAGAGAGACCAAGACCTAAGAGAAAAAAGGATGGTAGTAGTTCTTTCTGAAGCATTTTAGGGGACTTTGTAAGAAGATAGATTGCACCCATCCCACTCATCCAATTTCATGTTCCAAAAACTTTACAATTAATATATATTATGAAGCAGTATTATGGAGAAGACTATCCTTAAATGGTAACCTTTTTTTAGTGTTCAACTGTTATGTTAATTTTCATGTTTATATGTTGTTGTATTGTCTCCAAGGTGATTGAAAAAAGAAACAAATGATTTGATGATGATGATGATGATGCTTGTAATTTGCTCAAACTATAATGAAAACCTTATGCTTACAATTTTACAAATGAGAAGAAATCTATCAAATTCTACCAATGCAACAATAATGAGATTACCAATGAAACTAATCACCATTCTTTCACAAATTAGGTCACTTGCTTCTTCCCTTCTCAAATGTTGTTAAAGGAAGAGATGTCTTTAAACATGTCATCAGGCATTGAAAACTGATGTAGTATTTTCCTCTATTCAGTGCATGGACTTCAAAGTCCTATGTCTAAACAGTCACCATGTATGGTGAATGGATCTTCAAATATTCATATACATTTCGCTATAATAGCTAAGTTTGTATGCAAAAACCTGCATCGTTTCACCATGTTTGGTAATTGAGTACTCAAGGATTCAAACCATCTTGCTATGATATTTTAATTGTGAATGCAAAAAATCAAATCAATACACTATACCTACAAATTGGTTATCCAAGGATTCAATTCAGTTCACTGTATTTGCCAATGGGAATGCAAGGATACAAATCATTTGCATATAACAACTATTGGAAAATTTTAGACCTAGGAATGGATGATGTGGATGCTTGTAATTTGTTCATACTATAATGAAAACCTTTTGCTTACAATTTTACAAATGAGAAGAAATCTATCAAATTCTATTAGTGCAAGAATAATGAGCTTACCAGTGAAAGTGATCACCATTCTTTCACAAATTAGGTCACCTACTTCTTCCCTTTTCAAATGTTGTTAAAGGAAGAGTTGTCTTTAAACCTGTCATCAAGCATTGAAAACTGATATAGTATTTTTCTCTGTTTAGTGCATGGACTTCAAAGTCCTATGTCTAAATAGTCACCATGTATGGTGAATGGATCTTCAAATATTCATATGTATTTCACTATAATAGCTAAGTGGGTATGTGAAAACATGCATTGTTTCACCGTGTTTGGTAATTGAGTACTCAAGGATTCAAAGCATCTCGGTGTGATTTTTTAATTGTGAATGCAAAAACTCAAATCAATTCACTGTACTTGCAAATTGGTTATGCAAGGATTCAAATCAGTTCACTGTATTTTCCAATGGGAATGCAAGGATACCAATCATTTGCATATAACAACTATTGGAAAATTTTAGACCTAGGAGTGGATGATGTGGATGCTTGTGATTTTCTCATACTATAATGAAACCTTTTTCTTACAATTTTACAAATGAGAAGAAATCTATCAAATTCTGCTAATGCAAGAATAATGAGCTTACCAGTGAAAGTGATCACCATTCTTTCACAAATTAGGTCACCTGCTTCTTCCCTTTTGAAATGTTGTTAAAGGAAGAGATGTCTTTAAACATGTCATCAGGCATTGAAAACTGATGTATTATTTTCCTCTGTTCAGTGCATGGACTTCAAAGTCCTATGTCTAAATAGTCACCATGTATGGTGAATGGATCTTCAAATATTCATATACATTTCACTATAATAGCTAAGTGGGTATGTGAAAACCTGTATCATTTCACCATGTTTGGTAATTGAGTACTCAAGGATTAAAACCATCTTGCTGTGATTTTTTAATTGCAAATGCAAAATCTCAAATCAATTTACTATACCTAGAAATTGGATATACAAGGATTCAAATCAGTTCACTGTATTTGCCAATGGGAATGCAAGGATACAAATCATTTGCATATAACAACTATTGGAAAATTTTAGACCTAGGAGTGGATGATGTGGATGCTTGTAATTTGTTCATACTATAATGAAAACCTTTTGCTTACAATTTTACAAATGATAAGAAATCTATCAAATTTTACCAATGCAAGAATAATGAGCTTACTAGTGAAAGTGATCACCATTCTTTCACAAATTAGGTCACCTACTTCTTCCCTTTTTAAATGTTGTTAAAGGAAGAGATGTCTTTAAACATGTGATCAGACATTGAAAACTGATGTAGTATTTTCCTTTGTTCAGTGCATGGACTTTAAAGTCCTATGTCTAAATAGTCATCATGTATGGTGTGATGAGATCATGTGTCTCAATTTATTGTTTGAACTTCTATAATGTTGATCTATGTCTATGTCGACAAGAGTTGTTCTTTGTCTCAGCAATTAGAAAGAGTCTCAGCAATCACATGAAAGTATGGTTCATAGTGGTTTGTTTCTTGTATCGGTGAGACATGAACTGTCAGTGTGATCTGAGGGACTATCACCGATGGTGTATGTTGCTCTGACGGTGCTTCGACATCAGTGAGAGTCATCCTAATAGAGAAAGGACATCGACATGAAAAGCCCTATCGGCCTAGCTTTGAGAAGTCTCTCCGATGTTTTGGTCAGCCCAATGGAAGTTAGCATCAGCGTGAGAAATACTATCAGTGTGTTGTGGAAGTCTAGCTCTGATGGTTTGAGTCATTCCAATGGAGTTTTGGATTGGCATGACTATAACTATTGGTGCAATTTTGAAATGTCTTTCTGTCACTCCGATGTGATGTCAACCAAGGTCTTCCTAATGGTTGGTGAATGGTAAATTATTTGGTCTTGTCGACAAAAGTGCTGATGGTTATCTTTCTCATGGTCATGTATATGAACTGGGACAGTGACCGATGACTTGTACATGTGGGACTAATGGGTTATCACAGATATATGAACAATCAAAAATGATAGTTTTGATGGTTGAACTAAACTGCAACCAAATCGATTGGTTGTTCGGTTAGTTGCAAGTGAATTTGATTTGATTGCAAAAGCAATGGGAGATTAGAAGTAAGAGAGTATGTTTGGTGATTGAAGAACAGTGTGTTCATTCTGTAACAGTATAGTGAAAGTGAACCATCAGGAATGTTCTGAGATTTGATTCCTGAACAAGGAGGCTAAGTAATTTGTTGTGATCCTCTTGTGTTTTTTACCTGAAAGGGTTTTTCCATGTACATCTGGTGTCTTCTCTCTGTGTTCAACTTTGTTATTTTTATTCTATAATTCCTTCTATGTGCATCTTAATGAGTTATAATTTAAATTAAAAGTCATTTGTCTACATTATCCCCTTTGAATCGACATTAGGGAAGTTGTTTTTGTACCTCTACTTTCCTTACAAGTGGTATCAAAGCCTAGCCAATTGTGTTATCCTTGTGGGTAGGTTGGGTTTTGTGTGTCAATACTACAAGTGGGAGTTATGTAGAAGTCTATTGTGTCTAATCTACAAATTAAGATGGCAAGCACATCAAGAAAGATAGACATTGAGAAGTTCAATGGAACAAACATTGAGTTGTGGAAACTTAAAGTTGAAGATATGCTGGTCGATAGAGATCTATGGGTTGTTGTGACTAGGACTAAACCCTCAGGAATGAAGCAAGAAGATTAGGACTTAGCAGATAGGAAAGCCAAAGGACTAATAAGATTAAGTCTTACAGATTCTATTTTATTGAATGACCATGAGGAGAAGACTACAGATTCTTTGTGGAAGAAGTTAGGAGATATTTATCAGGGCAAGTCCTTAGTGAATAAACTTTTCTTGAGAAAGAAGTTATACTCCCTAAATATGGACAAAGGTGCATCTGTGGCAGATCATCCAAATTCTTTTAGCATGGTGATTGCACAGTTGACATTTGTTGGTGTAACAATAGGTGAAGAAGAACATTGTATGCTTTTGTTGTGTTTGTTGCCTGACACATGGGATCATTTGGTGATGGCTATTTGAAGTACTAAAACCAAGTTCAAGATGGACAAGGTGGTTTCTTCACTTTTGTCAGAAGAAATATGAAGGAAATCTTCTGAGATGGCTAAAGAGGCCCTTGCTATTCGAGGCAAATCAAAGGAAAAAGGCAATCAGAAGGACAAGAAGTCTAAATCCAAATCAAAGTCAAAGGAGAGATCAAAATCTCCTAGAAAGAAGTCCAAGGTGAAGTGTTGGAACTGTGGGTAGAAAGGACATATCCCGAAAGACTATAGAGGAGAAAAAGAAGAAGAAGAATAAGTCTTTTGATGATGAGTCTTCTTAGAGTACTGGTGATGCCTCTGTAGTAGCCTTGGCAACACCTGCATCTAAAGATGTATGGTTAGTGGATTCAGGGGCATCATTCCACATGACATCTCATAGAGAGTGGCTCACAAACTATGAATCATATGTTGGAGGGAAGGTGTTCCTAGAAAGTGATTTGACATTGGACATTGTTGGCCAAGGAAGAGTTAGAATCTAGTTCCCGGATGGCAGAATAAAGGGAATTGATGGAGTACTACACATACCAGGTCTGGCTCATAATTTACTCTCTACAAGTAAGATCAATGATACTGGAGTTCAAGTAACATTTGTGAATGGTGGTTGTAAGATGACTAGAGGTTCTATTGTTCTGGCAAAGGGTGAACACATTGGAACACTGTATAAGTTAGATACTAAACCTGTGTGATGTAATATAGGCTCTGAAAAGTCTAAAAAAGTCACTGTTGTAACACATGATGCAAGTTCTATGGAAGTCAAACTTCCTATAGAGAAAATAATGCTCTGGCATCATAGGCTTTGTCATATAGGTGAAAAAGGTTTAAAAATTTTGAATAATAAAAACTTGGTAGATGGGCTAATTGATTGTAATCTTGAGTTCAATTTCTGTGAACATTGCATAAATGGAAAACAGAACCGTGTTTTGTTTTACTCAAGTTCTCATAAATCTTCTGGTGTGTTGGACTAGGTACACTCTGATGTTTTTGGTCTAGTTGATGTTCCTTCTGTATCTAAATCGAGATATTATGTATCATTTATTGATGATTATTCAAGAAGGGCATTTGTTTATTTTTTAAAGAGAAAATCAGAAGTGTTCAGTCAGTTTATAGAATTTAAAAATCTTGTTGAAAATCAGACTGGTAGAAAAATTAAATGTTTGAGAACAGACAATGGTGGTGAATATTACAATGCAAATTTTGATAAGTACTATGTAGACCATGGAATTAAAAGGCACAAGACTACGCCTTATACTCCACAGCAAAATGGAGTTGTTGAAAGGCTAAATCGATCATTGATGGAGAAAGCAAGAAGTATGTTGAGTTATGTAGGTTTGGAACAAAAGTTTTAAGTTGAGGCAGTTGCTACAGCTTGTTACTTGCCGAATCATTCTACTTCAGCATTGGTTGATAAGACACCTATGGAAGAATGGTCTTGTAAGAAGCCCTCTTTGATACATCTGCATGTTTTTGGCTATGAGTCATATTCTCATATCCCTAAGATAAAGAGATCTAAATTGGACAACAAGGCTGTCAAATGTATTTTTATTGGCTATGGAGTTGTTGTTAAAGGATAAAAGCTTTGGAATCTAGAAACAAAAAAGGTGTTTTATAGCAGGAATGTAATTCTTAGAGAGCTGAAACCTTTGGTCATTGATCCTCAGCCGGGAAAGACAAAAGAGAAGAAAGAAAAAAGTGAAGTGAGTATTCTTTTGACCCCTAAAAAAGAGGAAAAATGAGCTCCAAGTGTAGATGAAACAAAAGAGAGTTTGAGCATCTCTGAAGGCTTTGATCAAGAGCAAGAACCTACACCTTAGTCTCGGTCATTGAGGAGATCTACACATGAAAGAAGACAACCAGATAGGTATGGATTTTTAGTACTTGATACAAGTTGTGCCTATGCTTTGCTAACTGATACTGATGAACCTAAGACTGTGAAAGAGGCTATTAATATGTCTGATTCAGATTCTTGGTTGGAAGCCATGAATGGTGAAATGTCATCATTGAAGAAAAATGGAACCTGGGATCTGGTACCCTTGCCTGAAGGTAGAAAACTAGTGGGCTGTAAGTGGGTGTTTAAAAAGAAATATGCTCTAGATGGTAGTATTGATAAGTATAATGAAAGACTAGTTGCAAAGGGGTATTTTCAAAAGGAAGGAATAGATTATGGAGAAATATTTTCTTCTGTAGCTAATTTGACATCCATTAGATTTCTTGTCACTTGCAGCAGAGTATGACTTAGAAATTGAGCAAATGGATGTGACAACAACATTTCTTCATGGGGATATTGAAGAAGAAATATATATGTCCCAGCCAGAGCATTTTGTTAAAAAAGATAAAGAACATCTGGTATGTAAACACAAGAAGTCTCTTTATGGTTTAAAGTAATCTCCCAGAATGTGGTATTAGAAATTTGATACGTATGTTTTATCTCTGGGATTTGTGAGATCTAAATCTGATCACTGTGTTTATTATAAAACTAAGGGTGATCAAATTCTTATAATTGCATTATATGTTGATGATATGTTGTTTATTGGCAATGGTAAGGGCATGATCTCAGAATTAAAATCTTAGCTGTCCTTGAAGTTTGAAATGAAGGATCTGGGGGCAATGAAGTACATTCTAGGAATGGAGATTAAGAGAGATAGATCAAGTAGAAAGATTTGGCTCAGCCAGAGCAAGTATGTTAATAATGTTCTTGATAAATTTAATATGTCTGATTGTAAACAATTAATTGTTCCAGTTTTGTAGGGAATAAAATTATCTATTGAAGATTGTCCAAAATCTTTATATGAAATTAAGGATATGACAAAAGTACCTTATGCAAGTGTTGTTGGCAGTCTAAAGTATGCAATGGTCTGTACCAGACCAGACATTGCCCAAGCAGTGGGAGTCCTGAGCTGGTTTTCTTAGGGTTAGACGGTAGAATATATCAATTAAATTCAAATAAAGAATAAATAGAGGAATCAGAAATACACAGAAATAATAACAACGAGAGACAATTTTAACGTGGTTCACCCAAACTCAGGTTACATCCACCAATAGAGAGTCCAATATTATTATCTAGTAAATCAAACCAATTACAACCAGCAATCTGTGCAACTTAATACCGCTACAAAATGCTACAATACAGTATCAACGAAAACCCTAATCCTTAGCCATTTTTATCATGACTTTTGTCAGTTACAAAATAGGCTTTTTTTTATGTCAGTCAATGAAAAATAACTCCCAACACCTTAATAAAATAATAAAAAACCATGTGAGGTTTAAGGGGCACTGCCCCCGAGCCCCTGCAAGGGTGCTGCCCCTCGACCCCACCCTATATCATGATAGGGAGCACATGAGGGATGCTTCCCCTAGACCCCACAAGGGGCGCTACCCCTTGACCCCATAGGAATTTGGGAGGAAACTACACTGATAAAAGTGGGGTAAATTTAAACTCCGAGTCTGATTAGGCTCCATATAACAACAGGTTTATGGCAAATCCACGTAGATCACATTGGGATGTTATGAAAAGAGTTCTTAGTTATTCAAAGGGAACTTCTGATTATGCTATTTTCTATCATGGAAACTTAGTTGAGTCTCATAGGTCTATCAACATTCAGGGATATGTTGATTCTAATTGGGTAGGGGACATTGACAGTAGAAGATCCACCAGTGGATTTGTGTTCACTTTAAATGCTGGTACTATCAGTTGGATGAGCAAGCAGTAGGATGTAGTTGTTTTGTCCACATCAGAGGCAGAGTACATGGCGACTACTTGCGCATGCCAGGAAGCCATTTGGTTGAAGAGGTTGTGTTCTGATGTGGGTTTTAATGCAAGGCAAATTTAGATTAATTGTGACAGTCACAGTGCTATCTGTTTGGTAAAAAATCCTACATTTCATGCTAGAACAAAACACATTGATGTCCAATATCACTTTATTCGTGATATGGTGGAAGACAAAAAGGTAAAGCTAGAAAAGGTTGGTACTTTGGAAATTGTTCCAGACTCCTTGACTAAACTTGTGAGCATGACCAAGTTCAAATGGTGTTCAAATGTAATGGGTCTTTGTACCCAAGAATCTTAGTGAATTCAGACTGATCTAGAGGTAACAATAAAATCTTCATCAGTGGGATATTGATGTGATCATGTGTCTCAATTTATTGTTTGAACCTCTATAATGTTGATCTATGTCTATGTCAACAAGAGTTGTTCTTTGTCTTAGCCATCGGCAAGAGTATTAGCGATCACATGAAAGCATGGTTCACAGTGGTTTGTTTCTTGTATTGGTGAGACATGAACTGTCAGTGTGATCTGAGGGACTATCACCGATGGTGTGTGTTGCTCCAATAGTGCTTCGACATCAGTGAGAGTCATCTTGATAGAGAAAGGACATTGGCATGAAAAGAACTATCAGCCTAGCTTTGAGAAGTCTCTCTAATTTTTCAGTCACTCTAATGGAAGTTGGCGTCGGCGTGAGAATCACTATTGGCATGTTGTGGAAGTCTGGCTTCGATGGTTTGAGTCATTCTGATGGAGTTTTGGATCGGGATGACTATAACTATTGGTGTAGTTTTGAAATGTCTTTCCGTCACTTCGATACGGCGTTGGCCAAGGTCTTCCTAATGGTTGGTGAATGGTAGACTGTTTGGTCTTGTTGGAAAAAGTGCTAATGGTTATCTATCTCATGGTTGTGTATATGAACTGGGATAGTGACCAATGACTTGTGCATGTGGGACTAATGGGCTCTCATAGATATGTGAATAGTTAGAAATGGTAGTTTTGACGGTTGAACTGAATAGCAATTGAATCGATTGGTTGTTCGGTCAGTTGCAAGTGAATTCAATTTGATTGCAAAAGTAATGGGAGATCAGAAGTAAGAGAGAGTACGTTTGGTGATCGAAGAATAGTGTGTTTATTATGTAACAGTACAGTGAAAGTGAACTGTCACGAATGTTCTGAGATTTGATGCGTAAATAAGGAGGCTGAGTAATTTGTTGTAATCCTCTTGTGTTTACTGTGAGTAAAATTTTCTTATTGTGATGGTGGGTTTTTTACTCGAAAGGGTTTTCCCATGTACATTTGGTGTCTTCTCTTTGTATTCAAATTTGTTATGTTTATTCTGTAATTCCTTCTATGTGCATCTTACTGGGTTATAATTGAAATTAAAAGTCATCTATCTACATTATCCTCATTGAATTGACATTAGGGAGGCTATTTCCGCACATTGACTTTCCTTACATGGTGAATGGATCTTCAAATATTCATATACATTTCACTATAATAGCTAAGTGGGTATGTGAAAACCTACATCGTTTCACCATGTTTGGTAATTGAGTACTCAAGGATTTAAAGCATCCCGTTGTGATTTTTTAATTGTGAATGCAAAAAATTCGATCAATTCACTATACCTATAAATTGGTTATACAAGGATTCAAATTAGTTCACTATATTTGCCAATGGGAATGCAAGGATACAAATCATTTGCATATAACAACTATTGGAAAATTTTAGACCTAGGAGTCGATGATGTGGATGCTTGTAATTTGTTCATACTATAATGAAAACCTTTTGCTTACAATTTTACAAATGATAAGAAATCTATCAAATTTTGCCAATGAAAGAATAATGATCTTACAAGTGAAAGTGATCACCATTCTTTCACAAATTAGGTTACCTTCTTCCCTTTTCAAATGTTGTTAAAGGAAGAGATGTTTTTAAACGTGTCATTAGGCATTGAAAATTGATGTAGTATTTTCCGTTGTTTAGTGCATGGACTTCAAATTCCTATGTCTAAATAGTCACCATGTATGGTGAATGGATCTTCAAATATTCATATACATTTCACTATAATAGCTAAGTGGGTATGCGAAAACCCACATTGTTTCACCATGTTTGGTAATTGAGTACTCAAGGATTCAAACCATCTTGCTGTGATTTTTTAATTGTTAATGCATAAACTCAAATCAATTCACTTTACCTACAAATTGGTTATACAAGGATTCAAATTAGTTCATTGTATTTGTCAATGGGAATGCAAGGATACAAATCATTTGCATATAACAACTATTGAAAAAAGATCCACCTATCTTGCACATCTACTTCCATAATCATCATTCATCCATTGACTCAATTCACCCAATAGAATAGGCACTGATCAATTTTAGAACGTTTTATCCAAATTCAATTTACAATCTTGATACTTCAAACATTTTTAGGAATTAGTAAGCAAGCTCTATATCTACTTCACACCTATTTGCCACTATGAAGGCCAAATTAAGTCGACACTAATCATTAAGGTATCATTAAGCTCTATATCTACGTTAAGAGAACTTGGTAACCACTTGGTGCATAGCTGTTATGTGACTATTGTCATTGTTGTGTATTAAAGGATCCAGAGGAGGCCATGGAGAGAGGACGTGGACAGTGTAGAACTACTAAATTGCAGAGAGGAAAGTGGGTGGAAATAGACATGACACATAATCTGTAGATACAATAGAGGTAAGAAGAGAAAGCAACCTCAACCAAATGAGGAAGGTGTTTATGAATTCAAAAATGCTACAACATAGAGGAGATAAAGTTATTTTTTTGTCCATGAGGCCTCTAAGGTCAAACTTATTGGTTGAAAATGCACATGAATGGTAATTAAATGTGATTCTATGATCAAGGGAAAAGTTTGAAAATTAGGATGGACAAAACGTGATATGAATATGTCACATTTATAACTAAGGTGAGGTTTTGTGTTGGATAGCATATTCGTTGAAATGATATAATTGGTGTACTAAACATTATTTACTATGTTGTGTATTATAGGGGCTAGACGAGGCCATGGCAATAGACCGTGTCATATAAAATAAGGACACAATAGATCAAGTGAGACATCAGGTACTTAAATGTTGACTTAACTTAGGAAAAAATGATCTAATGGCATTTTGTGATATGTCCATCTTTTTCACAGTATTATTAAAATTTATAATGTATTATCCAATCTTGACATAAATTAATGCATGTTGTTGATTATTTTAGATGGAGATTAGAGCAAATGTAGAGCCTAAGCATTCAACTAACAAAAGAAAAATATGTGTTCGTGGATGTGGACCTAAAACTGTTAAATCATGTAGACGACAATGGGTGGAAGAGGATATGACAATGGATCCTGCAAACACAACAAATAATTACACTGAATAAGAGGTTGGGCAGGACTATAGTACATGGGATGAATACTTTGAGAAAATTGGTGTTTGTGGATGTTTTGTATGTCGTGGAAAGAAACAATTCAATGAGCGATTGTACAAAGACATTACATATATGATGAGCTTCCAATCAATAGTATGCCTCCTACAATCGATTCAAATCCAATAGGAATTGTGGTAAGAAATTTTCTAATTTGATATAAATAACATATATACTTTGTTTAAACATTGTTTTATATTATTTAAATAACTAATTTTTTTCTTAATGGATACTTGCAGGATAAAATTCTTGGTTTAAAGTTTCGTAGATCATTGACTTCTAGCCTAAAGGGCAATGATCATTCATCAAATGATACATCTAACAAAAATATGTGCTAATATACCAGCTCCAAAGATGAGCAATTGATGACGAGGAATTGATGAAAACAAGTAACATAACAAGAACCGGTTTAAAGATACATAATTTGCTTAAAGACAAGGGGAAGGTGGACTACAGACCCTATGAGAATGAATGTGATGGAGATGATGACTTGCCCTTGAGTTTGAGATCAATTTACAATGAGACATTTGATCGTCGACTATATTGCGCTTGGCCTAGTGATCAAAAACTACCTAGAGTGTATGAGTTGTTTGAATTTTGGGGATACAGCTACATGATATGACCCTCCAATATTCATGAAGTGAATATAGGCCTCTTTATCATCTAAAATGTACATGTGGGATCTAAGAATATAAACATTTCAGAACAAATTGCTAGGAGATTAATGCCATATTATGGTCCATCATATTACAGTGGTGAATGGATAAGGCTAGCAGAATATAAGCCTAGCATGTTAGCATATGGTCTAAATTTGAATATGTATACACATCATCTCCAATTGGAAAGTGGAAAAGAAATGAATAGAGGTCATCTTATGTATATAGATGGGCATACATACACACAAAAATATTGTAGGATTTATAAATAGTAGTAAGCGAAGGGACCTTACTGTAAGATCGAATTGTTAATTTATTGAGGTTATAAATGATAAAGATGAAGATATGGAAAGAGAGGTTGATAGATTGATAATGGTTGAGGCTATTATGGACCTTACCATTGGGGATGAGTTATTTATTAATTACCCCTTCTTAAAACGCACTCTTGTGCGAAAGAAAGGGGAAGAACAAGGTCTCCCTAAGGATGTTCTTAAGGGCAGAAAACTATGTTGTCAAAATTGTGTTTCCTTTAAATTATTGTATAAAAAAGGTAGTCTATAAAATAATGTTCCATTATTCAATTGATGTATATATGTTCATACAATTTTTATTTTTATTTTTTAAGCCATATTTGATTATATTTCTTTGAAATTGATACATTTTGAATTTAGTGCAATTATTTCCAAACATTAAATAATGCTTGCATTTGTTGATAGGTAAAAGATGTTGATGAAACACATACTAATACCTAAGATCCAACTTGGTTATTAAGGTTTGGATGGGATGATCCAAACCATCCTTTAATCCATACCAGGTAGAAAAGAGCAACATTGAAGAGAATACTAGCAGCTGAGAAATTTGAATTGCTGATGAGATCTACATACACTGATCACATGCCAGCTAGCCTTAATGATGATGATCATGATAGTGAAAATGTAGTGCATGAAGAAGGATTGAATGAAATGCTTATAGGTTTCTTTGGGGATGGAAACAATGATGACAATAATGATCATATGGTTGACAGAAAGTATGATAGCAGGGTAATTACCACCAATGTAATGTTGATGATAACAACCTGAAAGACTCCATCAAGAAAGCAGCGAAGACACCCATGTTCAAATTGTGCACATTAATATTATTAGAAATCAAGTCACTACTTGATTGGTTAGACAAAGGATTCACTACCCTACTAAATTGAGTTGAAATCTATTTCTTACTTTGCATTGTCAATTGGTGTACATAATTCGTAAATATTCATCAACTTCATTTATATTTCTTTAATGGGAATTTAAAACCATATATTGTATATAAATGGTCATAGTATAGATTGACATATCAAACATGTTCATCATAAGTCAAACATCCAATTGATTTAAACTCTGGCAATCTTATAGGGCACTTAAAACTAAAATACTCCCTAAAGAGAATGTGTTGCCATCAACTTGCAGAGAGGCGTGTCTATTGTTGGTTGAGTTGGAGATTGAATATAAGAAAATTCATTCATGGAAAAATGATTGTACTTTATATAGAGATAAATATGAAATCAAGGTAGAATGCCCTGTATACAAAGAGAAGAGATATCATACAGATATACAAGGTCCTACAGTTCCAAAGAAGGTTTTATGTCACATGTAAATTATACCTAGACTTCAACGAATGTTTTGCTGCAAGTAACTTTCATAGTTGATGGATTGGCATGCAAAGAATAGGAGTAAAGATGGATGCATGTGAATTCTAGCTGACTCCAAAGCAATGAAACACATAGAGGAAAAATGGCCAAGAAAAATCAAAGAACCCCGTAGTATTAGGTTTGGTCTTGTAATTGATGGAGTGTGCCCATTCTCTTTCCTAAGCTCAAATTATGGTGTTTGGCTAGTCGGATTGATAGTATACAATATTCCACCATGGATGAGTGTTAGAAAGGAGCACCTAATGTTGACTCTCATTGTTCTAGGAAAACATCAAGTTAAAAACATGGATGTTTATCTTGTGCCTTTTATTGATGAGATGCAACTGCTATGGAAAGGCATAAGAATGTATGACATATCACATCTCCCATCAAATAGGTCTTTAGTGTTGAATGGTGTGCTATGTTGGACTATTCATGATTTCCCAGGACTTAGTGTTTGTTCTGGTAAGATAAAATACTTACGTATTTACACTCATAATTTATTTCCATCCCAACTTTCATACTTAGTTTTATACTATTTTTTTTATGTTATTAACATTACTTATTGAATTGCGGGGCTTCAAACAAAGGGGATATTTGCATGTCCAAGATGTGTAGAACAATTTCAAGGGTGGTATTCTAAAGATCTACATAAATTTATTTATGCAAATAACAAGGTTTTTCTACCACTCGATCATAAGTTTAGAATTCGCCTAAAGAATCAATTTGATGGAGAAGTTGAAAATAGAGGCCCTCCCATGATTATGGGTCTAGGTGATTGGCTTAAGATGTATGAAGATGTTGAATTGAAAGCTTTGGAGGATTTTTTTGATCGGGGTGATTTAATTGAAGAACCAAAACAAGTTGTAGTTAATATGCTAGAAAGAATGAAAAGGAAATTCATATTTTATGAGCTCCCTTACTGAAATGATCTATTAATATCTCACCTAGTAGATCCTATGCACATCTTCAAAAATGTCCTAGATTCTATATTTTGACATATATCAGGCAAAGAGAAGGACACCTTCTCTTCGAGGAGAGATATTACTCTTTTGCAAACCAAAATTGATAGAAAAAATTAGTGGCCAAACAGGAAAAATGAAACATATGTAGAAGCTCCATGGATTTTTTTTAAAAAAAAGCTAGACCAACTAAAAAATATCATCCATTCAATAAGGACACCTACTAGCTATGGCTTGTCATTGGCTAAAGCTTTTATAGTTGATGCGCATATCACAGGATTTAAAACACGTGATTTTCATAATTTTATGAAGGTATTATATATCATCATTTAACATCTACTGGTAACATTGATTAAGTACTAAATATATTTTGATATTTTGTTATGTGAGAAAAAATTACTAATGACCTTTTTCATAAATGTGTTTGATAGCACATCATGCCATTAGCAATTAGGGGGGATTCATGTCTTAGAGTTGACTTAAGGAATGCCATAAGTTGATTATTAGTATTTACAAGGTATGTGGTTATATGAAATGTTCAATTGTGAGAGACATAGAGATATTATATTGCATTTTAATTTTTGACTAAAGGTTCATACTAATTTACTATTCTTATATTAGGTGCGTGACCTCTAAAGAGATCCACGAATGTGAAGTACCAAAATGGAAGAAGGAAATTGTAGAAATTGTATGTGTATTTCAAAAGGAGCTCCCTACAAGTTTCATGGACCTACAAGTCCATTTACTTATGCACCTAGTCAATGACATTGAATTGGTGAGTGTCATATCAATGAGGTGGATGTTTTTCTTTGAGAGGTATATGAAAACTCTAAAAAGATATGTCTGACAAAAGGCACATCCAAAGGGTTGCATGGCTGAAGGGTATGTATTGAATGAAGCATTTTTTCTTCTTGTGTGAATTCCTTGGTAAGGATTTTGAAGATGGGCTATGCTTCTGGGATGAAGAACAAGCATCACATATTATTGATGGAGAAAAAACACAATCTAATGGTGTTCAAGTAGAATTTAGTAAGTAAATTCATGATTAGTGTGGTTGTTTTTCTTGCAATCATTAATTTACTTTGTAATTTATTTGTCAAATTAATAGCATGACATTTGGAGTTTGAAATAAAAATGTTGACATGTAATAGGTGTAGATGAAAGTGCTATACTCGACAAGTTCATTCTATATTACATGGACTTTATGATCAAATGGATCGATCTATATGATAAAAAGAGAGAAGTGTTAGAAGCAAGCAGATAGTTTAAGAGATCGAACCCAAGGAATACTCCACTTCCCACTGATCTTCATAGGGAATGAGGCAAAGATTGCACCCTAGAATGGGTTACTGAACAAAATCAAAATCAAAGAGAAGACGCAGGTATAGATTCAAACATAACAGAAGATGAAATCAACATGTCTAGAGGATGTGAAAGAAAGGTATAGTTAGAATTTTACAAAATGTTGTTTCCTTACAATTTTGACACTATTAACTATTTTAATATTCGTCATTATATTTGTTTTCACTGAAATAAATGATCTTTCATAGGCGAGGAAATATCTAGTAATGTGGACATATGGTTGACATTATCATGTAGAAAGTGTAGATGTAAAGAGATGATCCTTCGATTGTGGCATCATGGTTGACTTCAAGCAATCTAGTTGATCAGGCTCAAAAGATAAGAATATAATTGAAGGGAATTTACAATATGTTAGGAAAATACAAGAAATTATTGAGTTGGATTACCGCTCTTTTAAATGTTGTGTTTTTAAGTGTAGATGGTATGAAGCATTTGAGAGGACATGAAGACATGATACCCATAGTGGATTGTTTTCTATAGATTCTTCATGTTTCCGACCAGAGGATAAGGAGCCTTATGTTCTACCAATTCATTGTGAGCAGATATTTCTTTAACTCAAACAAGAAGCGGTAGTGATCATTAATCTATTAATTCATAGTTTTTTGTGAATATATAAATGTGTTTATTAATCAATAAAATTGTTATACCATATGTCTAATATATGTATGTTGTTCATGTGTAGGTATTTTTCTATGAAGATATTTTGGACCCGAAATAGATATTTGTCATACATTATGATCCAAGATTAAGGCATGTATTTGACGATGCATTAGTGGATACTGAGAAAAACAATGATGGCCAACAAAATGAGAGAGGGATTAGAAAACATCGAAGAAATTGACATCCATGATGATGTTGAAGATGGTTATGTCCAAGCACAAGAAGAGAACAATCCAAAGTTAGATGATGTTATGGAAGACAACAATATGGATGGTATAGAAAATGATGATCCAAATACATTTGGTAACAATATAGATGGTCTATAGTCAAATTTCAATGATGATGAAGATGATGCAGGTCAAGATGAGGATGATGATAATATTCAATAGTTGAAAGAACATATGAACGTTGACAATGATACACTTGATGACATTGTAGTAGACAATAATGTTAATGACCAAGACTTCTAAATTTTTAGAATTATTTGCAATCCATGTTTAAAAAAGGATGATTCTTATGGCCTAAACTTTGTAATGCTTCATTAATATTATTTGTGTTGATACAAATTACCTATTGCAATATCCTTAAATTGTTCAATCTTTGGTATGAATTGTTGGCAAAAATAATTAGGATTACTTGGATGCAATTTCCTTTTCATTGCTTTATATTTTTCTTTAATGTCAAGGTCTCAACCTAATCCTCATTTTGCACTAAGAAGAAACCTTAGGCTTAAATCTATAATGGCCTTGATTCATTGCAGGGAAGTTATGATTGAGGATTTGGTGACTACAACATATTTTAATGGGGAAGATGTTTTTCATCATGATGCACATGTTGTAAATATAGATAGGCAAGACGTGAATTTTACTACACAAATACTTATATCAGAGCTTTACAAATTTGAGCAATAATGTTAATTATTCAAATTTAATTGATGTATATATGTGAATGATTTGCATAATCTTAGCTGACATTCAAGTTTCATGGGGATAAATTGGTATTTGCCTTACAAACACCACCCAAGGTTTACTAAATATGAGAGATGATGGATGAAAAGTAATTTACTAAATTTATGCTTCTACTTCCTACTATTGCCTCCTTTCTCTATCATAAAATGAATGACTTATATAACAATATTTTGAAGAGGATGTGCCTCTTCATAAGTGTCTTTGGGAACTTAATAACAACTTAACAATAATAAACAACACTTTAAGCTCTAGTTAGCCACAAATGGATCTAGGACATATGATCTAAGTACTTTTGGCTCAGGTGTGTATCGGCATACTCCTCAAAATTCCTTGTTGCTATCTCTATTGATATCATAAAATTAGAGAGTGGCATCTTGTTGATCATTTATTCTTGCAGTCTATGGACCTCTTATCACTAAGAGTTTACTTGTCTCTCCCTAACCATGGATAAAATACTTTGTATAAGATTATGACTTTAGGATCTTGAAAGATATGCCCAAGGTCTTGCTGATGAGGATGAAATTAAGGTTTTCTTGACTAAGATCATGGAAATGTTTATCAAGGTTAGATTGATGGGATTTAACAAAGGTTATAATATGGATCTCATCACACAAATTTTAGGCTAGAATGGATCTTGTCACACCAATTTTCACAATTTGTATTGATCATAAAATTATAGAGCACAACCAATTTATGTGTGGTATATATCAAAGATAAGTAGATGGGGACTAAGAAAATTGTGAGATTTTTTCAATCCTAATAGCAATATAGGCCTTTGTGAACCTATTGATAAAATTTGGTGCTAAATTCGGTGCTAAATTCGGCCTAAATTCAGTGCTAATTTCAGCGATAAATTTGGCACTAAATTGTGCCTAATTTAGCAACTATTTTTTCGGATCGGCACAAAAAACACCAAAAATAGCGCCATCCCGATAAATAGTGTCGACTTCTTCAAAAAATTGGAGAGAAATACATTAAAATGGTGGGTGGAAGCAAAAAAGGGAGTGAATCACATGGATTTGTTGTAGTGTTTATTTAGTCATTTCAACTGATGACCAAATTAGTCATTTGTAGCTGTGTTGCAAAAAAGTTTGATCACATGACTAAAAGTTTCATCATGTGACTAAAAGTTTTAGTCACATGGACATTTATTTGCCATATTTCTACTAGTGAATATTGTGAATGACTTTCTATTAAACTATATCGGACCTTCCTTACTGTTAGCAGCCTGTGTGTATGCTCTCAGCGTTTCTTAACAAGGTCTCAAATTTATTACTATGCTTCTCCCTTTAAATATCTATCACATGTCTTCAATATTATCTCTTGTGTGTGTGTGTGTGTGTGTGTGTGTGTGTGTGTGTGTGTGTGTGTAAACCCTTGCCATTGTAAATGTTGTCGACCCTATTCAATTGGACTCGGCCATCATTTTAATGAAATCACCCCTTTAACTTATTCAACTTTATTATTTTGTTTCACCTTTAAATTTAGTTAAATTGGCTTTCATGTGTTGGATTTTGGCTTTGTAAATTAAATAGCTAACTTTTAAAACATATATATATATATATATATATATATATATATATATATATATATATATACCCTTGCCATTGTAAATGTTGTTGACCATATTCAATTGGACTCAGCCATCATTTTAATGAAATCACCCCTTTAACTTATTCAACTTTATTATTTTGTTTCACCTTTAAATTCAGTTAAATTGGCTTTCATGTGTTGGATTTTGGCTTTGTAAATTAAATTGATAACTTTTAAAACATATCTATCGGTCCCCAAGGTACATGGCTTTTCATCTGGTTCCTTGTGATTTATTAGTTACATTGTTACTTAAGAATCAACTCCTTGCTTCTTATGAGTCTATCTATGCTTTAACTTACAAGTCCGTAAATGTATAAATCTACCATGTATTGATTTTTGACACTATACCATGGATGCATAAGTCAACATTTTCCTTATACTGGAATAGCATATATAGCAATAGAGTTAATTGACATAGAATTAGTGAGCTTGCATTGTTTCCTAAATTATATATTTATATAGCAAACAAAAGTATAATACACTATCTATCTTAAACATTTAATAGTTGTGTTAATAGTATGAATGACAAAGTGACTAGTATGAAAAAAAGCCATTTTATTAAGTTATACTTATAAATCCAAATTCATGTAAACATCTATGTACAGAAGCTCATCTGTATTTTGTTCTTTTTTATCACATTTGTCATCAGTCACCTTCTTATGCAGCTATAATGTATATTCATTAAAATCAAACATGGATCTCTTCAATTGTTAACTTGGAACAACTGAACTCTGCTAGAAAGAATCAATTGATGTAGTTTTCTTTTACTAATGAAACTAGTAAAAATCTTAGTAAAACACTTGTACTGTTATGTTATTTTCACAATGGAATTAGATATTTTACTATCTGTATGATTGAATTTAACTTCTGGGATAGGATGTTGAATGTGGGCTAATAGAAGAGGTAGTCTTCTTTTTCAAGATTACCATTTTATATTTTATGATTTGGCCAAAGCTAAGTTTGTACCATTGAAATATATGGATAATAAATGCCTAGTGATTAATATTATTCTCTGCCACATTAAGTGTTTACAAGAAATATGTTCATTCTAGACTAGAGTGCATATAGACATCAGGCATGCATTGAGAGTTTCCCTCCTGCCTATTTGTTTCAAGTTGCTAGGCGCCTCATGCAGGGTCGGGTATTCTTCGAGATAGGAAGAATTATGGGGAAGTGTAGTGCTTCACGGTTGGGTGGAAAAAGAACCTTAACCATGCTCTTGACCTTTGGCTTGTAAAAGACCAGTGGGTTATGGTGGCTGAAGATGATTTTATATATTTGATCCTCATTGTGTAATTCAGATATTGATATATCATTGTATTGAACAATTGTATGGCTTGCTTAGCCAAAAGATGTAACTTTTACTTCTTCTTGTTGTGCTAATTGATTGCACTTGAAAATTTGTGAAGGTTATACATTTACGATTATGTTTGTATTTTTTGATTGAGATTTGCTTTACTTTGGTATTTCTAGTAAGTGGAAATTTAGTACTTTACAGTACACGTGTGGGATATGTCTTGCAAATGGTGCTAATCCAGAGAGTTATAGCACTATAACAGTGGGAAAAGGTGCTAAAATAGATGACTATGGTGTTGATTTACAAGTTTATGGCGCTACAAAAAATAGCATTGACAAGGAATTTTATAGTGATAAACAGAGAGTTTATGGTGCTAAACAGTGGATAGTCTTGAGATTTTGACTAGGTTTTATTGACCAACTTGGATTTTTTGGATTCTGGCTCAGTCTTTGGATTTCAAAAGGTCAAATTTTTTGACTTTAAATCGTTGAAATGTTTGATTTCAAAAGGGTCAAATGATTTTTGGACAAAGTTGATAAGTTTTCTTAGCAAGTACATACAAATCAAACAAGAGAACACAATGGATTTTGACTCAAGGTGGACTTTGGATAAATTGTCTTGTATGGGTTTCAACAAGAAGACACACCAAGCACATGAACAATCCTAACATTAGTCAAGTAGGAGTATCATACCCTATAGATCTCACGAAGTGGCTATGGGTTAATCCCAACTCAAAGTGAACCGGGATTCCCACCCCCACTAATACCTTTGATGCTATAGCTTGAATAGATAGGGAAAGCAAGGTCATGGACCACCTTAGCCCCTTACCAAGGAGACTTCCATCTTGCCCAAGGTAATGTCTTGAACATCTTCCCCCCTCTGCAGCGATGCACTACAAGGTATAACGGTTGAAAGGTCTTAAGGTAGGATATTTATGAGCTTCTAGGGGAGTCCTCTAGCATACACAAGGTACATGAGGCCTAAGTCTATGAATGGGGGTGCCCTAATCAACTGATGCTCAACCACATGAGCCTTGGCAAACCAAGTATCTCAGAGGTTTTTTTCTTAGAGTTGAGAAGGTCCTTCCTTTAAAGCTAGATCTTTTGAATCACAATGCTTATATACCATGCTGGAACACATGGTTGAGGTCATCGCTTGAGGTGATAAATCCTCCCTAAGAAGAAAGTATCCTTTGCTTTTGATCACCCAAGATCACACTAGGCATGACGGGAGAGTATACACAAGGTGGATAACCCCCTCAGGATAACACATAAAAGAAAGAAAGATCAACAAATAGAATTTTCATCCCCAAGATCACCCTAAGGTGTGAGGGGAGAGCATACGTCTATAGGTGAACAAGACAAAGCACAAAAGTGTAAATTTCTAACTAAGTACTTTAGTGCAACTAAGCTAGTGAAGAAAATCAAATCTTTGACTAGCGAATCTACATCAAAATAGTTAGTAGTTTAATGAAAAAGCTTTGACATGCATTCTCTAAACCTATAATAAGATGTTAGGACCCTACACACACTCCAAGAAATTGTCAGAATTATGGCACTAAAATAAACAATTATGGCATCAAAATAGTAAAATAAGGTGCTAAAATAATCCTAAACAACACTAAAGAACAAACATATGATGCTAAAATAGGATAAAATGGCACTAAGCAAGTTAGTTTCAATATTTTCAATGTTAAAAATTAGCCAGACGACATATATCAAAATAAATATGGCACTAAATAATAGAGATAAGGCATTGAATTCTAACATAGCATTAATACATCAAAAAGTGGTGCTAAACTATGTCTTACCATTTACATGTCTATCTGTTGGTTTTATGGCACAATTTTGGGTCATTATAGTGCTAATCCACAAGAAAAAAAATGTACCTATTAAAAAAGACTCACAACTCACACAAAAGAGATCACAAATGTGTTAGAGGGTTTTAAAACCTATTTGAGATCACAATAAGTTAGATTGAAACAAAAAAACATGTTAGTTTATGAAAAATGAACAAAAACCATTCTAAGGTTCAACCCTAACACATTTCTAGGTAGATTTGGGCATTATGATCTTCTGTTCCTATTGCATTCTATAAAAAATAGAGAGCTAAAAGATAGAACAAGTGATGAGAAGCAAGATTCTTCACTAAAAATATTATGAGCCAAAAATATTAGTATTGTCGCTAAAAGTAGGGCACTAAAACATTGTGTTGTGGCACTAAAACACACTGTTATGGCACTAATTCACAAGAAGATGGCACTGAACCGAGGGATTATGGTGCTAAGATACCTGTACACCAAAAAATATTCACAAACACTTAAAAAAGGTTAGTTTGGGACCATGGGGTCCCACCAGGTGTGGCAAATGAAAATAAGAAATATTTGCAAAACATAAAAACACAAACAAAAGGAAAGCAAACAACAATTATACCTTCAAGAAGCCTTGTAATCTCCTTACTCCTAGATAAGGTGGAAGGAGAAGCACCCAATTCTCCTTAGATTTACCAACTAGACTATTCAATGTGAAATGCTCTCAAAGGCAATACAAAATATAGCATAACCGAGCTAAAGGGATGAAGGACTTGGAAGCATTTTAGCATAGTAATCTTTCTCTAAAATTTGATGATGAAAATGGCTAGTGGAGGCTAGTATTTATAAGCAAATTGGAGGGATTTTGATCCAATGGTAGAGATTGAAAGTTAAGATCAAGGGTGGAGGATGAAAGATGAGATAAAAGGCCAAGATCTCATCAACAAAAATGGAGGGCTAGAAATAAAAATGAATTAAAAATTCATTTTTGGGGAAGGCTTTGAATTAAATGTGATGACGACATGTGAGGAAATAAAAAATTATTGTCTTGGGAGGATGTGGAATTAAAAATCTATTTTATGTGGAGTTGTGAGAGAGATGTGACACTTAAGCATTTTTGGAATCCACATGTGTGAACTCATGGCATGGATAAGAGTTTAGCATGGAAATAGAAAGGTGAGGTGGAAGGTTCATGTGGCAAATGGGAATATTTGGGAATTTTTAATTTGTGGGTGTGGGAGAAGGTGTTAAGTGAGATTTGACCAAGTTAATCAGGATGATTAACTTAATTAATGTGGTTGGAGAAAATTAGTGAGTGGGAAAATCAAGGTTTAGGATTAATTAAATAATGATTTATTTAATTAATCTAGGTCTAGAGGTCATGTAGGCTAGGGTAGCTAATTAAATATTGGCTATTTAATCAACTAGGCTAGGTGTAGGCTAATTAGTAGGGTAAATTAATTAGATAAGTATGATTTACCTAATTAATTAGGTTTAGGAAAGTGGAGAAATTAACCAAATAAATATTTTACATTTTTATTTAATTAATTGGGATGATGTTAGTAAGGTGTAATGTTGAATTAATTTAATTAATTCAGTTTTAAAGGTGAATTGATGAAGAAAGGATGGATGATTCAAAGGCAAGGTAGGGTAATTAATTAAATAAAAATTTAATTAATTATTTGGATGGAAAATTAGTGATGTGGATAGTAGTCTAAGGGTGGTTGAAGGGTTAAGACATTTTTAGGTGTCTACAACTGGCACATATGATTGACATTTTAGGAGATATAAAGAAGAGCACACAACAAATCCAAATCCCTACCATCATTGCAAAAGTGAAGACAACACTTATTTAGACCCATGGACATATATAGATATTGTAGGAGGCAAAGAATTAGTGGGGTACTATATTGTCCCAACTCAAGGTCATGTACAAGAACATTTTGTTGGGTAACTAATTTTACATGTCTTGAGGAAAAGACATGGTTTCAAAGGGGAGATGATGTTGACAACATACAAAGAAGAGATCAAAACTAACTACATTTGGTCACAAAGGGGATGTAGAGCATAAGGCTAACTAGGCCTAGAAGGAATAGATGTATTTAGTAAGGGACACACCTCTAATGTATTGATATGTATAAATAATAGTAGATAGTAGAGTAAAAAGTAAGAGATATAGAAGAGATAGAAGAGACAGATAGAGGATAATACAGAGTGGAGTGGAAGTTACATGTCTACTAATGTAATACTTAATAAATATACTTATATAATGAAGATATAAGGGTTATGAAAGAATATTTGATTGTTTATTATGTTTATGATGCTTTGCATGTTAGCATAACTTACTGCATTATATTATAATATACCGCAATATTCAAACTCTTTTTTCACTACTATTATTGGGGTATAAAGAATACATAAGGAATATCTAGGCTTAGATCTCTAGACTATGATCTATAATTTCCCTTGCCAGCAAACAACCTACTATTCAAACACCTAGATGTTGCTACAAGTAATTTTCTATTGTAGGTAATCAATTTTATGTTTAAATAACATAATGCTTGTCGCTAGTGTAGGTTAAAATAACATACACAAACATTCTTCCACAACCTATGAAATTAACAACATGCATACACACATGCATATATGACATCCCACAACATGTATACACACAAATATTCTTCCACAACCTATAAAATATAGTGTTAGATGTTACCATCTTATCTCTTTATATATTTATTTAGGCCTACTTTATATTGATTATGATATTTTATGTTATACCTAAATATTTACTTGTAGCAAGCTTAAGGCTTTGTTTATTTTCCCTACATTTTGGTGAAGTCAAATTCTCAAAACCCTTATAAGAATTTTCCTTACTATTTTGACCTTCTTCCCATCTGTAATAATTTTTCTTAGTTTTCATATCATTAGATAAGATCTAAAATGTATAGGCCATCTTTCCTTTATCCATTGTGATTTGACTTGGTTATTGATTCTTTTACTATGGATTCCCATCAACCCTTGTTTTAGATTATATCTATTAAACATGGATTAAGGATTTCATGTGATTTAGATTTTGTTAGCTCAAATCATTTGATCCTTGATGACATCATATTCATTCAACATAAGGATAATAGTATATGTTTCATGGATGCAATATTCCATTGTTTATATGGCTTTTCATCTTTCACTGAACTTGATATTGCCTTCCTTTCTATTTAAGATGGCTTTACTTCACTTTCTCATCAACTTCATATTGATTATACCTCTCCTATATGAGTAATATTAGTGATAAGCCTAATGTTGATGATTCTTCTTTTATAACTACTAATAATGATTATCCCTTATGTACCTTCATTGTTTTTCATATTATATTGATGAAAGCCAAGATGTTCATTCCAAGTAAACAACTAATTTTTATTTATGACTAAATAAAATTATTATATACACTAAAAAATAAAAAAGAACCATTAGAAAGAACCAAATTTTAACCAACCTTAATTTAATAAAGAAAATAAAATTTGTCTCTTATAATATATAAAAATATATAGATAAAAACATTGATGGGTTACAATTAAAATATACAACATAAAATTATAATAAAACTCTCATAAAAACAAAGATAAATTTAGCAAGCATATATTACCTAAATTAAAACTTTTCTCCCTAAGTAAGTGGGTTGAACACATTAGTCAAATTCTTGTTGTTGGCATTTCATATAGTTCAAGATTTACTACTCTTTAAAGACTATTAAATCTATGTAAAGAACCAACACATGTGTACAAATATTACAAAAAAGTTAATAAGGAACCAATACTTGTGCACATATACATGTGTAATAATACATTTCCCATGTCACATCAATGAAACATCCGATCATATGGTGACACATAAGGCAATAGCAAGGCGATCGGTAGTAGCTGTCTTGGTGCACATGTTTCGGTTCAATTGTTTTTAGGAGTATTTCTAGACAACTCGGTGAAGATGTTGCTGATTAGGCTACACTATTGATACCCAAAACCCCAAACAATAACTTTAAACTCTTAAGTCATATACGAAGTTCGTCGAAATCCAATGTACCATTTAGGAGCTTAAGATGCGCCAAATTAGGGCGAGCAGTCCACTCAACTAATTTAAAAGTTAAACAATTAAAAATTAGTTTTGGCTAATAAAAATAAGATAAATATTTATCATATTTTAAAGTAGATGATGTTTAAGTAAAGTGCTCTGCAAGTTTGCTAGCATATAATATGAATATCCATTTTCGTGACTTTGAAGTTAGTGCTCATTGTACGTAGGGGCCTACGCCAGCAGCAGCGATCTCCGCTTAATATATGGCGGCTTCATCCTCCGCAGGGGTCTACACCAGCAGTAGACGACTCCCCCAGATGCTTCTAAAAAGCCAGTGACCGACATTTGTTTTTCTTATATATCTGCAATCAGATGCCAATCGATGAAGAACAAGAAAATCTGCTATTATTTCAAATTTTTGAGTTTTCTGTGTATGGATTTTGGATTTCTATACTTTCCATATCTACTGTCGTCTGAGTGAGTGAGATGGAGCAAGTGAAGGTGCTCAACTCATGGCCCAGTCCCTTCGGCATGCGTGTTTTGATTTGTCTGGAAGAGAAAGGTGTGAAATATGAATACCAAGAAGAAGACCTCTCCAACAAGAGCGACATCCTCCTGCAAATGAATCCTCTGTACCAAAAAATACCTGTCATGATCCACAATGGCCAGCCCATATGCGAGTCTCTTGTAATTCTTCACTACATTGAAGAGACTTGGGATTCCAAGAAGTTAATGCCCTCCAAGCCATATGACCGTGCCCTTGCCCGCTTCTGGGCTGACTTTGCAGATAAGAAGGTAACACATTCCCCCTTCAAGTCTTTGTGAGAATTACAGTGATTTAATGCATTTTTATGCAATTGGAGTTTTTGCACAGCGTTTCGAGAATATTATTTGATCTCTAATATCAGAAAAGGTGTAATCCATGCATATTGGGTTTTTGAAGTTTTATGAGTCGTGGGTGCGTACGGGGAAATCGAAAGACGAGGCTCAGGACCAGGGCAAGCGTGACATGTTGACGAATTTGAAGTTTTTAGAAGGTGTGTTGAATGACATGTCTGCAGGAGGATCTCTGCCTTACTTTAGTGGAGAGGAGTTTGGGTTTCTGGATATCGTCATTATTCCCTTTGCCTCCTGGTTCCATACTTACCAAATTGTTGGGAATTTCAAGATACCGTTTGAGAGTGAATATCCATTGCTTGAAGCGTGGGTTAAGAGATGTATGGAGAGGGAGAGCGTCAAGAAAGCCCTTCCCTCTTCTGATCGGGTTCTGGAATTTGCATTACGAGCTAAGAGGAGAGTTTTGGTTAATTGAATTGCTTGTGCTTATAGATTGCATTTATCTAATCAACCAAGATTAGATTATATTACTCAGTCGATCTTTTAATAAAAAATTTCAATCTTTTTTTGACAAATGAGTGTTGTTAAATAAGCTCAGTGCATATGTTTCAAATCTTATATCTTGAACATGCATTTTCAACGAATCCATGTTGTGCATATCTTGCAATCACTGCAGTCCATAAGGACGCATTTCTTTGAGGCATTTGGTCAAACAGTTCATGTGCCTTGTCTATGCTTCCACATTTTGTATACATGTATGCCAGGGTAGTTGCATCTATAAGATCTGACAAAAATCTCCCTTCCTTTATGCTCTGATGGATGCCCATACCCTGTACCCACGCACCCATTTTGGCACAGGCAGAGAGGATAGTTGTGGAATTTGGTTTTACACCTGCCAAATTCATTTGCTTGATATTTTCTGAAGTCTTTTCACAAAATCCATTTTGTGCATGTCCTGCAATCATGGCATTACATTATACCACATGTCTTTGAGGCATTCTGTCAAACAGGTCAAGTGCCTTGTCTATGCTTCCACATTTTGCATACATGTCTACAAGAGAATTTTCACCTATAATATCTGACAAAAATCCCCTTTTCCATTATGCTTTGATGGATGCCCATACCTGATTCCAAAGCTCGCATTTGGTACAGACAGGGAGGATGCTGGCAAAGGTTGTGGAATTTGGCTTTACACCTGGCAATCGCATTTGCTTGAGAGTTTCTTAAGCCTTTTCGACAAATCCATTTTATGCATATCCTGCAATAATTTGCATTCCATGAGCTGACTTCTCTTTGAGGCCTTATGTCAAACAGTTGACGTGCCTTGTCTATGGTTTCACATTTTGCATGCATGTCTACCAGGGCAGTTGCATCTATAACATCTGACAAAACCCCCCCCTTCCGTTATGCTTTGATGAATGTCTATACCCTGTTCCAAAGCTCCCGTTTTGGCATAGCCAGGGAGGAGGCTGGCAAAGGTTGTCGAGTCTGTATTTACACCTGCCAATTGCATTTGCTTGGAAGACAGTGGATAACCATCAAACCCCTTTTTATAGGTTTCATCTGAGATGTTTCTTACTACTTAAAAACAGGGATGTTCATTGACAATATTCAAACAATATATATACAGCTATTACTTGGAAAAGAATGCCAAATATATATTCTTTTCCAAATATATACACAATATATATGTGACAATTGTGAGGATAAGCTGTAAAGATATGCACAATGTATATACAAGAATTATGGGAAGATTTCAACATGCTGAAGATATGCACGATGTGTTAATTTTAAAGTAGCTTCAAATGCACCCTCAATCAGTTGCCTTAAAAAGAACAGTATATACTATATGAGGGAGCTGGCCATCTCAGATGCAAAAATAATCATCAGTCACGGTGATTTTCCCGATTGCTGCAAATCACTAACCATTGGGTGAGTCACAATAATAAATATGAAAATCACTGCAATCTATTCAATTGTCAATAATTTTTTTGGTGACTTTGGTGGCTATTCAAAGTGTGGTACACTTTTAGTTTCTAGACATCTAGAGAAAACTCCACTAGATGGCACTATTAAAAAGTGAAACCTTGAATGATTGGTCATATGTCGTACAGGGTATTATTATTTTGAGAACTGTTTGTGTCAAGAAAAACAAAAACTAATAAAATATCCATGAAATAAACTAGGAGCAACAATGAAGGCAAGATTAATGCATTTTTAGTAGGTGTAAATAGACCATAAGTATAATTTCCTTATGAAGGAACATAAAAAGAAATTGCGTATCCTATGAGAACTGGAGGAGATTATAGATGATAATTGGGTTATTGAGAAGCTAAAAACATTGCCTTTTATTTTGCCTCTTTATTGAGACTTTTATTAAATATGGTGATAAAGAAATGACTGCCATGTGGGTAGAATATGTGCTAAAGTTGCATATGGTAGTTGTTGTGAAAGCAAGTTCTAATCTCAATCACAAACGTATGCATATCTCTAAAGCCATTCAAAAAAATTGAAAAGTTAGAAGTTTTAAAGAAACAACAAATGACATTGTGCAAGTAGTTCTTGAAGACTTTTAGCACCATGAAATCTTTATAACAAGTTGATTTCTCAAAGCATCCAATGAAGATTTCCTTTGTGAAGAAGGTAATGTTTCTCTTCCTTTGTCTACCCTTGAAGAATGTGACTTTAATGATGAACACCTTGAAGAATGTGACTTTAGTGATGAAAACAAGACAACACATTTGTCATACTCCTCATTTCCTTATCAATCATTGGAAGGAAGCATTTTCTAAAGTTATTATAGGAAACGATGAACTTTTCAATTATTAAGAAGATGATCCAATGATTATAGAACTCATTGTTTAAAATGAATTCATTACCAAAACTAATAGAAACTTACTCACCTCAAGGTTTATACAAGGCAAATCAAATTCAAGATTCACTATCCTTGAAATCATGTGGTCAAGGAAATATTTGAACACTAATTAAATTGAGAAATATGATGTAATACAAGGAGATGTGATTAATCGCATACAACATAGTGCCAAAGAGATTCAGCGTAATTCTGAATTATATAGCAGCGAATGGAGAACATTGTATGATGCATTGTTCCTAAAGCCTATATGTTTTAAGAGCATTGAACTTCCTACCAAAAGCATATAATGGTAGCTTATTTAGTAAACACTCTACAGGGTCAATCCATTTTACCACATAGGTATCTACTTATCTAAACCTATCAATGGATTCATTTAAGAAAATTCATACAATAGAGGTAGGTTAACTACTACCATATGCATAGTTGTCTTAGGAAATTTTGTTGTGCACCTAGCCCAATTTTTGTTGTGTGTCAATATCTTGTTTCATCTTGCTTTTGTTATGTCAAAAGAATTTTTTTATTTCTCATGTTATGTAAAATTGTCTTGACTCTATGGCCCAATAGATAAGACACTATTTAGAGCTTGAGATACTAGGGTTCATGTTGTTTCCTTTTACTCATTGTCCCTAGTTAGAGCCAACTATTATTAATTTAACCATGAGAGTTTTAAACTTTGAGTCCATCAATTTGAAGTCATCTTCTTGAAGGTCATACCAATATCTCAAACCATTTCTGAATGTCTTATGTCATTGAATTTTGGCAAAGTCAAAAATGTTAATCATTAGTCTCAACTAGAAGTGCCTAGGAATTAACCTCAATCATTTTAAATATTGAAGTGTTCAAGTCAAGCCATAAAATTTATGTGCCAAATATTTTGCCTTGTCAATATTGCAAGAATTTTTATCACTTATGCATCACAAAGATCAACTATGTATGGATGGGGTTTTCACTTCTTCATGTAGTTAAAAAATTTCAATGCAACTTTTGCGATAACCCAAAGTTCTCGTGTAGTTTAACAAATTTGTAGTATTAGAATGGAAAGTTTAATACAAATTTTAGGAGTTTGGCACTTTATAAATGACAAAGAAGTAATAAGAGAACATTTGCATAATTTTTTAAAAATTACATTTATATCTAAAAGATTCAACAATGCTTATGATGGATTTGGAATTCTAAAGGTCTTCAACAAGTTTACATGAAAAATGCAAATATGTTTTCAAACTTTGATAGCTTAACACTTCCTAAGAATATGGGAACTTTAGACATTGAATACACATATAGATGCAATGTGTGTATTCATCTAGACCTCAAAAACCTAAAAATTCTAAAGGAATTGAAGTTTCGAGAGTGGAAAGCGCATTTTCATAAAACTTGTAAAAGTGTTTTTAAATCTCAAAACCTCAGAAATCTTAATGAAGCAAGCTTTTGAAGGTAGAAAACACATTTACATCAATTTTACAAATATGTTGTTGAAATCTGAAAACCCATAAAAAAATTAACAATGAGGTGTTTTAGGGATTTTTTACACTATTACATAAAAGATCACAAACCACTTCAAATTGTTGAAACCCCAAAATATATAAAGGTTGTTTTTAAAAGCTTCCATGTGTGGAAGTGGGTATTTGAGGCATGATGACATTTTGTTGTTTGTGACCCTTGAACTCCCACACATAAATAAAGTCAAGTCAAAATCTTGACATTTCTTTGTTACTCATGAGAATGCAAACTTTTCCTTCACCTTAGAATTTCTAAGTTTAAACTTCAAAAGTTGAAACTCCACATAGTGAAAGTACAAAATAGATCTATTGGAAAGGATTTAGAAGATTTCAAACAAACATAATTGGCTACTACAAAACCAAACTTAACAACTTTTGCCAACATCGTCACAACCTCTCCCCAGTTGGGAGCCATAGACCCGAACATGAACTTCCATCAAAGCATAATTTATAATGGATTTTTAGTAGATGTGGTTACAAGTGCATGCATTATGGTTATATATATGTTATCATGCAAATTTTTATGAAGAATATCTATGCTTAAGACATGTATGTAGAATGTGAACTATATAAAATAGCGAATGACTTGATTCCATGCCTTAAAAGAAAAATGGTCTCATGAAATGTGTAGGTTGTAATATTTAAACAATATAGAGTTATTGAGAAAGTTGTGGAAGCTATTAAGTAAATGCAATCAGTAAATGTGAAATCAAATTCCATAACATTTGCTAGCCATCCACATGGCTAGTGACAAAATGAGAGCCATGAGATAAAATATTTTCAAAATGGATTTGTTGAGAATATCTTTTAAACCTTTTGCTAAATGCAAACCATGGATATGGTGTGTGATAACATAACTTTTCTGACTGTTCTTATGGTGCACACTAACCTTGGAGCTCTGCAACAGGGTAAGGAGATCTATGATCAGATTGTAAGGTTGAAAGTTTTGGCTTTTAAGTATAATGTTTGTGTAGGGACTAGAATCATTGATATGTATGTTAAATATGGGAGTCTTTGAGGTTGGACATCAAGTCCCTCACAGGAATGCCGAATGTATAAACATGCTTATAAAACTTTAAACGTGAACTATTTGATAAAATGTCTTCCTAAAGAAGGCACACAAATAGATTTGTGGACAAGTTTCAAGATCAAATAGCAATTGACATCGTCCACTTAGTTCGTGCTAAATAGCAACCCTGAAACAGGGTACAGGCATCTACCAAAATGTAAAGGGATAAAAGAATTTTACCAAATGTTGTGGTTGCAGCTGCTTTAGTTGACACATATCCAAAATGTGGAAACATAAACAGGAGATGTTAAGTGTTTGACAAAATCAATTCACGCAGAGACATGTATAGTATGGACTCATTAAAAAAGATTTCAATAACTTTCAAGCAAATGTGAATAGCGGGAGTAATGCCAAATTCCTTAACATTTGTCAGCATCAAGGGCTTATGAGAGAAGAGATCCTTAAAACATAGTCTAGGCTTCCATTACTACGTAGCTGAGATTGGATTATTGTCAAATGTTGAAGTTGTGGCCACCCAGACTGACATATATGCAACATGTGAAGGCACAGGCAAGGCATATAAACTGTTTGAAAAATTATCTGGAGGAAATTTAGTTCAGTGAAAGGCAATGATTACACGATTTAGGTAGAATGGACATGTTTAACAAGCCGTGATGAAAATAAACGCAGTCCTATCATGACACAACAGAAGTAAAGGTAATTTCAAATAGCCATGCTTTTACATGGATTGGAAATGAAGAGCCATAATTTTGGAATAAAAGATTTTAATGTAAGCCAACCAACATTGAAGCAGGTTTTCAGTAGAATCATTCATGTAAGCAAAGGTACTACTGTTGAAAAATAAGCAGTGTAGAATTAAAATAACAGTGAATTAGTAATAAAAAGTACAAAATAGACAACACAGATTTATGTCAAAAATCTAGTAATGTACCAGGAAAAAAACTATGGGCAAAGATCTCTCAATTTATTCTCAGAAGAAACTTCGTAGTTACAAAAAAGAAAATTCTCATGCCTTGGCAAGTTGGCATTCAAGCTCGACTAACTTAGATAATCACGAAAAAGCACATGCAAAAAATAAATCAAATATAAAGATAGATTTTCATGCATAAAAGCACAAGTGGCACTTCCACATGCAATTTTGCATGGTGTACATGTGGCATATGGCCAAAAAAAATTTGTTGTCGACTGCTCATCACTGTTGAAATAAGTAAAACTAACTTCACATTTCAACAATCTCCCACTTGAAGTCAAGTTTTTGCCTTGCGAATAATTCCTCCTATTGAGAGACCAATGCCGATGCTATCTATCATTAAGTGATGTGCAATCCAAGAGAAGTTATGCACCATATGAACTTCTCTCTAATAGTAGGCTTCATCAAAATATCTGCTGGATTTATATTAGTGTGTATCTTAGCCAAAGAGACTTGTCCTCCTTCCACCACCTCATGTACAAAGTGATATTGTACATCAATATGTTTCATTATGGCATGATAAGCTAAGTTTCATGCTAAGTGTAAAGCACTCTAGTGTCACAATGCAACACCATGTTATCTTTCTTTACTCGCAATTCACCCAAGAGTCTATGAAGCTAGATTGCCTCCTTGCCAGCCTATGTCACTGCCATATATTCAACTTCAGTAGTAGACAAAGCCACCACTATCTGCAACTTTGAAACCTAGCTAACAACACCTCCTACTAAGGAGAAAATATAATATGTAGTATATTCTCTTATCTTTGTCTACACCAAAATCTGCATCCACGTATTCATTAACCTAAAGACTACTCCCACTATAACAAATAACATCAACAGAAGTGCCCCTCAAATACTTGAGAATCTACTTCACAGCCGTCTAATGATCACAAACTGGTTTCGCCATGAAACGACTGACTACTCCCATTGCTTGTGCAATGTCTAGTCTAGTGCACACCACATGGCGAACATAAGACTACCCACTGCTGATGAGTATGGCACACAAGACAACTATGTTTTCTCTTCTTTTGTGCTAGGGCACTATTCTAAAGATAATTTAATATGAGTAAAAAATGGAGTACTAACTGGTTGTGCATTTTGCATATTGAAATGCTACAAAATCTTCTTCACATAAGTCTTTTATGACAACTAAATTTTCATGTTCTTTCTATCTCCATGTATTCTCATTCCAAGAATCTAATTTGCATTTCCTAAGTCCTTCATTTCAAACTCCCTAGCAAGATGAGTTTTCAACCCAATGATTTTATGTATATTGGGATCTGCAACCAACATTTCATCTACATACAAAAGCAAAATAATGAAACTACCGTCTTCATACCTCTTAAAGTAGGCACAATGTTCAATCTCACATCTAGTAAAGCCCAAACTCATCATTAAGGAATCAAATCTCTTGTACCAACACCTTGGCACCTGTTTCAAACTATACAATGATTTGTTCAACCTACATACTAGATTCTCCTTATCTTTTTTCCTCAAAACCTTCCGGTTGCTGCATATAAATTTTCTCAGAAAGATCACCATGCAATAAAGTTGTTACTGAAGCGGGTAAATGCAGGCACTCCCCCAACTTTTCTCCCTCAACCCACCCTTCATCTAACTATTGTAACTCCAAATCAAGACTAGCAACAAGAGCCAAAACAACTCTAACAATACTTAACCAGACCATAGGTGAAAATATTTCATCAAAATCAACACCAAATTTTTGTGCATACCCCTTGGCCACCAACCGAGCTTTATATTGCTCCACATTATCATTTATATCCCTTTTCAGTTTGAAGACCCACTTGTTGCCAATAGATGTTCGCTCCTTCTAGGCAATTGCACAAGCTCCCACATTTTATTTCTATGTAGAGCTCTCATCTCCTCATCCATGGCTTCTCTCCATTTATTTGCTTCTTCATATTCACAAGCCTCTTGATATGAGCTAGGCTCACCAACATTAGTAAATAAAGTGTAAGTTGAATTACAATTAAGAGAATACCTTGCAGGTGGTTTTATAACTCTAGTGGATCTCCTCAAAAGGGGTAATGTGTTACCCTATGGATCATTTGGTTGTTGTTCAACCTTATCAAATAACTGATTCTGATTATTATCTTGTTGATTTTCATGAATAGGTGGCTGATTTTTGTGAATAGGTGGTTGATTTTCATCTAGCACCTCCATATTAGCATCATACTTTTTCACCTATACTAGAATAGTTTCTGTACTTTGTTGTTCTTTACTTCTTTGCACTAACTTCTTATTAAAATAAACATTCTTGGCTAATACTAATCTTATGGGCAACATTATCCCACACCCTATACCCCTTTGTACCTTTTACATAGCCAAGAAAAATATATTTCACGGCCTTCATGTCCAGCTTATTCCTATCCTCTTTGGGAATATGAACATAAGCATCAGAACCAAAAATATGAAGAAAGAAATATTCAACAAGTTTACCTATTCAAACTTCTTTAGGAATTTGATGATCTAGAGCTATAGTGCATGATCTATTAATCAAGAAAAAAGTTATATTAATAGCATCAAACCAAAGTTTTTGCTCCAATCTAGCAATGCTCATCATACATCTAGCTCTTTCCATAATTGTATGCTTCATCCTTTCAGCAACACCATGTTGTGGTGTTCTAGGAACTGTCAAATGCGTTGCAATACCATGCTCACTACAAAACTAATTAAATGAGCTCCTAAACAAAATTTTCCTCTATTATCTGTTCTAAGACTTGACTATTTTCTCCACTGAATCGGTAACCTTTTTTATCGAATACTCCAAGTGATAGAAGATTTTTCTTCAATCTTGGTACATGTCTTACATGTTGAAGAGTCCTCACAATCCCATCAAAAAAAATTATTTTGACCTCTCCTTCACCAATAGCTTCACATGGGTTGTTATTTCCCATGTAAACCATACCTCCATCACATGACCGGTAAGAAGAAAACTAGTCCTTGTGAGGATTCATGTGAAAAGAGGCACCAAAAGCAATGATCCAAACATGATGAAATGAACCTCTTAGATTTGCAGACAAAAACCTCTCCATCTTCCAATGGTGCTTCAACTTTTTTTGTATTTTCCTTCAATGTCTACGAGCTAGGATTTTATTTGTTTTCTTTTAGAAACCTAAAGTCCTTTTTTACATGCCTTGTTTTTCCATAGTTCCAACATTTAACTCTTTTCTACCCCTTGGATTTGACCTAGCTTGTCCACACTCAGCTTTCTCTCTTTCCAAAGTTCTACCCCTTGCAACAAGGGCATCAAACGAGGAAGAAGTCCATTAAAATTTCTTCCACCTTGAATCTTCAGAAATTACTATGGCTACCACATCTTCAAACATAATTTTCCCCTTCAGTGCTGAGTTACTGAATTCTATAACTAGTTGATCCCAAGTTTCAGGCAAAGAGCACAATAGTATAGCTACTTTAAACTCTTCTTCAATTTTCACCTCCATTGAAGCCAACCTACTAATCAGTGTGTTGAAATTATTGAGATGATCTGTGACTGAAGAATTGTCATGCATCCTCAAATTATACAACTATTGTTGTAACAAAATTTTATTTGCCAATGACTTGGTCTCATATAGATTTTCGAGCTTAGTCCACAAGTCATGTGCCATTTTCTCCTCTACAACATTGAATAAAAATGAATCAACCAAAGATAATTGAATTGTAGCTCTAGCCATGTTATCTTGTTCATCCCAATCCTCTTGCTTCATGGCTGTAGGTTTTGACGTTGTCCCCTTGAGAGCCAAGGTGCATCCATCTTTCACGAATAAGGATTGAACCTTTAGTTTCCATAAAGAAAATTTGGAACCATCAAATTTTTGAACCTCAAATCTGGTAATTGTGCCTCCTATCATTGCTTTTCACAAAGATGAAAAACCCACAAAACAATTTTTGCATAAAAGCATGTGCTCTGATACCAACTGTTAGAAAAATAAGCAGTGTAGAATTGAAATAGCAGTGAATTAGCAATAAAAAGCACAAAATAGACAACAAAAATTTATGTGGAAAACCTAGTAATCTACCAAGAACAAACTGCAAGCAAAGATCTCTCGATTTTATTCTCATAAGAAAATTCACAGTTACAAAAACGTTTTTCTCATGTCTTGGCATTCAAGCTCAACTAACTTAAATAATCACAAAAAAGCACATGCAAAAAACAAATCAAATCTAAAGCTAGGTTTTCATGCATAAAAGTGTGAGTGGCACTTCTGCATCCAATTTTGCATAGTGTACATGTGGCATATGGCTAAAAAAAATTGTAACTAGCTAGGTACTCATTGTCGACTACTCGCCACTATTGGAATAAGTAAAATTAACTTCACATTTCAACACTAACCATTCTTAAGAAAGGACCATTCCTTTTGCATTTAAATAATGGTGATGGTTTTACCCAAAGTCCAATTATAGGCTTCATGTGTTATGTTTTAAAGATTTGCCACAGGCGAGCTTCTCAGTATTTTATCTCTTGATGGTTGAAGTGATACAAGCTTCCTTCACAATTTGTAAAATATGATGGACTGAAGAATGAAATGAAATTACAAGGTCTGTATATAATCACTATGGTTGATACAATTATTTGGAACATTGAAGATGTGCATAAATTGTTTAGTAATATTAATGAACGAAATATAGTATCATGGAATGCCATGATTGCAAACTATGCTCACCATGATGAAGTTGAAGATTTAAGCATATGCGGGAATCTAGTTGCACATGGAGGTAGTCACAATTGGCTTGAGGAGAATTATACATAGGAATGGACCTAGGACTTGTTCAAAAGATCATCAAATTGTAATAAGGTGTCTCCTCTTGCAATTGAAGAGAATTTCTGGGAATTAAAATCAGAAGTTATATTATGATGGGGAAGGTGAATAGTCTTTCACCTTTATATTAAAACATAATCATTTGAGAGTGTTTTGGCAATTTTACATAGCATTATACAAAGGATACTATAGCAGAGACTTTATGCCTATTTCTATCGAAATAGGAATGATATATGTTGGACTTAGTGCTTTCTTTGTTCAGCATTGATCTGGGGTTGTTCTTAAGTTTAATGTGAGATCATTTCTTCATCCTTTTGTTTGTAGTTTCATGTGGATGCACAATTGGTAAAATCTCTATTCATTTTAATTTCTATGTATGAATTAAACTTTGCCTTCTATTTAACTTATACTCTATTTCCTTTTGTCTTCATTTTCCTCTTTTTCTAAACAATCGTAGATAGTTTTTTGTGTTTATTGTATCTAAGATTGCCCTACTTTTCAATTTCTATCATTTTTTCCTTTTTGTTTTCTTTACATACTTTCTAGTTAAAAGTACCAAAAACCCTCATCATATGATAGAACTACCCCTCCCACCTATCCCATAGTGATTTTTCCTCACTATTGCATGTTTATGTCACTACCTATTGGCTAACTCACAATAAGAAACATGAAAATTGCAATGATCTATTCACTTTCCAACACATGCAAATACATTTTTGTAACACATAAAAACACGCTTGACATAATATTTACCTTGGGAAACCCCTTTTGAGAAAAATAAAGAAACACGGGAGATTCAATTTATATTCAATAATCAACATTGTGGTTATAATATACCCAAAGTATCCACTACTTTGACCAAGCACCAACTATGTCTAGAGAACTTTTTACACCATGACCCCCTAAAACCTACAAGTACTACACATTTCCATTTAAGCATCTAATAGATAGAGAAAACCCAAAATAAAAATAACTTGCTTTCCAAAATGATGAGCTAAGAAACTATAGGCTAAATGCCCAAATATTTGACCCAAATTCCAATGCCCCACTCCATGATAGTTCATGGTGACAGCTGGTGGGAAATTGAGATTTGGCGGTATAGTTTATCTACCTAATCAAATCAAAATTGAATTGCTCATGTAGAATGTGGCATGGGAAATGGTGACATTGCTAAATCTGGGTCAATTGCTCTCATTGAAGAAATCAAGGATTAGTGGACGCTAATTTGTTCGCAGGGGATCATTATAATTTGGAGGAATAAGGGGTTGGCTAGAGATACCTTGGAAAATAAATGCATTCATTATTATCATCACTTGTGGCATCAGAAAAATCAATTGAACTACTTTGGGAGTGACCCACATATCTTAGGATGAATGTCGACATTCTAATGGCACGCTTTGTAGTAATGGTTTATTTATGGAAGCACGTAATGTTTTGTTTCCTATGCCTGGCATTTTTCATTTCCTCTTTTGGGCTATTTGAGGATCGAGTATGTTGTGATGTAGCATCCATCTTGTTCTACTCTTAGAGTTGTCCTTGGTCATTGTTCTAAACATGTTTCTGTACACATATGTGATGCCACAATTCTCTTGGCTCCAATTGTGTAATTTTACGATAAAAGGAATAGAATTACTTTTTTTTAGGCTTGGGTAGGTCTAGAAAGTAGTTCTTTATGTCCTTCTATCCATGTCGGATAGGATGAACCTTGTACTCTTTCGGTGTATAGGGTCTACTGCTTAATGCAGTGGCTTGTTGTGTTCTTCCCTGTCGACCTTTCATGACCTGGATTAGGTGTGGCTTAGGTCTTGATGTGGAGTCCCTACGACTGCCCACATCTGATTGAAGCAGGAAGTGGAGGCTGTAGTGTTAAAGTGACAAACTTCTTTGACTCTATCAATAGAAGTTGAATGAACAATAGATGGATTTTGTGTAAAAATATAGAATAGGATAGAATAACGTTTTTTAACATCCACGAGGCTAAAAATAGCCTATGAGACAATCAACCTAGTCATATTTGCTTTTGCCTTTCAGTTCTTCTTTTATTCAAAGATATAATAAGCTCTCCACTTCATCAAATGATCCCTCTATAAATTATTCAAAGATAAATTTTTCAAGGGACGGTCTAGACTCATAGTTAGGGTTTAATGGGGTTTATATATATATATGGGGGATTCGATGTTAAACCTTTCTTGTGTTGAAGATGAGAGCAGGGCATGATGGGGTCGAAATGGTTTTCAGCAATGTTGTTCATGAAAATGGTATGGTTGATACCTCAAAGGGCCTAATTCAGAAGCCCGCCTTTAAGTTTGTGATGTTGGTGACGATAGGGGTGCCGCTCGCGTCTCTTGCATGGCTGACGTTTGTCTTCTCCGCCTCCAATAATCTGTGCGGGCACTCCCTCAGTCGTTGGCAAGCCGAAGAGGCATTGCCCTTCCTCCTCTACGATCACAATGCCACCGAGGAGTTGTCGATGAGGAAATCGTATTCGGCATAGCGGGTTCGGCAAGAGTTTGGCAAAAACGACAGGAATTCGTAAAGCTGTGGTGGAGAGGAGAGGAGATGCGGAGGTTCCTGTGGTTGGAGAAAGAGGTGAAGGACAGTGACGACGACGACTCATCATCATCATTACCGGACGTTAGATATCGGCCGATATGTCAGGGTTCCCCTACACAAACCCGAAGGGCCACCCCTTCGGCCTCTGCATAGCCAGGATTGGTCAGGAGACCTTTCGGAGCAGTTTACCCAATGTGAAATGGTTCGTGTTGTGGGACAACAATACCATTTTTAATATTCACAATCTAGTCAGCGTGCTTAACAAGTATGGCCATTCAGAGATGCACTAGATCAGAGGCCCTTCGGGAGGTATTCCGCAAACACATATTTCAGTCATTCCTTGTCATTTGGAGGAGGATGGATTGCAATAAGCTATCCACTGGCAGAGGAATTGACCGAAATCATGGATGAATGCCTGGAGCGCTATCCTCAGCTCTTCGGCAGTGATGATCGCCTCCGTGCTTGCATTTTCGAGATTGGTGTTCCTCTTACCACAGAGCCTGGTTTCCATCAGGTATGCTCTCGACACTTTTTCCCGCAATCTTTCCAATTTTTTTCCAACACCTATTCTCAAAATATAAAACTTATGTTTCTTGCTCTGTCTATCTGGTGATTGATCACCCAAACATTCGTGTAAACCAAATTCACAGTTTTCCCTGAAACTCCTGTTCAATCTTATGGACTAGGAAAACCTCACGTAGATTATTAAGTGATGAATGCCTAATATCACTCATTTCATTTGTTGTCTCTACATGACATTCTTTCCTGAATGTTTTGCACAGTCAATTTGTTATTCAGAAAGGTGTAGCATTGGAAACATCTTTTATCAGTTCGTATTATGTTCTCATGGTCCATTGAAAATAAATTTGTAAATCTTTTGGTAAATCTTTGTTCAAATTTTTTACGTAAATGTTTCGGATACACTCCATTACACATCATTAGCATGTTTTAGTTCTTTTTGGTTATTTTCACGGATAAAATCCTTCGGTAGGGTTGGGAATGTACTTAACTCCACTTTGGGGATTGGAAGTTTTAACAACTTTAAATTACCACTGTGATTGTGCCTCCTGGATTTTCAACAAAGCTCTTACTGGACATCGGTGCTCCATTTTACCTCTACATCAGAGCCCAACTGACATCCAATCAGATTATTTTGATCAATTTGGAAATTGCACCATTTTATAACATTGTTACCCTTTCATCTATGATCTCCTTTAAAAAAGCATGATAATTTGTGTTTTACCACAAGATGCATTTCTGTACCTATGCCATAGAACTCTATAAACCAAAAAAACAACGTAATAAAAAATTAAGTTATTTAACAACACAATATATACAGCTAACTTATAACCCAATTACAGCTAAATAAATGAATTGAAGCTCAAGACTGCATATCACCATCCTATCCACATCTACACAGTCATCAATGAAAACTATGTCAGAATCTATATAGCATACAACATGCTACCGGAGATTTTTATAAGACCTGTAACTAGCCGGTCATAACAGTATAACAACTGTGCTGCAGCTGAAAAAGTACGTAAACAATGTTTAAAAAAAAAACTGGCAATAGTTATCTAGGATTTCTTATTATTTCCTCAATTTTATTAAATTATTTGTTGCATTTAGCTGCTGTAGTAACATGTTTGTTCTGTCATCTATTCTTTCTTGTAAATATTAGGGGTAGCTGATCGCCAGAAGAGTGTTTTCTTTGTCTTCAATTTTTCTTTTGTTGCATAGAATCCCATTGCATCAAGATATTGGTCTATTGCATTTATTGCATAAATCACCACTTTTGGCCAATCCTCTTTCTTTCTCATCAGTGGAGAAACTTGTGTATTAAAGGGTCATTTTCCCAATGCTGATATGATCTTATGAGATGTCATTTCCCTTTCCTAGGTAGTACTTTCAGGCCTTCATAACGATTCTATTGCACACTCATGCAATAATTGTAGGCTAGGTAATGATAACTCTCTTTCATGGCATAAATCCAAGTCACATTAGGTGTGTATATAATTAGTATATTTATATTTTAAAAAATATATCTAAACTGTGAAATATGATTATTCATAAAGTGGACATGCACAGTATCATTGTTTCAGACAGTGATATAAGATAAGTATGTGTTCATATAGACCAAAGTAAATTAATTGACTTTAAAACAAATGACACATGATAAGCAACTAAACATGAGAAACAAACTCATCAATGACAATCCATAACACAGATATTGTCTTGAGTGGAAAACCCTCCGGGGCATAAAAATCACTTGAAAAAGTGCCTCACTAGCTTAATAAAAGAATCTCACTGATTACAGGCCTCATTGGCTATTAACTCAAGCCTCACTAACTATAGTTGCCTCATTGGCAAAGGTCATTTCTTATCTCATCGACTTGACCTTTCAATACACATTTCAATCATGAAGAAAAAAAAACAAATATAGAGGGACACTCTATTTCACTGAATCCTAATACAACTCTAATCTAACATCATTGATAATGCATTCAGTCATATATCCTCAATATTACATCAGGTGCATACACAACTATATACAATTTCTGGTCAATGCCCTTTTTATATATTTCATAATATCTTCCTCTTCTCATAAAATAGTTTGAAGAGATAACCAATTCCATAAAACTATTTCAGGTAATAACTAAATATTAAACCACAGTTTAGGGTCAAACTAACCCTTCTAGTTATAACTGACATGTAATCCATGTGTGTAAGAGAAGAAGTAATTAAAGTGTCACTACTACCTCAAGATGATGTTGTGCATCTCATAACCAAAGTTAGGTGTTTATTGTAAGTTGTAACACATAACCATGATTAGGAGATCACTACAATTAAATCATAAAACTGTCCACATAAAATCATAAACCAAACCATCATTATGCCATTGAATCACTGTTCTAACCAGAATCATCATTCACATAATCTGATTGTTAAGAATTCTTTACAACTGTAATCAAAATGCCATCATATGCTTAACAAATCATAGTTGCCACAAACAAAAAACTTGATTTGTCTTTTCTCATAACTGAAACCCCAAAAACTGTCATAGTTTGAGGTCATGACAGTCTTCAAACTTAGAATGAATTAAACATTGACAACACAACAAACTGTTTCTTAACATTGACCATAACAGAAACTAAACCCCAAAAATTTGTGGGTATGACAAATATACCAAACTGTGCAAGGAACGAGACATGTAAACAATGATAAAAAATAAACAAGGAGAAAGAGAGGAATGGCTACACCTGGAGTCATCATTTTACAACTAATTTTCAATGGCCTCAACTCATAATAGCTCTGTTATTTTGCTCAAGTCAACATTTGAATTCCAAAATCGGTTATGCAACATATATTCTCCATTAACTTCCATGATGATAACAAAACCCTCGCAGAGAAGAGACAACAGAATGATGAAATGAAATGCTTATTGCAATATTCATGCCTTTTGAGCTGATTAACTGGATGTGCTGGTATGCCCTAAAAAGAGCTCAAAAACAAAACACTACTTTTACCTTTTACTGCTATCAAAAACCTTTTTGGCAGGTTACACAGGAAACCTGAAGCTTCTATGTAATAACATTTCATCCTTCATCCCTTTTACAAAGTAAAAACATTAATCTTGCCTTTGCCTTTATCGAAATGCTTATTCGAGGGCCACATTAAGAGTTGCCACTTTGACATCATATGGTGCTAGGTAATTGCTCTCGAGGTCACAACCTTTATCAAAGCATATGACTTTTAAAACACTTTATGCAATATCCTTAGGCACAAATGAAACCAATGCTATGCCAAATCATAGATATGCATTGACCTTTTACCATTTGACATCATTGCCAATTTGCCACATCACTGTCAAAATGCCAAACAAGATAAAAAACTCCCCCTTTGGCATTGATGTCAAACTATGAAAGATCCACATTTACATGCATTACTGAAACTGAAAGAAACTATGAAAGATCCACATTCACATGCATTACTAAAACTGAAAGAAACTATGAAAGATCCACATACACGTGCATTACTAAAACTAAAAGAAATCAAATTCAATCTAAATCTGATAATGATTTACTTTGAAACACCAAAATGAATTACCATTGAATCTAATTACCAAATACTTGAAGCACCAAAATGAATTAGCACAATTACCACTGAAGTACAATAGTGATGACACAGCTTTACAATTACCACTGAAGCACAATAGTGATGACACAACTTCCCCCCCTTTTGACAACAATGTCAAAGCCATGAAGAAGTACCTGTGCAGAAACTAATGATCAAACCAATAAGCTATCAGAACTAGAGTAAGGAATAAGCAAATGATCACAGTTGTTGTCATATATGAAATAGAAAGCATGAAAGCTGTCAAAGCTCCCCTTGAAATGAACACATGTAATAATATTATTGCAAAGAAGAAGATGTCAAATATGAAAATCATCAAAGAGTAGCTGTATAGAGCAGAACACCACTATACTGTCAAGCAATGTTTCCATACTACTATCAAGTATCAGTACTTACAAATAGTGCATTACCATAACCAACTTTGGATCATCTATCCATGACACCTGACAACACCAAGAATTGAACAAGCAATAACCAATCTGTTGTTACCAAACAGTCTGCCATTGATAATCATGAAAAACATGTGACATGAGTATCAAGAAGGAAATGTTATAGCATTGAATCATCCTCAACACCTCATACTCCACTCTTCATTGTCTTAACACATTTTCACAAAGCAACAAAGATGTAATCATTATGCTAGATTTACATTTACATAATCAACTAGGAACCACCACCTGTAGGTCATGTAGGCCAATTACAAACAACCATCACCACTGTCACTGCCAAAAACCACAAAAGATATAATTTTCTCCCCTTTTTAACAGTAATGTCAAAGGAGCAACCATCAACAAATGACAAAATAGCATTGTGCTAAGCAATCATACCATTAACAAATTAACTTGATCATCTATCAAAAAATTGAACAAGCAGTATTACCATCATGATTACCAATACCAAGAATATCTAGAGTCCACTGAGACAAAAATAATTTGAAACCATTGTCAAGAATATCAAGAGTACCATCTCGACTGCATCAAAACAAAGTCACCTTAACCAAGGACTGAAAAGAATGAATGAGCTCCCCCTAACTGAGTGCACAAGGGCAACAACTAAAATCACTATTAGAACCCTTAATTATTGACAAAAAATAATCTATAGTACAAAAAAATTCACTGTCACCTCCAAAAGAAAAACCTATCATAACATGCAGAGCATGAACCTTGTAAATTAGGAACATTTTCAAGAGCATAAGCAACTCTACTTTTAAGAGCACTTTTCATATCATGAGCATTAGAGCATGAACAACACTGTCACCAACTGCTATCAAAATGTTGTCATTCAATGTCCATACTGTTAAAGAAATTACAAAATGTAAAATTCACTACTGTTACCACCATCAGAAAGAACATTTTCAAGAGGCATGAGCAAATCCATTAACTCCATATCAAAGCATGAATGAATAACCAAATCAATCAAAACAACATGGAGAAATGAAAAAGAAACCAACCCTGTCTGTCACTTATCTCCCAAAGTCACTGTCAGAGAAAACCAAGGCACCGTCAACATTGTTAAAGCACTAGCATATAGAGTTCCTGAACCCACTAAAATAATCAAGGAAAAAAAATAGATACACTATCCCTGGTGAGCACTATCATGATAAATGAAACACTGATATATGCAAACACATTTATCATACAACCTTTTACTATACTGACATACACATGAGATCTTCCATGAAACCACCGAAAAACATGACTGCATTGTCACAATACTTTCATCTTTTCATTGTCAAAGTAGATTAGTATGCTCTATTACAACATATCATATCAAAGACGCCAAATCACTAAAAGTCTCCAAATATGCTACTCAAGCATGCTACTCCATCATGATCAATCATGCTAACTCCATACAACAACACATGAAGAAACTTTATATCTTATGGCATTCACTACTTAATAGAATTCATTGAATGCTATGATGGATATCAACAAAACACTTCATTTTATATACCTCTTCTAAGACACCTCTATCATAAACACTGTCACTTTAAAAAAATTTCACACATTTTGGATCACAGACATTATCATACCAAATCCACTAGCAACTCCTTGCACTTCCATTGACATTGACCAAATTGATCTGCTATACTATAATGGGCACAATGCAAACTACTGAATCTAAACATTATACTTATTTGGCAACTTGTCACATGTTTAGAAAACCATACTCAGAGAACAAGGAGGATTCTTAGTACAATATGCTATCCAAAACTGATATCCTCTTTCAGGGGTTTGATAAATTTAGCATGAAGCCAACTCCCCCTTACTTCATCTATCTCTTTATACACTTATGGATGCAGCATGTGCAAGTTCAGATTCTTTCTCTTTCTGATTATGTTTTCTTCTCGAAACTAGTATAGGACATTTGTTTTCCTTACTTAAGGCATTCACTTGTTTTTGCTTAAACATGTAGCTACCAGTTGGTTTTGTCCTTCCTCTACACCATTGTGCTTTATGTCCAAACATATTGCATTTATAGCACACAATATTGTAGTCTTGAAAAGAATAACTTCTTCTAGGTGATCTGAGAAAATCATACTTTACATTCACCCAACAATTTCTTGCACAATGGCCAACTTTATTGCAATTATAACAAACATTATTGTAGTTTTGTTTTGACCAGCTATAAGAATTTTTCTTTTCATGCCACCCAAAACCATTTCTTATACAATCTCTAGCCCTATGACCGAACTTATGATAGACATAGCAAGAACCATGGAATTGAGAATAGTTAAACTTGACCGAATGATATTGTCTGGTAGATACAGGTCCCAATATCAGCAATTTTATCCTTTACTTTCTCCTTGTAATAATTAGAAATAGTAGAATGATAATTCAGATCTATTTTGTGCCTAGGAGTCTGCCTAACCTTGAAACTCTTCCTATCTATTGTTGCAAAAATTATTTCCTTTTTAACTTCATCTTTAACACCATAGCTTTCCCCTTTTTCATATCCTAAGCTGAAATGATCCTTGTAGTTTTTCTGACTACTCAATATTTAATCTAAAGCATTTGTGCCTTTCACAAACTTCTGTATTTTGACAACATCTAAACTATTCTTTAGATTGACAACTTCACTTTCAAGTCTCAGACATTCAATTTTTTTCACCTCAAGATCAAAATTTTTTACATCTATTATTCTTTTTGCTTCCTCAATTTTAGTTTTTAGACTAATAATCAATTTATCAGATTCATTAACATGTCTCTTTAATTCTACAATCTAATTTCTGGCATTTTCAAATTCTAAGGACACTTTTTCAAAATCTTAACATACCTTGTCCTTGGATTCTTTTTCTTGTTGAAGCTGGTCTTTTAGTCTTCTATTTTCTTCATTAAGTTGTTTGATTGTATCTAGGGCACACATAAGTTCTCCTTCAATGTCAACTCCACAATCTTCTTCATCCTCAAAGAAATCTCTTTCTTCATTTGATTCATTCATATTTACCACAAATTCATCTAGTTCAGTATTACAGATCATTTCTTGTATAGGATTGTTCTTTTGCTTGACACTAGTGTTTTTCTTTTGAGTTCTATTTTTTTACACTTACCCATGATGAGTACTCCATGACCAGGAAATCCTAAGGTTGGTTAGACATACTGGACAAGGGTCTAGCTTTGATACCACTTGGAGTATAATACCACTAAGAGGGGGGGAGTGAATCAGTGGTATACAAATTTTAACAAGACTTAGTGACTTTAAAATCTGTATTTCAGAACTTTGATACAAAAAGAATTCCTATTGACTGTAGATGACATCATGACAGCCTTGGACAAATAAAATAGATTGATGAAAGTCAAGAATGCATTAAATCAATGTAGAGACTGTAAACAATGACTCATTATCATAAATCTTAACACATAGAGACTAACTGTGAAATATGATTGTTCATAAAGTGGACATGCACAACATCATTGTTTCAAATAGTGATATAAGATAAGTATGTGTTCATATAGACCAAAGCAAATTAAATGACTTTAAAACAAATGAGAAATGATAAGCAACTACACATGAGAAACAAACTCATCAATGACAATCCATAACACAAATATTGTCTTGAGTGGAAAACCCTCTGGGGCATAAAAACCTCTCGAAAAAGTGCTTCACTGGATTAATAAAAGAATCTAACTGATTACAGGCCTCACTGGCTATTAACTCAAGCCTCATTGGCTATAGTTGCCTCACTAGCAAAGGTCATTTCTTATCTCACTGACTTGACCTTTCAATACACGTTTCAATAATGAAGAAAAAAAACAAATACAGAGGGACACTCTTTTTCATTGAATACAGCTCTAATCTAACATCATTGATAATGCATTCAGTCATATATCCTCAACATTACATTAGGTGTATACACAACTATATACAATTTCTGCTCAATGCCCTTTTTATATATCTCATAATATGTTCCTCTTCTCATAAAATAGTTTGAAGAGATAACTGAGTCCATAAAACTATTTTAGGTAATAAATGAATATTAAACCATAGTTTAGGGTCAAACTAACCCTTGTAGTTATAACTAACATGTAGTCCATAACTGCCATTTGTGTAAGACAAGAAGTAATTAAAGTGTCACTATTGCCTCAAGATGATGTTGTGCATCTCATAACCAAAGTTAGGTGTTCATTGTAAGTTGTAACACATAACCGTGATTAGGAGATCACAACAATTAAATCATAAGACTGTCCACATAAAATCATAAACCAAACCATCATTATGCCATCAAATCACTATTCTGACTAGAATCATCATTCACATAATGTGATTGTTAAGAATTCTTTACAACTGTAATCAAAATGCCATCATATGCTTAATAAATCACTGTTGCCATGAACAGAAAACATGTTTAGTGTTTTCTCATAACCAAAACCCCAAAAACTGTCACAACTTGAGGTCATAACAGTCTTCAAACTTAGAATGAATTAAACATTGACAACACAACAAACTATTTTTTAACATTGACCATAACAGAAATGAAACCCCAAAAATTTGTGCATATGACAAATATACCAAACTGTGCAAGGAACGAGACATGTAAACAACCATAAAAAATAAACAAGGAGAAAGAGAGGAAGGGGTGCACCTAGAGTCATCATTTTACAACTAATTTTGAATGGCCTCAACTCATAATAGCTCTATTATTTTACTAAAGCCAACATTTGAATTCTAAAACCGGTTATGCAACAGATTCTCCATTAACTTCCATGATGATATCAAAACCCTCACAAAGAAGAGATAGCAAAATGATGAAATGAAATCCTTATTGCAATATTCATGAGTTTTGAGCTGATTAATCGGATGTGCCAGTATGCCCTAAAAAGAGCTCAAAAACAAAACTCTACTTTTACCTCTTACTATTGTCAAAAACCTTTTTGGCAGGTTACACAGGAAACCCGAAGCTTCTATGTAATAACATTTCATCCTTCATCCTATTTGCAAAGTAAAAACATTAATCTTGCCTTTGCCTTTATAAAAATGCTTATTGGGGGGCCACATTAAGAATTGCCACTTTGACATCATATGGTGCTAGGTAATTGCTCTCGAGGTCACAACCTTTATAAAGGCATATGACTTAACACTTTATACAATATCCTTAGGCACAAATGAAACCAATGCTATGCCAAATCACAAATATGCATTGACCTTTTTCCATTTGACATCATTGCCAATTTGCCACATCACTACCAAAATGCCAAACGGGATAACATCTCTAACTCCTCTCTTTCTTTGATGTGGGTTGTTTTAGTTCCTTCTATTTTGTTGGGTCATTTGGAAAGAGAGAAACAATAGGATCTTAAAAGATTCTAAGACTAAATTTGTTAGATTGTCCTTCAAGATTTTTGGTGCCATAAAAGAGAATTTCTTGGTGGTTATATGTTGTTTAGAATTTGACTCAGATACAACGTAAGCTAGACTCTAATGCGACACTTGAATTGTAATGTACCCTTTTCAAAATGGGATAATAATAATAATAATAATAATAATAATAATAATGATAATATAAAATTAAAATATTAAAGTTTATTTTAAATAATACTCACTCAAATAAGGGTTATGAAAAAAATCCGAAGTGTTGTCTTTTAGGGAAAGCTTTATTTACGAGAGACCAAGTAAGGAGGAGGCATGCATTGATGAACAATTTTATTTCTGATTTCTACTCTTTCATGGAACATGCCCCTCAAGGTCTTAAATTAGAGGACGAAAACCCTCTAATTTTGATTGTTGAGTCAGTGGATGAATCCCCTGACTCAGGCAGGTTTAGAGACATTTCAAAGGTATTTTAGTGAAGATAGACCAATTCATATTTGGGATAATTAATAGCAGATGCAAAGGATATAAGTTCCATCTTCCCTAAAATATATTCTAAATATTATATCTAAATTAAAATAAATTGTTAAAACTAAAATATTTGGAGTTGATATCATATTCATAATTAATTATCCTACTATAATTGTGAGTTAGATTTTCTTATACTTAAAGAAAATATAAAAATTTAAATGAGTCATTACATGAACTGTACCCTTTCTATGGGCGACTGCCTAGCCACTCCCACTCTTGTGGAAAGAGCTAGTCAAGTGAAGGTATAACTAGGGGGTTGTTTTGTTCATGAGGAAGTAGAATGTCACAGATCATGGTTGGATTATTTGTGCGATGTGTATTTGTGTATGTTTGATGAATGTATTGATGAAAGCATTCAATGGTTATTATTTTTGAAGTAGTTTCTTGCTTTTGTAGTGTTTTGTGCTTAATTTTGCATTCTTGCATCCTTATAGGTCACCGTTGACGAAGCAAACAAGTCAATCTTGCAACTTAACTCATGGTATGTTTATTTATTTGCAATTTCAATTTTTATCATTAATATCTCAAATATCAAACTAATACTAGTCTTTGCAAGTACAATTGTGAAAAATTGACAACAAGTAAAGCCTATTTTAGGAATGGTACCTACCTTTCATGTAGACTACCATCCTTGAGGTGGTGAATATGTAAGCACTAAAAATGTGCATGATCTTGCACAATGACCCCATGATGACATGTATTTCTAATCACATTCATGGAAGCGTGAATAATAGCTACCTTCAATAGTACTCCTCTTGGCGACACATGCTGCATGGTTTTTCCTTTATTGGTTCTTCAATTTCATAACCACTCTTCTCCCCTCTTTCTCAATTCTTCTCTTGTCACATTCTTTGTCTTTCCTACATGCTTATTTTTTTCCTTTTCATGCTAATTCCACCATTCAACACCCTTTTTTTAAGGTCTCTAACCCTAGGCATCCTCTAAGAAGCCTAACAAACCAAACCCATGTCTTTGTTTTTACCCATCTTTCCTCCTTTTTGAGTCACCCTATTAATTGTTAGATCTACTTGAGTGACCCTACCTTTTTGCATCATTTAGCATGACTCTTGTGGTAGATCACCATCTGAATCTTTCATTAAGCATACGCAACTGTTAAAGTTCACCTAGGTGCCATTCTTTTGGGGCCACCCATAGGTCACCCAAGGTGAGCCAAGGGGTCACCTTGGATGACCTTCCCTATTAAAAGGGCTGATCCTTGTAGATTTTAAACATGAGTTCTCCTTCAATTTGAGCTAAAAAGGACCTCATTTTTGCACATTTGGCATTCAATGTTAATCTAAACTTAAAGGAGGCCATAATTAACTCATTTAACATTCCCAATCCACTAAGTTTAGCCCATTTGATCTATTTTAACTTATCTCTAACTCCTCCTAACAACCATTCCTCCATGAGTGATAAGTTTTTAGCTCATATCACTATTTAATCAGTTGAGTCTAGAAGCAAATCAATTGGGTTTGACTGATCAATCAAGAAAGTTAACTCTCCAATCATGAGAGTTAATTATTTAATCATCCCCACCCCCCTTGTACTCATCTAACTTATAAATAATCCCATATTATAAGCATTAGAAGAGGCAAATTGAAGAATTCTAGTCATTCATAGCTTTTAAGTTTGCTGTCCATTAGTACTTAGGTGCTCATGCATGATGCATGTGCCTTTTGTTTTCCATTGTTATGTCATTCAATCTTTCAAAAGCTTCATTAGAGTATTCTTATACTTTCATTTTTCCCATATCCATAGCCATAGTGTTGAATTAGTGCTTTCATAAGCACTCATAGGCTCACCTTGAGCTCATCTCAGTCCAATCTTTCAAAAGCTTCATCATTGCAAATCCATTGCTCTATCCTCACTTACCACCAAGAGGAGGACCCCACAATTGCAAGAGGACAAAGAGGTTATTGATAAAAAAGAACTCCTAAGAGTAGTGCAAATCTCATGTGCTAAGCTATTATAGATTCCTTTCATGTTTTTTGTAGTAATTAGATAATGAAAATTTGCTCTTGAGGAAAGTAAGTTATTATTTTGATTTTGATAGGAATTGTTAGTTTTCTTTAGTTTCATTGCAATATATTAGAGTGCAATTAACTTTTCATATATTAAATCGTTTTCTTTCATTAGTTAGATCTTTTCTTGCTTTCCTAGAGTAGATTTCAAAAATCGTCAAAAACACAAAAAAATAGAATAGCATTGTATTAGGTAAACTTCATTATAATGTGAATTCATAGAGAATTGTTCTATTTATTCAAGAAAAATACAAAAATATAGATTGCATATGAAAAAGTTGCATCCATACACAAAAATACAAAAAACATAAAAATATTAGGAAAATCCAAAAGCGTTCAAACCCTCAATCTCATAACAAGGTAATCATATTCATGTTAGAAATAAACCCTTGATAAAATTACAAGGTAAAAATTCAAAAGAAATCAAAAGCCAAGCCTAGGTCAAAGAAAGTCAACATACACTGACTCTCTTAGAATAACAAGTGGATGTGCCCAGAACTTAGAGGAGAGTGGGTCAATGAAGTTCAAGAATAACTAGAGGAAATAAACCTAAGACCACAACTCACACAAGAGCAACAACACATCACTAGAGTTGTATAACAAGACATACAAATTCAACAATGCCTCCAAGACCATGAGGCTAGATTACAATGTGATAGAGACATAAACGAAACAAATAGACATCTATATAGGCATTGGAATCAAGGAAACCCCAACAGGAGACAAATCACAAGTGACCCTTTGGGTCATATCATCATTTCAAAAAAAACTACCATAGAAAGAATAAGGAAAATCTAAAAGAACAATAGGCTCCAAATTAGGCCAACCGCACTTCTCAAGGTTTTTCTCCCAAGCAAACATAACAACCTCTGGGTCCTGCCTTTTCTCAATTGGCTCCTACCACGAGAGCGAGAGTGACTTGGAGGTCACCAAAAGCAAGGAGAGGGTTCATGTGTTGTTTTAGAGATGACTCATCCACAATTGTGCTTATGTCACATTTCAAGGAGTACAACCAAAAGGAAAAGATGTGTGAAAATTAAATAATGGGAAGAACTAGTGAGAATGCAATTATTTCCTATAACTATGGTAAAAGGAAAACAAACTACACATGCAAATTCAAAGCTACATTATCAAAAAATTATGGGAGAGGAAAACATGCAAGAAAGATTGTAGAATAACTATTTGTAGCAAAGCTTCCTTAAACATATGCTACTTCAAGCTTTAGAGAAACAACCTGTATGAAATTGAAACATCCAAAAGTCTTCAAATAATAAAAAATATTCAAGAAGTAAATAGTTGCTTCAAAATAGTATTCATAAATTGCTATAGTCATGGATTGCTAGATCTGTTGAATGCTCACAAATGATTTGAATGAATCAAAATTGAGGAGGATCTAGAATAAGAAGGAAAACAAAAGATAAGGAAAACCTATGGATTTAGAAACAAGATGTTGAAGGATGAAGTAAAATACAAAATAAGAAAACATAAGGAAATATTTTTAAATGGGTCATATGTAAATTTAAATCACCCAAGATGCTACTACAAATATGGTAAGGTCTCAACAATTGTTGGGTTGTTCAACTATGAAAAGTCTATAAATGGTATACAAAATCACAAGGAAACATTAAAAAGTCAAATTGGCAATTGTAGTAGTGAGTAAAAGGATGTGGAAACTAGCTAAATGATGTCTTAAACATCCTAGGGATGTGGTCTCTAAACTAGGTGCAATAATATTAGAAATTATAGAGCATGAAATTTATGACTCTATAGGTAATAAAATTGAGATAAGAAAAATAAATCTAGAAGAAGAGAAGAATAAAGCATTTAATGTAGCCCATAGGCAATATAATTGATTAAGTAATTGAATTGGATTAATTGGCAATGAGATTGGTTATGTATATACACAACTAATATGTTGCATTAATAATAAGAGGTTGAAATACCCCAACAAATGCATTAGAATTTAAAAATAAAGAAGCAAATTAGACCTAAATAAAATGTCACATAGCCTATTTAATGGGGTTCCTAAAAGGACATATGAAGTCTAAAGAACCATAAGAATGTCCACACTAGAATTTTATAAGTTCCAAATGTTTTTTTATCACCAATACATAAAAACATTTCCTTTTCATTATATAAAATCTTTAATTTTCTTATCAAGTTTTCACGATATAATATTTCAGTAGTCCTAACATGTAAAACTATCAAATTTTGGTGATCTTTAATACCTTAATATTTATCAGAATCCTTATTATCTCTACTTTAAAATCCCTTAATATTCTCTTTTGAAGAATAGCACAACCAACTCAACCAAACTCCTATGTGAGAACAACAATGCCTCTCAAGTTGACTTTTATTTCCCTAATTTTATAACAAAAAATCATCAAAAAATAAATTCACAAGGTCATATGACATGGTCATATCAACCCTGATATTCCTAAAAATCCTTATAATGGTTGATTTTGGAATGATCTCATGACTTCTAAATTCATCGACACCAAGATCTTAATCAGATATCTATTATCAGAAAAATGATCTTCCTTTTGAGAGGCTATTTTTTATAAAATATGAAAAAAAGTTATCCCACTTTGCTAGATATCACTTGGTATGATCCATGAATATAAAACAAAACTAAGATAAATATCATATGTAAAAGTTGAGTGTCGCTCAAGATACCTTAATATCCAATATATTTAGAAATAGAATATATGCTTAGAATAAGAAAATACCATAGAATGCTTCTTAAGGAAGAAGCTTGTTCATCCTATATCTTGAACATGAGATCCAAATAAAATACAATAATCTTCATAGATGCCTTACAATGATATTGACATCCTATGTATAGATATGATTTCCCAACCTTTGATATAGAGTTTTCTCTCAGCCAAGCATGATATTGTTGGATTTTATGAAGCCTAGATAGATTCTAGAGTTAGACAACTACCTATGGTATTATTTCATAGCTTAAAGGAGCATTTAAATTGGACAAATTGGAGAGTTGAACAACAGAGGTTGTAATATGGAGTAATTGTGACAAAATTATTGTGTTCTTCATATTTCCTAGTTGATAATAATTTCATGTTTATATATTTATAGCTACACTTATAGTTGAAAATACACTCCTTATACTTTGGTAAGAAGAAATACATAATGATCAATAAAAACATGATTTAAGGTTAATGATTTTTTGCACTTTGATTCATGATATTTTAAGAATTAGTGTCATTTATACTTTTATACAGTTAGGATTTGAACTCTTTATATGTAGTTAAGATATGAAAGATCAATTCGTTGCATTGTATCTCTTTTTTACCTATGTGCAATAAAAGGATGTTGTAAAACTACTATCTTATCACACCTATACCTCTTTTACTCATTTTTACTTTACACTTAATTCATACTCAACTTTTTATGTCTTGATATTCTCAAGATATTAGTACATGCACATTCTATACACCAAATTAGTTCTTATAAGATTGTTATGATTCTCTATGAACTAAACTACTTTTGTAACTACATGCTTCAACTCTCAACTAACTTTAAGATTCTCAATATATGTTTTTGTGAATGATATGATTGTGAGATGACTACATAACAAAGTCCTCTACATAACACATATGCTTTTGGTCATAATAACAATAGTGTTAATATGACTATAAAACTCAGAGATTCGACTAATGAAATAGCCCTCAATAATGGCATGTCCTCTATCTTGGATTTTTGGTTGATTTCATTGGATTTGATCTTTTTGACTAACATAATAACAATATTTACCTTCAAACTTCATCTTTAAGTAACAACTCTCTCAAACATTGGTCAATCTTCCTTCCATTTTAAGATAAGTCAATTTTATTTTCCAATAAACAAAATTTGAGGTATTGCTTTGGAGGATTTATGCAAATTATAATCTACTGATTTAAGAACTTAAAAATAGGTAATTCTCAAAGATATAAATGTCAAAAATAGCCATACAATAATATATTGCAACTTAAACATTCCTCACTTTTAGAAGAAAAAGCCAAATCTTTTATAGAAATAAAGACTCCAAAAAATTATAAAAGATCTTTCCAAAAATAAACACACATTCTAAGTTATTTTCTATATGCTTACTCACAAACATACCCAAAAACATCCAAATCTTGTTTTTAAGTTATACTATCCCACTCCAAATATAAATTATTACAATTTTTTAAAAAAAATTAAAAGAAATACAAACATTCAACTTGAAAATTCAATAAACAAACCATTTATGAATGTTGAATGAAATGCTTAATTCTAAATATCTAATAATTTATTGGGAAATTTAAAAAAAAACTAAATTTAAAATGAAATACAAACATATAAATGTTAAATTGAAATGCCTATTTCTAATTAAATTTTAAAAGAAATACAAACATACAAATGTTAGATTGAAATGCTTGTTTCTAAATATCTAGTAATTTTTTTAGCTTAGGTCTTCCCTTTTTAAGTTCTAGAGTCATCTCTTCTAGGGAGGTTGAATCTTATATATATAAAATGTGATTTATAAGACGATCTTGAATATCTCAATGTACCTTGGGCCTTCGTACTCTTCAACAAAACTTCACAAATCAATAGCATTATGTTCCTTGCAATGCTCCACCCTAAAAGTGTCTAAATTAAGAAGTATTATTGTTAAAGAGAGACACTATCTTCAAACATCTACTTGACATGTGGAAATTTTAAAAGTCTTTGTTCTGGTATTCCTCCAGACTCACTGGCCATGGGAGATGCCCAACTTCACAGTAGAATCTAAACCTCTGGAAAGCTTGTATACCAGCCATTGACACATCATATTTGTGTAATGTAGATTTCAATCTCCACCAACTTCATGACTCCAATTCCTCCTCCTCAGCACTCTTTCTAGTCTTGCAGGCCTCCTGGGATTCCACCTGCTCTTTTAGCTAGTTTATTTCTTTCCTGAGAGCATCCACCTGCTCCTTCATTTCCTCTTTTATTTCTTCCTTGAGGGCATCTAGTTGCATTAATAATGTTTTCTCTACCCTATTTTTTTCTTGCACAACTATGATCATGTTCTCTGGTCCTACTATTTCACTGCTTACAAAATAATCTCGACCTTTATTGACATCTTTCAATGGCATCGGTTGATCATTGGCACATTCCTTCAATTTCAATCACTCCCTGTTGCTTCTTTTAGGAATGTCTGTATGCTTAGAATTTGTAGCGTCAATCTCTTTGATGTCGTCTTGGGACTTCTCTGCTGGCAGGTCTTTGTTTTCAAAACCCCTTGACAATTTAGTTGTATCTCTTCCATTGTATGTCCCATCTATCTTTTCCTCATTGTTGGTTATCATTTAGCTCTCTTTCTTTATGCAATGCTCAACGATCTCTTGTAGTGATGGTTCCTTGGGTGCTGGTTCTGATTTTCGAGCCCCTTTTGGTTTTGGCTTATAGGTTTTAAGAACACCACTATTGTTCCATCTCTATAGAAAAACGTTATCGAACTTAATTAGAATTATTTAAGCGCGCACTACATATGTATATAAAATTTCTCTTTAAACTTATGTATACCTGTACAAGAATATTTATATTGTCCTCAAATTCCCAACAAATAAAGATCGAAGTAATCAACTCAACCTGCCATCCATCCAAATCCTTAGCTTCATTGTTTATAAGGAAGATATTCTAGACCAGTCGATGGTAGGTTGATTTTGATATTCATGCAAGTGACCAAAGTTTCAGTGGGTTGATTCTGATAAGGGAGCTATTGTTCGTAAGATACAATGAAGGAGAGTGAGACGCATTTTGCTACTTCCAAAAAATGGCTACAGATTTTTGAAAACTGCCTTGGGAGTGGAAGTGTCTCCTTTGTTGATTTTTTTTAGCTCAGAAGGTGGGCCCATGTGGAGGGTGGAAGTTGGTTAATGGAAACTCAAGTTGGATATTTAGCAACAACAAGATTTGTTTTTTATTATTAGAATGTTTCTTGAGTTGTGAGGTGGAGATAACACCAAGAGTGATTTTATGTGTAAGGAAAGCCAAGTTATGTAAAGAAAGTTTCTTTTCTCTTGCATCAGCAACGCTATATATGTAAGATTGTTGTAGAAACAAGTCATTGTATTATGTGTGGAAAGTTTGTTGTTGAAGCTGAATAGAAGATCCAACATTTGCAATTTTTTCCCCATATTGGGGTTTCCTAGGTATATCTGTGTTATTGTTTATTTGTGTATGGCTTCTTGTTTTTTTTCTTCCATTATTATTAGTTGTTAATTAACCCAAAGTATTGATTGTTATAAATCAGATAGAGGTTCTATTCTATGAATTTATTGTGCAATTAATCTATAACTGAGTTATAAGAAATTAACATGGTATCAAAGCTCTAAACTTTGAATACAAAGCCAAGATTTGTGATGCAGATTTCAACAAAAAAAATTTAAATTTTCATCTCCAGTTTCTTCTATGGCTATGGTAGCTAGTGTTCGATATGAGGATAGGCTTGAGGGTGCATCCAACTTCTTATAGTGGAAGGTTCAGATTACATCTGTTCTCAAGGAGAACAGGTTGTGGACCTATGCTAGTACAAAGATGGTACCACCAACAAATGATCATGTTGCCCTAGATTTGCATGAAGTCAAGGAGGCCAAGGCTCAGAGGATTATCCTAGATAGGGTAAGAGATCATCTAATTCCTCATCTATCAAGGACAGACACCACCAAGGAGATGTGGGATTCACTCACAAAACTTTATTAGAGCAACTATTAGAGTTGTAAGATTATGTTGAAGGATAAATTGCATAACACCAAGATGTCTAAAAGCAAGAACGTGACATCTTGTCCAAGGTGACACAGGTCAGGGCTGAGCTGGTTGCTGTTGGAGAGATGATTGATGAAGACGAGTTGGTGTGTATAGCCTTGAATGGTTTTTTGAAGCACTGGGAAGTGTTTGTCAAGTGTGTTGTCGACATAGATTGACTACCTGATTGGGTGAGGCTTTGGGATGATTTCATTCAGGAGGAGATCCATGAAGGTGCTCATCGAGGAGATCAGACAAAGAAGGGTCAAGACGAAGAAAATCTTGCTCTTGCAATCAAGGGCAAGAAAAAGTCCAATAAAGGGCAAACAAAAGGTTCTTCCAAGAACGGGAAGAAGAAAGATCTGAGTAAGATAAAAAAAATTTGTTGCCATCAGATGGGTCACTGTGCAAGTCAATGTCTGAATAAGAAAAATAAGGACAAGCAAAAGAAGCAAGTTGCTGCCAAGCAGAGGTGGACGAGTTTGCATCACAATTTGAGAATGAGTTTTCACTCATTGCCTGTCTCTCAAGTTCAATTGCCAACAGGGTATGGTATATTGATAGTGGGGCTTCTTGCCACATGATGGGAGTCAGAGAATGCTTCACCAAGTTGGAGGAGAAGAAGTTGGATTTCTATATTGAGCTTGGAGACAATGCCAAATACCATGCAACTGGTATTGGCACTGTCAAGTTTCAAAGGGAGCCTGGAAAACCCTTATTGGTGGAGGATTTGTTGTATGTCCATGGCATGACGAAGAATTTAATCTCAATTTCTACTTTGGAGGACAAGGGTTACATCATAAACTTTGAAAGGGGCAAAGTCTATATTTGTCCCAAGGATTCCAAGGTTGTAAAAGTGATTGGAGTCAGGCATGAAAACTTGTTTCAGTTATAGTTTGAGCTAGCCCATGTGTTGGTAAAAAGTTGTAGAGGGCTAGGAGAATTGTGGTATAGGAGGATGTCTCATCTTCACCATGGAGCACTTAATGTGCTCAAGAAAATAGTGACGGGGCTGCCTGAGATGAAGACATAAAACCATGAGGTGTGCAAGGGTTGTGCTCTTGGGAAATATGCCAAGACCATTTTTCCTAGTAGTGACACTAGATCCAAAGGGATTTTGGATCTCCTACACTTAGATGTGTGTGGGCCAATGTCAATAGTATCCTTGAATGGGTATGAGTATTATGTTACTTTCATTGAGGACTTCTCTAGGACGACATGGATATATTTTTTGAAGAACAAAGATGAGGTCTTCAGTAGGTTCAAAGAGTTTAAGGCTCTTGTGGAGAACCAAACAGAGAGGAAGATCAAGATACTGAGGTCTGATAATGGAGGCAAGTATACCTCGAATGCATTCAAAGATTTATGTACTCAGGAAGGTATTGAGAAAGAGATGATAGTTCCATGCAACCCTCAATAGAATGGGGTTGCTGAATTAAAAAACAAGGCTATAATTGGAGTAGCCAAGGCCATGCTTCATGATCAAGGTCTACCTTGGTTCTTATGGGTAGAAGCTTGCAATACAGCTGTGTATTTGCAGAATAGGAGCCCTCACAAAGTGTTGGGCAAATTGACTCCAGAAGAGGCGTTTACTGGTAAGAAACTAGATTTGGAGCACATTCGCATCTTTGGATGCCTTGTGTATTGTCACATTCATGTGGAGAAGATAACCAAGTTGGAACCAACTACAGAGAAGGGTATCCTTGTTGGGTATAGTGAAACCTCTAAGGCCTACCAGGTTTACATTCCTGCCCTTAGGAAAATAGTTACTCGTAGGGATGTGAAGTTTGAGGAAGAGAGGCCTCTTCAGAAGTCTAGCAAATTGATGAATGAGGAGAAGCAACCACCCATGGTTGAGGCAGAACAAATCCCTCAAACTTCAGTCCCGCAAGCTGGAGAGAAAAGCAAGCAGGCCAAGCAAGTTGATCAGAAAGAGGAACAAATAATTCCTCAGGCTCAGATTCCTATTACTAAGAAGAAGAGAAATAGAGCAGCTGAGCAGACACTAAGAGAGGCCCAGAAGTATGTTGGTGATCCATAGGATTCAGTTAGATAGAGAAAAGCTCCCAAACATTATTCTAATTATGTGGCACTTATGAATGAATTAATTGAAGAGGTGCCTTCCAGCTTTCAGGAGGCATCCAAGCACCAAGTATGGAGGGATGCCATGGTGGAAGAGTATTCTTCCATCATGAAGAATAGCATGTCGGAGGTAGTACCTCAGCCCGAAGGTAAGTTTGTGGTGGGCTCAAGATGGCTATATAAGATTAAGCATGCTGCAGATGGTAGTATGGAAAAATTCAAAGCCCAGTTTGTGGCTAAGGGGTTTTCTCAGAAGGAAGGAGTCGACTACGAAGAGACTTTTGCTCCAGTAGCCAAGTACTCATCCATAAGAGCTATCTTTTCTATAGTAGCACATATGGGTTGGAGGATTCACTAGATGGATGTAAAGACGGCCTTCCTCAATGGAGAGATTGAGGAAGAGATTTACATAGAACCAGAAGGATTTGAAGCACATGGGAGGGATTCTCATGTATGTAGGTTGAGAAGAGCATTGTATGGGCTCAAGTAGGCTACCAGGGCATGGTATTCAAGTATTGACAGTTACTTGCAGAGCGTGGGCTTCATCAAGAGTGAGGCAGATCCTAACCTGTACTATGTTTAGGTGAAGGATGAACTTCTCATATTGGTGTTGTATGTTGATGACCTATTTCTCATAGGGTCAGAGGAGCTCATAGCCCACTACAAGTAGGATCTTGCAGGAGAGTTTGAGATGAAGGACTTGGGGTTGATGCACTACTTTCTGGGATTGGAGTTGTGGCAGAAAGAGGGAGAGATCTTCCTTGGACACTTGGGAAGCACATAATTGATATCCTGAAGTGATTTAGGATGGAGGACTATAAGCCCATGTCCATGCCACTTGTGACCAACTAGAAGAAGATTGATGCTTCTAGATCAGAGGCAGTGGACCCAACTTTATACAAATAGTTGATAGGCTCTCTTTTGTATCTAGTCAACACCAGGCCAAACATTTTTTTTGTAGTGAACTGACTTAGTCAGTTTATGGTGGAACCTAAACATGTGCACTGAATAGCTGTGAAACATGTTTTGAGGTATCTCCAAGGCACAATTGATTATGGGTTGAAGTATGCTCAAGAGGATGGAGTGAAGCTTAAGGGGTTCACCGGTGCAGATTGGGTAGGTAGTACAGATGATCAAAAGAGCACTTCAGGGAGCAGTTTTAGTTTGGGATCAGGAGTAGTCTCTTGGTATAGTAGGAAACAAAAATCAGTTGCATTGAGTTCTGTGGAGGCCGAGTATATGGAAGCTAGTATGGCTACATGTGAGGCTATATGGCTTCGAAAACTTCTAGCTAGGCTCTTTGATTAGGACCTAGATCCTACAGTCATTTACTATGATAATCAGAGTTGTATCAAACTCTCTGAGAATCCAGTGTTTCATGACAAGTCAAAGCACATTGAGATCAAGTACCACTTAATTAGAGATTGTGTGGAGAAGAAGATAGTGAAGCTCTAGTACATTCCTACTGACGAACAGATAGAAGATATCTTGACCAAACCCTTGATGAAGAGTAAGTTTGTATACTTCAGGGATAAGCTGGGTGTTGTGCAGAACACCTTCCTCACTAAGAGGGTGTGTTGATTTTTTGTAGCTCAGAAGGTGGGCCCTTGTGGAGGGTGGAAGTTGCTTAAGGGAAACTTGAGTTAGATATTTAGCAACAACATGACCTCTTTTTTATTAATAGAATGTTTCTTGAGTTGTGAGGTTGAGATAACACCAAGAGTGATTTTATGTGTAAGGAAAGCCAAGTTGTCATGCATCAGCAGGGCTGTATATGTAAGATTACTGTAGAAACAAGTCATTGTATTATGTGTGGAAAGTTTGTTGTTGAGGCTAAATAGAAGTTTCAACATTTGTAGGTTTTTCCCCATATTGGGGTTTCCTAGGTATATCTGTGTTATTGTTTATTTGTTTATGTCTTCTAGTTATTTTTTGCTTCCACTGTTATTAGCTGTTAATTAACATAGAGTATTGATTGTTATAAATTAAATAGAGGTTCTATTCTATGAATTTATTATGCAATTAATCTGTAACTAGGTTATAAGAAATTAACATGCTCACCTACCATCGACTAGTCTAGAATATCTTTCGGCTGGGCTTAAACAACACACTCTAAGCTTTGACTTAGATGTGTGTTGGTGGGCCCTCTCCAACTTTGTTTCTATCCCAAAAAAATCCATCGAGCATTTCCACAAATTGTGACTGTCCTCACTCTTGGCTACTACTGCGGTTAGTTTTAAATTGGGATAACTTTAACTTGAATCCCTCTCCCTCCCGCTCAATTAATCCAAGCTCTAGTTATGTGGATGCTTTTTTTGCAAGCAGTCACATTGTTTCACCTTATACAACAAATAGTTCTCCAAATTAGTTAACATTTGCTAGTGTCCTACAGCCTGTGCCAAAATGGGAGCTTGTGAACTATTTAACCGAATGCCACAAAGAAATGTGGTTTCATGAAATACGATGACTGTAGGATACCATAAAATGGATTTGTTGAAAAGGATTTAGAAACTTTCAAGCAAATGTGATTGGCAGGGGTAAAGCCAAACTCCACAACCTTTACTAGTATCCTCCCTGCTTGTGCCAATATGGGAGCTTTGAGACAGCGTATGGACATCCATCGAAGGATAAAGGACAGAGGAATTTTGTTAGATGTTGTAGTTGTAACTACCTTGGCAAACATGTATACAAAATGTGGAAGCACATACAAGCTATGTGAAGTACTTGACACGATACCTCAAAGAGATGACATCTCATGGAATGCCATGATTATAGGATATGCAAATGTAGACAAGGTACATGACCTGTTTGATAGAATGCCTCAAAGAAATGTGTTCTCATGAAATCCCCTAGTTGCAGGATATTAATAAAATGGATTTGTTGAAAAGGCTCTAGAAACTTTCAAGAAAATACAATTGGATGGCATATAGCCAGAAACCTTTGCTAGTATCCTCCTAGCTTGTGCCAAGTGGGAGATTTGGAATAGGATATGGACATCCATCAAAGCATAAAGGATAGAAGAATTTTGTTAGATATTATAGTTGTTATTGCTTTGGTAGACATGTATGCAAAATGTGGAAGCATATACAAGGCACATGAACTATTTGAAAAAATGCCTTAACGAAATGTAATCTCGTGGAATGCCATTATGAAAAAAATGGTTTTGTTGACAAGGCTTTAGAAACACTCAAGCAAATGAAATTGGTAGTTGTGAAGCCAACATCCTCCTTGCCTGTGCCAAAATGGGAGCTTTGGAACAGGGTATGAACATCCATCAAAGCATTAATGGAAGGGGGATTTTTGTCAGATATTATAGTTGGAAATGCTCTAGTAGACATGTATGGAAAATGTGGAAGAATAGACAAGGAACATTAACTATATGACAAAATGCCTCCAAGAAATGTGGTCTCATGGAATGCAATGATTTTGGGATATTCACAAAATGGAGTTTGCAAGGATGTTTCCAATATCATTGAATTAATGAAGCACTTTGGAACATATCCTGACATTACAAGCTTTCTTTGTGTTCTATGTGCATGTATCCATGCAAGTTTAGTGGATGAGGGCTGCACATGCTTCAATCATATGAGTAACCCTTATTGTATTACACCTTTTATCAGAAAAATGGGAACAATAGCATAAACAACTAGTTATCTGATAACTCAATAGAATTGAAACAAATAAGATCAGTCACAAAGAGCACAATACCTTGCAAACCTTTCTATTCTGTGACTTCCATTGGTTGCCTAGCTTGAATTGATCTCGTGTATGAATAGAGCCCTCAAAAGCTGCACTTCCTTGCTTTTTTCCAAGATGACAATGGAGAATGGCTTTTGATAGTTTTTGCAATGAAGAGGATCTTCACAATACAATGATAATGGTGATAATGGTGTGACAATTGATCTTAAGCTATGGAGTGACTTGTGCTAAATGCACACTATGATTCCTACAGAGTAAGTTTATAAAAAGCTTGGATCCTTCAAATGGAGGAATAGGGGTTGTATTTGTAGATTTGTGAGAAATAAGATCAATGGTGTAGAATGAATAAGAAGATCAATGGTTGAGGAAATTTGAGAGGATGTGCGCGAATAGCGAGACAACAAGTGTCCTACTCTATTTTGAGATATGGGAGTTAACAGAATAGATTGAGGAGTCAACTGAGATGACTGACCAGTCAAGATAATAGATTGAGGAGTTAACTAATATGACTGGAGGAGAAATGGGACATGTGGGTGAGGGGATATTAGCTAATGAAATATTTAAAATATTTAATTACAGGTGCACATGGATTAATTGAATTTTTTTTGTATTAATTCAATTTTGGAGGAAATAAATAATTTAAATAAATATTTGGATTTATTTAAATATAGAGAATGATTTGATATTTATGGATTTGAAGATTTTCGAATTTAGAAGAATTAATTAAACAATTTGGTATTATTTAATTTAGAATGACTTTAGAAGAATTTGGATGACTTAATTAAATAAATGATTTATTTAATTTTTTGGAGAAATATGAATCAAATTAATTAATTGATTTATTTATTTATTGATAGAGGAATTTAAAATGAAATAAATATTTAAAATATTTATTTAGCTAGAGTCGCTTCACTTTTTAGGTGTATACATTTTGCCCCTCTTTGATGTAATGTGTTTTATCATGTTGTTTCAAAGAATAAAAATTTGTTGCGATTGATACATGCCCCAGTTTGCCCCTGGTACAAGTTTAATGATGGTAGGATGCCCCCTCAGGAGATTGGATGGGAAGAAAATTTTGAGGGCATGGTATAGACAATCTCACGATGAAGAAGGTGAAAGAATGTGCGAAATGGTGGAGAAAATGCGTTACGGCTCGAAAAAATAGAGAAAGGGCACGAAGAGTAGGCAAGGCCACCACACAACTAGTTAGAGTTGTAAGTATATATAGAAGTTGGGTCCACAATCCTAGTCATTTGCACACTTGTCTTTTTGTGAGAGCTATCAGGAGATTTGCATAGCGTAGGTGCCAGAGCAGTCAGTGGAGAGATGGATATTCCAGTCAAGGAGTATCATTTTGAGTAGGTTCGATGATTCAGGTGGGTAGCAGAGGCAGGATCCCCGATATGTATGTCAAAAATTTTAGGCTAAGTGCATTTATTAGTGCAATAAATTCATGGAAAAGGTACTGGACTATACGTGCAGCTTTGGGTTTCTGTACATCTATGCCCCAAAACTGTGCTTTTGTAGTGTTTAGGCACATTTAGGTTTTGTTTCTGCGCATGTGTAAGTTCTGTGCATTTACCATAGGTTTCTGCACATCTACTGGGAAGATGTGCATAGGTGCCATGTGTTGGCACATTTGTTATAGAACTATGCATCTATGCCTTGGTCCAGCATGGCGCATCCATTGTGAAGCTACACTTTTTCTTTGATACTGTGCAAATGCTACTTGGAATGATGCATTTGATTAGGATACTTAGTTACTTAGCAAAATTGACTCAATTGGCCTCTTGATCGATGTGACAATTGATACGCAATCTTTGAGATTGATAGAATCTAGACAGGAGATAATATGCTTGTTTTGATCAATTTGATATGTTAAGTGATTGTGATAGGTTTGATAGTTGAGCAGGTTTGCATTGATAGGTTATGGTTGACGCCTTACTTAGTTGGTGGCCAGAGGATATTTCTGATTGCATCATGTCTTAGGAGCAATTCCCAGTTACCATGCAGCGACAACACATGGTGACAAAGGTGGATCATCTCTAAGTGCTTGGAGTAATTGGTTTGTACTATGTTTCATGCCCAAGGTTCGTGCAAACCTCAGTCTACTGACTGCTTTGGTAGAGTACTTTCATAGCGAGGATGGCACATTCCACCTCCCTAACGGCGAGATCACCATGACCCTAGAGGATGTTTGCAGGATCTTGAGACTTCCGATAGTAGGGGAGCTAGTAGATTATGACTTAGCGTGACACCGGGCTAGCTGAGTACAGGAGGATATTTGATGATCCTAACATAGAGGGATCAATGATTAGCTGGAGGGATATGTAAGACTAGTATGATTACTTCCCTGGGATTCTAGTTGGCTTGGTGGGAGTTGTTGTATGCCCCGATCGGAGATCACATGGATTTGTAGTTGGCTAGGGTGGAACCCTAGAGAGGATGTTGACCGAGGGCACCCATTTTTCTTGGGGTGTCTATGTATTAGCCCACCCTTACCATGATATGCATCAGGTTGTGTACCATGGAGCGTCAAGTCTTTCTGTAGGTGTTTCTTTGTTACAGTTCTAGTGCTGGGAGCACATTGCAGTGACATGGGCTATTGTCACGTTTCACCGACAGAGAGATGAGCGATACTCCTATGGATACACCGGTGTACTTACTCAACACAGGCTAGGTAAGTTGGAATATTGACACCATCAATTGGACAATGTCGATGCAGTTGTGTAGCGACCATACCTGGACTGCGAGGTATGGGAGGATGAGGATGACAAGCTACCGTATGTGTTTTAGATGTAGTGGTTGATTGGGTGGACCCATCATATTCTGGAGAGGTAGATAGTTATCTATGTCTTTCGATAGTTTGGGCAAATATAGGGTATGCCATAGGGCTAGGCACTATTTACGAGGACATGGGTAGAGCATCGGCGATGGGGTCATGTGGCTTCTTACGAGGAGGCCCAGGTAGACTTCCTATAGTTTCCTTATTAGGCGTGGCCAGTGAGGCAGGAGGTGGTTGATGTAGGGATGACATAGGATTTTGAGCATTGGTTTTCCTTACACCCGTTCCCTAGGCATTTGGGTCTAGGAGAGTTAGCTCCTCATCTAGAGGATGTCGAGTCAGAGGAGGAGGATGATGGAGGTAGATGGAGGAGGCAGAGGAGGAGGAGAGGAGGAGATGGTGTAGGAGGAGATGGAGGAGGAGGAGATGGAGGAGGAGATGGAGGAGGGGGAGATGGAGGAGGTGATGGCCTACCGAGATAGTGGCAGAGAGTGGGATAGGCCCCGCCCTAGTAGATGGCACAATAGGTAGTACCGACAGTTGTTTCGCAAGTATCGTAGGCACCTTATTAGCCTAACTCGCAGCAGTAGGTGCAGGGGAATGCAATAGCCTTGCTACTAGGCTAGCTGCGACAATTGAGAGCATAGCTAAGAGGCTTCAAGGCTCAGATATAGGGAAATGTGGGGATTATTGCCAACATCACTGCAGAGCAGGATGCCACACTAGATAGGGTATAGGCCTTGACAGGGGAGAGGGACACAGCTGTATCTACCCTGGGCACTGATGTGGCTACAATACTTCTTGTTACATAGTTGTCACAGGCCTAGGCCCAGGTTAAACAGGTGCTTGGAGAGTTGGCTTCAGCTTGAGCATAGATAAAGTATTATAGGGCTATATCATGGGGCGGTACTAGTGGATCAGAGGGTGCTGAGCTATAGGAGCCAGTCAGCGGCCGTGTCCTCGCGGAGGGTAGGCGGTTCACAGTCAATGGCCTCAGAGATGGGCCCACAATAGTCTGGGATAGGCCAAGGTGGAGGAGGGGTGGACACTATCGGGAGCATCATCCCACGGTAGTAGGGTTAGCTGCAATTTTGCACAAATTTTTACTTTGTAGATACATTTTTTGATGGCTTATGGATAGCAAGATTATGTATATAGCACTCTTATTTTGTATAGCTATTAAGACATATATCCTTATTATTTTGATGTATGCATACACCTTGTGTGATTCGACTCATGGATGACAGACTGATTTTGTACACTTGGACACTTTTATGTTTTATGATTATATATGATGATGAAGTTATGATGGCCTACATGCATTTTTTTATGTGATGATCATGGATGCACTCTATTGTTGATGTTTGTATGTTATGCAAATGTCTATGATATCTAATATGCAACACCTGTTATGCAAATAAAATGGTATGAGATGATTATTGATAGCTATGTTTTTGATGGTTTTCTAATGAGATACTATGTTATGCTAATACAAATGTACATGGGTGATTGAATGCACCTATATGTATGTAAATAATTTAACCAATTTAATGACTATCTCACCTAATATGAAATGCAAAATGATAATATGTTTTTGTTATGTCCAAGTGCACTCAATCGATGTAGAAGAGATTTGATGAAAGATACCATGATAGATAGAAATTTGATTAATAGAAGAAATGTGAATGAAGGAATGACAAGCTTGTATTTGTAAACATTGGCACATTTGAACAAAATCATTATTTTATGGATGGTATATGAAATGTAATTGGATGTGTACAGATGCAGATATTTGTTACCTTGATATTGCAAGTATTTTGAAGTGCCTAATTCATCATTGGGTGATTTTTTTGTTAATTTTGTGTTTTTAACATGTTGTAAGAAAATACAAGCATCTAGGTACAATTAAACCAAGATGACCTGAGTATCCCTTACATGGATTTTGATATAGCAAGTTAATACAAGCATCCATTCAAAATTGAATCTAGATGACCTTAGTATTTCTTGTGTGTCAATAGACAAGGATTACACCCATTTTATGTTTAGACCTCTAATGTCCTCGACGATCATGCCTTTAGGCAAGGCTTGACATTACTAAAGATAAACCCACAAGTAGCAAACAAATAAAATAATCTTGCCCCCATCATAGCATCTAGAGTTTTTAGACATCGTTGAGTGGCGTACAAAACATGATAACAAAAAGTTAATATTTGAAGGCACAACCAATCAAAACAAAACTTTCTTGCATTAGATGTGTCTTCTTGCCATAATTTAGATAAAAGCATTTTGAGTGTTTAGGCCCTTGTTTTTTTTGCTTTGGATAGGTTGATGTTGCGCATCAAAATTTCTATTTGGAAGTGGCTTTTGTTGCGTGTGTGTGTCTAGTGAAAGGTATGACAATCCTTATTGGCGCTCTCTTAGAACATGTGGCATTACAAAATCCAACTCTGTAACCAGGTCAAGGAATTGCCCCCAGTCAGGTAAAGGATCAATTTATTATCGAAGAATGGACAATAAACATGAAGAAATGGACTCTAAGAGACTAACCTAGTGTCTCGGTGGCCCATCAATGATGGCCTTGCCTACGTGACGGCGCAGATACAATGTAGTTGACGGTGTGGACTCTTGTGGACCTAGGACCTAGGTGATGGGAAATGGTGCGGATATAGATGGACTAGAGGATGGGTGATAAGGTATGGAATAGATGGGTAGCCTCGAAGGCCCATCAATGATGGCCTTGCCTATGTGACGACATAAAGGCAACATAGTTCAGGATGGTAAGATACTAATGATGGACCTTATGATAGGCTGACACTATGGATAGGGTAGTGGATAAACCTTAGGTAATAAGGCGACAATGGTGATAGAGTATCAAGACATGATAGGTTATCATAGGTGGTTTTTGTGAAATGGATACGATCAGATGATGGATAATTGTAGGAAGGATGGATGTAAGGCAATGATTTCCCAAAGATGGAGGAAGTAGTTTGCATTGCAAAGAGCACCTATTTGCCAGGTTTTGACTACTTTGCTTTTATTGCACGATAGCTAAAATACACATGACGCCTTGTTACCATGTTTTCATCATGGTACCTATCCAAGGCACTTGGTTACCAGGTTTTCACTAGAGAACAATTTTTTTGTTGTTTTTCTATTTTTTTGATTTTTTGCTAATTTTTCCATTTTTTGATTGTTTTACTATTTTTTTTTCATTTTTTTCATTTTTTGCTATTTTTGTTCATTTTTTAATATTTTCGACTCCCTTACATTAGGGTCCTCTAGGTATAGAACTAGCAAAGATGCATACTATTGATTGGGTCATTGAACAACTCACCTTTTGATGTAGCTAACTGGTATGCTTCTGATTCATAGGCAACAATGATTACATAAGGACCAAGCCAGTTTGGTTCAAACTTTCCTTTCTTCTAATCTTGTTGATTGCGGGGATTGTCTTTGAGCACTAGATCACCAACATTAAAGACCCTTGGATGGACTCTATGATTATAGCTTCTTACCATTCTTCGTTGGTAAGATTTGAGATGGTTGAAAGCATTCTGTCATTTCTCCTCCAATAGTTCTAACTCTTGTAGTCTGGAAAATCTATAGTCCTCACCAGTTATAAGACCTTTTAATGACACCCACAAATATGGTAACTCAACCTCGATGGGCAAAATGGCTTCAGAACCATAGATAAGGGAATACTATGTGGCACATGTGGGAGTGTGTATCCTAGTTTGATAAGATCACAGAGCGGGATTTAGTTGCATGTGCCAATCACAGCCGACGTCATTGACATTTTTCTTGAGGATTTTCAAGATGGTTTTGTTGGATGCCTCTACTTGGCCGTTGCCTTGTGGGTAGTATGGGGTGGAAAAGCAGTGTTCAAGTTAGAATTTGTCATAGAGCTCTTGGACATCCTAGTTTTTGAAGGGTCTTCCATTATCTGTTACTATGGATGAGGGAATTCCATATCGACAAATGAGGTAATTAAGGATGGAGGCAATTTATTTGCCTGTGACATTGGTGAGTGGGACGACTTCAATCCACTTAGTAAAATACTCAGTGGCAGTGATAATGAACTTGTGGCCATTGGATGATGGAGGGTGGATTTTTCCCACAAGGTCGAGTCGCCACCGACAAAAGGGCCAAGGTGTCGTTAAAGGCCACAGTTCCTAAGCTGGTGCATGGATGAGGTTACCATGAATTTGACACTGCTTGCATTTCTTGATAAAATGATATGAATTTGTCTCCATGTTTGGCCAATAGTATCCCAAACACATGAGTTTCTTAGATAAGGTAGGACCACTAGAGTGTGTTCTACAGATTCCTTCGTGTACTTCTCATAAGGTAGTTTGAGATTCGTCATGTTCAAGACATCTGAGTAGAGTACCATCCAAACTTTAGTAGTAGAGGGTGTTGGCAATAATGGTATAATAGGATGTTTGGCGAATAAAGGTTCGGTGTGGTTGTTGGATAAGTTGGATGGTAAGTTGTTATCCTTGAGGTAAGTGTAAATTTTACCATACAAGGGTGAATCAAATCCTACTAGGAGGCAAATTGATTGTGTTTCAAGGATATCATAAACTGGTTGTGTGACTGAGTCCACCAAGAACTCAAAATGTGACTCATTCTCTGGTATATCGAGAAGTGAGGTGATGGTTTCCATGGCATCTGCTGCTTTGTTCTCTATGTGAGGAATCTACTCAAAGGAGATTATCACAAAGTATCCTTTAAATTCATCTATCTTATGCTTGTATGGTATTAGCTTGTAATCTTTCATCTGATAGTCATCATTTACTTGATTGATGACGAGTTGCAAATCTCCATAGATATGTAGCTCTTTCACTTTCCACTCTGCCACCATATTAAGACTAATGACTAAGGCCTCATACTCTGCTATGTTGTTTGTGCAAGGAAAAAGTAGAGTATAGGACTTAGGTATTGTGTCGCCTTGAGGAGTGACTAATAAGATTCCTACCTCGATCCATGGTTTGTATAAGACCCATCAAAGTAGAGCTTCCATGAATGTGTTGTGATATTGAAAATTGATTCATTGGGAAACTTGAATGTCATTGGAGTGGTATCTTGCAATGGTGCCTCTACCAACTGATCTACGATGATCTAACCCTTGATAGCTTTCCTTTCCACATATTCTATGTCATACTCACTTAGTAGCATTACCCATTTAGCTAGGCGGCCTATTAGAGCTGCTTTGCTTAACAAGTATTTGAATGGATCGATCTTTGCAATTAGATTGATGGAATGTGCAAGCATGTAATGGTGTAGTTTTTGAGAAGCAAAAACCATAGCAAGACAAGATCTTTCAATTTGAGAATATTGAAATTCATACCCAGCCAATGTGCAACTGATGTAGTAGATTGCTTGTTCCTTTCCTTCATAGTCTTGTTGTGCTAAAAGGGCTCCAAGAGCTGTTGGTGTAGAAGATATGTAAAGATATAGTGGATTGCCTTGGATAGGTGGCATCAAGATAGGTGGATTCATGAGATACTCCTTCAATTTGTAAAATTCATCTTCACACTTCTCATCCCATCTAAATGGGATGTTCTTATTGAAGAGATGAGTGAAAGGTTGACATTTGCCTGCCAGTTGTGAGATAAACTGACAAATTGCCTGTAATTTTCCCTATAAAGACCACAGTTGGGTGATGTTCCTTGGTGGTGGCATCTCCATGATAGCTTGTACCTTCGTAGGATCTAGTTCAATCCCATTGGTTGATACTATGAAATCCAAGAGTTTACCAAAGGTGACTCCAAACACACACTTTTTCAAATTCAATCAGACCTTCAAGTGCTCTAGCCACTGAAAAATTTTCTCTAGGATATTTGATTCTATGGGTGTGATGGTAAGGATGGATACATGATCAGGATTGGGAGTGACAATGATAAGATCTATGATGGTACTTTCCTCAAGATTATCTATCTCGTGAGAACTCTAACCTTCCTCATAAGCTGTTCTCTCCAGAATGGGTGAATCACACTATACTGGTCTAGGCCTTAGATTTTGTCCCTCATGGTAGGGGCTATAGGTGTGAATGGTATAAATTCCTTTGTCCTCATAGGAATGTTCTAAAAGGTCGTCCCATTCATATCGATTAGAATCTGTATCACTATCCTCTTGGAGGTTATGGATCTGTTCTACAAAACAAGTAGTAGCCTTAGCTTTGCCTTTTTCGTTGTCTTTGTATCCTAGCCCTCTTGTGTCTCAGGCCGATGAGGATGAAGAGGGTGGAATGGGTTCAGTTATTCCTTCTTTTCTTAGGCTGATGGGACCCTGTCCTTCATTGCCCATTCTGTGTAAGATAGATTGACCACACCAATAGATTTCTGTTGGGAGATTTGGTTGTTTGTCTTGTGGAGTGTCATCTTCATCTATGTAGAGCCATTGCAGAACATCTCTTTCCTCACTCTCACCTGATAGGGTGCCCCATTTGATAAAGGGAGCTTTGGGATGTTCAAGAGGAGCAAACAATTTTGGGTAGGGTGTAGGTCACCCAAAGGTCTTCAAAGATAAAGGCATTTTGCCTAAGGGAAGGGTATGCTTGATGGAATACTCTCCTACCCATGTTTCTTTAATCTTGACCTTATACTCTGTGGCCTTTGATGTGGAATCTTGGGAGCCAGGATCATGCTGGGAGTTGGAAGATGTGGAAGCTCTATTATTAGGGATGATGAAATCTGGCTTTGATTGGATAGTATTACAGTGTTGAAAAGGATCAAGGTCACCTTGGATGGTGATCTCTCAGCCGTTGTGAGGGAACTTGATACATTGATGATATGTGGAAAACACAGCTTTCATGGCATGTATCCAAGGTCTACCTAGGAGAATGTTATATGTGAGCTCCTTGTCAAGGACTTGGAAAACAACTTCTTTCTCCATTGGTCCAATTCATAATGGTAATACCACAATTCCTTTGGTTGTTCGTTCTTCTTCATCATAGGCTTTTATTGCGATCTTCATTCTTGGATCCACTACATTTTCTAAGAACCCCAATGTAAGGATTAATTTTAGTGTGCAAATATTTAAACCTGCTTCGCTATCAATGAGAACCCTTTTGATGCAATGTTTATTAATGAAGGCCTCAATATGTACTGATATGTTATGGGGTTGAGATACGGATAGATCATCCTATTCAGTGAATGATAGGATGTTAGGTGAGGTAAGATGACCTACCATGGCTTGAAATTTCTCTTGGGCCAAGTTGGTGGGCACAATGGTTTCCACTAGGGCTTTATCAAGAATCTCTTCGTGGGATGGTGATAGACACAACAACTCTAATATGGATATATTGGCCAAAGTCTTTTGTAGTTGGTCAATGATGTTGTACTTGTGGTGGGTAGATGGTGAGGATGGTGACCTTGGAGGAACTGTGTGCTTGAGGTGACTTTCCCACTTTGGGTGGTGGTATTGCAATAAGATTTGGTGTTGAAATTTCATTGTTTGTTAAATGTGAGCACATTGATTTCTAGGATATGCTCTGATATATAATTAATGGTGTACTCGAATAGCATGTTCATGTATTTAGTATCATTGTTCCTGTTATTGTGATTTGGCTAGTTGTTCTTGTTGTTATGAGTGTTATATCTATCATAGTTAAGGAGTAGATCCTTGAATACCACATGTCATTCGTTAGAGGGATGATCTTTTGTGCCCACCTGATATTGATCTAGTAAGTCTTGTATGATGTTTTTCAAGTGGATATAGTCACCAATTTTATGGCCTTTGCCTCTATAGTACTCACAAAAATCGGTATCCTTCCACCAAGAAAGTTTGACTTGAGGTTCATAGTCTCTTGTAGTGGGAAGGGTGATCTCATTATTTGCCACTAACTTTCTCATAGCAGACTCATATGACTCCCCCAATGGTGTAAATTTTTGTCTAGGAGGAAAATTGTATGGTTGTCTCAGTTCATTTGACGAAGGTTTGCTCGGTGTTGCGTTGTTCGATGCTCCTTTTAGATTTAAAATTGGTTGCTTAGAAGCCACTACTTTAGCATCAACCACTCCTGTGTTGACGATGTTCTTGTTTTTGGTCCTAAATTTTGACTTGTATGTGGTATAGTTTGAATTATGAGTGTCTTTGAATAATTTTATTTGTCCTTTCGTGATCATAGCTTTTTCGATGAATAACACCATCTCAATGACTTTTGTGAATGAGGTAGGCCATTGGATTCGAATTTGATAGCTTAGATAGGGATTGAGATTATGGACAAACATTTCAAGCATTTATTTTTCTTGTATATGATAAGGACACTTACTAGAAATTTGCCTCCACCTTTGTAAGAATGCAACGAAGGATTTGCCACTCTTTTGTTTTGTGTTGCAAAGGTCAAGCATGGATACCTCATGTTCTTTATTATATGACAAATGTGTGAAAAATTTGTTGACTAACTCATCAAAGGTATAGATACCCGGGAGGATTCAAGAGAACCACTCCATGGCTTACCCTCCTAGAGATCTAGGGAAGAGTCTCATGAGAAAAGTTTCATTTTGATCAACCTATAGACATGCGGTGCTGAATTTTCTAATATGGTCTCTAGGGTCACCCTTTCCTCTATACTTGTCAAATTTAATAACTTCAAATCCAAGGGGAAAGGGGATCATGTTCAAGCTCTTATCTAAGGGATACGATGAGATATCCTCCAACGAATAGTGTTTAGTGGAGTTTGGAGGTCCACTAATTGTTGTTGTAGGGTTTGAACTTGTTTTGTCAACATGTCTAGAGGTGTGGTTGACTTTGTGGTTTTCTTTCATTTGTCTATGCTAAAGGTTCTTTCCTCATGTATGTTGTCTTCATGAGTTCTTTCCTCTTTGGTTTCTTTCAATGCTATGACATCAAACTCAACAAACTCAGCAGGGAGCTTAACTCCTTGGGTTACTTGGTGGAGTACTTTGTCTATCATTCATTGAAATTTTCTATCTTGGAGAGCTTCTTGTAAGCCTTCATGAGATATCTCCTTGTGACTGTCATGAGGGGAGAGGACAATTTTGTCAGATGTTTCAGCCATTTCAATTTATTTTTGCTTTTGCGATCTAGTTAGTACCATGCAATGTGATTTCAAATGGAGTGGGGTGAAATTAGATGCTTTGGTAAGATGATTGGAGGTTGTAGTGAAGGGGATACTGGTGGTGATAAGATTTGAACAAGGGTTTTCTTTGATCAATGGTTTCGAACAAGCCGGTCGATACAAAATGGTAGTAGAAAATAAGGATGGTTGAAATCTAATTATTTGGTAGAGACAAGTTTTGCACCAAAACAAATTAGTGAAGTTCTGAGATAGAAGGATAATAGATCCTATTAGTGGAGACTTACTAGTGATGTTTGAATCTGATATGATTGAAAAATTGCCTTGTAGTAACCTGGTTTTGATAGTTTGATTTGTTCTTGGGAAGTTTTGTGAAATTTTGATGAGATGAATGATGGAAAGGAGGGTACGCTATGGAAAAGAACAAAAGAATTGACTGCATGGTTAATTTGACCTTAGAAACTAATACATGACTGAAATGGGTGCTCAAAAAGGTAGGTGTTTTTCTAAAAAATAGTACCAAAGTACTCATTGTGACAGATCCATAGGAATAGATGCGCAGGAACAAAGCATATATGCACATCAACAGGAAACAAAAGTGTAGATCTGGTGGAAAAGTGGATGCACTAGAATAGAGCATGAATGCATAGCTTAAGGAAGTGTATGCACACGTATGGTGAAAAAGTAGATGCACAGCAAAATTATGTAAAAGCACAGTAGAAAACAGATGTGCAGTAGGGTGAAGCAAATGCGCAGTAGGATGAAGTAAATGCGCAACAGGATGGAGTAAATGCACAACATGATGGAGTAAATCCATAGCAGGATGAAGTAAATACATAGTAGGATGGAGTAAATGTGTAGTAGGATGTAGTAAATGCATAGCAGGATGAAGTAGATGCATAGATCTGTGCTATTTTGATAGATTTTGACTAATTTTGACTTAGTAAAGGCATGTTTTTCAATGTTTTTGGGTTCTTTGATTGAATGTTGCTCTTTTTGATATGTTTTTTTGATTATAGCAAGAAAGACACATCACACACAAAGAATATTTTCATGATTGTTTGATTTTTCTGATTACAATGCAAGAACAATCCTAAGGTTGACAAGGACAATATTTAATGAGTTCCAACTTTGTTTTTACACTAGCCACTTGCATAAAGGCAGACAACTAATAACTTGGTAGGACCGGCTCCCCTCCACAACACTCACTTCTCATGCATACTGTGAGGCCTACCATTTTCATTCCTGTACATTTGACTATTTACTCTTGCTGATACATTTAGACTTGTGGGACTGTTGATCCTGAATTCCTGACCTATTAGACTTTATGTTGTATGTGGATTGTTATGCTTAGTATTCTTAAGTTGTGTTTAGACCTAGATATTGCTTTACTAATGATGTTAGATAGATGGTTTATATTATGATGTTATGGAAAAACTAATTGGGTGATGTTAGATAGAAAATTATTATGAGATTCAATCTTAGGAATGGATGTTTGAAATGCAGAATTTAGAATATAAATTTTCATGTGAGTTCCTTGATGCTTATGTGAACTTGTGATATTTTATGTGAGTATATGTTTTAATTTGCTTCGGCTATTATATATATATATATATATGTGGAATTAACTTTGTAATTAAATGCGTGGGTATTTCTAACAAGCCACAAAAATAGGAGATTATCCCACACACGATGTTGTTATCCCTTGTGAAGCTGATCTAGTTCCACGAGGAACCAAGATCAACTCTATGCATGATGAGATTCTATAATGTTAATTGCATGTGTTAGTCGGGCTAAGTCTACACCTCTTTTATTTTGAATTCTAATTGGTGTTGTAAAAATTTTGTCTTTGAATTTTTTTTTTTTTAATTTTAAATTTTGAGACCCCTTTTCATGTGTTTTAACTTAACCCTAGGTACTCAAAATGAGCTAAACTTGACCCTGGGTTGTAACCCTTGGGTCTAGGGAGCTATTTGACTTGGGTAACCCTTGGTAAACCTCCATTTGGTCCTCTTAACTTCACCCTAAAGTTAAGTGACGAAATTGGAGGTATGGGAGGGAGAGGATGAGTGGGTCCAACACTCAACCCCATCCCTTCCACTTCCAAAGGTTAGAGATGTCTCCAAGACCCCCCAATTGAGGAGGAATTTACTCCAAGTCTCTCTCACAATTGGTGAGGGTACCTTGGAGTTGTGTGGTCCCTCTTGGGAGGAAAGGAATGGGACACATGTGTCACCCATTCCCTCTAAAGCTCCACTTTTCTCTCCCACATGTTTGAGAGAGGACAAGTGGAGGGGTGAGAGAGACTTGGGATGGGTGAGTGACATGTGTCATCACCCATCCCATGGGTCTTTCTTGTAGTTGGGAGGAAGAGTGAGGAGGTGACAAGTGTTACCTCCCCATTCCTCAAAGCTCATGGGTTGAGCTTATTTTAATCCCACTTGGAGAAGGTTATGGGTTGTTGAATTTTATTTTGGGGAAAAAGATAGAGAGTTTTGTGGCTTATGTTGGAGGAGGATTTGGAGAAGCTCCACATCAACCATCTACCATAATTGGGCTTTTAAAGGTTGTTTTCAAGGCTTAGGTCTTCTCCTTATGTATTTTTATTGCTTGTGTGATGCTATGTGTGAGATTCATATATTTGATTTTTTATTTGTTGTTGTGGGGAAAATTGTAAGGGTGTTGTAAGAGCCTCTCCCACTTGGGAGAAGATTCTCAACAAGTGTGGGGTGGGGGAGGAGTGAACCTCCTCGGGGTCATTTCCTTGAGTTTGTGGTGTTGTAGCCTTGAGGGCATTATGAGATTTTGAGCAATATGTAAAATGGCTTGAGAGCCAAAATGGAAGCTTGGTAGAAATTGTGTTTAAATGTGTTGGCTAGAGGCCTTATGGGGTATTTGTTTTGGGATATTTGTAGGAGTGGCACTCTTGAGTTGAGTGTGTCCACTCCCCTACCCCTTTGAACTCATCCTACTTGAGTTCTTGTGTTGTGCTATCCTTGGGTGTAAAATCATGTTTGGTTGTTTGAATGCCTTGTTATGAAGTGGAATGAGTTACCAAGTGTGTGGATGACCTCCCTAGCTCGTGGGTGACCCTCTTGCGGGTCTATGGTAGGGAAGAGAGAAAGATGTGTGGTTTTCTTTCCCCTTGCTATGAAATGTAAGTTTATTGGACCTAAGTGTTGTGAAGTTGAACAAAACACCTTGTTCTTGGAGTTGATATTTTATTTTCCTTAACTTTTGAGTGAGAGCTTGACCTACTTAGGAGTTTGTTGCATTGTTAGTTTTCAAAGAGGAGAACATGGTTCTCTCTCTCTTGTTGTAAAAGTATATTTCCATGTTGTGTGTAGGTTATTTTAATTTGTAATTGAAAGTTATAAATTCTTGATTTAATTCTTATCATTCAAGAAAAGTGGAAGGAAGAAAATTTGTTTAAAAGATTATTTCATTTGTATGTAAATTTTTAGATTTATCAAATAGAAGAGTTGTGGTTTTACTTTTGAGACAAACAAGAAAATTGTATTTTGGTAATAGGAAAAGAAAAAATTAGTTGTTGTTGTGTATTAGAAGTATTTATTCATTTGCATTGTTTCTTTCCCTTAAAATTGCAAATGTTAATAATACTCCAATGAATGTATTCTAGAATGAGTTCATTGTCTTGTAGAAGATTTGATAAAAAAATAGATATATATATATATTTTAGTTTAATTGTTTTTAAAAGAAAAATTGTATGTTATTGGAACAAAGAAAAAAATTACAATTATATATGTCATGTGTATTTGAATGTATGCAATAAATGAATTTAAAATTAAACTGATTTTATTTATTCTGCCAAGAGATAAAGATTGCAGTATATATATATATATATTAAAGGAAACTTAATAAAAATAAAATAAAATAAAAATTTTATTGCTAAGCGAATGGAAGGACTACATTTTGTAATCATTGTTGAGTGACAAAAATTAAACAATGTTATTGGTGGGGGTTTCGAACCCCCCACCGCTGTGCCTTCAAAGTTCTTGGTGTGGGGAGGGGGGTTGGAGCTCCCACCCACACCCCATCATATGGGATGTGGGTGGGGGCCCCATCCCCCTCCCCACACTCTGCTTTGCCCCTAACCACCCGCAGACTCTCCGCAAACTGCCACAATCTCCACCCTTAGACCTCTCCTCTGCTATGATCTCCTCTCAATACTCCATTGTGGCTCCTCCTCTACGGCCCCCCTCTCAGAACCTCCCTCCTACCTCCACCCATCCTCTGCCACATATCCTCCTCAACACGCCGCCGCTGCTCGACCTCTTCTCCACAGTCCCTCGATCTCTGAGCTGCCAACAAAACAAATAAAATAAAATAAAATAGAATATACATATAAAAATGAAATCCATTATATATATATATATATATATATATATATTTGTAAATTCCATCATATGCATTTCATATGTGGCCATTAAACCTGCAAACAAAACCAAGAAAACAAAGAATGAGAGAGAGAAAGAGAAAGAAAGATAAAAGTGAAAACAAAGATGAGAAAAAGCATGAGTTTCAAAAATAAGACTAGGGTTCTTGCCATAAAGAAAATAATATTTTAATGTTGGAGGAATTTAGGGCAAAGAGAAATTAAATAATCCATTTAAAATTTAAATTCCCCTCTTGTTATTATTTTTGTTCATTGTTTTAAGTTTCGAAATTATATAGGGAAATTGAGATAATTAATGAAATGGTAGAACTTTATTCTTTTTAAAATATTATTATTTTTAATTGATAGTGGATGTAAATGAATTGATTTAATCATGATTAGATGGATTTATAATTTATTGATTTTTAATTTAAATTTTTGGGAGAAAAGGATTTATTTGTATCAATTAAATTTTATACAATTAAAATATTGAGAGGTAGTTATTGTAAACAATCGGGTTAGGAAATCTAACTCTACGAGGATGATTTAAACCACACATTATTAACCAAATTTTAATATTCTTTTTAATCCTTTTGGGCCAATTTAATTAATAGAATTAAATTAGACGTTGATTTAAACCCAGATTAGAAACCTAGTAAACTCTTTAAACGGAGTTAGTAAAACCTATTTTTAGAGATCTGATCCACCAAGAAATTAGGAATAATGTAAAGGATGCAGAGATACTCTAATTGATTGAAAATGTGAAGAAGAACAAGTCGATTGATCTTTGTTGAAAAAGTTTTAAATTATAGAAAACATGAAGAAGAACAAATTGATTGGACTTTGTTGAAAAATGTTCTGTTAACTTAATCAACTGATTTACCAATTCAACTAGTGACACGTAGGTAATTTAACATCAAACCTTTAAACCTTCGATCAAATTAGTTTTAGTCAATAAACCCTAATCACACCCATGAGGCATTATGCTGCCAAATTTTTTCAGAATTTAAGGTTTAGTTAGGATAGTGAATTTTAACCCTGTTTGGGATTATAATAATGGTTGCTGAGTATCATTATTTGAATTTTTTTTATCATCCTCTCATCCATTTGGTTTCTAGTTATTGATTTTGAGTTACGTCAAAATCCCTTCATTCACATAGGATAACTTGGGGTTTCGATTGTTGATCCTAAACCTATTACAGACGTTAACCACGTCACATTGACCCCATAGTTGGCCTTCATTGAGATTGGTATGCGCACGTGAACACATTAACCTACATTCAACTTAAATGTTTATGCCTTAGGCATAATGCAACCGAGCATGCTTACGAATACAAGGGGGTTTCTAGAGAAGTGTGGAATTTTTTTTATATTTCATGTCATGACCACATGACATATGTGGACATGACACGTGTGATGTGTGTCATGACTGAATGGGAAATGTGGGCATGACATTTGGTGTTAGAGCCCAAGTTTAAACACTGGGCGTATTTGGGCACATTACTTATTCTGCAACTTTGATTAATTAGTGCCTACCTTGTTTTGTAAGATGCCTCCTTGATGTATTTAGCGAGCACAATCATGTAACACTAGGTCTGTTGAGGTGTACAATGATTCCTTTGCAAAGGGTCAGGTACCCGTTGCCTTAGCAGATCAGACAGTACCACAGGCACCACCAGTACTTGATATAGGACCTCAGATTTTACAAACACTACAAGCCATGTTAGAGAGGCTACCACCCATTATACTAGTGCCACGTGATGAGCCTCAAGTTGATCTACGAGAGGAGCCACATGAGGAGTTACGAGATGAGCCACGTGTAGAGCCTCACATCGATCCGCAAGAGGTGCCACATGTGGAGCCTTTTGTAGAGATCCCTGATACTACAGTGGAGAAGGTAGGATCAGCTTACAAAGAACAGAGTAGGAGTCCTCCATGACACCCAAGATGAGATGAGACTGTGAGGGTAGAGCAAATACATTGTGGACCTTATGAGTATGTGGTGCAGGAGCTTCAATTTACAACTATTTTTCAAATATTATATTTTAATGACCTTGTTAATTTTTGTTTTTATCTAAGGGCTTAGAAGCCATTTTTGATGTGATGTAATAAGGACTTAGTCTATTTGTTTTGACTAGTCCACTAGAAGATTTGAAAGACCTATTTTATAGGTTTTTCCATTTTTTTAGAAACTTTTTGTTTTATTTAAAACTGCCTTTTTAAATTTGATTTTCTGCCTTCCTAGGTAGTCGTACGGTCAAGGAAAGAGGAAGAGTTTTTTAAGAACTTCCTACATATTCCAATTGTTAAAAAACATGCTAAATATATGAAAGCAAGAAGGAGTTTTTAAGGAAAAAGATTGTTTTTTTTGCTGTTAAAACAACCTTGGTACGGCCAAGTACGGCTGCTTGTGAAGTGAATTTTTTTTCAATGCTTTAGTTCTATGTTGTGGTTTCCATTTGAAGGTGATTTGGGGCTTTGAAATAGCTGGAGGTGTTCAATTTTTTCCTATTTGTGAATACTGGTCTTAAAACCTCCATAGCAAGTGTTTTGTTGAAAAAATGGTTAATTCTTCCTCTGCCCTCTGAGTATGGTCACTCATTTCAAGGTGGGATGGAGGAAGATAAAATGTATTTAATGTTTCTTATAATTTGCAGGTTAACTCCTTCTCTACAGGGTGTATGGCATGCATTTAACTAGTCTCATCATTGACTAGTTAAAGAAATTAAATGTAGACTGTTTTATGACAGTGAATCAGCAATTTGTTTTTGACAGATTGGAGGTGGAATTTGTGTTTATTGGTGGAGTTGGACTAGAATAGGGTATGGTGGATCTTATGCATGCATAGTGGATGCATTTCCTTGTTCATTATTATCATTTAGGCTTTGGTTTTAAGAAAAAATAGTTTGCTGTTCTGATTTTCCTACAGTACAGTACGGACACACAAGTGTGGATGCAAGTGCATTTTCTTGAAGAGTTTTTGAATATGGTTGGAAGGTTGAAGTTCATTGGGGCTTAGAGGAGTTAGGAGTTGTTTATTCTTGCCTTGTATTACAAGCTCCAAAAACCTTATTTGAAATGTTATTTGTTTATGACAGCCAAAAGGTAATTTGCTGTTTATCGTACTTTCTGGTACAAATTTGGTGTTGAATCAGTGTTATCATATGGATTCTGCCTCAGTAGGTACAAATTGCATTGGTATAAAGATCCTTGTGGATAGGGAAGTTAACTGTTAAGTAGTATGGTCCATAAAAGCTACAAGATACAAGTTGTCATTTTAGCACTGTCATAGGACAGTCAAGATACCATTTGCTGTCCTCTATCCTCTTTAATCACAGTGTGGCCCACAAGTGAATAGATGGTTGATTTTTCCTATCTAGTGTTTAATATGCATGTAGTATTGATGGTCCTTGGAGTTTTGAGATGTTGAACCAATCTTATAAGAGTTAAACCTTATTCTAAACACTATCTAAACAGTCTTATTGCTGCCACTGTTCTTTGTCTAGAGAATGCAAGAAGTGATCTTTATGTCAGAGGTCTCATGATTGTCATGGCAAGTATGAGTGATTACTATTGGTAGAGGTGTGGTAACAGGTTATGAGTCTTTAAATAGGGTGTATTGTGCAAGTAGGTTGGATGGAGCAATGACTCTCCAAAGTGAGAAGTGGGTAGCCTGAGAGGAGGACACTTGATAGTGATCCTAGGCTAGGTCAATCTCTATAATAGCCTTGTGTAGGCTTGGTCTTCACAAACACCTTGTAAACCTTTTGGAGGAAGTTGAGAGAACCAATACAACCTTACCTTACCTCTGCATCATATTGGTATCAGAGCCAATATTCTGATTGGAAGAAAGTGTATGTTAGAAGAGGAAATTGAAACAGAGGCTAGTACAATGCCTCCCAAGACAATGAGTCAAGATGCCATCAAGAAGTTGGTGGAAGAGATGGTTGAAGCAAGACTGCAAGAAGCAAAATTGCAGGAAGAGAAGAAGTCTAAGGGCAAGACTAAAGAAGAGGGAAGTTCTTCAGACACAAATGAAGAAACAGAGGCAGAAGAGGATCCTCAGGAGCAGGATATGTCTGCAGATCAGAAAGCCTTCTTGAATGCACTTAAGGGTGCTCATGGTGACAGTGGTGATCCTAAGATGGAGGTGCCTACCTTCCATGGCAAGTTGGATGGAGATGTTCTCACCGACTGGATAGAGGCTATGTGCAACTTCTTTGATTACAAGGAGTTCAATGACAGCAAAAAGGTCAAATTTGCCAAGACAAGGCTAAGAGGTTCTGCACTTGTGTGGTGGAACTATATGCAGAATGAGAGGGAGAAGATTAGGAAGAGTCCCATTACTAAATGGAGCAGAATGGTGGCTATGCTCAGAAGCAAGTTCATGCCACCTGACTATGAGATTCAAATCATAAGGAGATTTTAGAATTTGAGACAAAAAGACATGGATGTGGCTGCATACACAGAAGAATTTCATAGACTCAGTATGAGGGCAAATCATAATGAAGATGAAAAAGGGATGGTGGCTAGGTACCTGAATGGACTGAAATACAATCTACAAGATGAGATAAGTTTGGTGTTACTAAAGACAGTGGATGAATGTTTCCTGTTGGCCTCCAGAGTTGAGGAAAAGCTGAGAAGGAAGGGTGATCAAAGTGCCAGAGGTAGAGGCAATTTTGGCCGTGGTCAGTTTAACAAAACTGAAAATAACAGCCAACAAGAAACACAATCAACAACAGAGCATAGAGGAGGTTTCAGAGGTGGTAGAAATCATAATGGTAGAGGCAGAAATGGTGGAGGTGGTAGAGGACCAGGAGTCTTCACTGGAAGATGTTATGGCTGCAACCAAGTTGGCCATACAATGAACAAATGTCTAGGGAAAGCCAGCAGCTCCCATGACAGTGGGAAGAGAAATCAATTGGTGAAAGATGATGACTGTGAAAGTTTGAATCCACCGATGGGAAGTGCTGCACCTGTTCTAGATGGAGAGAGTATGATGATAAAAAGATCTATGTTGAAGATGCCATTGAAGCAAGAGCCTCCTCAGAGAAAGAACCTTTTCAGAACCCAAGGCCTAGCCTATGGGAAACTTTGCAAAATCATAGTGGATTCAGGGTCTACTGAGAATGTGGTATCCACTGAGATGGTTGAGAAGTGCAAGTTGAAGAGGCTGCCTCATATCAGTCCTCACAAGATTTCTTGGTTGAACAAGAACCAAAGTTTCATGGTGGAGGAACAAGCTTGGGTTGAATTTGCAATTGGTGACTACAAGGACAAAGTACTATGTGAAATCATTCCCATGGATGCATGTCACCTGCTTCTTGGTCGTCCCTGGCAGTATGATGTGAAAGCTCAGCATGATGGTGAGAAGAACACTTATGTCATCACCAAGAATGGAAGGCCATTCAAAATGGATCCTTTGTTGGAGCAGCCCAGGGGAAAGGAAAATAACAGCAGTGTCATGTTAGTGAATGGAAATGAATTCCTAAATATCTTGAAGGAGAATAACAACCAAGGGTATGCCTTGGTCATGAAGCCCAAGAGTGGACCAGATCAGCAAGAACAGAAACAGAAGGAGATTCCATCGGAAGTACAGCAACTTCTAGACAAGTATCAAGACCTTGTGGTAGAGGAAGTTCCCAACTCCTTACCACCCATGAGGGATATTAGTCATCAAATTGACTTAATACCTGGTGCTACATTGCCTAACAAGGCTGCATACAAGCTGACTCCACAGCAAAATGAAGAGGTGGCAAGGCAAATTCAAGATCTCCTGGAGAAAGGGTTGATTAGGAAGAGTCTAAGCCCCTGTGCAGTTCCAAGTGTACTGGCTCCTAAGAAGGATGGAAAGTGGAGGCTATGCACAGATTCCAGGGCCATAAACAAGATCACCATAAGATACAGATTTCCAATGCCAAGGATTGAAGATCTCTTGGATTACCTGGGAGGATCATGCTATTACTCAAAGATTGATTTGAAATCTGGATACCATCAAATTTGGATCAGACAGGGAGATGAATGGAAAACTGCTTTCAAGACCAATGAAGGTCTTTATGAATGGCTTGTTATGCCATTTGGTCTTAGCAATGCGCCAAGTACATTTATGCGCCTGATGAATGAGGTATTAGTTGAATTCATTGGTAAATTTGTTATTGTTTATCTTGATGACATACTAATCTTCAGCAGGACAAGGGAAGACCATGTGAAGCATGTTGGTCAGGTGTTGGAGAAGCTGCATGAGCACAAGTTGATGATCAACTTAGACAAATGTGAGTTCATGAAAACTGAACTTGTATACTTGGGATTTGTCATTTCTAATGGCTGTTTGAAGATGGATCCCTCTAAGGTCGAGGCTATTCTCAGTTGGCCTACCCCAAAAACAGTGGGAGATGTGAGAAGTTTCCATGGATTGGCGACTTTCTATAGGAAGTTTATCAGAGGTTTCAGTCACATTAGTGCTCCCATCCTCAACACCATCAAGGGTGGAGTCAAATGTAAATTCCAGTGGACACAGGAAGCTGATGATAGTTTTGAGTTGTTGAAAACAAAGGTGGCTGAGTTACCTACTTTAGTACTCCCTGATTTTGATAAGGTATTTGTTGTTGAGTGTGATGCAAGTCAGCAAGCTATTGGTGCTGTTCTTAGCCAAGAAGGACATCCAGTGGCATTCTTTTCAGAAAAGTTGAATGAAGCCAAGCAAAGGTATTCTACCTATGACTTAGAAATCTATGCAATGGTGCAAGCTCTTAAGAAGTGGCGACATTATTTGCTGCCCAAGGAATTTATTGTGTTTACTGACAATCATGCTTTAAGTTTTCTTAACAGTCAAGAAAAATTGAACCATAGACATGTTAAGTGGATGGAACAGCTACAAGTTTATACTTTCACAATTAAGCACAAAAGAGGTGTCTCTAACAAGGTAGCTGATGCATTAAGTAGGAGGTTGCTTCTTGTTCAGGAAATTCAGTTAGAAAGCATGGGTATTGACTGTTTAAAAGAGCTGTATAAAGAAGATTCTGATTTCAAAGAGGCTTATGATGTTTGTGTGAACTTGGCTAACACATTCCATGGAGAGTATGCAGATTTTGTTTTGCAGGAAGGCCTCTTATTTAAGGGCAATTTGCTGTGTGTCCCTAAGTGCTCTATGCGGGACAACATCATCAAAGAGAAGCATAATGGTTCTTTAGGAGGACATTTTGGCTTGGACAAGACACTAGAACAAGTCACAAGGTTCTATTTTTGGCCAAAGGTGGAATCAGATGTGAGAAAATATGTAGCTAGCTGTGCAATCTGTCAAAGAGCCAAAGGTGTGTCTTCAAATGCAGGTCTATACCAGCCCCTGCCCATTCCCAATAGACCTTGGGAAAGTATCAGCATGGATTTTGTGCTTGGGTTACCCAGGACAGCCAGAGGGGTGGATAGTGTGTTTGTCATTGTTGATAGGTTCAGCAAGATGGCTCATTTTGTGCCATGTAAATGCACAAATGATGCATCTCATGTTGCAGGTCTATTTTTCAGAGAGGTAGTAAGGATACATGGTTTACCATTGTCTATTGTAACTGACAGGGATTCTAAGTTTGTAGGTCACTTCTGGAGGACCTTGTGGAAGAAGCTGGGCACACAGTTGTCTTTTTCATCAGCCTACCATCCACAAACTGATGGTCAGACTGAGGTGGTTAACAGGTCTCTTGGAAACCTTCTAAGGTGCCTTACAAAGCAGCATGGTTTGGCATGGGACTTGGTTATCAGTCAGGCTGAATATGCCTACAATGATTCAAATAATAGGAGCACTGGTAAAAGTCCTTTTGAGATAGTTTATGGTTTTCATCCAAGAGGGCCACTTGAGCTGAAGGATCTCCAAGGTTGGGATAGAAGGAGTGCACTTGGTGAAGAGTTTGCTGCCTCCATGAAAACAGTTCATGATCAAGTTAAGTTGCAACTAGAAAAATCAGTCACAAAGTACAAAGAAAAGGCAGATTTGAAGAAAAGAGAAGTACAGTTCAAAGTTGGTGACTTAGTCATGGCATATCTAAGGAAAGAGAGGTTACCAAAGGGTCAACCAACTAAACTCCTGATGAAGAAGATTGGACCTTGCAGGATAGTGCACAAATTCGGTCCAAATGCCTATGAGATTGAACTACTAGATGGCCTGGGTATCTCTCCTATTTTCAATGTTTGTGATCTTTTTCCTTTCAGACCTCCATTGCCTGATGAAAGTGGATCAGATGTGGTGCTTGAAGATGCTGATTGGATCAAGGATTTGCCTCCAAGCAAACCTTTACAGTTGGAGTGCATTCTGGATTCCAAAGTTATCAAGAAGACTCGGAGGGGTGTCTATAAGGACTACTTAGTGAAATGGAAGGATCTCCCTGACTCAAAGGCCACCTGGATTACTGAAGCAGATATTCTGAAGCATGGCATGACACTTCAACAATTGGCAACTCAAGGGACTTGAGTTTTTCCCACAGGGGGAGTATGGTGCAGGAGCTTCAATTTACAACTATTTTTCAAATATTATATTTTAATGACCTTGTTAATTTTTGTTTTTATCTAAGGGCTTAGAAGCCATTTTTGATGTGATGTAATAAGGACTTAGTCTATTTGTTTTGACTAGTCCACTAGAAGATTTGAAAGACCTATTTTATAGGTTTTTCCATTTTTTTAGAAACTTTTTGTTTTATTTAAAACTGCCTTTTTAAATTTGATTTTCTGCCTTCCTAGGCAGTTGTACGGTCAAGGAAAGAGGAAGAGTTTTTTAAGAACTTCCTATATATTCCAATGGTTAAAAAACATGCTAAATATATGAAAGCAAGAAGGAGTTTTTAAGGAAAAAGATTGTTTTTTCTATTTTTTCTGTTTTTTCTGCTGTTAAAACAGCCTTGGTACGGCCAAGTACGGCTGCTTGTGAAGTGAATTTTTTTTCAATGCTTTAGTTCTATGTTGTGGTTTCCATTTGAAGGTGATTTGGGGCTTTGAAACAGCTAGAGGTGTTCAATTTTTTCCTGTTTGTGAATACTGGTCTTAAAACCTCCATAGCAAGTGTTTTGTTGAAAAAATGGTTAATTCTTCCTCTGCCCTCTAAGTATGGTCACTCATTTCAAGGTGGGATGGAGGAAGATAAAATGTATTTAATGTTTCTTATAATTTGTAGGTTAACTCCTTCTCTACAGGGTGTATGGCATGCATTTAACTAGTCTCATCATTGACTAGTTAAAGAAATTAAATGTAGACTGTTTTATGACAGTGAATCAGCAATTTGTGTTTATTGGTGGAGTTGGACTAGAATAGGGTATGGTGGATCTTATGCATGCATAGTGGATGCATTTCCTTGTTCATTATTGTCATTTAGGCTTTGGTTTTAAGAAAAAATAGTTTGCTATTCTTATTTTCCTACAGTACAGTACGGACACACAAGTGTGGATGCAAGTGCATTTTCTTGAAGAGTTTTTGAATATGGTTGGAAGGTTGAAGTTCATTGGGGCTTAGAGGAGTTAGGAGTTGTTTATTCTTGCCTTGTATTACAAGCTCCAAAAACCTTATTTGAAATGTTATTTGTTTATGACAGCCAAAAGGTAATTTGTTGTTTATCGTACTTTCTGGTACAAATTTGGTGTTGAATCAGTGTTATCATATGGATTCTGCCTCAGTAGGTACAAATTGCATTGGTATAAAGATCCTTGTGGATAGGGAAGTTAATTGTTAAGTAGTATGGTCCATAAAGGCTACAAGATACAAGTTGTCATTTCAGCACTGTCATAGGACAGTCAAGATACCATTTGCTGTCCTCTATCCTCTTTAATCACAGTGTGGCCCACAAGTGAATAGATGGTTAATTTTTCGTATCTAGTGTTTAATATGCATGTAGTATTGATGGTCCTTAGAGTTTTGAGATGTTGAACCAATCTTATAAGAGTTAAACCTTATTCTAAACACTGTCTAAACAGTCTTATTGCTGCCACTGTTCTTTGTCTAGAGAATGCAAGAAGTGATCTTTATGTCAGAGGTCTCATGATTGCCATGGCAAGTATGAGTGATTACTATTGGTAGAGGTGTGGTAACAGGTTATGAGTCTTTAAATAGGGTGTATTGTGCAAGTAGGTTGGATGGAGCAATGACTCTCCAAAGTGAGAAGTGGGTAGCCTGAGAGGAGGACACTTGATAGTGATCCTAGGCTAGGTCAATCTCTATAATAGCCTTGTGTAGGCTTGGTCTTCACAAACACCTTGTAAACCTTTTGGAGGAAGTTGAGAGAACCAATACAACCTTACCTTACCTCTGCATCAGTATGGTATGGATGAGCCGGTTATAGGACGTAGAGACAAAGGAGATCCCATCAGAGACCTACTTAGGATTAATCCACCTACCTTCGCTGGAGCTACAGAGGGAGTCAAGGCTGAGGCTTGGCTCATCAATCTAGACATGTGCTTCGCTTTGTGACCTTATGGGAGCAACACAAAAGGATGAGTGGCAGTACACCTTCTAAGAGATGTAGCAGCTACTTGGTGGCACATTGAGGAGTGCAAGTGTCGGTTATCATTAGACACAGTCACATGGGACACTTTCATAGAGCACTTTAATGCACATTACTTGTCAGATCATTATAGGCAGCACTAGATAGATGAGTTCCATGACTTACAGTAGAGAGGACTCATGGTTGCATAGTATGAGAGCTAATTTATTAAGCCTTTAGGTTACGCAGAGTATCTCCACGATGAGAAACTCCTAGTGCACAAATTCATTAGAGGTTTGAATTAGGGAATAGTAGGAATAATGCATATGGCAGACCCCTAGACTATGAGTGAGGTTGTCGAGAAGGCTTATATTGCAGAGGAGATTTAGGGACGAGGGCAAAATTCACGCCCACAGTTTCAGGACCGTAATCGCCAGCAGCAAGAGAACTTTCATAGACCACAATGAACACCACAAAGAGGAGGATTTAATTCTTCATCCTTACCTCTTAGGCGTCCACAGGAGCATTAGTAGAGGTCTAGACCCCAACAGAGGGCACGAGGAGGACAGAACCATGGTTGGTAGGAGTAGGGTCTGTGTAGGGATCAGAGGTAGCAGAGATCATCTGCGGGACCCGCGAGGTCATAGCAGTCATATAGAGGTTCACAGAGGTCCACCAGATGGACTGGGTAGCAGTCAGGTAGGACTCAGTTAGGGCAGTTACAAGCTAGGAGCCCATGTTATGTATGTGGTGGGGTAAGGCATTTGGCTAGAGAGTGTCCACAGGATTTCACAGTAGGGGGACAATCTCATTCAGGAGGGTCAGAGCAGACCGTAGATGTGGGTAAGTTCCACCGCATGTTCGCAGTGGTTGATAACCGCTAGGCCAACAATCAGGCATCCGTGGTTGAGACATCAGGTACGATCAAAGATGCCCCCATCTCTATTCTTTTTTACTCTGGAGCTATCGATTCTTTTATGTCTACATCATTAGTGGAACATTGTAGGCTGGTGGCTTCTAGGCAGGACATTAGGTGGGAGGTTGAGTTGGCCTCTAGGGCCAGGATGTCAGTAGATACCTTGGTTTGAGATTGTGAGATTTCCTTGGGTTCCTTCACTACATCATGTGACCTTAGAGTTATGCCATTAGGATCCTCCGGTGTGGTTTTGGGGATGGATTGGCTTGCAGCTCATAGAGCCAAGCTAGATTGTTGTTGAAGGGCGATTAGCTGCTTAGACAATCATGGTGCACCAGTTGAGATAGTGGGCATTAAAAATCCCATGACTATTCATATGATTTATGCTTAGCAGCTTAAGCGCTGCATGCGGAAGGGATGTTAGATGTTTTCTATCACGGTTAGTGACAGATCACAGGATGAGCCTGAGGCTTCAATGGATGACCACCCTATCTTGAGAGAGTTTACTGATGTGTTTCCACCAGAATTACCAAATATGCCTCCACATAGAGAGGTTGATTTCTACATCAATTTAGCACCAGGTGCAGAGCTAGTGTCTCGTGCACCCTACAGGATGACTACACATGAGCTCATGGAGCTCAAACTATAGTTAGAGGAGTTACATGAGAAGGGGCACATCTGACCTAGTGTTTCACCATGGGGTGTACTAGTTATCTTTGTGAAGAAGAAGGATGGATCTCTTTGCTTGTGTATAGATTACACGTAGTTAAACAAGGTGACGGTGAAGAACCATTATCCTCTACCTAGGACTGATGACCTCTTTAACTAGATGCATGGAGCTAGAGTGTTCTTAAAAATTGATCTGAAATCTAGGTATCACCAATTGTACATCACAGAGGTAGACATTCATAAGACTACTTTTTGAACTAGATATGGCCATTACGAGTTCACAGTTGTACCCTTTGGTTTGACCAATGCCCCTGCAGTGTTCATGAGTCTCATGAATGGGGTGTTCTATACTTACTTGGATCAGTCAATGATCATCTTTCTTGATGATATTTTTATCTATTCGTGGAATGAGGAGGAGCATGTGGATCATTTTCATTAGGTTTTATAGTGCTTACAAGAGCAGCAGCTTTATGGTAGCCTAGAGAAGTGTGCCTTCTTCACAAGGTTGGAGATGTCTCCAAGAACCCCCAATTGAGGACTTTACTCCAAGTCTCTCTCACAATTGGTGAGGGTACCTTGGAGTTGTGTGGTCCCTCTTGGGAGGAAAGGAATGGGAGGCATGTTTTACCCATTCCCTCTTAAGCTCCACTTTTCTCTCCCACATGTTTGAGAGAGGACAAGTGGAGGGGTAAGAGAGACTTGGGGATGGGTGAGAGACATGTTTCATCACCCATCCCATGGGTCTTTCTTATGATGGGGAGGAAGAGTGAGGAGGTTGAGCTTATTTTAATCCCACTTGGAGAAGGTTATGGGTTGTTGAATTTTTGGATAATTTTATTATTTGATTTTTATTTTGTAGAAAAAGATAGAGAGAGTTTTGTGGCTTATGTTGGAGGAGGGTTTGGAGAAGATCTATATCAACCATCTACAATAATTGGGCTTTTAAAGGTTGGTTTCAAGGCTTAGGCCTTCTCCTTATGTATTTTTATTGCTTGTGTGATGCTATGTGTGAGATTCATATGTTCAAGTTTTTATTTGTTGTTGTGGGGAAAATTGTAAGGGTGTTGTAAGAGCCTCTCCCACTTGGGAGAAGATGCTCAACAAGTGTGGGGTGGGGGAGGAGTGAACCTTGTCAGGGTCATTTCCTTGAGTTTGTGGTGTTGTAGCCTTGAGGACATTATGAGATTTTGAGCAATATGTAAAATGGATTGAGAGCCAAAATGGAAGCTTGGTGAAAATTGTGTTTAAATGTGTTGGCTAGAGGCCTTATGAGGTATTTGTTTTGGGATATTTGTAGGAGTGGCACTCTTGAATTGAGTGTGTCCACTCCCCTACCCCTTTGAACTCATCCTAGTTGATTTCTTGTGTTGTGCTATCCTTGGGTTTAAAATCATGTTTGTTTGTTTGAATGCCTTATTGTGAAGTGGAATGAGTTCCCAAGTGTGTGGATGACCTCCCTAGCTTGGGGGTGACCCTCTTGTGGGTCTATGGTAGGGAGGAGAGAAAGATGTGTAGTTTTCTTTCCCTTTGTTGTGATATGGAGGTTTATTGGAGCTAATTGTTGTGAAGTTGGAGAAAACACCTTGTTCTTGGAGTTGATATTTTTATTCCTTTACTCTTGAGTGAGAGCTTGACCTACTTAGGAGTTTGCTTCATTGTTAGTTTTCAAAGAGGAGAACATGGTTCTCTCTCTCTCTTGTTGTAAAAATATATTTCTATATTGTGTGTAGGTTATTTTCATTTGTAATTGAAAGTTATAAATTATTGATTTAATTCTTATCATTCAAGAAAAGTGGAAGGAAGTAAATTTGTTTAAAAGATTATTTCATTTGTATGTAAATTTTAAGATTTGTCAAATAGAAGAGTTGTGGTTTTAATTTTGAGACAAACAAGAAAATTGAATTTTGTTAATATGAAAAGAGAAAATTAGGTGTTGTTGTGTATTAGAAGTATTTATTTATTTGCATTATTTCTTTCCCTTAAAATTGCAAATGTTAATAATATTCCAATGATTATATTCTAGAATAAGTTCATTGTCTTGTAGAAGATTTGATAAAAAAAAATAGATATATATATTTTAGTTTAATTATTTTTAAAAGAAAAATTGTATGTTATTGGAACAAAGAAAAAAATTACAATTATATATGTCATGTGTATTTGAATGTATGCATTAAATGAATTTAAAATTAAACTAATTTTATTTATTCTGCCAAGAGAAAAAGATTGCAGTATATATATATATGATAAAAATATTCTGTATATATTTAAAATTTCATAAGCTGTGAATTTAAATTAAAAATTATGATTACTGTGTGTGTGTATATATATATATATGTTTTATATGAAAGGAAACTTAATAAAAAATAACATAAAATAAAAATTTTATTGCTAAGCGAATTGACGGACTGCGTTTTACAGTCATTGTTGAGTGACAGAAATTAAACAATGTTATTGGTGGGGGGGTTTGAACCCCCCACTGCTGTGCCTTCAAAGTTCTGGGTGTGGGGAGGGGGGCGGAGCCCCCACCCATGCCCAATCATATGGGATGTGGGTGGGGGCTCCATCCACTTCCCACACTCCTCTTTGCCCCTAACCACCTGCAGACTCCCCGCGAACTGCCACAGTCTACACCCTCAGACCTCCCCTCCGCCACATTTTCCCCTCAATACTCTATCGTGGTTCCTCCTATGTGGCCCCCCTCTCAGAACCTCCCTCCTACCTTCGCCCATCATCTGCCACAGACCCTCCTCAACACACCGCCGCCGCCTGGCCTCTTCTCCACAGTCCCTCCATCTCTGAACTCCCAACAAAACAAAAAAAAAATTAGGGTTTTAACCTTTTAACAAAAAAAATAGAATATATATATATAAAAGAAAATCCATTTTATAAACACAATTATATATATATATATATGCCATCATATGCATTTCATATGTGGCCATTAAACTTGTAAACAAAACCAAGAAAACAAAGAATGAGAGAGAGAAAGAGAAAGAAAGATAAAAGTGAAAACAAAGAGGAGAAAAAGCATGAGTTTCAAAAATAGGGCTAGGGTTTTTGCCATAAAGAAAATAATATTTTAATGTTGGAGGAATTTAGGGCAAAGAGAAATTAAATAATCCATTTAAAATTGACACTCCCCTCTTGTTATTATTTTTGTTCATTGTTTTATGCTTGGAAATTATATAGGGAAATTGAGATAATTAATTAAATGGTATGACTTTATTCTTTTTAAAATATTTCTTTTTTTTTATTAGTGGATGTAAATAAATTGATTTAATCATGATTAGATGGATTTATAATTTATTGATTTTTAGTTTAAATTTTCGGGAGAAAAGGATTTATTTGTATCAATTAAATTTTATACAATTAAAATATTGAGAGGTAGTTATTGTAAACAATCGTGTTAGGAAATCTAACTCTTCGAGGATGATTTAAACCACATGTTATTAACCAAAATTTAATATTCTTTTTAATCCTTTTGGGCTAATTTAATTAACAGAATTAAATTAGACGTTGATTTAAACCCAGATCAGAAACCTAGTAAACTCTTTAAACGAAGTTAGTAAAACCTATTTTCTGAGATCTGATCCACCAAGAAATTAGGAATAATGTAAAGGATGTAGAGATAACTCTGATTGATCAAAAACATGAAGAAGAACAAATCGATCGAGCTTTGTTGAAAAAGTTTGAAATTATAGAAAACATGAAGAAGAACAAATTGATTGGACTTTGTTGAAAAATGTTCCATTAACTTAATGAACTGATTTACCAATTCAACTAGTGAGACGTAGGTAATTTAACATCAAACTTTTAAAGCTTTGATGAAATTAGTTTTAGTCAATAATCCCTAATCACGCCTGTGAGGCGTTATGCTGCCAGATTTTTCTAAAATTTAGGGTTTAGTTAGGATAGTGAAGTTTAACCCTGTTTGGGATTATAATAATTGTTGCCGAGTATCATCATTTGAATTTTATATTTATCATCCTCTCATGCATTTGGTTTTTAGTTATTGATTTTGACTTACGTCAAAATCCCTTCATTCAGATAGGATAACTTGGGGTTTCGATCGTTGATCCCAACCCTATTGGTGACATTAACCGCATCGCGTTGACCCCTAGTTGGCCTTCATTATGATTGGTATGCGCATGTGAACGCATTAACCCGCATTCAACTAAAATGTTTACGCCTTAAGCATAACGCCATTGAGCACGCTTATGCGTGCGAGGGGGTTTCTAGGGAAGCATGGAATTTTTTTTATATTTTGTGTCATGACTACTGGAAGTATTGGTCCAACCGGTGTTGTCAATGATGTCAACATACTCATGTTGCATTAATGAGAAGGATTGGATGAGCAGAAAGGAGCAATGGAGATAGTGAAGTGGTGATCCCAACTAAAGTGCTGATCAGAGGTTGTGGTTCAAAGGGTTTACAGATATAAGTCTTGAGATGATTCAGTCAAGTTTTTAGAGGTCCACATGAAGATCTGAAGAAGTTATGGCCGCTCAAGTAGAACCAGTTTCGGCAGGTATTCAGGGGTGACAGAGTGACACAGATAGGTCCGGTGAGATCTGGTAATGTATTATCCCATTCTATGGATTTGAAGGAGTGTTGAGGACATCCGTGTGAAGTGTCAACTCAATTGGTTCATGGTTTGAAGGTCCATAAGCACCTATTCCTTTGTGATAGTGATGACAGACTGTGTTCTTGAAGTTCTGGATGAAGGAGAGAAGAATTCCAGTAAATAGATGAAGTGTGGATGTTCTTGGTGATTCAGGAAAGGTTATGGTGATCCTTGGATCATGTCCAGTTCATGTTGGTGGTTTGCATCGAAGTTAGAGTTCACATTTTAAGAATAACCACTGGATGAAGGTGTTCTTCCTATGACTGGCCGACCAGATGTATTACACGTCTTGTAGATGTTCTTATAGGTGTTTGCTGAATTAGATGATTGTTCCTAAGTTGATGCCTTGTATAAATAAGAGATTGTAAAGTCATTCTAAGGTGTGTCTTGTTTGGATGAGTGTGTGGTAGCGAAGAAAAGAGTGAAAGGTAGAGCAAAAGTTTTTGGGCTTAAATGGAACTGATCCAAGCATGGTGAAGATGTTATTCTCTAGTTCAAGTTTGTGATACTTGTTACTTTGTAGATAGTGTGTCTCTTGTAGGCAGTGGGCCTCTTATGAGCACTGTGCTCAGGTAGTGAGGCCTAATTGGCATGTGTCATTTATTCTTTCTATTCTTCTAACAGAGAGTACATTTTGGGTTAATCACCCCATATTTTTTCCCTTGACCGGGTTTTCCATGTCAAAATATTGGTGTCTCATGTGTTGATGTGTTTCTGCTCTTGTATTAATGCTTTATTCTTTCATGGTTGATTAATTATTATGCTGCTAGATAACAAAGTGGATTTAAATGTTTAAATTAGAAGCAAGTTTTAGACAACTGATTCACCCCCCCTCTCAGTTGTCTGTCCTAAATCCAACAATTGGTATCAGAGCCAAGTTCCTCTAAAAGGAGCTTAACCGCTTGAGGAGATCCAGGATGTTGTCTTACAAGAAGGATAGTCTGAAGTTTGATGGAACCAATTTTAATCTCTGGAAAGGTCGCATGAAATGTCACCTGAGATGTATGGGAATGATGTACTGGACCATGGCTACAACATAGTATGTTCCTCCATAGGGTGGTCTGAAAACCCTAAATGAAATCACAGGCGCTGAAAACAATCTGTGGACTATAGAGGCTCTTCTAAGCACATTATATGACTCAGAGCTCTCAAATGTTATTGACCTACCAACTACTTTTGAGATTTGGCAAAAAATTGAACTTCTGCATGAAGGAGACAAGTATGTCAAAAGTGCAAGGTTACAAAGTCTGAAAGGAAAATTCAAAAATCTGAAGATAAGAGAAGATGAAAATATCACTACTTTTATGCCAAGAGTAAATAAGCTTGTTTGTGGAATTAAAAATGCTAGTGGAGTCTTGGATGAAGATGAGATTGTTGGCAAAATTCTCAGATCCCTTCTTGCTTCTTACAAAATCAAGCAGCTGCCATTGAAGAATTCAGAGCCCATGCAACTGTCACAAGAGATCAATTGGCTAGTAAATTAGCTACATTTGAAATGTCTGAGTTCAAAGATGACCCCCCCAAGACTGAATCTGTATTCAGAGCTAGTGCCTCTGTAAAAGGTAAACAAAGGTTTGATCTGGGAGATAATTCTTCAAGGAAACTATCATGGTATGAAAAAGCAAGAAAAGACATGGAAGAAGAAGCAGAAACAACTCAACTTGAAGCCCTCTTTACAAAGAGACTGCCAAGAGGATCTGGTAAGTATGAAGTAAAATTGCCCTTTAAGTGTTTTAACTGCAATAAGATTGGTATTTTTTCCTCAAAGTGTCCAGAAAGATTTTCAAGGCCAAATCCTAATAGACCAAGGTTCCAAAAGAATTGTTATTATGTTCATGAAGAAGATGATAATGAAGGAGTAACAGATGATGAATCAGAAATAGGAAATTAATCCAGAAGTGAATGGGTGTTTATTGCCATCAAGGAAGAAGATCCAATGACCTCTGAATCTGTCAATCCTAAAGTTATAGAAAGAGCTCTGGCTACCCAAGTTGAAGAAAAGGATGATTGGGTCATTGATAGTGGAAGCTCTCACCATATGACAGGTGACAAAAATAAGTTCTTAGATTTGGAAAGGTATGAAGGAGGAGTGGTAAAGTTTGGTGATAATTCTGCTGGTAGAATCAAAGGTAGGGGAACTATTTCTTTTGATGGAAAGAACAAAACCGGTAATGTACTGTATGTTGAAGGATTGAAGCACAACCTTCTCAGTGTTGGATAGTTGGTGGACAAAGGCTATGATCTTCGGTTCAAGAATGGAAAATGCAGGATCTTTGAAAGCTCTGGAACAAAGATTGCATCCAGTACTCAAACAAAAGGTACTATCTTTCATTTAGTTGGTATTGGTAAAACTTGTCTATTTGTACAAGTTGATCAGAGTTGGTTATGGCATAGAAGGATGTGTCATGTGAATTTTGATAATATCATCAAGATAAACAATACTCAGGCTATAAGAGACCTTCCAAAATTGGTAAAACCTACAAATAATTTGTACAAAGAATGTCAGTTAGGGAAACAAAGAAGAATCTCATTTAAAAGCAAGGATCAATTTTCTACCAGATTATTGGACTTAGTTCATACTGATCTATGTGGTCTAGCAAGAATCAAGAGTGTGCAAGGTGATAGATATTTCATGCTATTAATTGATGACCATTCCTGAATGGTGTGGGTTACCTTTCTGAAAGAGAAATCAGAAGCTTTTGAGAAGTTTAAAATTTTCAAGGCTATGGTAGAAAATGAAACTGGATTAAAATTGAAATGTCTGAGGTCTGATAGAGGTGGTGAATTCACATCTAGTGAGTTCATAGATTTTTGTGAGAAGCATGGTATAAAGAGACAGTTGTTTGCTCCTAGGACTCCACAGCAGAATGGAGTAGTGGAGAGATAAGACCGGACCATCCAGGAAGCATCTAGGATAATGATGATGGAAGCAAATGTTCCTCAGATGTTTTGGAGAGAAGCTGTCAGCACTACAGTTTATACTCTCAATCAAGTTCAAATCAGAAGCAATACTAGTAGGACTCCTTATGAACTTTAGTTTGGCATCACTCCTACTGTGAGGTATTTCAGAGTGTTTGGTAGCAAATGTTACATTAAAAGCGATGAAGATCTAGGCAAGTTTGATGCTAGAAGTGATGAATGGTGTTCTAATTCAAGGAGCCCAAACTCCTTCCAGTACTTAGAATCAAACAGATCCAGTAATTCAGGGAGAAGAGATGAGTCATAATGAGCCTGATCAATAATTAGAAGTGCAGGAAACTCCTAAAGTTCCCAGGTATGTAAGACTGAACCACTCTGAAGATCAGATCATAGGTGATAAAAGCCAAGGTGTGCAAACAAGAAGAAGAATAGCTCATAACTCAGATGAGTATTGTCTAATTTCAAGGATTGAACCTAAGACAGTAAATGAAGCTTGCAATGATGAAAATTGGACTAAAGCAATGGAGGAAGAGCTGATGCAAATTGAGAAAAATCACACTTGGGATCTTGTTGCCAGACCTAGAGAAAAGAATGTGATTGGAACCAAATGGGTCTTCCGAAACAAACTGAACGAAGTTGGTGATGTAATAAAAAATAAAGCCAGATTGGTTTGCAAGGGCTACTCTCAAATAGAGGGAGTTGATTTTGAAGAAACTTTTACTCCAGTGGAAAGAATTGATGCAATCATATTATTTCTTTCTTATGCTACCTTCAAGGACTTCAAAGTATATCAGATGGATGTCAAATCTGCCTTCCTAAATGGTGACTTGGAAGAAGAAGAATACATTGAGCAACCGGATGGATTTCAATTGTCTGATCATGGTGATATTGTCTGCAAGTTGAAGAAAGCTCTGTATGGACTAAAGCAAGCCCCAATAACCTGGTATGAAAGGTTGGATAAGCATCTTTTGAAGATTGGTTTCAACAAAGGTACTACTAATAGTAATTTATATTTCAAAATTGATCATGAAAACATCTTGATTGTTGAAGTGTTTGTTGATGATATCATTTTTCGAGGAAGAGATAGTATGTGTAAAACTTTTACAAATCAAATGAAAAATGAGTTTGAGATGTCCATACTTGGTGAAATGAATTTCTTCTTGGGTCTACAAATCACTCAAACAAAGAAAGGAATCTTCATTTCTTAGACTAAATATGTAAAAGAATTGTTGAAGAAATTTGGGATGGAAGACTCAAAACCAATGCATACTCCTATGGCCACCGGATGTAAATTGAGCAAAGATGACGATTCTCCTAAGACTGATCAGAAAAAATATAGGTCAACGATTGGAGGATTGTTCTATCTCACTCAAACTAGACCAGACATTATGTAGGTTGTTGGTCTTGTTGCTAGATTCTAGGCTGATCCCAGAGAATCTCATGTCATGGCAATCAAGAGGATTTTTAGATATCTAAAAGGGATAGTTGAGTATGGTTTGTGGTATCCTAGAGATCATGATTTCTCTCTTCATGCATATACAGATGCAGATTAGGCAGGAGATGTGGATGACCGAAAAAGTACCAGTGGTGGGGCATTCTTTTTGGGAAAGAGATTGGTTTCTTGGCTAAGCAAGAAACAAGATGCAATATCTCTGTCTACAACTGAAGCAGAATACATTGCAGCAGCAGGTAGTTGCACTCAAGTTCTATGGATGAAGCAGACACTAAGAGATATCAAAGTAGATTATTAGGAGCCTATCACAATCTTTTGTGATAATTCAAGTGCAATAAATATATCTAAGAATCCGGTGTTGCATTCTAAGACTAAGCATATATCTATCAAGTTTCACTTTCTGAGAGAGCAAGTGAACAAGAATGAAGTCAGACTGGAGTTTGTGCCTTCCAAGGATTAGATTGTAGACATCTTTACTAAACCTCTTCCTAAGGACTCATTTGAGTATGTCAGGGAGAAGATAGGGGTAATTGCCCCTCTAGTGATGAACTAAGGTGCACTGATGTGCATCAATCTGGTGGATATCATAGTCATATCTTGTGATCTAGATTAGTGATGGGGAGCTGCTACTCAGGGGGAGCAGCTAGTATGATTTTGAAGTGTTGGAGTTGTAATTATGATCCCTTTGCTATTGATGTCAAAGGGGGAGAGAAGACATGTGAAAAACAAGCGGTTGATGATCAAAGGGGGAGTAGTAAAGGAAGAGAAGACATGTGAATGGTTATTGCTAATAGGGGGAGTTGTGACAGTAAGGAGAAGAATCTTGTCTTGATGGTTTTTCACATCATATGTTGCCATCAATGACAAAGGGGGAGATTGTTACAAGTATGGATCCAACCAGTGTTGTCATTGATGTCAACATACTCATGTTGCATTAATGAGAAGGATTGGATGAGCAGAAAGGAGCAATGGAGACAGTGAAGTGGTGACCCCAGCTAAAGTGAAGATCAGAGGTTGCAGTTCAAAGGGTTTGCAGATATAAGTCTTGAGATGATATAGTCAAGTTTTCAGAGGTCCACATGAAGATCTGAAGAAGTTATGGTTGCTCAAGTAGAACCAGTTTTGGCAGGTGTTCAGGGGTGATAGAGTGACACAGATAGGTCCGGTGAGATCCGATAATGCATTATCCCATTCTACGGATTTGAGGGAGTGTTAAGGACATCCATGTGAAGTGTCAACTTGATTTGTTCGTGGTTTGAAGGTCTGGAAGCACCTATTCCTTTGTGATAGTGATGACAGACTGTGTTCTTGAAGTTCTGGATGAAGGAGAGAATAATTCTAGTAAGCAGATAAAGTGTAGAAGTTCTTGGTGATTCAGGAAAGGTTGTGGTGATCCTTGGATTGTGTCCAGTTCATGTTGGTGGTCCACATCAAAGTTAGAGTTTGCATTTGAAGAATAACCGCCGGATGAAGGTGTTCTTCCTGTGACTGGTCGACCAGATGTATTACACGTCTTGTAGATGTTCTAATAGGTGTTTGCCGACTTAGATGATTGTTCCTAAGTCAATGCCTTGTATAAATAAGAGATTGTGAAGTCATTCTAAGGTGTGTCTTGTGTGGATGAGTGTGTGGTAGCAAAGAAAAGAGCAAAAGGTAGAGCAAAAGTTTTTGGGCTTAAATGGAATTGATCCAAGCATGGTAAAGGTGCTATTCTCCAGTTCAAGTTTGTGATACTTGTTACTTTGTAGACAATGTGTCTCTTGTAGGTAGTGGGCCTCTTATGAGTAGTGTGCTTACGCAGTGAGCCCTAATTGGCATGTGCTATTTGTTCTTTCTATTCTTCTAATAGAGAATATGTTTTAGGTTAATCACCTTGTGGTTTTTCCCTTGACCAGGTTTTCCACATCAAAATATTGGTGTCTCATATGTTGATGTGTTTCTTCTCTTGTGTTAATGCTTTATGCTTTCATGGTTGATTAATTATTATGCTACTGAATAACAAAGTGGATTTAAGTGTTTAAACTAGAAGCAAGTTTTGGACAACTGATTCACCCCCCCTCTCAGTTGTCTGTCCTGAATCCAACAATGACCACATGACAAATGTGGACATGAAATATGTGATGCATGTCGTGACCGCATGGGAAATGTGGGCATGACACATTTCAAGTTATAGTTCCTCCAAAGAGTTGAACTTTTATGTCTCTACACTAAATGAGTGTATGACATTGGACGACTTTGGAGAATGTTTTCCTCCTGTGTCACCAAATAGGGGATTTTGACCTACTAGAACAAAAGGATTTTAGTCAAGGCATCTATTTGGGTGATTACATGTGCAACCATTCACTTCAATAAGAAGGCTTCCCAGCCTGCAAAGGTTACGCTCCACAGGGTTTTGGGGGAAACATTGGTTGGTGTAATACAACAACACCCATCACTTGTAACTTTTGTCACAAATGCAATTTATTTATAGTGACTTGGAGTTACTTGGCTTTAGCCATTATGACTTAAGGTCATCCCACTTAGAAGGAAGGAATTCCAAGGGCATGCCTCTCTAAAGGTAACACATGCAAAATGATGATTCTGGCATTTTGGTCACCTAGTTAAGGGGATAGTATAGTCCTATCATCAATCCAAAATCATAGAAACCACTGGTTCTTTCCTCCTAGTTAAAAAGAGAAATACTAAATGAGTTACTCTATCAGGCAAACAAGATTTGTTAACTTTGAAAAAAAATTTAAGAGCAATTGTTCAACTTTAATCCTCCTAGTTGGGACTATGTTCAAGTTGTGATGCAACAAGTTCAAATTACTTCCCTCCTATTTAGATCTAGGTGAAATTTGCATGAATAAGCTCAATTACTTCTTTTGCTATTTAGATCTAGATGAGAGTTAACCATGCAACTATATGCCTGACTAGCTCTTAACTTGCAAGGTGGATCTAAGAATATTTGTACAAATGATGTTAACATTAGAAATTTATTGAGGAATAGCTAAAAAAACCCTAGTAGAATAAATGCATAGATACAGTGAATTAATGCACATAAACATATATACATTAACATATAATGTATGGACAGTAACAGAGAATGTATGTGACGTAAGAGTGAGTGGATGCGTAGAGTTTGACAGATGTGTACTAACAGTGAGTAGATGCACAATATAATGTGATAGATGCACAGAAATGTCCTATGTATGGATTCTAACACACAAAAACTCAATTTTGAAGTTAAATTTGGGGCAAGGGCCCCACGGTGGGTGCTAGAAATGTTATCAGAAAAATAGGAACAATAGCATAAACAACTAATTATCTGATAACTCCATAGAATTGAAACAAATAAGATCAAACACAAAGAGCACAATAGCTTGCAAACCTTTCTATTCTGTGACTTCCATTGGTCACCTATCTTGAATTGATCTCATGTATGAATATAGCCCTCAGAAAGTGCACTTCCTCACTTTTTTCCAAGATGACAATGGAGAATGGATTTTGATAGGTTTTGCAATGAAGAGGATATTCACAATACAATGATAATGGTGATAATGGTGTGACAATTGATCTCAAGCTATGGAGTGATTTGTGCCAAAGGCATGCTGTGATTCCTACAGAGTAAGTTTATAAAAAGCTTGGATCCTTCAAATGGAGGAATAAGAGTTGTATTTATAGATTTGTGAGAAAGAATATCAATGGTGTACAATGAATAAGAAGATCATCAGTTGAGGAAATTTGAGAGGATGTGTGCAAATAGGGAGAGGACAAGTGTCCTGGTCTATTTTGAGATATGGGAGTTAACAGAATAGATTGAGGAGTTAACTAATCTGACTGGAGGAGAAATAAGACATGTGGGTGAGGAGATATTAGCTAATTAAATATTTAAAATATTTAATTACAGGTGCACATGGATTAATTGAATTATTTTTGGTATTAATTCAATTTTGGAGGAAATAGATAATTTAAATAAATATTTGGATTTATTTAAATATAGAGAATGATTTGATATTTATGGATTTGAAGATTTTTGAATTTAGAAGAATTAATTAAATAATTTGGTATTATTTAATTTAGAATGATTTTAGAAGAATTTGGATGACTTAATTAAATAAATGATTTTATTTAATTTTTTAGAGAAATATGAATCAAATAAATAAATTTATTTATTTATTTATTGATCAAGGAATTTAAAATGAAATAAATATTTAAAATATTTATTTACCTAGAGTCGCGTCACTTTTAGGTACAACACCTGCAATTGATTAGTATGTGTGCACGGTTGATCTTCATGCCCATGTTGGCTATCTTCAGGACACCCTAAACTTTATCATTAAGATGTCAGTTAAACTTGTGTTGTTTTTATGCATGTGTTTTCTTGGTGCTACAAGTCACATATGAATATAGACTTGGGACTATTTATAGTGACATTGCTTTTTTATTTGGACCCTAAAAATATACCGTGACTTATGTTCTCTCAAACATCCATGAAAAAGTGGGTAGGTGGTGTGAGGTTCAAATGGTAAGGAGATTCATGAAAGATAAAGGAAGTATAAGGATCCCTAGATTTAGCTGGATTGAAGGCCATAAAATGGTAAATGCTTTTTTGTGTCAAAGATATATCACATACATAGACATAGGAGATCTATGCAAAGTTGGAGAAATTGGCTGGGAAATGAAGGCAGCAAGGTATTTTCCATATTCAAGACATTTACTTAGTGATGTGGAAAAGGAGGAAAATAAATTATTTATCTACCACCACAGTGAGAAAATGGAAATGGATTTTGGTTTATTAGACTTACCCTAGAACAACTATTGGAGTTGTTAAGAACCTTCATGTATGTGTTGATTATCACAATGCAATGATGTTTATCTCCAAGATTGTTGCAAGAGAAATTGTTGTGAGAGATGCAAATTGTTTGCATCATTTAAGGCTAGGAGAATGTTCTTGCAAAGATTATTGGTGATGCTAAATGAAGTGGTTTGAAAAATAGGCTCACACTATAATAATGTGCACCATGTCAGGCCTGCACTAATAATGAAGGAACAAGGTTGTATTTTCAATTACTAGGGAAAAAATGGTTTTGTTTTTGTTCTGAGTATTTGGCAATCTAGACTATGATGTTGACTTCATAAAATTAGATGCATAGAGTGCAATGTGTTGGAATCATTTGCCGTTGCGCCAAAAGCTCGAGCTATCAACGCTCGCTACAAATGCCAGATTTAACCCAGATCCACGGGAGGCTCACTGCCATGTCACAAATCCTGAGGTCAGCGTTGAATGCCTCACTGACAAGGGGGCAGCTCACTGCCAACAATCCCCCCTCAACACAACCCGAGGGATTCGAACCTGTGACCCATGGCTCTGATACCAATTGTTGGAATCGTTTGCCGTTGCACCAAAAGCTCGAGCTATCAACGCTCGCTACAAATGCTAGATTTAACCCAGATCCACGGGAGGCTCACTGCCATGTCACGAATCCCGAGGTCAGCGTTTAACGCCTCACTGACAAGGGGGCGCTCACTGCCAACACAATGGAGATCACTACTTATATAAACGATTGGGGTATCTATCAAAGGCTTATTTTATGATAACATGGATATTTAATTGAATTGTTTTCATAAAACCTACATATGTATGAAATGAAAACATGGAGGAGGTGGTGGAGAAAGAGTGAAAAAACAAAGGTGAGGAACACTTCAAGTAAATGGAAACATGCTTGAGTAGTAGGAAATGGGAGAGGAGGGATCACAATTACCCTTGCCATTTTGTATATTTCTTTTTTTTGAATTGATCGTATTGTCTTTCACTTATCTTAGGTTAAGCATTTAATTACACATTCTAGATTTAATATGTAATTTTTTATAAGTGTATGTAAATTTTGTGTCATTTATGGTTAGATATTTCTAAAATGTTGATTTGCATCCCTTTGATTGATGAGATAGCTAATAGATTTGTGAATTCATGGATATTTTTTAATTTGATTTAATTTCAATTTGTTTGGCTTCAATTAGAAAGAAACCACTATAATTTATATGAAGTACAAAAAGAAAAATTACAAGTGTGTTTATGTTGTAATTAGTGGTTATGCATGGCACTTGAAAAAACTCTCATAATGAGGTGTATAAATTAATGTTAGAGAGAAAAGAATAACATTTGTATATGTAAAATTAAAATAATGATTTATCACATTGTAATTGCACATTCGTGGCATTACAAAATTGTACATGATGAGATTTATAAATTATTATTAATGAGATGAGGGTTTGAAGGTGGTTTGGAGAGAGCTAAATAGGGCATTTCATAAGTGTTTGGAGTGACTATAGGATTTTAAGCAAGAGGAACACAAAGGGATGAGGGGAATTTTAGAGAAACACAATGGAAGACACCATAGGTTTGAAAGGAATATTATAATTATATCCATAATATGGTCAATTGACTACTTTATTCACTTGTGCAAACCTAACAAATGGTAGGAAAGTTAAATTTTATTTGGTAAGATAGGAATTGAATAACTTTGCACTAGTCACATATCTAACAAATGCTAGTGAAGACTAAATTCCATATGCCACATCTAATGTTTGTTTACAATCCTTAATCACAACTGCATTAAGAATCTTAAATTCTTGTACTCGATTCATGTCAATTTAATAATGAGGGATTCATTTCATAATGTCGAAAGACTTATGATATGTGGCTAACATTTTGTGTTTAGTTGATTTTAAAATGGAGTGTTATCATAAGCATACATGTTTGTATACAATGAAAGCAAGAAAATAGGTTTTTTGGAAATAATCTAGAATGATGAACTTTAATTCTTCATCTCATGCAAATGCATTTGAGGACTTTGTGATTATAATAAAACATACATTTCTAAGTTATTATAAGTCTTTATAACGAGTGTATTCTTAATGTTTACAATAGAAGAAGGGGATTCGTTGTGAAGCACCTTCTATTCTTATAAAAGCTAGATCACTTTGTAACTATCATTGATAGTATTACACTAGAGGTCCCAAGGGACATCTAAATTTATAAATGAATATTTTTGTGTATACATTATAATATGAGGAAAATTTTGAATGGAAGCAACTCCATTGTCATTAAAAATAAAAATAATTATAAAATAATGCCATATATCACATTACAGAAGTGGGAAATATGGTAGTGGTTCTTGAAATCATGTGTCAAAAAATGATCCCATAGATTGTATCTTGCATCATAAGGGACATGTTGAATAATTATTTTTGCATGATGACATGAAGCACTTGTATCTTGTATATTTCTTAAGTACAGAAGTTCAATACTAATTGATAGTGCAAGTTTGGATTTAAAGAATTTCCTGCTTTCTTACATTAGAATGTTTCTTTCAAATTCTTAGTTAAGAGTGTATGTGTTTAATCATAGTTTAGAGTTCATATGCTTTAAATAGGTTAAGTTCAAATGCTTTGTAGACTAAGTTTGTACGCTTTCTAGTTTAGATTTACATTGTAAAAAGATTTCTTAAAATTTTAGAAAATCATTACTAAGTTGATATGTCCAAACCAATCCCCTATTGCATACAACCTTGGACACTGTTCGGTTGACAAAAATGATACATTTTAAACTAAAGTGTTAGGACTTAACAATAACCTGTTAGGTAGGAGGTAACATGAGAGGGTGGAGAACAACAAGATGGTGGATAATTTCATCTATGTCTAGAAAGGGAGATTACAAATCTTGATCTTTGCTCCTAGTTCTACATATCTTAGTTGAATAATAGCTTTGACAGAGCATTTGGTTACATAACTTCTCAACTAGTACAACCACATGAAATAGATAGTCATAATGGATCATTTGATATTAGTGGGCCCTCCCCATCCACACATGTTTGTGTGCCTCATCTTTGCATTATGTACAATAATTTATGCTTAGGTTCTCTTGGAGTGACAACTGAGCCACTCTGAACCCATTAGAATATTCAATGTCCCTCATATTTCAGCTACACAAGCCAAGGCATTAGGGACTAGAATACAAGATGAGGCATAACAAATTAGTGCAAAAGAGGAGCAAGGACAGTCTTTCTTTGAGGTAAAATTTAAAATTATTTCATGATATTCCCATTTAAATTTAATATAAACAAAGAGTCTAGTACTAATATATGTAAGTGGGATAACAAATGATGATAGGCAAGGAGTTTATAGAAGTTCATTAGGGTATTCTTTATACCATTTAATTTGGATAACACTTGATGGTATAAGATATTCTACACATCTAACCTTTTCTTATTGTATGCATTTCCTTTTTTCCAATAATTAAATATATTAATTTATATCAATGTTTCTTTACTTTTACAACCTATTCCAAATTTGAGTGATGTGCCACCTTTTCCAGCATGCTTTAGTAGGACTTTAGATCATCCAATAAGACCATCATTCACCAAATGACTCTTTTACATCAACAACAAGTCAAAGTAATTGAATTAGATTTTTCTTTAATTGATAGTTTAGATTTTATAGTTGAATATAGTGATTTAGATGTTAATAGTTTTTTCTACACATCTAACCTTTTTTTTATTCTATGCATTTCTTTTTTGTCAGTAATTATATATTAATTTATATCAATGTTATTTTACTTTTATAGTCTATTCCAAATGTGAGAGATGTGCCAACTTTCCCAGCGTGATTTAGTAGGACTCCTGATCATACAATACGATCATCATTCACTGAATGTCGCTTTGAATGTTAGAAATGAGTCAAAATAATTGAATTGAATTTTTCTTTAATTGATAGTTTAGAGTTTATAGTTGGTTATAGTGATTTAGAGCTTCATTGAATTTATTATGATTATGTACATGAAATCTTACGCTGAACTTGTCATTTTTCATACAAGAACTCTTAGTTGGTCCACCCATGATGATTCCTTCTTAGTTGATGCCAGAGGCCTCATTAGTGGTATATGTTTGTTTTGTCATGAAATAAAACTAGTTAAAGGGACTGACCTATCAACTAAACCAAGAAACATGTCACTAAATATTTTAATCACTGAAAGGACCATTAGTCATACCATGGCAACAAGGATGTTACCTTGCAAGAAAGTGGTCGTCTTGTAGCATTAACATAATCTTATTATCTTTTAGATATATTCATGAGTCAAATATTATCAGAATCATTTTAAAGAAAGTCATGAAAATCAAGTGGGCTATCATGGGATTAATAATGTACATCTCAATTTCTGACAACTTCAAACCATTTGACCATGCCAACAATGAATACATTCTTGCAAAATGTCTCAATTACGTTTACTGTAAGGGTAATAGTAGAAATTTTTTGTTCTACACCTCGTGGGACCTAACTGATGATGCCAAAACATTAGGGTCCTAGTGGATGAATGCTAGAAGATGCCTCATTTCATTCCCTAGATGTTTTGATCCTTTTGAGCTACATAAGATATAGAAAGTTCCTTAAGAGCCCTAAGAGCAAAAAGGTGTCAAACTTTGACATAGTGATTCTCATGAATCCGTGGCACCTAGGAATTTGTTTTGTTTGAACCTGCAAGTGGATGTCAATTCTATTTACTATAACCTATCTCAGTTTCCAACAAATCCAAACTATTTGAATATACTGACAATGAATGTATTCTTGCAAAATGTTTGAATTACATTTACCGTTAAGGTGCCAATAGTCAATTTTCTTTTACACCTCATCTGAAGAACCAATAGTGCCAACATGTTGGGGGTGGGTAGGTGAATTCTAGTGAATACGTCATTTTATTCCCTAGGTGTCCCAATCCTTCTGGGCTACATCAGACTAAGAAAGTCTCTTGAGAGCCCTAAGAGAAAAAGGTGCCAAACTTTGACATAGTAATTCTTGAAATTTGTGGCACCTAGGACTATTCTATTTGCACCTACAAGTGGAGGTTGAGTCCATGTACAATAATCTATCTCAATTTCAAACAACTCCAAACTGTTTAATTGTCCCAACAATGAATGAATTCTTACAAAATGATAAAATTACTTTTAGTGTAAGGGTGCTGGAATAATCATATTTTTAATTTTGTACGTTGTGGGACTAAATTGACGGTGCCAACATTTCACTCGAAGTAAGGGTAAATACTAGTGGAGGCCTCATGTTTGATTCTCTAGGTTTCCTAGAAATCTTTTCAAGCTACATTAGATTGCGAAAGTCTCTTAAGAGCTCTAGGAGAAAAAAGGTGTCAACTTTGGTGCAATAATTCTCAGAATCTATGACACCAAGGAATGTTCTGTTTGCACATATAGGTGGATGTCAGGTCTATCTACAATAACCTATATCAAGTTCCAACAACTCCTGGTGCAGGGGCACCTAACAAACCCTTGTTTTATTTGTAATAAGGTCAAACCGACCAGTTGTTTTACTTTTACTTTTTGTTTTTTTATCCGGTTTATAACTAACCATGTAGACAATTTGAGAACAGGGTAGTTTGGGGATAGGAAGTTGTTGAGCTTCCCCAACTACTCAGGAATGGTTGAACTCCCTCAACAGTGGGTTAAAAACAAGGTAGATCGAACAAGAGGGTTTGGTATCTTGTATGTGTGTGTTCGTTGCCTATGTATGAAGAAAACTGAAGAATAAAGAAACTCTGTTCCATCCCTTGTGTGTCAAAAAAAAATCTCATAATTGTACATATCAATTTTCTTTCTATAGTCATAGTTAATCTATGTCTTGCAAGTTGCCATACCATGGATCGATGAAGCATTCCATTGGTGAGATCTCTGTCGAAATCAGTGGAATGGCTTCTCGGTGTACATATATGTTTTTATTTCTTGTTTCTATTTTTGTCGGTTGTGTTCTATTTGATGGAGGAGAGGTCCGGATCGACTGTGCTGTGCAGTAGACCAACCTAGCATTGTCATGTGCTAGGGTGTGAGTGAAAAAAATAGTGTATCATTGCATCACTGGAAGTGTATTGAAGTTCCACCGAAGGTAGGAAGCCATCGGTGTATCAGTGGAAGGTTTTGTTGAGTTGCCAATGGTGTCAAGTCCTACTGATAGGAGCAAAACATAGATATTCCATCAGGAAGACTCGTAAGATTGGAGAGATAAGTTCTAAGTTGGTCGATGGGTTATGTTTGGCTAACAACAGTAGGTCGCCAAGACATAGGCCACTCTCTCGCCGATCAGTTTGTTGAACAAGCCTATGCAACCATTGTGTGGTTTGCATCATTTTGGTATTAGAGCTAGCGAAAGGTCTACAGAAGTGTTGGCATTGTCTGTGAATGTTTATGTTAGATAGAGAGAGTGAAGGAGAGGCCAGTGCCATGCCTCCAAAGGGAATGACCACCGAAGTGGTCAAGAAATTCAAGGAGATGGAGGAGATGATCAAGACTGGAGTCAAGGAAGCACTCCAGGCTGAATTGAAGACATTGAGGAAAGGACCAAGATAGGATGAGGAGTCTAATGGAGAAGATGAAGAAGGGGATGAAGAAATGTCCCTAGAAAAGAGAGATATATCTACAGACTAGAAACAATTTCTGGAGGCCGTAAAATCACTTGATAAGGAGTCGTCCGAGGCAAAAATGGAGATTCTGATGTTTAGTGGAAAGATGGATGCAGATGAAGTCATCGAATGGGTCGAGGCTTTGAACAATTACTTCGAATACAAGGAGGTACCGGAGAATAGAAGAGTCAAGTTTGCAAAGATGAAATTGAAGGGCACTACACTCACGTGGTGGAACTACACCCAGGGAGAAAGGGTGAAGAGTGGCAAGAGCATGATCTCGTCCTGGAGTCAGATGGTAGAGAGGATCAAGGCTCAGTTCCTACCAGTGGATTATGAAGTGCAAATATATAGGAAAATGTAGAATCTCAGACAGAAGGATATGGATGTATCCACCTATATAGAAGAATTTCACAAATTGTCTCTAAGGTGTGGACTTGCTGAGGATGAGAAAGGAAGAGTTGCCAAGTATATTAATGGCCTGAAGTATAGTATACAAGATGAGATTACCATCTTGACACCAGAAACTATGGACAAGTGCTTGCAAGTGGTGTTGAGAGTAGAAGAGAAGCAGAAAAGAAAGGGAGAATAGCAGAATAGAGGCAGAGGTGGAGGAAATTTCAGGGGCAGAAATAGCTTTGGTGGCAGAAATCTGTTCTAGAAGAATCAAGGGAAGTCTAGTTAGCAAGAATACAATGGAGAATCTGGTTCCAAAGGAGGTTTCAGAGGAAGGAGACCCAATGGAAGAGGGAGATTTGGTGGACCAGGAAGAGGTCCTAATGTCTTCATAGGAAGATTTTATAATTGTAACCAAATTGGGCACATAGAAGGCAAGTGTCTAGAGAAAGCCTCAAGCTCTCATGCAGGAGGGAGAAGGAGCGAGCTGATTCAAGAAGATGATTGTCAAAGTGTGACTTCCGCTATGGGAAGCATAGCTCTAGCACAAGATGGAGAGAATCTCTTGATGAGAAGAACAATGCTGAAAGTGCCACAAAACAAGGAACCACCCCAGAGGAAGACAGTATTCATAACTTTGTGTAAAGTTTTTGACAAAAGGTGTAAGGTAATTGTTGATTCTGGCTCAACTGGAAAATTTAGTTTCAGTAGAAATGGTAGAGAAATTGAATTTGAAAAGATTGCCACATGTTAGTCCATACAAAGTGTCCTAGATGAACAAAGGGCAACAAGTCTTGGTTGATGAACAAGCTTGGGTAGAATTTCAGATAGGGGAATATAGGGACAAAATGTTGTGTGATATAATTCCCATGGATGCATGCCATTTACTATTAGGAAGACCTTGGCAGTATGATGTACAAGCCCAACATGATGGTAAATCCAATTCCTTTGTTATCACCAAGAATGGTAGACAGTATAAGAAGGATCCTTTACCAGAAGAGGGTGTAGACAAGAATGTAGGCTCAAGTATCATGTTAATGAGTGGGAAAGAGTTTCTCCATACTTTGAAAGAAGAGGGAACCCAAGGGTATGCTATGATTTTGAAGCCTAAAGACAATTCTGATTTGTCTAAAAACAACAAGGTAAAAGTCCCTAAGGAAGTGCAAGAATTGTTAGACAAGTATAAGAGTATCATGGTGGAGGATATGCCCAATACACTACCCCCTGTGAGAGACATAAGTCATCAGATTGATTTCATCCCAGGATCTGCATTACCAAATAAACTAGCCTATTAAATGACACCTACTCAGAATGATGAAATTGCTAAACAAGTACAAGAACTGTTAGATAAGGGCTTGGTGAAGAAAAGTCTTAGTCTGTGTGTTGTACCCATAGTTTTAGCTCCCAAGGATGGAAAATGGAGGTTGTGCACTGATTCGAGGGCCATCAATAAGATCACCATCAGATATAGGTTTCCTATGCCTAAAATAGAGGACCTCATGGATTGTTTGGGAGGATCTCGACACTTTTCTAAAATTGATCTTAAAAGTGGATACCATCAGATTAGGATTAGACAAGGGGATGAATGGAAGACAACCTTTAAGACTAATGAGGGTCTTTATGAGTGGGTGGTGATGCCATTTGGACTATCCATGCTCCAAGCACTTTCATACGTCTAATGAATGAGGTATTGAAAGATTTTATTGGCAAATTTGTTGTTGTCTATCTTGACGATATTCTAGTTTTTAACAGGACAAAGGAAGAACATTTGCAGCATTTGGAATAGGTGTTGAAGAAGCTGCATGAGGAGAAACTGATGATCAATATGGAGATGAGTGTCTTCATGAAGGAAGAACTCACATACCTTGGATTTGTGATATCCCAAGGCAATTTGAAAATGGATTCAGAAAAGGTAGATGCTATTCTATCTTAGCCAGCACCTAAAACAATAAGTGATGTAAGAAGTTTTCATGGTTTGGCAACCTTTTATAGGAAATTCATAAGGGGATTTAGTCACATTTGTGCACCTATTCTGGATACCATAAAAGAAGGATAGAAATGTAAGTTTGTTTAGAATAAAGCAGTAGATGAATCTTTTGAGATTCTTAAACAAAAGGTAGCAAAGAAACCCATTTTGGTTTTGCCTGATTTTAATAAGTTGTTTACTATGGAATGTGATGCTAGTAACCTTGCCATTGGTGCTGCCTTGAGTCAAGAAGGCAGACCTGTTGCTTTCTTTAGTGAAAACATGAATGATGCTAAGAGAAAGTATTCCACATATGATATAGAATTGTATGCAATGGTTCAAGCATTGAAAAAATGGAGACATTAGCTCTTGCCCAAGGAATTCATTGTTTATACTGACAACCATGCTTTGAGTTTTCTGAATTCGTAGGAGAAGCTAAATCACAGGCATATGAAGTGGGTCGAACAACTCCAGGCGTATACTTTTTCCATTAAACATAAGAAGGGACAAGCCAACAAGGTGGCAGATGCTCTGAGCAGAAGAGTGTGCACTATACAGGAAATCCAGTTGCAAAGTGTGGGAGTGGATTCTCTCAAAAATATGTACCAGGATGATGTGGACTTCAAAGACATATATGCACTTTGTTCACAATTTTTAGATACCTATCATTCTGACTTTTCTAAATATTCGTTACAGCAAAGGGCTATTGTTCAAAGGCAGCCAACTATGTGTACCTAGGTGTTCCATGAGGGAGAACATCATAAAAGAGAAACATTGCGGTAGTCTTGGAGGTCATTTTGGACTGGACAAGATGTTAGGAAATTTGTAGAAACTTATAGCATTTGTCAGAGGTCAAAAGGAACTTCATCCAATGCTGGTCTCTATCAACCACTTGCAATTCTGCAAAGGCCATGGGAGTGCATCAGTATGGATTTTGTTTTGGGTCTTCCCCAGACTCAAAGAGGTTTCGATAGTGTATTTGTTGTAGTTGATAGATTCAGTAAAATGGCTCATTTTGTGCCCTGCAAATGTACCAATGATGTGTCACACATTGCTGATCTATTCTTTAAGGAGATTATTCGAATTCATGGTTTACCATTGAATATTATTACTAACAGAGATCCCAAGTTTGTGGGACATTTTTGGCACACTTTGTGGAAGAAATTGGGCACTTAATTATCTTTCACGTGAGCCTATCACCCTCAGATAGATGGACAAATTGAGGTGGTGAATAGATCACTGGGTAATCTTTTGAGGTGTTTGACTAAACAACATGGAGAAGCATGGGATATGGTCATTCCACAAGCAGAATTTGCATATAATGACTCTATCAATCAGAGCACGGAAAGAGCCCTTTTGAAGTTGTATATGGGATTCATCCTAGGGGAATTTTGGAGTTGAGAGATCTCCAGCATATGGAGAAAAGAAGTGCACAAGGAGAAGATTTTGCAGTAAGCATGAAGGATATCCATGATGTTGTAAGGGAAACTATCTAGAAGAACACAAGGAAATACAAAGAGAGAGTTGATTAGAAGAAAAGGGATGTCCAATACAAAGTTGGGGATCTAGTAATGGCATATCTGAAGAAGGAAAGACTACCGAAGGGGCAGCCCATGAAGCTTATTATGAAGAAGATCAGTCCATGCAAGATTGTACACAAATTTGGGCCTAATGCATATGAAATTGAACTTCCTCCGGGTTTAGTAATATCACCCATTTTCAATGTGTCAGAACTATTTCCATTTAGGGGAGACAATGCTACAGATTCAGATGTGACAGGAGCAAGGGATGCAGAATGGATTTTTGATCTTCCACTGAGTCATCTAGTATAGCTGGAACATATTTTGGACACAAAGGTTCAGAAGGAGACTTGACATAAGACCTACAAGTAGTATCTGGTCAAATGGCGTGGTTTACCTGATGAGGATGCAACCTGGATGAGAGAGGAGAACATCATCAAACATGGGGTTTCCATTTCAGACCTAGTTCCTCAAGGGACTTGAGTTCTGTTAACACCGGGAGTATGGTACAGGGTCACCTAACAAACCCTTGTTTTGTTTGGAATAAGGTCAAACCAACTAGTTGTTTTACTTTCAATTTTTGTTTTTTTGTTCAGTTTGTAAACGACCATGTAGACAGTTTGAGAATAGGGAAGTTTGGGGATAGGAAGCGGTTGAGCTTCCCCAACTGCTCAGGAATGGTTGAACTCCCTGAATAGTGGGTTAAAAACAAGGTAGATCGAACATGAGGGGTTCAGTATCTTATCTCTGTGTGTTTGTTGCCTATGTATGAAGAAAATTAAAGAATAAAGAAACTTCGTTCCTTCCCTTGTGTGTCAAAAAAAACATTTCATAATTGTACATAGCAATTTTCTTTCTATAGTCGTAGTTAATCTCTATCCTGCAAGTTGTTGTACCATGGATCAATGAAGCATTCCATTGGTGAGATTTCTGTCGAAATTAGTGGAATGGCTTCTCGGTGTACATATATGTTTTTATTTCTTGTTTCTATTTTTGTCGGTTGTGTTCTGTTTGATGGAGGAGAGGTCCGTATCGATTGTGCTACATAGTAGACCAACCTAGCATTGTCATGTGCTAGGGTGTGAGTGAAGAAAACAATGTATCATTGGATCGCTGGAAGTGTATTAAAGTTCCACCGAAGGTAGGAAGCCATCGGTGTATCGGTGGAAGGTTTTGTTGAGTTATTGATGGTGTCAAGTCCTACCGATAGGTGTGAAACATAGAGATTACCATCAGGGAGACTTGTAAGATCGAAGAGATAAGTTCTAAGTTGGGTGACAGGTTATGTTTGGCCGACAACAGTAGGTCACCAAGACATAGGCCACTCTCTCACTGATCAGTTTGTTGAACAAGCCTACGCGACCATTGTGCGCTCTGCATCAACTCCAAACCATTTGACCATGTTGACAATAAATGCATTCTTGCAAAATACTTGAATTACACTCAGTGTAAGGGTTCCAATAGTCATATTTTCTATTGTACACCTTGTGGGACCAAATCGATGGTTGCTACATGTTAGTGATAGTGGAATTATTGGAGTGCTATTCTAAGTATACCTTGTTAATCTTATGACTTTATGATAGTCTTTCTAATTATCTACTACTTGTTTTGTGGGCCATACATGTGAATGTTTTGGCCTTCAACATATACTTTTTTAAAAAGATCACTTTTGTACATCCTATACAAAACCAACTTTTATCATCTAGGTGTTAAATTAAATTACATATTTGCAAACTAGAAATAAAATCTTGGATGTCATATTTTTAGACCATGTTAATATTCTATGTATAAGTGCTTCAATTTAACCCCAACTATGACAAAATTTGATTTTCAAGAAAAAAGTTGCCACTTTTTGGCCAAAAAGTGGACCCATTGATGCTAGTATTAAAATGGTTTGTACTAAGATTTAGATCCTTAAATTGAGAAGTTAGTGTTAACAACTCCTCAAATCCCTCTACTATTTTGAATTTTAGATAAAACAAGTTACAATCATCTATCACAACTAGTCCTTGAGTCAATAATATAACCTCTAGTTGTGCCTCCCTACTCCTAAGTTTTCTCTCCGCTACCACTATAGTGGCTCTCCTCCATGACTCAAACTCATCCATACTTACTAATGTCTCATATTATCTTAACTATTCCATCATTCTTTTGATATTTTTATTGTCGATTCTCATGAGGGTAATTGACCTTTCAGGTTCATTTAGATTTGTAAGTGGTGTGTCATTTGATAATCTAACTAACTCAAAAACTCATGGAGATTTTACTATAGCCTCTAGTATACTCCTTAGAGGCCTCTTGTACCTTTTCAATTCTTTTCTAGTACCTTTTCTCTTGTTTGATGCAGGAGTATCCAGGTTCACTGGCAATCATGTGTCACCAAAAATATATTTTATTTTCTAAGTTGGTTTTTGGCTTTGTTTTCTTTACATTTTTGTTTCTAGCGAAAACATAGATTTATTTTTCCAATGTGAGAGAATCATCTTGTAGAAGAGCCTAATAGGTATCCCCAGTTCCAATTTGGTGAAATTTGGATGAAAATTGATGAAGTTATGGCCAGTCAGAAAAATTTCTAGTTCGCAAACTTTTTAGTTCGCCGGTTCAGCAGTTTGTTGATTTCCTATTTTCTCGATGGACATTTTCCCTGACTAAATCCTTCAAGGAAAATTTGAAATTTTTCTAAGTCTTTCTTCATCTATTAGCCATTTGAATTTGGATGAAGTTCCTTCATTGTCAGCGAAGTTGTAGGATTTCAAACTTAGTCAGCAAAATGACTAGTTCACGAATCTATAGGTTCGCCAAAGAATCACTTTGTCGATAAGAGCTTTGAAGGCTAGATCCAAGGCTTCTGTAGCTCATGGCATTGAAATATTACCAATAGAAGAACATTTCCCAAGTCTTCGGCTAGTTCATGTTTTCAAAAAATTGCTGATATGTTGACAAGGTTTTGGAAATGCCAATTTTGATAAGAGGAAAATGTGAAGTCTTCGTCAGTTCAAGATCAGGAAAATTCATCAATAGAAAATCAAAACTAATGTTCCAAATAATCACATTTTTCTGATAGAGTGGACAAAGAACAAGTTTTAGTAATGACCAAATGGCTGATAGAAGCAAAGGCATAAGAGATAAAGTATAAGTTTCAAAAAGTGAGTTTTCACCAATAAGCATTTATGACTAAGGTTTGAAAACATGAACATTTGCCGATGGGCAATTATCACTAAGGTTAGAGAAACAACAATTCTATTGATAGGCATTTGTGATTGGATTGGTTGAAGTTTAGAAAAGGCAACATTTGTCAACAGTTTGAGAAGATGAACGTTTAAAGTACGCAAAGTACACCTTTTGTCGATAACTATTGGAGTTTTGAAACATAAAGGAATGCCGATAATAAACACAGTGATTATGTAAAGGCATTTTTACCGACAGACTGTTATAAGGCCGAGTGTGTATCGATTGTCAAATATACACGGTGGTGACTATCATATATTAATGAGAATGTTTTGCAGTGACGATTCTGCTATATAATTGTTCAACTACTGGATGGTTCATTTCTGGTTGTACCCATTGGAAGTATAATGCCTATTCAGTTCCTTAACCAATGGAGGATAGTTAAATTTCCTTTTTTTTCTGGAGAATATAAATGTCCTTTTTCTAGCTGGATTGGGATTTGATTTTCCTCATGGAACATAAGTGGATAATTTATTGGGGGCGATATTTGTATCCTCTAGAAAGCAGTTTGGTGTTGTAAGCACATGGTAGATTGTATTGCAGTGTAATGCTAAAAGGCCAATAAATTTGTCAATGCTGATGTTTTTGAAATTAATAAAATAATTTTAGATTTGTGAATGCATTTGTACTTTCGTTGTGTGTTCTGGTTGCATGACTGGGTAGTTTGACAAAACCCCTTGGTCATGACTCCACCATTGTTCTTATCTTTGTTTTAGTTTCCTTCCTTCTTTATTTTCCTTCTTAATCAAATCCATTATCTTTCTCTCTTCAATGCCCATCTCATTCTTTACAATGATCTCTCTTAGGTTGTTGTTATCTCCTTTGGCCATACTATTTTTATTTATCTTTTCTTAATCCCTTTTATATATCTCAAATAGTTAGACATGTTTTGACATAGTGATCACATCTTTTCAAGCTCACCTCCTATTCCATAGCCATCTTATAGGTGTCTAACCCCCTCTAAGGGCTAGAATTTAATGTACATTACTACACATCTTCAACACGGCTATATTCTCTCTATATAAATAAAATTTTCAAATGTCGTTATCTTTGTCTATGTTATCATAAATTCTTTCCTTAAATTTATTCTTCCTCCCTTTGCACCAACAATTGAAACCTATTGATTAGATTTGTATTATGTTGTGTTGTACTTTAGTGTGATACAATAAGGAAGAAGAACATGCATGTGTGGTAAGATATGGACAAAATCAAAAGAAATAATAGACACATGCATCCATAGACATCATAAGATGGAACCATATATATGATTCCTTTGATATTAGATACAATATCTATTATCTAGTCATTATGATAATATTACATTCATATCTCTCTCATACATGCTTATAATCTTCTCTATTTTGTACATTACATGCTATCAATTAGATATATATCATATCCCTATATATTTTGCATGCTCCTTTTACATATATATGTAGTAAGTGCTTCTTACTATATAGCTTCTTGAGATGTGGGGGCATGCTTGTAGCACTGTTCTCATATAGTTGTGACCTTCTATGGATACCATAAAGCATTTGCTTCTATCATACAATTGGATCTTGGGTTCTACATCATCTCTTGTGTGTCCTTGCAACATAATGTTGCATATGGGATCTTTGGTATAAACTTTTCTTATGGCACCCTTGTAGGTTTTCACCATAAGCCTCTATTGGGATCCCCTTTAGGTTTTCAAAATAACATGGGGTCATATTAGGCCATCTAAATGGTTCTCAACTTGATCCATCAAATTCTTCATTTTCATTATGGTCTTATTGGTAGTTAGGAAGCACAAACGTGTTAATAATTATTTGATATATATGTGCTAATGTATCTCACAATCTCTAATGTGTGTAATCTTTTTAAATGAAATTTTTAAAAATTATAAATTTTAAACACTTTAATAAATGAAATTTAAATTAGGCTCAAATTTTTAAAAATAATTTTAGACATTTAACTTTACATTTTTAAATATATCAAATATAGCATTTAAATATGAATTGATTTATATAAAATTTATATCAATTTATAATCTAATACTATATATCAATTTTATTACATTTTAGAGAAAATTTTATATAAAATTTGGATCAATTTTAAATAAAATTTAGATTTTAAAAAATAATAAAACTGATATAATTTTTATACAAAATTTGATGTAAATTGATATTTTTTTGTTTATATACTTGGGTTAGACACCAAAAGACACAAAAAATGAGCTCACTAGATCTATCCAAATTTGAAATTATCCATCCTAAACTTATCATTTAGAGATCTAGTTAACTAAAATAAAATCTTCAATCTAGAGCTAACTTCACACAATAGAACACATGATGCCCCTCCTCGCGAACCTCAAGTGCCGCAAAATCTAGACAAAATAAAAGACTTACACTAATTACACTAATAGCTAGCCAAGAGTTGAATTAGGTTATAACATGATAAATCATTTCCATATAATCAGTTGAGACCTACATAGAAAATGATAATCCATCATGCAACAATACCCTCTAAGACCTTCTATGCAAAAGGAAGCCTACCCACGCAAAATTCCCTATCAATCCCTGAATCATACAACACCATCACAACAAAAAACCTAGATTAGCAAAAAGAAACCATATATCTACAGGGAAGGGCAAATGACCACAACCCTTCCTCCAATATATGTGTAATCAATGATAATGTTTCTAGGCTTGTCGGGGTGGCCTAGAAAATTATGTAGACCTAAATAAGGCCCCATGATAAGCTTTACACTTAACATATTTTTCTAGTTTTGTGGGTAGAGGGACCTCAATTAGGTCATCCTCCTCCTCATAGTCAATGTAAATATTAAACTTACTTTCCAATGATAGTTTGAGATTACATGTCTTTGTTATTTCTTCCATGCCTTTGTATGTATTAGTTTTTCTCATTTTCAAACAATGGTTATGCTTAATATAATAGTTAACTAAGATCTTAGACTTGTCAATGATACCTTTAATGTGATCATAGAGAAGATAAATACTTATAACAAAGGAGAACATGGCCACATAACTAACTAATTGAGACACATCGAACATGTTTGACCTTCCCAAGGATACTCTAGGATCCAGTATCAACTTTGTTAGGGATTCTTTAATGCCCACACATGAAGCCTCATCCATCTCCTTGGACAATTCCTTGATACATAGAACTAGGAGCAGAGATCAAGATTTGTAATCTCCCTTTCTAGACATAGATGAAATTCTCCACCATCTTGGTGCTCTCCACCCTCTCCTTTTACCTCTTACCCTTCTGTTTTGATGCCTCCACCCTACAATCCTAGCATTTCCTCTTCCCTAAGCCACTTCCAAAGGCCAATGCACCAAGGCCAAAGTGCTCACCAATAATAAAGAGGGGAAAAATTCACCATTCTAGATAGAGCATAGCCACAAAACAAAAATGGTGAGCCATAGCAAGAAGATATTATTGTGTCCTAAAATCTGCTCCTAAGAGCTTAATCCAACTAGGCAAGGCTCTTAGTCAAAGTGCTTCATGTCATCATGTAAAAACAAATATTGGTGCCTCTTGTGATGCAAGATCTAATCTATGGGACCATTTTATGTCACATGATTTAAAGAACCTCTACAATATTGCCCACTTCTATAATATTATCTATGGGATTATTTTATAATTATTTTTATTTTTAATCACAATGGAGTTGTTTCCATTTAAATGTTGCCTACTATTATAATGCATACACAAAAATATTCATTTATAATTTTAGATGTCCCTTGGGACCTCCAGTGTGATACAATTAGTGATAGTACAAAGTGATCTAGCTAAAATAATAATAGAAGGTGCTTCATAACAAATTCCTTAAGTTTAGATAAAGTTTAGGGTGTCCTCAAGATAGCCAACATGGGCAAGAAGGTCAACCATGCACACATACAGATCAATTGTAGGTGTAATGCAATAAGGATTACTCATATAATTGAAGCATGTGCAGCCCTCATCCACTAAACCTACATGGCTGCATGCACAAAGAACACAAACAAAGCTTGTAATGTCAGGATATGTTCCAAAGTGCTTCGTTAATTCAATGATTTTGGAAACATCCTTGCAAAATCCATTTTGTGCATATCCCAATATCATTGCATTCCATAAGACTACATTTCTTTGAGCCATTATGTCAAATAGTTCACATTCCTTGTCTATGCTTCCACATTTTGCATACATGTCTACTAGAGCATTTCCAACTATAATATCTAATAAAAATCCCCCTTCCATTAATGCTTTGATGGATGTTCATACCCTGTTCCAAAGCTCCCATTTTGGCACAGGCAGGGAGGATGTTGGCTTTACAACTGCGAATTTCATTTGCTTGAGAGTTTCTAAAGCCTTGTCAACAAATCCATTTTCTACATAATGACATTCCATGAGATTATATTTCTTTGAGGCATTCTGTCAAACAATTCACGTGCTTTGTATATGCTTCCACATTTTGTATACATGTCTACCAAAGCAATAGCAACTATAATATCTGACAAAATTCATTTATCCCTTACACTTTGATGGATGTCCATATCATGTTCCAAAGCTCCCACTTGGCACAGTCTAGGAGGATACTAACAAAGGTTTCTGGTTTTACGCCATCCAATTGCATTTGCTTGAAAGTTTCTAGAGCCTTTTCAACAAATCCATTTTGTGAATATCTTGCAATCAGGGGATTGGATGAGAACACATTTCTTTGAGGCATTCTTTCAAATAGTTCATATGCCTTGTATACATTTACATATTTTACATATCCTGCAATCATGGCATTACATGAGATGACATCTCTTTAAGGTTGTTGATGTACAAAATTGTGTGGGTTTCAGCACCAACATGGGAAACTTCAAAGATATGGGATTGATCTTTGAAACAACCTCTAGATTTTACAAAAGCCAGCTCTTCTTTTTAATGGGGTTTTTGGAAAGGGAAGAAAAAACAAGATTGTAGAAACAAATGCCTAATCCTATGGCAATGCACCAAATTTATGACTACCCAGTAGCACGATGACTAAACCATAAATGATTTAACTAGAAAACTCAAGAGCACATAGAATGATTAATTACCCATCTTAATAAATCAGATTTATCAGAGGCAAAGAAACATAAATTAGTAACAAGAAAAAGAAATAGATTCAGTATGCACAAAAACACCACAACTCTTCATTTCTTGATAGGAGAATAAATTTACAGAGGCAAAATTGCTTGCACAAAATAAAAATATTCAATCCCTCATTGAGAGGCAACTGTTGAGGTAAAGGAAAAATATCTCTACTGCTGCTAATAATCTTTGTGTCTCCATATAGAACTGTGTATAACTCTATCTCGGATTCCTATATATATAAGACAAAAAGCCAAGGAAAAATATCTTGCAACTACCTCCAAAAATGTGCAACTGAAACTCACAAAATCCGGCACTGGTAGTTATAACTAGTAACTGCAACTGACTGTTCCATTTCTTCCATGGCTAGAAAATGTAACCACCTCCATATCATTGGCCAGCATAAAGAAAACTATATTCCCTCTTTTTTCTTTCTTCCATGGCTATCATGAAAAATGGAAGGCTACATGAGAAATTAGGGTTGAATCTTATTTTCTCTTGTAAAGAATCAAATTAGAGTCACTTTATTTTAATAAAGCTTTAGCTTAACTGCTTGGAGGTACCCACAAGTTTCTTTATACTTTTATTTAAATCAACTTTGTTTTTAATCGCTCCCATGGCTAACAAAGTGACTCTTTAAAACATTTTAAAGCATATCTTCATTGATGGGAGGGGGCCGACTGAATAACAAAACTATATTATTTAATATGACTCTATATTCTTTACGTGATTCTCAACCTTTTAAGTGAGTTAATAAAATGAAACAAAATTAATTATCTCTTCTCATGCGAAGATGGCTCCCGCAGCTTACATGCATCATCATGGCACTTATTTGGGATGAAACTATTTCTACTTTCCTTCAAGACCCCACCATTGAGACAAGTGTCAAGCTCCTACTTCATTCTGAGTTGCTCTCTCCTTGGTTTATGCTCTGATGCCCGCCAACCGTTGATCCACTTGAATCTGACGGTTGCTGATTCTGTTCGTTTGGAGGACCTTTCTGTAAGCAACACCTTCTACATTAGCTGGGGACTTAGATCTGACTGCATCATCTTGTAGTGTTATTATTTCCTTATGCTGGGCGTTTGATTCTTAGGGTCATATTGCATCATACCTACGTCACGTTTGAGCCTCTTTGCACCTTGGTTTGTGTCAAATTTAGCATGGACTATGTGAACTTTTACATGGTCAGCTCATGTAATACTAGCTGCATCTTCTATTCATTTGACCGATCTTGTATTCCTTAGAGAGGCTATGATTTCATTGTTGTGATTCTTCAAGTTGCAGTTGGAAGCTATAAAATGTATGCTTCTTATCTCATAGCAATGCCCTAACTAATTAAAGGCTGAACATTTGAGTTTGGTGGCTGTGTATGGTTAGCCGCTTCATTTCCTTGCTATGAAGACCTTTTATAGCTGCATGCCTTCATTGTTGAGGCTGTGCCATTATAATGAATACACCATCCTCTGAAAGCTTATGTGCTACTCATTATAAAAATAGTGTCATGCTTTTGATTATGTGCCATGATTTATGATGGGTCACCTTTAATCTTATTGTTGTACTTTTAACTCATGACAGGCTCCTATTATAATGGTCAAACCTTTGATACTTGAATGAATGGTTGGCGCCTTGCTTACGTGTTGGGTATTTATTCTTTGCTTGGTGGATTTACACCATCTATGTCTTTGCTTATTATGTGTTCTCTTTGTTAGAGCATATACTAGGATTTATGACCTTCGAACTGCTGTTGTCTCCTTCAATGGCATCATCATATTATATTACCTCCACATTACAAAGGGGGCACACTCTTTATATTATGCATCTTTATAAAAAGGATGGCAGCATTGATTTCATGAATTGAGAAATATGATTTGCTAATGGAGTGGCTTTGATCTTTATATCATGTGTCTTCAAAATAAAGGACTGCATGATCTTCATATTTGATACATTGGTAGCTTATAAAATTTGCACTTTGGATTCAATGACTACACATCATTAGATCCCTTATTTGAGACTCTATCATCATTGCTTCACACTCTCTTCTATTGACTCAGGCTTGAAGACTCATTTGTGCACCATACTTATAGCTTGGCTTTGGATATTTGAATCCCGCTGTTCGATCTAGATTTTATTTGAATCTAAATTTGAATTTTAGTGAAAGAATTTAAAAATGGTGTGCAAAAATTTTACAATAGTTCTTGACGACTGGCTGGGAAAGTGAGCACGTTTGCTTGAATCCCATAATCTTTGGTTTCGCAAATTAGAGCCTTGTCCATTAGGTAGAGAGTACAATATTTAATATAGAAACAACCAGCACCCTGAAAATAGATCTGTACCCAAAACAATGCATTGAGGCTAAAATTGTAAAACAATGCATTGAGGCTAAAATTGTAACACTGCTGGACTAAACACAGACTGCAACTGAAACCAAAACTAAAATTTTGGAATTGACTAACTCATTATTTCTGAAAATTACCATATCTGAACCATAGAAACTGACCTTTCATATTTTATTGCAGCAAATGAGACTTATTGAAAGTAAAAAATTGAAACGAAAAACTAATGCTGATGCTACAGCTTATTCTGGAAAACTTGAAACTAAGCTAACCTCAAAGCAAACTTGATAGGAACATGCCCATTTATTGGGACAACAAAATAACTATCGTGTCTAATGATTCTGGTCCACTTAATCAACATTGAATGAATGATGGACCAAACAAACTGCACAAAGAAGTAAAGCAAGAACTTGTACCTTTTCACCTTCCTACATTTTGGAGACCTTTTCATGGCATCAAAATACCATACAGTCTGATTTGCATATTGTTCTAGCTTGAGCATTTATTATCTCAAACTTCTCAGTGACTCCTCCTGTCTGTGTCTTTGTATGCTCATAATCCATAGTAGCTTCAAACTTTTGCTGGAATGTGACAAAGCTACCTATAATTGTCTTGAATTTGACTGGCATTTCTTCTTGAATGAAGAATGGAGTATGATGAGACCCTTTATTTGACTCATCACTACTTGTGTCTCTTAATGCATCATCTTTATGGAGCTCATTTTTTATTTTGTCATGATCATCTAAATTTGAACAGAAATCTTTTAGATCATCCCAAAAAGAATCATTCTCAGACTCATATTCACCCTTTTGTATAAGAGGACTTAATTTTTGTTCTTTTACAAGTTGAGGCAAAGATTCTGTATCCTCTGATGACCAGTGTTTTTCATCCTCAAAGACAATCAAGCCATTATCATTTGTCCTATCCTCCTCTTCATGTGACTGCATTTTTGAATCATCTCCTTCAAGATGTGGTAAATCATTACATTTATAATGACACCCCTAATTTGTGGATTCAACAACAATTTCTTTTGCAACTTCTACCCTATGATAAGGTACAAATGGTGCATTATTCTTTACCCAGTACTTTTTAGCTTCTAGAAGAGTCAACTCATAAGCAACTTCTGAATCTCTTTCATCAGTTAATTGAGTTTCTGAGTTACATGTTGCCATAGGTGTATGATGCTGATAACCAGAAGGACACCTTGAATTGACAGGAGCCACCTTCTTGCTTGCATTTTGATCCTTGAGACTCAAATTTTTTTTAATTTCAAAATGGCAAAGAACCTAATCTGTGACTTCTATGGGCTGATTTACAGCTACAAAGGTTTGTAAAGCATAATTCTCAAGATAATTGGGCATCCTCTAACTCTATTCATATTGCTGTCCATACAGACTTGAAGACATGAAGTATGGATCAACATGGTATATGGCTTGATCTTTTATCTTATTTAGCTCATGGTTGAAATATTTTAGGAGTTCTTTTATCTGCAACATCTCCTTTTGATTAGGTAAATTAGTAGGGAGGGTGTATCGATTAGAACTAGTATAGACTTGGCTGCAAGAAAGAGCTTTAGATATGTCATTTGCATGAGGAAATAATGGTTTTAAAAGTGGAGGAGATAGTCTACCAGCCTCAATGAAGTTATTTTCATCCATGATGGCAAGATTATTATAGGATTGGGGTAGTGTCTCACCTCCTAAGGCTTGGATCATGACAAATATCTCAGGGTCTAAAGCCTTTAAATAATACAAGAATGCAAAAACTGGAGATGACCTGATATCAATAGAGAATTTCTTCCATACCTTATCAAATCTTGAATTGAAGTCACACATGCTTTTGCTTGGATGCCTCTTAATTGTCATGAGATTCTAGGTAAGTGAACTAACATCTGTACTCTCTTTGAACTGATTGTAGATGAGGTCACCTAGCTGGTCCAATCCAGTGATTAAACTGGGCTACAAACTTCTATACCATTCTTTTGCTTTGCCTTGGAGGGAAGATGCTAGTAGCAAAAGGGCTTCATTTTCAGCTGTGATGCAATGGATGGTGAATAAATTTGCAACATCTTGAATGTGATCTATTGGAGAAACTTATCCATCCCCAAGAAAATGAGGCAATGCCTTCCATGCTATGTCAGGAACCTAACCCTGCTGTTGAAGGACAAGAGGACTTGAATCACAAGTCACAAAGGGCAAATTCCTTGATGGAATATTCGGATGCACATAGATACCTGGGGCTACCATGGTCTGTAGAGAAAAGATCTAAGAAAGATTCATAAGTAAAGTGACCAGGTGGAGGATTCATGATCCCATGAGCAGATATTTTTGTGGTTTTCCACCAAACTTACAAAATATAGGGTAAAGATTCATTGAAAACAAAGACCCCGGCCTTTGATTCCAGTCCCACCAGGTGTGCCAAAAACTATTGATGTATAAAATTGCACGGGTTTGAGCACCAACATGGGAAACTTCAAAGATGTGGGATTGATCTTTAAAACAACCTCCAGATTTTACAGAAACTGGCTCTTCTTTTCAATGGGGTTTTGGGAAAGAGAAGAAAAAATAATATTGCATAAACAAATGCCTAATCCTATGGTGATGCACCAGATTTATGACTACCCAATAGCACGATGACTAAACCATAAATGATTTAACTGGAAAAATCAAGAGCACATAGCATGATTAATTACCCAGCTTAATAAACCAAACTTATCAGAGGAAAAGAAACAGAAATTAGAAACAAAAAGAAGAAATAGATTCAATATGCACAAAAACACCGCCACTCTTCATTCCTTGATAGGAGAACAAATTTACAGAGGTAGAACTACTTGCACAAAATAAAAATATTCAACCCCTCATTGAGAGGCAACTGCTAAGGCAAAGGAAAAATATCTCTATTGTTGCTAATAATCTCTGTGTCTCCATATAGAACTGTGTATAACTCTGTCTTGGATTCCTGTATATATAAGACAAAAAGCAAAGGAAAAATTCTTACAACTGCCTCAGACACTAATAGTTGTAACTGGTAATCACAACTGGCTGTTCCATTTCTTCCATAGCTGGAAAATGGTACCGCCTCCATATCTTTGGCTAGCATTAAAAAAATATTCATGCTTCTTTCTTCCTTCCATAGTTGCCGTGAAAAATGAAAGGTTGCATGAGAAATTAGGGTTGCATCTTATTTTCTCCTCTAAAGAGTCAAATGTGAGTCACTTTATTTTAATAAAGCTTCAGCGTAACTCCTTGGAGGGACCCACTAGTTTCTTTATAGTTTTATTTAAATCATCTTTGTTTTTAATCTCTCCTCCGGCTAACAAAGAGACTCTTTATAACATTTTAAAGCATATCTTCATTGATGGGAGGGGGCCCACAAGATGACAAAACTATATTATTTAATATGACTCTAGCTTCTTTACTTAATTCTCAACCTTTTAAGTGAGTTAATAAAATGAAACAAAATTAATTATCTCTACTCGTGAGAAGATGGCTCCCGCAGCTTACACGCGTCATCATGGCGCTTATTTGGGATGAGATTATTTCTACTTGCCTTCAAAACCCCACCATTGAGACAAGTGTCGAGCTCCTGCTTCATTCTGAGTTGCTCTCTCCTTCGTTTATGCTCTGATTCCCGCCAGTCGTTGATCCACTTGAATCTGATGGTTGCTGAGTCTATTCGTTTGGAGGACCTTCTGTAATAAATGCCTTCTACATTAGTCGTGGACTTAGAATTAATTGCATCATATTGCAGTACTATTATTTCCTTATGCTGGGTGTTTGATTTTTAGGGCCATACATCATCATAGCTGCATCGCGTTTGATCCTTTTCGCACCTTGGTTTGTGTCAAATGTAGCATGGACTATGCAAACTTTTACATGATCAGCTCATGTAATACCGACCGCATCTTCTATTCTTTTGACCGAGCTTGTATTCCTTAGAGAGGCTATGATTTCATTACTGTGATTCTTCAACTTGCAGTTGGAAGCTATAAAATGTATGCTTCTTATCTCATAGCAACGCCATGACTAATTAAAGGCCAAATATTTGAGTTTGGTGGCTATGTATGGTTAGCCGCTTCATTTCCTTGCTATGAAGACCTTTTCTGGCTGCATGCCTTCATTGTTGAGGCCGTGCCATTATAATGAATACACCATCCGCTGAAAGATTATGCAGTACTCATTATAAAACCAGTTCCGTGCTTTTGATTATGTGCCATAATTTGATGATGGGTCACCTTTAATCTTATTGTTGGTCTTTTAACTCGTGACAGGGTCCTATTATAATGGCCGAACCTTTGATACTTGACTAAATGGCTGGCGCCTTGCTTACATACTGAGTATTTATTCTTTGCTTGGTGGCTTTACACCATCTATGCCTCTACTTATTATGTGTCCTCTTTGTTAGAGCATATACTAGGATTTATGACCTTCGAACTGTTGGTGTCTCCTTCAATGGCATCATCATATTATATGACCCCCACATTACAAAGGGGGCGTACTCTTTATATTATGCATATTTATAACAAGGATGGCAGCGTTCATTTCATGAACCTAGAAATATGATTTGCTAATGGAGTGCCTTTGATCTTTATATCATGTGTCTTCAAAATAAAGGACTACATGATCTTCATATTTGATACACCGGTAGCTTATAAAATTTGCACTTTGGATTCAATGACTACACTTCATTAGATCCCTTATTTGAAACTCTATCATCATTGCTTCACACTCTCTTCTATTAACTCAGTATCAGAGACTTATTTGTGCACCATACTTATAGCTTAACTTTTGATATTTGAACGCCGCTATTCGATCTGGATTTTATCTAAATCTAAATTCGAACTGTAGTGAAAGAATTTCAAAATGGTGTGCAAAAGTTTTGCAATAGAGGTATCGTGTCAAGTAGTTCACATATCTTGTCTGTGCTTCCACATTTTGCATACATGTGTACCAAGGCAGTTACAACTACAACATTTGACAAAATTCCTCCGTCCTTTATCCTTCGATGGATGTCCATACACTATCCCAAAGCTCCCATTTTGGCACAGGCAGGCAGGATGCTGGGAAAGGTTGCAGAGTTTGGCTTTACCCCTACCAATTGCATTTTCTTGAAAGTTTCTAAAGCCTTTTGAACAAATACATTTTATGGATATCCTGCAGTCATGCTATTTCATGAGACTACATTTCTTTGTGGCATTCGGTTAAATAGTTCCCAAGCTCCCATTTTGGCGCAGGTTGTACGACGCTGGAAAATGTTAACTGATTAGGAGATGTGTTTGTTGTATATGGTGAAACAATGTGACTGCCTACATAAAAATCATCCACATAAACAGACCTTGGATTAATTGAGTGGGAGGGAGAGGGATTCAAATTAAAGTTATCCCAAATTAAAACTAACCGCGGCAGCAGCTGAGAGTGAGGACAGTCATTGTTTGTGGAAACCCCCAGCAGATTTTTTGGGACAGAAACGGAGTTGGAGAGGGCCCAGTAGCAGACGTCTAAGTAAAAGCTTAGAGTGTGTTATTTAAGCCCATTTGGTCGATTGTCCTCAAATAAATGTGGTCTCATTGAAATGCTACGATTGCAGGATATGCACGAAATGGGTTTGTTGAAAAAGCTTCACAATCTTTCAAGCAAATGCAATGGTAGGTGTAAAGCCAGACTCTACAACCTTTGCCAGCATCCTCCCTGCCTATCCCAAAATGGTAGCTTTGGAACAAGGTATGAATATCCATCGCAAGAAAAAGGATAGAGGAGTTTTGTCAGATGTTGTTGTAGCTACCCCAGTAGACATGTATGCAAAATGTGGAAGCATAGACATGGCACAAATAGTTTAACATAATGCCTCAAAGAGATGTCATCTCATGTAACGACATGATTGTAGTATATGCAAAATGTGGAAGCATAGACAAGGCACCTAAACTGCTTGACATAATGCATCAAAGAAACATGCTCTCATGGAATGCCCTGAATACAGGATATTCACAAAATAGATTTGTTGAAAAGGATTCATAAACTTTCAAGCAAATGCAATTGGCAGGTGTAAAGCTAGACTCTACAACCTTTGCCAGTATCCTCCCAGCCTATGCCAAGTGGGAGCTTTGGAACATGGTATATGGACATCCGTCAAAGTATAAATGATAGAGGAATTTTGTTAGATGTTGTAGATGCAACTGCTCTGGTAGACATGTATGCAAAATGTGGGAGCATAGACAAGGCACATGAACTATTTGATAAAATGCCTCAAAAATGTGGTTTCATAGAATTGACAGTTGTAAAGCCACCATCCTCCCCGCTTGTGCCAAAATGGGAGCTTTCGAAGAGGGTGTGGACATCCATTAAAGCATAATGGAAGGGGGAATTTTGTGAGATATTATAGTTGGAAATGTTTTGGTAGACATGTATGGAAAATATGGAAGCATAGACAAAGCATGTGAACTATTTGACAAAATGCCTCAAAGAAGTGTGGTCTTGTGGAATGAGATGATTGTAGGAGATGCACAAAAGAATGGATTTTGCAAGCATGCTCTCAAAATCATTGAATTAATGAAGCACTCTGGAACATATCCTGACATTATAAGCTTTTCTTGTGTTCTATGTGCATGCAACCATGTGGTTTTACTAGATAAAGATTGTACATACTTCAATCACATGAGTAACCCTTATTGCATTATACCTACAATTGATCATTATGTCTGCATGGTTGACCTTCTTGCTCATGCTAGCTATGTTGAGGACAACCTAAACTTTATTGTTAAGATGCTAGTTAAACTTGTGGTGGTTGTGATGATGTGTTTTCTTGGTGCCTGCAGATCACATATGAATATAGGGTTAGGAGTGTTTACAATGAAAATGTTGTGACTTATGTTCTTCTCTCAAACATATTTGCAGAAGTGGGTAGGTGGTGTAAGGTTCAAATGGTAAGGAGATTGATAAGAGATAAATTAATTAAAAAGATCCCTGGATGTAGTTAGATTGAAGGCCATAAAATGGTACATGTTTTTTTGTGTAGGAGATAGACCACATCCACACACATAGGAGATCTATGCAAAGTTGGAGAAATTGGCTTGGGAGATGAAGGCAATAGGGTACTTTCCAAATTCAATACATTTACTTAGTGATGTGGAAAAGCAGGAAAAATAATTATTTCTCTACCACCATAGTGAAAAGTTGGCAATTATTTTTGGTTTATTAGACATACCCCATAGAAAACCGATTAGAGTTGTGAAGAACCTTCGAGTATGTGTTGATTACACACTGCAACGAAATTTATCTCCAGGATTGTTGCAAGAGAAATTGTTGTGAGAGATGTGATCTATGTCCATTATTTTAAACAAGGAGAATGTTCTTGTGGAGATGATTGGTGATGCTAAATGAAGTGATTTGAAAAATATTCTTGCACTATAATATTGTGCACCATGTCAGACCTATAGTAATAATGAAGGAACAATGTTTTATTTTTAGTTTCTAGAAACATTTTTTGGTTTGTTTTTGTTTCAAGTATTTGGAAATTGAGAAGGCTTTGTAAAATTATATGCATAGAGTGTAATGGATATCACTAGTTATATTCACTATTAGGGTATTTGTCAAAGACTTATTTTATGATAACATGGACTTTTAATTGAATTGTTTTTTATAAAACCTACATATGTATGAAATGAAAAGCTAAGAGGAAGTGGATAAAGAGAAAGACAAAATCTAAAGAACACTTCATGTAAATGGAAAGGTGCTTGACCAATAGGAAATGGGAGAGGGCGACTCACAATTACCCTTGTCATTTTGTATAGTTCTTTTGTTTGAATTAATTATACTATCTTTGCACGTGTTAGGTTAACCATTTAATTGCACATTCTAGATTCAATATGTAATTTTATATAAGTGTATGTAGATTTTGTGTCATTAATGGTTAGATATTTATAATATTATTGCACATCCCTTTGGTTGGTGAAATAGATAATGAATTTGTGAATTCGTAGATATTTTTTAATTTAATTTGATTTCAATATACTTGGTTTTAACTAGAAATAAACTAGTATATTTTATAAAGAAGAAGTAAAAAAAATACAAGTGTTTTAATGTTCTAATTAGTGGTTATGCATAGCACTTGAAAAACTTGCATAATGAGGTTTATAGTTTGATGCTAGAGAGAAGAGAATAATATTTGTATATGTAAAAGATCATGATTTATATTGCATTGTAATTGCACATTTGTGGTATTCCAAAATTGTGCATGATGAGATAAATATAAATGAATACTAATGAGATGAGGGATTTAGGGTGGCTAGGAGAAAGCCAAATAGGGTACTTCATAAGTGTTTGTAGTGATAATAGAACTTAAAATAAGAGGAACTCAAAATGATGAGGGAAATTTTAGAGATACACCATGGGATACATCATAGGTTTGAAAATAATATTATAATTATATTCATAATATGGTCAAATTGACTACTTTATTCACTTGTGGTAAACCTAACAAATGATACTAAAGTTAAATTCCATTTGGTAAGATAGGAATTGATTAATTTTGCATTAGTCACATACCTAGAAAATGCTAGTAAAGAGTAAATTCCATATGCCACATCTAATGTTTGTTTACAATCCTTAATCACAACTACATTAAGAATCATGAATTCTGGTCCTTGATTCATGTCAAAATTTTATAATTAGGGATTCATTGCATAATGTCCAAAGACTTATGAGTCATGGCTAACAAATTTTGTTTAGTTGATTTAGAAATGGATTGTTATCATAAGCATACATGTTTGTATACAATGAAGGCAAGAAAAATAGTTTTTTGGAAAGAATCTAGAATGATAAACTTTAATTCTTCATCTCACACAAATGCATTTGACAACTTTATGTTTATAAGAGAACATACACTTCTAATTTATTATAAGTCTTCATAATAAGTGTTTTCAATGTTTACAATAGAAGAATGGAATTTGTTATGAAGTAGCAAATATGTCTTTATAGACAATATTGTATATGCTTGGTCTCCAAATAAATATTGGAAAGGACAAATACTTATACTAACTTGTTGAAGGGGATTGTACACGACCATCTAGATCAAGAAAACAACATATATAAAATTATAATTCAATTTTTTAGGATGTAAAATGTCATAAAATAATAATTGACATGATGGTTGTTAATCAAATGTTTTTATCGATATAGCTAGCTTTCATAGAAATTGTTTTCACTATGTATAGTATAAACTATCAGAGATTGATGATTTTCTTTATCAAAGATGGCCAATCTACCTTATACAACTCTTACTCTTTGTTTGACAAAAAGACTTATGGGAGAGGGTCTATTAGAATTATGGGAATACCTCAGTTGGAGCATCACATTCTTCCTTGTTGAGAAGTGTGAGAAAATTAAACATCTAATCAAAGCTTTTGATTATCTTCTCTTGGAAACTCCAACCTATAATAGATATACATCTTCTCATTCCATGCATGGGTTCATTCTCAATAATAAGAAAATAAGAATATTATTATATGAGCATTCAAACTCAAAATAGTCATACTTATATGAATGTATTTTCCACTCTTACTAATGGTCAAGATAGATGTAATTTTTTTTGTATTTTAAAATTAATGATCTCAGAATAAAAAATTTATATGAATGTTTTTCTAGATTCATAATTTCTTATACTAATCATGTAACATGATGTCGTGATGAATTTTTGACTGTGTAGGTGTTTTCTAACATGGACGTGCCAACCAAGTAGAAGAGGGTATACAAATCTAAAGGAAAAATTTTCCAAGTGTTTTACTGATGGTTCATGAGTGACAATAGGGAAAAAATAGAGGAACCAAGATCAACTATAAAACAACAAGAGTGATATTTTTTCCTAGAGAAGTGGCTTGAGATGAATTTCTAGGATAATGCACCTTGGCTAAATAAGGTGGGATGATGAGGGATTTCATGTTTCCTTGGAGAGATGAATTAACCACCTAATCTTTCCACTAAGAAGTTACTAATTAAATGGTGCCAAGAATTTGTATGGCATAGGGAGTCTCAATGGATGAAATGATTTCCTAACAATAGAAACATTTTGGATGATTATTCTAAAACTACCATAATTAGTCAATAGTGTCTATAAGAGAAGAGACTCAAAAGAATGTATAACCAATAGAAGAAGTCATTGGAAGAAGGTTGTTGTCAAATCTAGCACCACTTATGTATTGTATTATTTAATGCATAGACCACTAAAGGACAAATGAGATTAAGGGAGTTGAGGAAGGTTTAGATGAGGTATATGCTTAAGTTGAAATTAGTGAAATAAGATTTTGTGGTTGTGCATTATGTCTATGTGACTTGTGATGTTATTCAATTGTGACGATCTATGTCTAGGCTAGAGTTCTCAATGTGGTTATTGTGTGAATATGACATTCTATGTTTGTGAATTCATGAGTCTCATGGTCCAGTGTATAAGTTGGGATCTTTGTGTATGAGTTTGATATGTTGTAGCATAGTATACATGTGATCCTAGAAGGCTTAATGAGCACCTGTTCATTTTTATTAAGATATTATAGTGTTTTATTGTCATTTGGTAAAGCTAATTATGAACCCTCTAAGGATTGATACATTCCTATTAAAGTATTACTTTATATTATTATTTGGGTTAATTTGTAAGACACATTACATGATACTATAATGTTCTAGTGAATGAACCTAACTACCTAGAATTGTAATTGACAAAGAGTGAATGATCTAGACAATTGGAGCCATGGATTGTTAAGGGCTAAAGTATAGAGCTTGTGCAATTGGGACTCCCAAATTTGGAAAGTAATTCTTTTATATCATAAATTGACCATATTCCCTAGCTATAAATCAAGTCCTATGGATTGTCAAAATTTATTAAGATCTAACTATGTAAATCCCATGCATAAATCATCAAAGGAAGTATTACAAAACTCTTTGAGGTAAATTCTAATAGCCTAGATTGAAACCACTATCCTATGGCTCTTTGCAAGAGTCAGTGATTTAAAGTCTCAATAATTTAAGTATGGGAGGTTGTTGCTTGAGTTAATTATAATAAGTCTTAGAGTCCCTTCATGAGAAGTGCTCCATCAAGGCTATGCTTTAAGACTTGCTTCCTTTGTAATATTGAAGCCTATTTTTTCTTCCAAGTCTGAATAACTCCTAGCCATCAACTCTTGAAGAAAATTCTTGACTATGGATGTCTTAGAGTAAATCTCTATTGTACATATGTCCCCAAGAAGAAATAAGCCTTTGCAAGAGTCCCAAGTCAAGAAAAAACCCTATTCATCACTCTATCAAGTGAAATCTAAGTCATTGACTAACTAGAGTTAATCATGCAATGATCCCTATCCTCTAAGTGGGAATTTGAATGTTTCCCTTGTAAAAAACTAGAATTATAATTATGTTAAGTTAAAATTACAATGAGCCTTGTATCCACTAGGATCTTCAGGAATAAAGAACTGCCAAATCAAAACATGATATCTATAAGAAATTTTAAATATAATCACATGACAAGTTTGAAATTGAGAACTTTAATAAGTGAAGAATTTTAAGGATGCTTGTGTCCATGGTATGTTATTGTGCATAATGTCATAATAGTGCACCAGAATGTATAAAGTTCTCACATTTGTGGCAAACACTGGAGGATTTTCTAACTATTGATGTCCTAATTAATCTATATCCACTAATTTGCCAGAGCAAATCTTCACATACATGCATTCATAGATAGATGAGGGTTGGAAGCTAATCATTAGTATGTTCAAACTTGAATGCACAAATTAGTCAATGTTAGTAGTGTTAGTTTTAAGACAGACAATTGAGAGGGGGGTGAATCAGTTGTCTCAGAACTTTTCTTCTATTAACCACTTAAATCCTTCTTGTAATTTAGTAGCATAATAATAAATCAATCATGGAAACACAATGCAACAATTCAAGAGCAGAAACACATTAACACATATGACCCCAAGATTTTAACGTGGAAAACTTGGTTAAGGGAAAAACCACAGGGTGACTAACCCAAGATTGTATTGTCTATTAAAAAAATAAAAGGAACAAAATGGCACATGGCAATTAGGGCTCACTGCCCGAGCACACTGCTCACAAGAGGCCCACTGCCTACAGGAGATGCAGTGTCTACAGAATAATAAATATTACATACTTGGACTAAAGAATAGCATCTTCACCATGCTTGAGTCAGTTCCATTTAAGCTCAATACTTTTGCTTTGCTTTTTTCTCTTCTCCTCTCTACCACACTCTCATCTTCACCGAGATACTTTTGAAATGACTTCACAACTCTTATTTATACAAGACATCGACTTTGAGATAATCATCAAAGTCAGCACACTTTATTTTATTATAGAGAAAATACACAAATACAACTTGACTTATTACAAAAGACTTCATGTGAATCACCACTCTGTCGGCCACACATATCTGGGACTTCAATCTTCTTTGAGGAACATGCTATCCTTCGCAGAAATCTTCAAGATCATCTGCAATATGTGTAAATCATCCATTCAGCCAAGCTGAGGAAGAACATCATCATCTGGAAGTAATTCCTCAATTGCAAGCTCAATCTTTAATGTGGACCGCCAACACAAACTGGACACAATTTAGAGAACCCCACAAACTTTCCTGATTCACCAAGAACATCCACACTACTTCTGATAACTGAAAACATTCTCTTCTTCATCTAAAATTTTAAGAACACAATCTGTCATCACTGTCATATTGAAATAGATGCTTGCGGACCTCCAGACCACGGACCAATTGAGTTGTCAATTCACATTGACTTCCTAAACACTCAACCAAATCTGCAGAACAAGATATTGCATTTCTGGATCTCACTGGACCTATTTGTGTCACTTTGTCACCTCTAAACATCTGCCAGAACTAGTTTTACTCATATGGCCATAACTTCTTCAAATCTTCATGTGGACCTCTCAAATCTTTATTGGATCATCTTTAGACATGTATCTACAAACTCTTTGATTCACATCCTCTCATCTTCATCTCAGCTGGGATCTTCACTTCATAGAGCTTCACCGTCTTCAATGTCCTTCTCTATTTTTTATAGGACTAATTTTCTCAATATCCTCAACACACAACTCATCCAATCTTTGACATCAATGAAACAAGAGTATGTTGACATCAATGACAACATCAGTTAGGCCCATACTTGCAACAATCTCCCCCTTTGTCATTGATGGCAACATATGATGTGAAAAATTATTTTAACCATCAAGACAAGTACTTCTCCTCACTAACTGACATAACTCCCCCTATTAACAACAACCATTCACATGTCTTCTCTTCCTTTACTGCTCCCCCTTTGATTAGCAACCACTTTTATTTTTCACATGTCTTCTCTCCCCCTCTGACATCAATGGAATATGGTACATACTTGCATCACTCAGAATCATACAGACTGCTCTCCCTAAGAAGCAACTTCCTATCATCAATCTAGACCACAAGATATGACTGTGAGATCCACCGGACTGATGCACATCAGTGCACCTTAATTCATAACCAAAGGGGTGATAACCCATGACTTCTCCCTAAGATACTCAAAAGATTCCTTAGGTAGAGGTTTAGTAAAGATGTCTACAATCTGATCTTTAGAGGGCACAAACTCTAATCTGAATTCACTCTTGTTCACCTATTCTCTCAAAAAGTGAAATTTGATGGATATATGTTTTGTCTTTGAATGTAATACTAGATTTTTTGAAATATTTAATGCACTTGAATTATCATAGAAGATTTTCATAGGTTCCTCATACTCCACTCTGATGTCTTTGCTTCATCCATAATACTTGAGTGCAACTACTTATTGCTGCAATATACTCTACTTCTGCAGTGGATAGAGATATTGCCTCTTCTTTCTTGCTTAGCCAAGAAACCAATCTTTTCCCTAAAAAGAATGCACCACCACTGGTACTCTTCCGGTCATCCACATCTCTTACCCATTTCGCATCTATATATGCATGAAGAGAGAAATCATGATCCCTATGATACAATAAACCATACTCAACTGTTCCATTTAGATATCTAAATATTCTCTTGATTGCCATGACATGAGATTCCCTAGGATCAGCTTGGAATTTCAAAACAAGATAAAAAGCATTCATAATATCAGGTCTAGTTTGAGTAAGATACAGTAGTCCTCCAATCATTAACTTGTACCTTTTCTTATCAACCTTAGGAAAGTCATCATCTTCGCTTAGTTTACATCTGGTTGCCATGGGAGTATTCATTGGTTTCGAGTCTTCCATCCCAAATTTTTGCAACAATTCTTTCACATATTTGGTCTGAGATATGAAGATTCCTTTCTTTTTTTGAATAATTTGTAGACCCAAGAAGAAATTCATTTCCCTAAACATAGACATCTCAAATTCACTTTTCATTTGATTTGCAAAAGTCTTGCACATACTATCTCTTCCTCCAAAAATAAATCATCAACAAATACTTCAACAATCAAGATATTTTCATGTTCAATCTTGAAGTACAAGTTACTATTAGCAGTACCTTTGTTGAAACCAATATTCAAAAGATGCTTATCCAGTCTTTCATACTAGGCTCTTGGGGCTTGTTTAAGTCCATACAGTGCTTTCTTCAACTTGTAGACCATATCACCATGATTAGACAATTGAAATCCATTTGGTTGCTCAATGTATACTTCTTCTTCCAAGTCACCATTCAAGAAGGTAGACTTGACATCCATCTGATATACTTTAAAATCCTTGAAGGTAGCAAAGGCAAGAAATAATCTGACTACTTCAATTCTTGTCACCGGAGAAAAAGTTTCTTCAAAATCAACTCCTTCTACTTGGGAATAACCCTTGCAGACCAATCTAGCTTTGTTTCTGACTACTTCACCATCTTCATTCAGTTTATTTCGGAAGACCCATTTGGTTCCAATCACATTTTTGTTTCTAGGTCTAGGAACAAGATCCCAAGTGTGATTTTTCTCAATCTGCGTCAACTCTTCCTTCATTGCTTTAGTCCAACTTCATCATTGCATGCTTCACTTACTATTTTTTGTATAATTTTTAAAATTAGACCATACTTTTCTGAGTCTTGAGCAATCTTTCTTCTTGTTTGGACACCTTTTCCTTTATCACCTATGATCTAATCTTCACAATGATTCAGTCTTACATACTTGGGAGTTTTAGGAATTTCTTGAACTTCTATTTCTTGGACAGGTTCATTCAAACACATCTCTTCTTCCTAGCTCTCTGAATCAGTTTAGATCTGAATTTCAGAAGGAACTTGAACATCTTGGACCAAAACATTATTCTGATCATCTTCTTCATACTCATAAAAACTTGAGGGTTTTTCAATACCTTCATCAACCTTCACATTTGTGCTCAATCTCTTTTTATAACACCGATATGCTTTGCTTTGAGTAGAATAACTCAAGAATATTCCTTCATCACTTTTAGCATCAAATTTGCCAAGGTCTTTATCTCTTTTAATGTAACATTTGCTACCAAAGAATCTAAAATACTTCACAGCGAGAGTGATGCCAAACCAGAGTTCATAAGGGGTCTTACTAGTATTGTTTCTGATTTGTACTTGATTAAGAGTATAGACAGCAATACTTACAACTTCTCTCCAATAGATTTGAGGAACATTTGCTTCCATCATCATGGTTCTAGATGCTTCCTGGATGGTCCGGTTCTTTCTCTCCACTACTCCATTCTATTATGGAGTGCTTGGAGTAGATAACTATCTTTTTATCCCATGTTTCTAAAAAAATTCTATGAACTCTCCAGATGTGAATTCTCCACTTCTATCAGACCTAAGACATTTTATGTTTAATCTGGTTTCATTCTCCACCATAGCTTTGAATATTTTTAATTTTTCAAGAGCCTCAAATTTTTCTTTCAAAAAAGTCACCCACATCATTTGGGAGTGGTCATCAATTAATAACATGAAGTATCTATCACCTTGAAAACTCTCGATTCTTGCTGGTCCACATAGATCAGTATGTACTAAGTCCAACGATTTGGTAGAAGATTGCTCCTTACTTTTGAATGTGATTCTGCTTTGCTTACCCAACTGACATTCTTTGCACAAACTATTAGTGGGTTTCACCAGTCTTGGAAGATCTCTTACAACCTGAGTGTTTTTTATCTTGATTATATTATAAAAATTTACATGACACATTCTCCTATGCCACAACCAACTCTGATCAATTTGAACAAATAAACAACTTTTTCTAGTACCAACCAAGTGGAAGATGTTACCTTCTGTTTGAGTACCAAATGCAATATCTGTTCTAGAACTTTCAAAGATCTTACATTTTCTATTTTTGAATCAGAAATCATAGCCTTTGTCCACCAACTATCCAACACTGAGAAGATTGTGTTTCAGACCTTCAACATACAACACATCACTGGTTTTGTTCTTTCCATCAAACGAAATAGTTCCTCTACCTTTGATTCTACCAGCAGAATTATCACCAAATTTTACAACTCCTCCTTCATATCTTTCCAAATCTATGAACTTGTTTTTGTCACCTGTCATATGGTGGGAGCATCCACTGTCAATGACCCAATCATCCTTTTCTTCAACTTGGCCAGCCAAAGCTCTTTCTATAATTTTATGATTGACAGATTCATAGGGCATTGGATCTTCTTCTTTGATGGCAATAAACACCTATTCACTTCTGAATTTGTTTCCTATCTCTAATTCATCATTTGTTACTCCTTCATCATCATCATCTTCAAGAACATAGTAACATTTCTTTTGGAATCTTAAACTATTTAGATTTGGCCTAGAAAATCTTTCTGGACACCTTGAGGCAAAATGGCCAAACTTGTTGCAGTTAAAACATTTAAAAGACAATTTTCCTTCATACTTACCAGATCCTCTTGGCAGTCTCTTTGCAATGAGGGTCTGAAGTTGTTTAGCTTCTAATTCATCCTCTTCTAGATCTTTTCTTGCTTTCTCATACCAAGATGATTTTCTCAAGGAGATTTCTCTTGGATCATATCTCTATTTGCCTTTTGTAGAGGCACTAGCTTTGAATGCAGATTCAATCTTGGGAAGTGCATCACCAAACTCAGCTAACTCGAATGCAGATATCTTACTAACCAATTGATCCCTTGTGATAGTTGTTAAGGATCTGATTTCCTCAATAGCAACAACTTTGTGTTTATAAGCAGGAGGTAAGGATTTGAGAACTTGAGCAATAATTTCATCTTCATCCAGTACTCTACCAGCACATTTGATGCCACAAACAAGCTCATTTACTTTTGTCATGTAAGAAGTTATATTCTCATCTTCACTCATCTTTAATTCTTCAAACTTTCCTTTCAGACTTTGTATCTTGGCACACTTAACATATTTGTCTCCTTCATATATATTTTCAAGCTCTATCCAAATTTCATAGGCAGTCTTCAAACCCATAACATTTGTCAACTCTGAATCAGACAAGGCACTCAGTATGGCTTCTTTAGCTCGAAGATTATTCTCCGTATCTTTGATTTCATTTAGAGTTGTAGGGCCATTTGTTGGGGGAACATATTTAATTGAGGTTATGTTCTAATATTGATATCCCATGCATTGTATGTGGCTTTTCCATGTGGCTTTTCCAGGCAGTAGGCTTTTCCAGGCAGTAAAGTTTGAACCATCAAACCTTGCACTGTCCTTGTAGGTCGACATTCTGGATCTCCTCAAGTGGTTAAGTTTCTTCTAAAGGAACTTAACTCTGATACCAATTGTTAGTTTCAAGACAGACAAATGAGAAGGGGGGTGAATCAGTTGTCTTAGACCTTTTCTTTTATTAACCACTTAAATCCTTCTTGTAATTTAGTAGCATAATAATAAATCAATCATGGAAACACAATGCAACAATTCAAGAGCAGAGACACATTAACACATATCACACCAAGATTTTAACGTGGAAAACTCGATTAAGGGAAAAACCATGGGGCGACTAACCCAAGATTGTATTCTCTGTTAAAAGAATAAAAGGAACAAAATAGCACATGCCAATTAGGGCTCACTGCCTGAGCATGTTGCTCACAAGAGGCCCACTGCCTACAGGAGACACACTATCTATAGAATAATAAATATTACATACTTGAACTGAAGAATAGCATCTTCACCATGCTTGAGTCAGTTCCATTTAAGCTGAATACTTTTGCTCTGCTTTTCACTCTTCTCCTCTCTACCACACTCTCATCTTCACTGAGATACTTTTGAAATGACTTCACAACTCTTATTTATATAAGACATCAACTTTGAGATAATTATCAAAGTCAGTATACTTTATTTTATTATAGAGAAAATACACAAATACACTTTGACTTATTACAAAAGACTTCATGTGAATCACCACTCTTTCGGCCACATATATCTGGGACTTCAATCTTCTTTGAAGAACATGCCATCCTTTCTAGAACATCTTCAAGATCATCGACAAGATGTGTAAATCATCTGGTTAGCCAAGCCGAGGAAGAACATCATCATCCAGAAGTAATTCTTCAATTGTAATCTCAACCTTCAATGTGGACCACCAACACAAATTGGACACAATCTAGAGACCCCCACAAGCTTGTTTGATTCACCAAGAACATCCACACTACTTCTGATAACTGAAATCATTCTCGTCTTCATCCAGAATCTTAAGAACATAGTCTATCATCATTGTCATATTGAAATAGATGCTTGTGGACCTGTAGACTATGAACCAATTGTGTTGTCAATTCACATTGACTTCCTAAACACTCCAGGAAATAGCTGTAGAACAAGATATTGTATTTCTAGATCTCACCGGACCTATTTGTGTCACTCTGTCACCTCTGAACATCTGCTAGAACTGATTTTACTCATATGGCCATAACTTCTTCAAATCTTCACGCGGACCTTTCAAATCTTTACTAGATCACCTTTAGACACATATCTACAAACCCTTTGATTCCCATCCTCTGATCTTCATCTTAGCTGGGATCTTCACTTCATAGAGCTTCACTGTCTTCACTGTCCTTCTCTGTTTCTGATAGAACTAATTTTCTCAATATCCTCAACACACAACTCATCCAATCTTTGACATCAATGCAATAGGAGTATGTTGACATCAATGACAACACTGATTAGGCCCATACTTGCAACAAGTAGGTGACATAGGTCTATGGAACTCTAAAGATAAATCCTTTGAGTTCCAAAATGAAGCTCCCAAATAAATTAGGATTGATAATATGTTTGTGCATACGATATTGAGAGTCAAGAAATAAACCTAACAATTGGGTGCATGCCATGTGTTTGTATCAAAGTCAAACCTAAGCAAACATGTGTCCTCTTTGATGTACTTTAGAATACAACCTTAGGATTCTAGAACTAACTTACAATTATGTCATATTTAATAGACTCTTGCATCCACTGAGTCCATGAATCTAAGGCTATTAAATTTGTAGACCTAGACACCTAATTAAACTAGGTTGTATAAAATGCTTTCACATCCATAAGCATAATTAAGGTATGCTGAAGATGCTTGGGATTTCATGAACATGAGAATGTACCAATTGGAGTTGGCCACATATTCCCATACTAAGTCTATTGAAATTTGATGGTTCAACCTAAACTTAATCTTATCTTAAGGCCTGTCTCTCAACTATCACCCTTCATTAAGATAAAATAAGGACTTTTTTAGACCTAAACATGAATGCCTAGGCTCAATTTTATTAGTAAACCCAAGAATCCAAGTATGTATATGCAAGAGAATTTTTAGATGACTTTTCATAAGGATTTATTGTTGTTGTAAGACTACATTCTTTTATATAATGTAGGTAAAAGCTTAAGAAGTTTGATCTAAAAAATAGTCTTATTTTTTCCAAGTCTAATGGGCTATAACATGTGGTATCAAAGCATCATTTAAAACTAAGGGCCTAATGGGCCATTAAGGATAATATTTTAGGTTTAATTTTGAGATTGATTACGGATTGATCATGGAACTACTCTATTGATGCAAGTAGTAAGAAATCTAAAGTTCAAAAGTTAGTCTTTTGTAGTGTATCGATAGGCAATAATTGTTAATCATTATGGTTTCACAAGTTTGACTTGAACCAGGAGGAAGAAGAAGAGAGAAGATGATAGAAGAAGGACAAGAAAAGTTCATATATGAGTTACTAAGCTTTGAGATGGAGGAAAAAGAGCAAGGGTGTTGGGAGTAGATAAAACCCAACAAAATGGAAAATGAAATACTAAAATCAATTACAAAATAAATACTCCTCATTCAACATGAAATAAGTGACCGAATGTTGCCAAGGAAACTAACAAATTTTATAGTTGAATAGCACTAGAATGAGGAAAAAAGGAACCTAAATCTAGGATGGGAACTAGTAAATTCTAAGGAAGAAGCCATCTAAATAATTATCCAAAACAAATCGATCATTGGGGATTCTGAATAAATCAAGTCAAATAGATGTGGCAATAACAAGTGTTAGGAGGAATAATGTAGCACCTTTTATTTATTGAGGACCTCACTTCACCAAATGCAATCTATGGGATTATTTTATAATTATTTTTATTTTTAATGACAATGGAGTTGCTTCAATTAAAATGTTCCCTACTATTATAATGCATACACAAAAATATCCATTTATAATTTTAGATGTACCTTGGGACCTCAAGTATGATACTATTAATGATAGTTACAAAGTGATTTATCTTTTATAAGAATATTTGACACTTCATAACAAAGTTCCTTCTTCTATTGTAAACATTAAAAACACTCATTATAAAGACTTATTAACTTAGAAATATATGTTCTCTTATAACCATAAAGTTATCAAATTATGCATTTGCATGGGATGAAGAATTAAAGTTCATCATTCTAGATTCTTTTCAAAAAATTATTTTTCTTGCATTCATTGTATACAAACATGTATGCTTATGATAACACTCCATTTTTAAATCAACTAAACAAAAATTGTTAGCCACGAATGGGTCATCCCATAATAATGGGTTACACTTTTTGGCCAAACTTGACATTGAAATCAACATTTTGAACTAAATCTTCACTTTCTGACACCTATAGCCACTAAACTATTAGGAATTTTAAGATGATGTGAACTAGTGATTTGTGAGATATTGTTTCTAGATTCTATATATATATATATATTAAAAAAATAGAGTTAACTTGTAAATGTTTCTGTATCTCCTTTCATAACTAGTTTTTAATAGTAAACAACATTTTTTCAAAGTGATGTGTATTCTATAGCACATAAATTTTATTCTACAAAGGATAAAATTTTGATTCTTTTGAAGTTAGATTGGTAACACTGATATATAGGGCATGCATTTGGTTTCATAATGTTTTGTCAAGAATATATTTTTTAATTAAGTTTTGAAGTCAAGCCAATTATAATTTAGACATAGGCATATTCCGTAAAACATAATTTTTTCTGTATGTATCAAAATTCAATTTTTTTTTTGTTAAAACAAGGACATCAATTCCGAGGGCATAGATATTTTTCAATTTTTTTTTCACTAATTTATTAATTTTCCATGTGTGTAGAACAGAGAACTTGATGTTCGGTGATAAACCTACATTCACAAGAAATAAAAAATAAATATAATAATCAAATTAAATATATTTAAAATTATACTTTTTGGGAAGATTATAATAAGGACTACATACTTACAAAACATAAATTTTAAATGAATTCATTTGATCCCCCAAAAGGTAAATCAAAAGTGGTTTTTATCAGCATTTTGATAGGTGTAGAGGAGACTCCATTATATGTATGGTTTAAAACTAGCAGGGTTCTATCCAAGGGGGTTTGAATCCTTTAAATAGAACCTTTCAAGGCTTAAATCATTATATTCTCTAAAAATATGTGATTTCAACAAAAATCAGGATGTCCCAGAAAGTGTAACCTACTATTGTGGTAGCACCCGACTCATAAGTCTTTGGACAATATGAAATGAATCCCCCATTATAAAATTTTGACATGAATCAAGTACTGGAATTCAAGATTCTTAATCTAGTTGTGATTAAGGATTGTAAACAAACATTAGATGTGGCATAGAGAATTTAGTATTCACTAGCATTGCTAGGTATGTGACTAATGCAAAATTATTCAATTCCTATCTTACCAAATAGATTTTAACTTTAGTGTCATTTGTTAGCTTTACCACAAGTGAATAAAGTAGTCAATTTGACCATATTATGAATATAATTATAGTATTCTTTTCAAACCTATGATGTCTCCCATTGTGTTTCTCTATAGTTCCCCTCATCATTTTGAGTTCCTCTTATTTTAAGTCCTATTATCACTCCAAACACATATAAAGTGCCCTATTTAGCTCTCTTCTAACCACCTTGAAACCCTCATCTCATTAGTATTAATTTATACATCTCATCATGCACAATTTTGTAATACCATAAATGTGCAATTACAATGCAATACAAATCATGATTTTTTTACATATACAAATAACATTCTCTTCTCTCTAACATCAATCTATAAACCTCATTACGTAAGTTTTTCAAGTGCCATGCATAACCACTAATTACAACATTAAGATACTTGTAATTTTTTTTACTTCTTCTTTATAAATTATATTGGGTTATTTCTAATTAAACCAAATAAATTGAAATCAAATTAAATTAAAATTTATTATCTATGAAATCACAAATTTATTAGCTATTTCACCAAGCAAAGGGATGTGAAACAATATTATAAATATCTAACCATTAATGATACAAAATCTACACACTTATATAAAATTACATATGAATCTAGAATGTGCAATTAAATGGTTTACCTAACCTAGGCAAAAGATAATAAAATTAATCCAAACAAAAGAACTATATAAAATGGCAAGGGTAATTGTGACTCCCCCTCTCCCATTTCCTATTTGTCAAGCACCTTTCCATTTACTTGAAGTATTATTCACCTTTTGTCTTTTTGTTTCTCCACCTCCTCCTCTTAGTTTTTCATTTCATACATATGTAGGTTTTATGAAAACAATTCAATCATAAAATAAGTCTTTGACATCTATGTACCACAATAGTGAATATAAGTATTGATCTCCATTGCACTCTATGCATCTAATTGTACAAAGCCTTCTCGATTTCCAAGCACTCGAAACAAAAACAAAACCAAAAAACTTTCTAGAAACTAAAAATAAGACCTTGTTCCTTCATTATTATTGTAGGTTTTACATGGTGCACAATATTATAGTGCAAGCCTATTTTTCAAATCACTTCATTTAGCATCACCAATCATCTCCACAAGAACATTCTCCTTGTTTAAAATGATGGACACAGATCGCATCTCTCACAACAATTTCTCTTGCAACAATCTTGGAGATAAATTTTGTTGCAGTGTGCAATCAACACATACTCAAAGGTTCTTCACAACTCTAATAGTTGTTCTAGGGGGCATGTCTAACAAACCAAAAATAATTGCCAACATTTCATTATGGTGGCAAAGAAATAATTCTTTTTCCTCCTTTTTCACATCACTAAGTAAATGTCTTGAATCTGGAAAGTACCCTACCGCCTTCATCTCCCAAGCCAATTTCTCCAACATTGCATAGATCTCCTATGTGTGTGGATGCGATCTATCTCCTACAGAAAAAACATGTACCATTTGATGGCCTTCAGTCCAGCTATATCTAGGGATCTTTTTAATTCCTTTATCTCTTATCAATCTCCTTATCATTTGAACCTTACACCACCTACCCACTTTTGCATATATGTTTGAGAGAAGAACATAAGTCACAACATTTTCGTTGTAAATACTCCTAAGCCTATATTCATATGTGACCTGCAAGGACCAATAAAACACATCCACACAACCACCACAAGTTTAACTAGCATCCTAATAATAAAGTTTAGGTTGTCCTCAACATAGCTAGCACGAGCAAGAAGGTCAACCATGCAGACATAATGATCAATTGTAGGTTTAATGCAAAAAGGGTTACTCATGTGATTGAATTATGTACAATCCTTATCCAGTAAAACTGCATGGTGGCATGCACATAAAACACAATCAAAGAATATAATGTTAGGATATGTAACGCCCGCCTTGTACACCTCAAAGAAATACACATTTATGCTACATGAAACAGGAACATTTTTTTAAAAAAATGTTTAAGATAACAAATAATGTTAACATAACTAACTACGACATATTCTCTAAGGATACAAGGCTGCATTACTTTACAAACCAACTAACATAATGTAACATTCATCAGTAACTGATCTAAATCCAATGCATAATTGAATAACTGATTCATATTCATTGCATGTTGACGAATAATGTAATACAATCTACGTACATAACTGAAATGCTTTCCTTACTCATAAGTACATCATGACATCATTACATTGCCATTTTCAGACTACATCAGAATCACATACATTATGATTGATCTGTTACAAAAATCTGGTACAAGGTTATACACATACATCTTCATCAACTGGTACAAGTACAATTGTCTGAAAACTGGGGTAAATCTTTTCCGCACATGAACTTCGACAAGAGTAACCAATGGATAAAATAGCTCTTCCACCCGACCATGTAATAATAATTATAATTATAATAGTAATAATAATAATAATAATAATAATAATAATAATAATAACATTCCTTAGGGTTAATCTAAGCCAATCAAAAGAAATGCATACAAGAAAGCACAACTACCCTAGAATACTATGACAAGTTTCTGCAGACTAGAGTTGAAACGATAAATCTTAATGCATGGAAAGTAAATAAGAAAACTCTGTTTCTGCCTCCAAAAAGTGACTTCTTCTCAGTGAAGTGCATCAGATTCTGCGCAGAGTCTGTGAGCTGTCTAGGGTTGCGTCTGCAACTACAGATTTGTCCTCTGCTGCTAGATTTGTCCCTACGCAAAGACTTGTATAATAGTGACAAAATAATATTTCTCATGACACGGAGGAAGGATAATCTTGTTGACCGATGAACAATATTAAGTGGGAATATTAAGACTGCTATGGAGGCCGTGTGGAAGCCATTCTCATCTAGTTTGTGGTGTTGAGCTCTTGTTATACCATTGACAGTGCCGATGGGCGCATCAAGGAAGTAATCCACATAGGCAGTTCTATTTGTGTTGCAAATGAGCTTCCTTGGTAACACCTTTGTATCAGCCATGATGTGACCTCCTTTCAAACCCACCTTGTTTGTGATTTCCAACTTATCCTCGTTGGATAAATGTAAGCATTCTTTATCCATATGAAGCATGTATCGTGCTGATTCAAGATCATTTTCAAATTGAGCAGCAACTTGATTGGATTTGTCTTCATCTAGACTTGGAGTTTGTCGAATAGTAACTACAACAATATTGACATCCTCCACCTGCTTTACAGAACTTTCCATCTCATTTTCAATATATTGATATTCCACCCCTTCTGAATTCTCATCAGTCATACCATATATATTCACAGGTGGACTACTGCCCAAGACAATACATGGGAACGTCTGACAAGCTTGGACCAATTCAGAGTTATCCACTGAAGATGGTGTTCTGGTTACTTCATGTTCATGACATCCATGAACTCTGTTTGGTAAGCTAGTTGCAAAACCTGATATATCTTCATTCCTCGAAGAGCGTTGGAGACTGAGGGTAGACTCTATTAAAGCTCTTTCATGTGCAATCAGTGCATGTATACTCTCAAATCCCATAAGAAGTGCTATCTTGTTGAGAACCTTAAAATGACATTGAATGCTTGCTTGAGAGTAATGCTTCACTTCCTCCAACAAAACTTCAGCAGGCTTATCAACCAAAGCAGAACATAAAGGTAAAATCTTTGACGAAAGGAAGTCGCTGAACCTCATGGTTTTCCCTTAAGTATGACAACTATCATCACAGTGTATTGTTCGGCTTGTGTTGCAAATCGAATCTTTCAAGGAAAAGCTATGTTAATTCTTCAGATGCCGTCGATTTCTGATTCCATATCACTGATGCTCTTCAACTCCTTACATAGACCTGAGATAACCCACAAACTTCCTTTACTGGCTGCAACTTGTGATTTGAAAGGAGCGGCACTTGTAGTAATACCACGCTTCTTTTACATTAAACACTATTTGATGCCTTAGGCGGTGGAAGTCTGATATATAATGCAAACCATATGAATCTGAAATATTTGTTGATACAATGCTTTAATGGGATTCACTCCACCTTGATGTTGTTATACTGCCCTATTGTGATCCGCAGACATGCAGATATGATTACATGATTTCCTTTGAAAAATCATTCCGTCAAAACTGATGAATTCTTCTTCAACAGGCAGCGGCTATCTTCTATACCTGGAACCCACGATATGGTGGAGTCTCCTATAAAAATCAAAGTCTTCGATAGGATATTTGCTCCTCTATGATGGACCCATGAAATCCATGACTCTTCTACAAATTTTTGTATTTTCAGATTTTATTCACAAGCCAAAACATGAATGAAGCAGCTAACATCTTAGTGTTATTTGGGGCCCACGCTTCCTCTACAAAAGCAGACCGACTCCCATCAACTGGGTAATGAGCTCCTCAAACACTGAACGGATGGAGGACACGGATATTACAGACCAATCTACATCTAGAAACAGTGGCCTCGCCTTATTTATCTTCAATTTGGCCATTCGCTACCCACCATTTACAAATGTAAATTAGTCTTGAAACAATACAAAACCCCTACAACGATTTCATTCTATGGAGATCTCAGAACTTAATAGAAGTCTGATTTTAATAATATATGTCTGATAAATGTCAGACTTTTGTCTCCTCACAGCCAACAATGGTTGGCAGAAATAAGTATTTAAAACCACATCAATCACAGACATAATTTGAACATAAGATGGCTGGAACAGATATGCACAGGATAGATTCATTAAAAAGGCTTAGAAACTTTTAAGCATGTGCAAATCGGCAGAAGCAAAGCGAACATATAACCAAGCGCTACAGATGATCTCTTGACTGTGTTACAGCAGCGTTGGTTTATTGATCAGAGAGTATGAAAAATCAGAGGAATCAATTCTTTCTAGTCTAAAAGAGCACTAGGTCTACAACATTACCGCAACCAGTAATAAAACTCATGATAAACCGTTTAATGGAAATGTTAAGATATATATCTCAGATTAAACATCGGAGGGATGCAGAAAACAACTTAATTGCAACTAAAATATCTCTTGAAGTAGAAATTCAACCAAAACAATCCATTTAGAAACAAGGAAACGATCAACACTCACAGATTCAGATTCAGAGGAAAGGAATTATGCATTCAGTGGAACCTGGCTTTGATTATCGAATCGCCGAGTCCATTTCAATTGCTGAAGTTCCACGCTTCTTTTCCCAGCCTTCTACTCTCTTCTTCTACCTACAATGCTGCCCTCTTTGCCTCTACAAGCTTTTCTTGTATAACATAGTCTCTCTCATCTACCAAGGAACTCGGCACGCGATCCCGTGCATCTCCCTCCTCGAGATATACTTTTATTTAATTTAATAATCCCAAGAGGTTATTCTTTTTTTAAATATTAACACACAATTCCGACAACATTTAATTACTTTAGAGCCGACCAACCATATTGCATTTAATAAAGTTATAACATTACAACAATCTATAATTGTACAACTATATATTAATTTATTTTATTAATTTAGTTGTAGATCACTAATTACAACATAACTTACAACTATTTTATTTATTTAAATATTTATTGTAAATAATATTATATTAAATAATACAAAATTTCTTACAATCTTTATTTAACAACTATACTTCTAATAAAATAATAATTTATTTACAACAATAATCAACAATTATCGACATTATACCCAATATTATCTTTTATCAATACATTTAATTATCAACATTATACTTTCCGTAATATGATTCTAATTAAAGCACAACGACACCTTACACACTTAGACCCCTTCGGACCTAATTAGACTCCAAGGTGCAATATTACCTGTCTGCAAATCATGATCGAATGACAGACAATGACCACAAGGGATAAACTGATAACCAGACAACACTGACATGGGACCTCACGTTAACTCCAAACAACTAATCCATTGGCAAAGGCACGCTCAGACCTATAATCAGGTGGAGTCGATGCCTAGTACCTGCATTCCTGCAACAACGCACGGTTAAACATAACAAGATGTATATCCACATATAGTCCTATAGTGAATGGAAATCGCAGTGGTGTAGGGTACTCGAGAGCGAGTAATACAACACTGTTCCATTCACGTTTATGAATAAACGATTAACTATGTTGAACAAGGTATCTGATATTAATCAACAACATAAAACATTCAATCCTCTTACAATCCAATATCGCAATTAACATCAAACATCTATAACATCTAGTTTATTTATCAAATTCTAAAGCATAAAATGATAAAATCCAACATCAACAACTGTTATCATAACAATCAGGTTCATAATGAAGTAACAAGATAACAAGAGATCCATCATCTACGATCTAAGACACTATCATAAAATCTAAGCAAACACCAATCTGATGGACGACGAGATGAGGGGCATTACAGGATATGTTCCATAGTGCTTCATTAATTCAAAGATTTTGAGAGCATGCATGCAAAACCCATTTTTTGTACATATCCTGCAATCCTCCCATTCCACGAGTCCACACTTCTTTGAGGCATTTTGTCAAACAGTTCACATGCCTTGTCTATGCTTCCACATTTTCCATACATGTCTACTAGAGCATTTCCAACTATAATATCTCACAAAATTCCCCCTTCCATTATGCTTTATTGGATGTCCACACCCTCTTCCAAAGCTCCCATTTTGGCACAGGCGGTGAGAAGGGTGGATTTACAACTGCCAATTCTATGAAACCATATTTCTGAGACATTTTGTCAAACAGTTCACGTGCCTTGTCTATGCTCCAACATTTTTAATACATGTCTACCAGAGCAGATGCAACTACAACATCTAACAAAATTCCTCTATAATTTATGTTTTGACGGATGTCCATACCCTGTTCAAATCTCCCATTTCGCACAGGCTGGGAGGATGCTGGAAAAGGTTGTAGAGTCTGGCTTTACGCCTGCCGATTGCATTTTCTTGAAAGTTTCTGAAGCCTTTTCAACAAATCCATTCCATTTTGTGAATATCCTACATTCAGGGCATTCCATGAGAGCACGTTTCGTTGATGCATTCTGTCAATCAATTCAGGTGCCTTGTCTATGCTTCCACATTTTACATATACTACAATCATGGTATTCCATGAGATGACATCTCTTTGAGGCATTCTGTCAAACTGTTCGTGCTTTGTCTATGCTTCCACATTTTGCATACATGTCTACCGGGGCAGCTACAACAACATCTGACAAAAATCCTCTATCCTTTTTCCTGCGATGGATATTTATACCTTGTTCCAAAGCCTCCCATTTTGGCACAGGAAGGGAGGATGCTGGCAAAGGTTGCAGAGTCTGGCTTTACACCTGCCATTGCATTTGCTTGGAAGATTGTGAAGATTTTTCAAAAAACCCATTTCGTGCATATCCTGCAATCATAGCATTTCAATGAGACCACAATTCTTTGAGGCAGCTCGACCTGCACCACGGAAGGGAGATATTTTATGCGATCAAACACTTTATGGGCATGCGCGGGAACTATAACACGAGTTTCAATTTGAACTGCGCGTTAACGGGGACAGTTTGAAGACGGAAATGGGCGTTGGCGAAAGTAACGGGCCCACATGCCACCTAAGCAGTCAAAGCTTAGAGTTCGTTGTTTAAGCCCGACCGCATATGCCTCATCTTGTGCCTCAACATTTAAAGACAAATAATTGAATGGATAACCATTATGAAAAATTTAGCCCGTCTGGGAATGAACTTTCTGATAGGTGATGATGTAACAAGACAGTGGAGGGAGATATCGTCATATCCAGAATGACTCGTGCAAAACGTGACTACTTAGAAATTATTGGCACCCTCTCACTAAATAGATCACCTTCCTCCCTACCATGTGACCATTGTTATTTATTGAACTGGTCCAGAAACTAAGGCGTTCATTGAAGGATCAATTATTGTTGTCATTTATTGAAATGGTCCAGAAACTACAACGTTCACTAAAGGAGCTCAAAGACTATTGCCATTTATGGAAGAGATCCATAAACTACGGTGTTCACTAAAGGAGTTCAAATAACCGAACAATTCAAGATGTAGATTCATTCCAGAGAGCTTAGAGTGCATTTACACCGCTCCACTGTGACAATGAGAATAGAAGTGGTACAAAGACTTGATGTAGGTATGATTTGCATGTAACGATCAAATGTTTAGAACACTATGTCTGTACAAGTAATCAACTAAAGTTTATGACTAGCCATCACAAGTTAAATGACTTTGGTCTCCTTTTCCACTTATTAAGAATTTGTAAAAGCACCCAAGGTGCTATTGAATATTTGATAGGTACAAATATTCATAGGTCATTATGTGTAGTAGTTGGTGGACAAGGCTATAAATACTATAAGTATTTATGTCACCATAAATTATTATTGAGAAATAAAGATTTAAAGGCCTATGAAGAAGTTTGAAAATGTCATGAAGAAGGGAAGAGCATTCTCCAGATTGAGAAATAATGGAGAGGTGAGGGGTACTTATAGGATGGATTGGCACACAAGAGGATGAAATTGATTGAAGAATTAACTCTTTTGTTTGGAGAGTTAACAAAAATAAATTGAGTTACCTCTCTTGATTGATAAGAGGAATAGGTTGATTGGACAGTGAACTAAGCTTGAAAGTTTATCACTCATGGAGGAATGGTTATTAGGAGGAGTTAGAGAGGAGTTTAAAATTGATCACATGGGATAAATTTGGTTCATTGGGACTGGTAGATGAGTTAATTATGGATTTTCCATGTTTATCTTGAATTTTCATGTAAACTAGGAAAAAATAGAGCTTTTTTGGCTCAAATTGAAGGAGAAATTTGCGTTTGAAACCCCACAAGGGTAACACATGGGTCACCCCTTTTACCAAGTCAGACCACTCGGGGGTGACCCATGGGTAACCCTAAAAGGAGGGCTCATGGGTGTGATTTGATAGTTGCACATGCTTATTGAAAGGTTGAAAAGGTGATCTATCACTAGAGGCAGGCTCTAGGATGCAAAAAAGAAGGGTCAGCGAGGAGAGATATTGGATCACCCGGGGGTGACCCTCAAATAATAGGGGTGACTCTCAAAGGAGGAAAGATGGGTGAAATCAAAAACATGGGTTTGGTCTGTTAGGTTATTAATAGGCTTCCTAGGTGTGGAACTACATTACATGAAATAAACATTTAAGTATAAGATGACATTTACATATAGACATTTACTTTCTTATACTTTAAGTTATATTTCATGTATATAGTTTTATGAGGTTTGAGAATGGTTTTAGGACACTAGGAGTTATAATGTAAATTCTAGGTTTTGGAGGATCTTATAATTTTCAAGCTAGTCAACTTTTAGCAAGGTTAAAAATGTGACAGAGGAATTACCAACAAGGGGGAGATAGAGAATAGTTAGGATCATGAAGCATGAATGGAGGAAAAACATGACACCCACGTGTAACCAAGAGGAGTACTACTAAGAGGACATTATTATTCATGCTTCTATGTATGTGATTAGGATTATGAATCATCATAAGGTTCTCATGCAAGCTCATGTGTATTTTTATTACTTACAATAACACGATTTGTGGATCTTGTAGAAGAGGTTGAGTCCAATAAATGCACTTGATTTCACTGAGTTTGTTTGCTGGATCAGGATTCCAACATTGAGGGTGTCGCCTATTTTAAAGTGGGGGAGGATGTAAGGGGGTGTTGACTATTGAGATTGAAGCTGGATGCTATATGGATTCTTGTCTAGATTTGTGTTCTAGTTCATATCCTAAAATGTGTCTAAGCTCTAAAATGTGGATCTTATCTCAAAATCTTAAGGTAAACTGGGCTAGACTTGGAATGATCTATAGGTGTCCTAAAACAAGTCTAGAATTGGAGTAGAGTCTCTTGGATAGATTTTTGAATCTATACATGACTTTTAGAAATGGCGGATGAGCTATATGGATACTAAGCAGGGTTCGTGGGAGTTAGATCAAAAAATGAAAGATAACAATGGATTTGAGGCATGTATTTATAGGAGTGGGACTGGATCAAGTCTTTTAGGACCACATTTATTATTTGGTTGAATAAAGCCAACCTAGGTGTGTGTGGATAACGTTGTAGTTATTAATTGGGTCCGAACGATAGACTCATGAGATGGAATTAGAACAAGTGTGACATGGAATGGCTGAATGGAGTGCTGAGTGTCCAGAATTAAATTGTAGTGCTTGTATTTAATATTTAGTTCTTGCATTGAATGATTAGGTCCAAATTGGTCTGAGTGACATAGTATGAGTTTCAACGTATGATGATCTGATTTACAAAGGGTTGAGTATCTAGGGGAGTGAAATAGGCCCAAGGTGAGTCAACACTGGATGAGCTAGACTATGCATTGGGATTATGGAGTCATGTGGACTATGAAAAGTGGTATTTAATATGGGGTCCATGTTGGGCTAGTCCTAAAATGGAATCGAGTTGCCTATTAGATAAGGAAGGCATTTAATAAAGAGAGCAGTATTGAATCTTTGTGGTTATTCATGTGGGGTGAGTTGCTAGGTGAACCATTAGATCAAGTAGTGTTGTCAGAGCATTTGAATCTTACATAGGTGTTAGAAATGAAGGTAAACAACTACCAATAGAAAACTAATTACAACTAAAATATAGGTATTTAACTGTGTAGAACCAAAATGGAGATTGTATAAAATCAACACAAGGAAATAACAAAATAGAAGATCTTGAGCACATAACATAATGATTACATGGAGAAACCATTTCAGGAAAAAAATCCACACAAGAAGAGATGCATCAGTCTATATTAACATCAATAGTGTTTAAAATATAAAACTATAAATCTCCTCTTCACTCTTCAAATCCAGCACTGCCTATTTTCTAGTCTTAAATCTCTACTACAGCACAACCACAATAAAATATCCTCATAAATGGGTTGCCTTCTAGGAATATATAATCTAGCATAAGATCAAGCACATAGCACATTTTTTATGTGAACAAATCCTTTTGGGAAAAAAATCCACATAAGAAGAGATGCACCAGTCTGTATTAACTTCAATAGAGTTTACAATACAACACTATCAATCTCATCTTTAGTCTTCAATCAAACAACACCTGTTTTCCAATCTCAACTCTCTACTATGACACAACCATAATACAATATCCTCATAAAGAGGTTTCCTTCTAGGGCAAGACAAGCCAACATAACCTCTACCATCAGATCTATGACCTAATGATGAACGATCCAGATTTACAATGAGAAAAAATATATAAAATGTGGTTTTTTGGGGTGTTTCCCCCAGACCCCCGTTATGGTGCATGGCCCCCGGACCCACACTGGGGTGCGTGGCCCATAGACCCCTAGTTGTAGGGGCCATCCTCCATAGACCCCACAAGGGGGTACCTCCTACAACCTCCTAGATAACCTACATCCATCAGGTACCAAGATCAAACATGCGACTGAAACAAGATTGCTACTTGGTGAATACTTCTTCCCTTATGAAAATTTACAAACAATATTAGGAGTAATTAACTACATAGGATTGGGAATATGAACTTTAACAAATTCCTGCAACTATAATTGAATATTTTATCACTGTTGTTCCTCTTTTATGACCTGTTTGTATAGAAGTTCTTAAAAAGCATACTAATTTCAAATGTTTCTATATGAAGGATGCCAAATTCATCCATAATAGCACACATTTTCTCCTTTTTGTGCTTGTAATTAAGATAACTAAAAAAATACTTAGAATCTCTATTCGCCTCTTTTATCCATTGTAGTCTAGCCTAGATTTCAGCTCCTTGCCCTTTTTAGTTATCAAATTAATAGAGTTCTTACTCTGTATAAGCAATATCTTCTTGTAGCCTAGTGATGCTTGGATTAGAGCTTGGCCTTTTTGTTGCTTTTTCCAATTTTCCTTGAAGACATTTTTCTCTTCTTCTATGTTGCCAAGCCATTCTCTTGCCAAAGGAACACAAAAAGGTAATACGTTGAGAAATAGCTTCACCCCACCACTCTATATCCATGACTCACCTTCTTAAGGCTTTGGAATAGAATTCCAAATCCCCACGGAGGCGGTCATGCAATTAGGCCTCTTTAAGTGAGAGATGTTGAAATTATATGTAGAGGATAAGTATAATTATTATTTTGGGAGGGAGAAATATAACAAAAAATAGGGAAGTGATCTGATAGAGTAGTCGAATAATCTACCAGTAAGAAAATACTAGAGGGGTCACTAACAAGTGGTGGATTGGTAGAGATATAAAATCTATCCAATCTACTTAACTTTCTATCCTCCCTTGATCTACAGTTGGATCAAGTGAACTAGTTATTGACATTACTAGAAGCATTATCTTGGATTGGATCAACTACCTTGAGAGAATTTTGACAAAACAACCAACTATTAAATTCATCATTCTTGTGTTTATAAGGACTATGCCATCTTCAGTCAATATAATGTTCAACCATATTGAAGTCACCACCAAGAATCCAATCAGCATTTGGAAGGTAATTAGACATCCACTTCTAAAGCTCTACCTTTTCTTTGACAATAATAGAGGCATAAATAGAACATAAACCAATAGGTTGTCCATTGATAATGGTAAGGGCCCACACACATTTGTGAGAAGGATCCTCCCCTTATCGACAACATATTTTGACATCCATGGACAAATTCCCAAAACTAAACCTCCTCTCCCATCTTTATGAGATGTATGAAAAAAAATGTGTCTTTCCATAAATGAAATAAAGACACTTTTAAATTATTACTACCAATTTTAACTTCTTGTAGAAATAAGATATCTAGCTTCCATTTCAAAACTAACTCTTTAACTTTTAACTTCTTTCAATGAGACACAATCCGTCGTACATTCCAAAAAAATATTTTGTAATTCATGATGTAAGCTTTGCAATATCATCCTCTTCTTGTGGCAACACGCTGAAACTATTGTCTAGTGCAATTAATTGCTCATCATTAAAACATTCAAATGAAGAAATGGAAAGTGATCTAGACTGCTGATGAGATGGGGATGGATGTGAGACATGATCTACAATAGGATGGACAACTAGATTAGGAGAGTTAGGTGGAGAAAATTCTTGAGAAGGGGAATGATGAGAATGAGAGAAAGAACTAGATGATTCCTTTCTCTTCCTTACCATTCTCCATCCATCTAACATTACTGCATTCTTAAAAGAAGCTGAAGAAGTCTCATGAGTGTTGTCAATAATAAGTGGATTAGTTGAAGGTGGATTAAGTATTGAAGGTGGGGGTGGAGAAGAGGAGAGAATATATGGATGGGTAGGCTAAGTAGTGGTCTAGTTAGATAGAACAAAAGGTGACATAAATTGGGCATATATATTTTTCCTGAAAGGACAATCTCACATCAAATGACCTTCTTTTCATAAAAAGAAAGAACCATTTATTTTATTTAAATAAAATAAGGGTTGTCTCAAATAAAACCCTACGACAATCAATTTTATAAAATCAGGCAATGGTTTATCTAGGTCCACTTCCACTCACACCCTTGGATGTACCTTCAATCTTGTAAATTTATCACTCTTATGTTTACACAAAATGACTCTGCCCAACTATGACACAATATCCCTAAGGAAAGGTCTGAAAGCTAGGTTAAATAGGGTAATTCAATCCACATTAGGTAATGAGAGAGGGATGGACCTTAAGGGTGAAATATTGAAATTAGGGTAGACAACTGAGAAGGGGGGATGAATTAGTTGTCACAAATCTTTCTCTTTTGCTGCATTTAATTTTCTTTATCAATTATAAAAAGATTAATTATATAAACATGAAAGCATGAATCAACAACACAAGAGCATATACATAATCAACACACATAACACCAAGATTTTTACATGGAAACCCTGTTAAGGGAAAAGCCATGGTGGGGGTTAACCCACAAGATTTATTCTCTATTAAAATAATAGAAAATGGGAAGGCACTTGGCTTCGGGTGCACTACCGAGAGCTCACTGCTCAAAGGAGGCTCACTACCTACAAGAACATTTACAATGTTAACACTGAAATATTAAAGTGAGAAACAACATATTCTTCATGCAAGGTTTAGTTCTGTTGAAGCGCACAACACCTCTGCTTTGGCACTACTCACTTCCTCATTATATCCACATCTTCGCCCACTACCCACATTTCCATGACTTCACAATACTTATTTATACAAGTCATCGACTTTGGAATCAACATCAAAGTTGGCCAAACAATCTTCTATCTCAAACATTCTCCAAGATAGGCATTACAAGCAATTACAATCACAAGACTTAAATGCTACATGCGAATTACTATACTATCAGCCAAACATAACTAGGACTCAAATCTTCCTCAAACATCATGCCATGCTCCATAAAACTTATCTTAGATCATCTGTAACATGCACCATGCATCCGATTGGCCAAGACTGGAAAGAACAACAACACCTAAGGAGAAATATTTCATCCACGAGCTCAATCCTCAATGTGGACCACCAAAACAATAGGCACATGATCTAGAGACCACCACAAGCACAATGAAATCAATGAGAACAATGGCACCACCTCAAATCACTAGAAACACTTACACCTTCATCCGAGAACTCGAGACCACCAACTATCATGACTGTCACATTAGAAAGATTTCTTGTGGACCTCCAAACCATGAACCACTTGAGTTGAGGATACACATCGACATACCAAACATACCTTTAGATCTATAGATCATAATATTCCAATGCACATCAATCTGGACCAAATTTCTGTCACTGTGTCACCTTTGAACATTTGGAAAACCTGGTTCTACTTAGATGGCCATAACTTCACTAATTCTCCATGTGGACCTCTCCAATCTTCACTAGAGTAACTTTAGACAATCCTCTACAAACTCTTTAATCCGTAGACTTTGATATTCATTTTACGAGGAATGCAGAGCAATCTCATTCACTGAACTGTACTGTCTTCACTGTCTCTGATAGAGAGATATCTAACTCACTTGTTTCTTTCGGAGAGGCTAGTTTTCTCAATATCCTTAACATATAGGTCTTGTAAACAAGAAATAGAATAAGATATAGTTGACACTAATGATAACAAGGATATGTGGACATCAATGACAACACTGATTAGGCACATATTTACAACAATCTCTCCCTTTGTCATTGATGGCAACATATGATGTGAAAAATTAATTTAACCATCAAGAGAATAACTTCTCCCCCTTTCTCTTATCACACCTACAACCACTTTCTTCACTACTCCCCCTTTGACTAGCAACTACTCACTTACATCCGAGTTTTTCACATGACTTCTCTCCCCTTTTGACATCAATGGCAAAGGGCACATATTTGTAATCATCTCTCACCCTTTTTGTTTCTTACACAATACCAAATTGAACTCAGAACATGTTGACTATTCTCCCTGAGTAGCGTCCCCTAAACACCAATCCAAATCACTAGATATGACTGTTGGCTCCACCGGACTGATGCACACTAGTGCACCTTAGTTCTAAATAGGAGGGGTAATCACCCCTAGCTTCCCTCTAAGATACTCAAAAGTGTCCTTAGGTAGAGGCTTAGTGAAGATATCCACAATCTAATCCTTTGAAGAAACAAACTCCAATATGACTTCATTCATATTTACCTTCTCTCTTGAAAAGTGAAACTTGATGGATATATGCTTTGTCTTTGAATGCAACACCAAATTCTTCGAAATGTTTATTGCAATTGAATTATCACAAAAGATTGTAACAGGTTCTTCAAACACAATTCAAATATCCTTCAACATTTGCTTCATCCATAAAACTTGAGTATAATTTCTTTCTGCAGCTATATACTTTGCCTTTGTAGTAGACAGAGAAATTGCCTCCTACTTTTTGTTCAACCAAGAAACTAATCTCTTACCCAAGAAAAATGCACCACCACTAGTACTTTTCTTGTCATCCACATCTCTTGCCCAATCAACATCTATATCTACATGAAGAGTGAAATCATCTCTCTTAGGATACCATAAGCCATAATGAAATGTTCCCTTCAAATATCTAAAAATTCTTTTGACTGCTACAACATGAGATTCTCTAGGATCAGCTTGAAATCTAGCAAAAAGGCCAACTGCATTCATAATATCAAGTTTGGTATGAGTCAAATAAAGTAGTCCTCCAATCATTGATCTATACCTTTTCTAGATCTACCTTAGGAGAATCATCATCTTTACTCAACTTGCATCTAGTTATCATAAGAGTACTCACTAGTTTTGAATCCTCCATTCCAAACTTTTTAAACAACTCTTTCACATAATTTGACTGAGATATGAAGATGCCTTTTTCTAACTGAATTATTTGTAGACCTAAGAAGAAATTCATTTCACCAAGCATGGACATCTCAAATTCACTTTGCATCTAATCAACAAATTTTTTACACATCTAATCAACAAATTTTTTACACATGCTATCATTTCCACCAAAGATGATATCATCAACAAATACCTCAACAATCAATATGAGTTCATGATCAATTTTGAAATAAAGATTACTATTAGCAGTGCCTCTGCTAAAGCCTAAGTTTAGCAGATACTTATCTAACCTTGCATACTAGGCTCTTGGGACTTGTTTAAGTCCATACAATGCTTTCTTCAATCTACAGATCATATTTCCTTGATCAAACAATTGGAATCCTTTTGATTGCTCAATGTAGACTTATTCTTCCAACTCTCCATTCATGAATGCTAACTTGACATCCATCTGGTAGACTTTGAAATCTTTGTAAGCAGAAAAGGCAAGAAATAATCTGACTGCTTTGATTCTTGTGACCAGAGCAAAAGTTTCTTCAAAATCAATTCCCTCTACCTGAGAATATCCTTTGCACACCAATCTTGCTTTGTTTCTCACAACTTCACCATCTTCATTCAATTTATTCCGAAAGACCCATTTAGTTCCAATTACATTTTTGTCTTCAGGTCTAGGAACAAGATCCCAAGTGTGATTCTTTTAAATTTGCATTAATTCTTCTTCCATTGCTTTTACCCAGCTTTCATCATTACATACTTCATTTACTAATTTTCATTCAATCTTTGAAATTAAACAATACTCCACTTGTTCTTTAGCAATTTTTCTTCTAGTTTGAACACCTTTATTTCTATCTCCTATAATCTTCTCTTCAAAATAATTCAACCTTCCATACCTGGGAGTTCTAGGATTTTCTTGAACTTCTGATTCTTGAACTTGGTCCTCAGCATTTTCACTAGTTTCGTGAGTCACTAGATTTTTTGGAGCAATCAGAATCTGAGTCTGAACTTGAACTTGCTTTTCATTTTCATCATCTGATTCATATCCATAGAACTTGGAAGGTATTTGCATGCTTTCATCTACCTTGACATTAGCACTTTCAACAATCCTTTTTAATCTCTTTTTAAAGCAACAATATGCCTTGCTTTGGTTAGAATAACCCAAAAATATTCCTTCATCACACCTTGCATCAAACTTGCCTGGATCTTCATCTCTTTTGATATAGAATTTACTACTGAAAACTCTAAATTATTTCATAGTAGGAGCATGCCCAAACCAAAGTTCATAAGGTGTTTTACTAGTATTACCTTTGATCTACACCCAGTTAAGAGTGTAGACAATAGCACTCACGACCTCTCTCCAATAGACATGTGGAACATTTGCCTATATAATCATGGTTCTAGCAGCCTCTTGAATCGTTTAGTTCTTCCTTTCCACAACTCCATTCTACTGGGGAGTCCTAGGAGCAAATAATTGTCTTCTTATTCCATGCTTTTCTCAAAATGCATTAAAATCACCGGAGATAAACTCTCCACCTTTGTTAGATCTCAGACATTTTACCTTCACACCAACCTCATTCTCCACCCTAGCCTTGAACAACTTGAATTTGTCAAGAGCCTCTGATTTCTTTTTTAAAAAAGTGACCCACATCATCCAGGAGTAATCATCAATCAGCAACATAAAGTATCTATCTCCTTGCAAACTCCTAACTCTGGTAGGACCACACAAATCAGTGTGCACAAGTTCCAACAATCCACTTGAAAATTGTTCTTTACTTTTGAATGTAGTTATGCTCTATTTGCCCAACTAACATTCCTTACACATGCTATTAGTAGGTTTTACAATCTTTGGAAGATCTCTCATAGCCTAAGTAGTACTTATCTTGACAATGTTATCAAAATTTACATGACACCTTTTCCTATACCATAACCAACTCTGATCAATCTGAGCAATCAAACATCTTTTATCAGTGCAACTTAAATGAAAGATATTACCTCTAGTCTTTGCACCAAATGCAATCTCAGTTCTAGAGCTTTCCAAGATTATGCATTTTCCATCCTTGAATTAGAGCTCATACACTTTGTCAACTAACTATCCAACACTAAGAAGATTATACTTCAACCCTTCTACATACAAAACATCATCAACGTTGTGCTTACCATCAAAAGAGATGGATCCTCTGCCACAGATTCTGCCAGCTGAATTGTCTCCAAACTTCACAATTCCACCTTCATATCTTTCCATACTTACAAACTTACTTTTATCACCTGTCATATGGTGAGAACATCCGCTATCAATCACCTATTCATCCTTTTCTTCAATCTGATTAGCCAAGGCACTTTCCACATTCATATGGCTAGTAGATTTTGTAGGCACCAAATCTTCATCTTTGATAGCAATGAGCATCCATTCATTTCCAGATGTACTTCCCTTATCAGATTCATCATCTGTAACTCCTTCATTAGCAGCTTCTTGGACATAGTAGCATTTCTTTTGAAACCTAGGTCTGTTAGGGTTTGGCTTTGAAATCCTCTTCGAACATCTTGAAGCAAAATGACCAATCTTATTGCAAGCAAAACATTTGAAAGGAAACTTTCCTTCATACTTACAGGATCCTCTAGGTAATCGTTTGGCAATGAGGGCTTCAATTTCTTCGAGCTCCGTTTCATCTTCTTCAAGTTCCTTCCTTGTCTTCTCATATCTATTTAGTCTTCTTAAAGAGCTTTTACCTGGATTAAATCTTTGCTTCCCGAAAACACTAGCCTTAAAAGGAGATTCTGATTTAGGAAGGGAATCACCAAACTCACTCATTTCAAATGCTGAAAGCTTGCCAATCAATTGATCACTTGTAATAGTTGTCACAGTCCTGATCTCCTCAATAGTAGCAAATCTATGCTTGTATGAAGCAGGTAAGGATTTGAGCACCTTGCCAACATCTCTTATTCTTCCAAATTTCCACCAACACACCTAATACTACACACAAGTTCATTCACCTTCTACATGTAGGAAGTGATATTTTCATCTTCACCCATCCTCAAACTTTTGTATCTACCCTTTAGGCTCTGTAACTTAGCACATCTGACATATGCATCACCTTCATATAGAATTTCCAACTTCTTCCAAATTTCATGAGTATTTTTCAATTCCAGGACATTTGAAATTTCTAGACATCAGTCAGGGCACTTAATAATGCTTCTTTAGCCTAAATGTTGTTTTCAGCATCTTTGAGGTCATCTAGAGAAGGACCTTTCTCTGGGGGCTTATACTCATCCTTTGTTATAAACCAATAAGCATTGCCCATGCATTGGAAATGGCAGTCCATGCGACTCTTCCAAAGGGAGTAATTTGTTCCATCAAATCTCAGGCTATCCTTCTTGTAAGTCGATATCCTGGATCTCCTCAAGTAGTCAAGCTTCTTTTAGAGGAACCGACTCTGATATGAATTGTTGAAATTAAGGAAGACAAATGAGAGGGAGGGTGAATCAGTTGTCACAAATATTTATCTTTTCCTGCATTTAATCTTCTTTATCACTTATAAATAGATTAATGATACAACCATGAAAGCATGAATCAACACCACAAGAGCATATACATAATCAACACACATAACACAAATATTTTTACGTGGAAACCCTATTAAGGGAAAAACCATGGTGGGGGCTAACCCACAAGATTTATTCATTGTTAAAAGAATAGAAAATGGGAAGGCACTTGCCTTTAGGTGCATTTCCCAGAGCTCACTACTCAAAGGAGGCTCAATGCCTACAAGAACATTTACAATGTTAACACTGAAAGATTGAACTGAGAAACAACTTCTTCATGCAAGGTTCAGTTCTATTGAAGTGCACAACTCTGCTCTGCCCCTACTCACTTCCTCGCTATATCCACATCTTTGCCCACTACCCACATTTCCATGACTTCACAATACTTATTTATACAAGTCATCGACTTTGGAATGAACATCAAAGTCGATCAAATAATCATCTATCTGGAACATTCTCCAAGATAGGAATTACAAGAAATTAAAATCACAAGACTTAAAATGCTACATACGAATCACTATACTATTGGCCAAACATAACTGGGACTTAAATCTTCCTCGAACATCACACCACGCTCCATAAAACTTCTCTTAGATCATCTGTAACATGCACCATGCATCTGGTAGGCCAAGACTGGATAGAACAACAACACCCAATAAGAAATCTTTTATCCATGATCTCAATCCTCAATGCAAACCACCACAAGCACAATGAAATCAACAAGAACAATGGTACCACCTCAAATCACCAAAAACACTTACAACTTCATCCGAGAACTCAACACCAGCAACTGTCATGACTTTCACATTATAAAGATTTATTGCGCACCTCTAAACCACAAACCACTTGAGTTGAGGATACACACTGACATCCCAAACACACCTTTAGATCCACAAAATATAATATTTCAATGCAGATCTATCTGGACCAAATTTCTGTCACTCTGTCACTTTTGAATGGATGTAAAACCTAATTGTACTCAGATGGACATAAATTCACCAATTCTCTACGTGAACCTCTCAAATATTGACTAGAGCAACTTTAGACAATCCTCTACAAACCCTTTAATCCGCAGACTCTCATATTCATCTTATCAGTGAATGCAGAGAAATCTACTTCACTGAACTGCACTGTCTTCACTGTCTCTGACAGAGAGATATGTAACTTACTTGTTTCTTCCAGAGAGGCCAATTTTCTTAATATCCTGAACATACAAGTCTTCTAAACAAGCAATAGAATAAGATATAGTTGACACTAATGTCAACAAGGATATGTTGACATCAATGACAACAATGATTAGGCACATATTTTCGACATGAAAGTCATCAATCCATGCCTGCAAGTAACAAATTTTCCAACAGATCACCTAGGTACCATACTGTAAGAATGCTAGGGTATGGTTAGCTGATTTAAACATACATGATATATATCCCTTGTACAATCCCCTTACGGTTTGAATCTCTCATCCTCTATTTTCCCAATTTAATCGAGCCCATTTATAAAAATCTGATTTAGATGAAATGCCTCTAAGAAAGAATAAAACAATAGTTCTATTTTGGCATTTAGAGATTATGTCTACAATATCATCTAGGAGCAAGAATTCTGGAGATTTACCTACCTCCTCATTCAGTCCAATATCATGATTTCCTTCTTTGCTGGATAAGGTATTTGGCTCTTGTTTCATTTCTGTAACCTTTTTAGCTAACTGTTCAACATCATTATTCAACAAAGTCTCTCCATGATGTTTCCCTAAAACATCTTCCATCTCTTCCTGTCAGTATATTTCTTCTACATTAACCACTGAAATGGACCCAAGATCTGTTGCAAGTATGTGCCTAAATAGTGTTGTCATTGATGTCAACATATTTGTGTTGTCATTGGTGTCAACTATGCTTCTATCTTGTTGTTTGTTTGTAATGCATAAGATGCTTTGTGTTTACTTATCTAAGCAACTTTGATGTTGAGGATATTGAGAAAATTAGCCTCTTCGGTAGAAACAGTGAGTTGCAGTGAAAACAATGTATTGCATATAGAAAAATAGTCCAGAAGAATGCTCTGCATTTTTTGAAGAACAAACATCTTTGTCTATGGATTGGAATTTATTTAGAAGTCCATTTGAAGATGCTATGTTCTGAGATTGAGCCTCTGGCATGAAGAATTGAGTGAGTTATGTTCACTAGAATGAAAATACTTTTTTTGTAATTTTGGAAATGACAGGGAGAAAGTGTTATGCTCTGCATTCCTCCACATTGAAGTATTTTTATCTTTGGTTCTAGAGATAAGTCTAAGATAATGTTAAGTGCCTTCAACTCCAATAGTTTGTGATTTGGCGGTCTGCAAGCTATCTATTCTTTATGACAGTGGCTGACAGTGTTGTTCTTGTGCTTCAGTTTGAAGAATCTGATGGGTAAAGTGTTTGGGTATTATACAGATGTTTTTAATGATTATAATGTTCTTGTGGATCTCTCCTGATCATGTTCCTACCTTTGGATTGGTCCATGGAGAGACATTTGGATCGTGGTTGAAGAATACTCTTACAAGACCTAATGTTCTCATGAGTCTTGGTCAACTTGGTTGATTTCATTATTTGCGGTGAATCTTTCAAGATTGTAGAGGTGTGACGTGATGTGGAAGATTGCATTTGAGTCCCAGCTAAGGAGCAATGTGATCCGCATACATATTTACATATTTTCCTTAGTTGATTTTGTATTATGTCTAGACCTATTCTATGTATGTTTGTAATGCCAACCTTGGAGATTGTCTCAACAGTTGATGAATGTATTGCCGACCTTGATGTACATTCCAAGGTTGATGACTTTCATAAAGAATTGTAATGGATTGTGAAAAGATGTATGAGTGTACGAATATGAGGAGATAAGTGCGAAGGTGTGAAAGAGCAGAGCAGAGAAGTTTTATTATGCTTCAAAGGAACTAAACCCAATCATGGAATAGATGCTACTTAATCAGTTCACCATTCTAGCAATGAGCCAACCCTTGGCAGTAAGCCACCCTTGGTAGTGAGCCACCCCTTTGGCAGTGTGTCATTCTTTGCAGTGAGCACTTTGAGTAGTGAGCCCTGTAGGCATTGAGCGTCTATTTTTTGGTATTGATATAACTTATATAATTTTGTGGGCTAACACTCACCATGGCTTTTCCCTTTTAGTGTTTTCCACATAAACATATGGTGTCTTGTGTGTTGATTATATTATTGTGTTGAGCTTCTCATTATATGCTTTCATGGTTATATCAAAATATAAGCAATTAATAAGTTGATGTTCATAATTGGTTAAAAGTTTTAGGACAACTGATCCATCCCTGCCCCCTCTCTCAGTTGTCTAGTGCAGTCCAACAATTGGTATCAGGGAAAGGTTCCTCAGAAGAAGGCCTAACCACGTGAGGAAGATCCAAGATGTATTATGAAAGGGAAGTTTGACATTTTGATGGGAAAAATTATGCTCTTTAGAAGGTATGAATGAAAAGCCATCTCCTTTGTCTTGGTTATAAAGTATGGCGAGCTACATAGTCACAATTTGTCATGCCTAAAGATGGTTTAACAACTAAAGATGATATCAAAGTCTATGAGTTGGATGTCAAAGATAAGGATGCCCTGTTAAGTTCCTTAAGTGATATAGTGTTGACAAAAGTTGTGGATCTTGAATCTACAAATTAGCTATGGGAGAAGCTGAAACATTTGTATGAAGGAGATGATTTTGTAAGAGAAGCCAAGCTGCAAATCCTGAAAGTAAAATATGAGGGTTTGAAGATGAGTGAAGATGAAAACATAACAACCTTTATGAAAAGAGTTGATGAACTTGTCACTGGAATAAAAGGTATGGGAGGAACTCTTAATGATAAGGAAGTTGTGATGAAAATTCTCAGATCAGTACCAAAGTCCTACAGTCACAAGGTAGCTGCAATTGAAGAATTATTGACTATAAAAGCTATTGACATAGATCAATTACATGGAAAGCTTACATCGTTTGAGATGAGCTAGTTTGGTGATGCATTCCCAAAATTTGAGTCTACCTTCAAAGCCACTACTTCATAAAAGATCTTTAGAGATAATAAATATAAGGTGGAACCTGATGATTTTGATGAACTTGAAGCTAATTTTGTTGATAGATTCCAAAGAGGTTCCAATAAGTTTAAAGGAAAATTACCTTTCAAATGTTTTTCTTGTGGTAAAGTAGGTCATTATGCTTCCAGATGTCCTGAAAGAATTGAAAGGAATAGAAATAGATTTGAGAACAGGCCTAGAGCTCCAAAGAAAGGCTACTATGTTATGGATTTTGATGATGAAGGTCTGACTAATGATGAATCTAATGATGCTAGTACTAGTGCAAATGAATGTTTGTTTATTTCCATCAAGGAAGAACCTATGTCTACTAATCCTACTAGCTATGTGAAGGAAGAGAGACCAGTGGAAGAAAGTGCTTTGGCAGTTTAGGTTGAGAAAGATAAGGATGAATGGATTATTGATAGTGGATGCTCACATCATATGACCAGTGACCAAAGTAAGTTTGTGATTTTGCAAAAGTATGATGGAGGACTGGTTAGATTTGGAGACAATGCAACTGGTAAGATTTGTGGAAAAGGATCTATCTCATTTGATGGTAAGCATAATACTAATAATGTCATGTATGTGAAGGGTTTGAAGCATAATCTTTTGAGTGTTGGTCAAATGTGTGACAAAGGTTATGATCTAAGATTCAAAGACAATGGGTGCAAGATCATGGAAAGCTTTGAAACTATAATTGCTACAAGTAAGAAGACCAGAGGTAACATTTATCAATTAAGAGGAACCAGTGACTATTGCTTATTTGCTCAAGCAAATTAGAGATGCTTGTGGCACATGAGGATGTGTCATATGAGGATGTGTCATATGAACTTTGACAATTTGGTAAAGATAAGTTCAAGTCAGACTATGAGAGATCTACCAAAGCCTGTAAACCCATCAATACCATCTATAAAGAATGTTAGTTTGGAAAGTAAACTAGGACAATTTTCAAGAGAAAAGAGTAAGTTTTTGCTAGTCTACTAGATCTAGTCATACAGACCTATGTGGTCCTACAAGGGTAAGAAGTCTGCAAGGTGACAGGTACTTCTTGTTGCTTATTGATGATTATTCTAAAATGATTTGGCTTACTTTCTTAAGAGAAAAATCTAAAGCCCTAGAAAAGTTCAAATCCTTCAAGGCAATGGTTGAGAATGAGTTAGAAGTGAAAATTAAGTGTTTGAGGTCTGATAGAGGAGGTGAGTTCACTTCAAATGAGTTGAACATTTTCTGTGAAGAGCAAAGAATTAAGAGGCAATTGTCTACACCTAGAACTCCCCAACAGAATGGAGTTGTGGAAAGAAAGAACAAGACTATCCAAGAGGTTTCTAGGACAATGATAAAGGAAGGAGGTCTACTAGAAGTCTTTTGGAAAGAAGCTATACACACTGTTGTCTACGTTCAGAATAGGGTTCAAGTGAAAGGTAATGGTATTAAAACTCCCTATGAACTGTGATATAGAAGAATTCCTACAGTAATATATTTCAAAGTTTTCGGAAGCAAATGCTATATCAGAAGAGATGAAGATCTAGGAATATTTGATGTAAGATGTGATGAAGGAATCTTCCTCAAGGGTACTCTACAAAGAGTAAGGCACAATGGTATTACAATAAAAGACTGAAAAAAATTATTGAAAGTGCAAATGTGAAGGTGGATGAAGACATAAGGATAACATCAGATCATAATGACTATGAACCTAATGAACCTACCACTACAACTCATGAAGATAAAGTTAAACATGAAGATAGTCAAGATGAAGAAGAGGCTCTGGAAAGTGTTGCTAAAATCCCCAGGTATGTAAGAATCAATCACTCTAAAGATCAAATTATTGGAGATAAAAGCAAAGGTGTATTGACAAGAAGAAAAGATGTTGAAGAACATGTAAACTATTGTTTGCTCTCCACAGTTGAACCAAAAACTATGAATGAAGCCTACAATGATGAAAATTGGGTAAAGGCAATGGAGGAAGAACTATTGCAGATATAGAAGAATGAAACTTGGGAACTAGTTCCTAGACTTGCTAAGAAAAATGTTATTGGAACAAAATGGGTCTTTAGGAACAAGCTAAATGAAAATAGAGAAGTTGTAAGGAATAAAGCAAGACTTGTGTGCAAAGGATATTCTCAAATTCAAGGGATAGATTTTGAAGAAAATTTTACCGCAGTAGCTCAGATTAAAGAAATCAGAATGTTTCTAGCATTTGCAGTTCACAAAGATTTTAAGGTATATTAGATGGATGTGAATTCTGCATTCCTAAATGGTGAGTTAGAAGAGGAAGTATACATTGAGCAATTGGAGGGATTCCAATTGTCAAATCAAGGTGATATGGTATGCAGGTTGAAGAAAGCATTGTATGGACTCAATAAGCTCCTAGAGCCTGGTATGCAAGGTTAGACAAGTATTTATTGCAATTGGGATTTAGTAAAGGTACTGCAGATAGAAATTTTTATTTCAAAATCAATGATGATTAGATCTTGATTGTTGAAGTCTTTGTTGATGACATTATCTTTGGAGGAAATGAAGGTATGTGCATAAAGTTTGCCAGTGAGATGAAAAGTGAATTTGAAATGTCCATGTTTGCTGAAAAGAATTTCTTTTTGGGTCTGCAAATTAATCAATCAGATAAAGGAATCTTCATATCTTAGTCTAAGTATGTGAGAGAACTATTGAAGAAGATTGGGATGGACGACTCTAAACCAGTATGTACTCCTATGATGACTGGATGTAAGTTGAGAAAAAATGATGATTCACCCAAGACTGATAAGAAATGGTACAAATCCATGATTGGAGGATTGCTTTATCTAACTCAAACTAGACCTGGTATTATGCATTGAGTTTGTCTTGTTTCAATATTTGAAGCTGATCCAAGAGAATCACATGTGATGACACTGAAGAGAATCTTAAGGTATTTAAAAGGCACACTGGATCATGGTCCATGGTATCCAAAAGATAATTTGATTTCACTCTCAATTCTTATATAGATGCTGATTGGGCAAGAGATGTTGATGACAAAAAAAGTACAAGTGGAGGTACTTTCTTTTTAGGAAACAGATTGGTTTCATGGATGAGCAAGAAGTAAGATTTGATCTCTTTATCAGTAGCAGAAGTGGAGTATATTGCAGCAGCAATTTACTACACTCAAGTATTATGGATGAAGCAGACATTGAAGGACATAAGAGTTGTGTATGAAAATCTAGTTGCAATATGTTGTGATAATACAAGTGCTATAAACATCTCGAAGAATCCAGTGATGCACTCAAGAACAAAGTATATATCTATAAGGTATCACTTTTTGAGAGAACAGGTAAATGAAAATGAAGTAAAGATGGAGTATGTATCCACAAAGGATTAGATTATAGACATTTTTACTAAGCCTCTGCCCAAAGATGCTTTTGAGTATCTCAGATAAAAGCTACAGATCATTACCCCTCCTGCTCTAAACTAAGATGCATAAGAATGCTTCCATCTAGTTGTATCCAAAGCCTCATTTTTTATCTAGATTGATGTTTTAATGGCTATCCCTTAGGGGGAGTAGCTAGATATTTCTAATGAAGAAAGTGTTGAAAAACAAAGAGTTTAGTGGATTAGAGCAGCAACATGAAAGTATGTACCCTTTTCCATTGATGTCGAAGGGGGAGAGAAATCATGTGAAAAACTCAGGGCAAGAAAGAATACAGATGTGTAAAGAGAAAGGGGGAGAATTTTGTGTCAATGGTCTTTTCAGTTTTTCACATCATATGTTGCCATCAATGACAATGGGGGAGATTGTTGCAAGTATGTGCCTAAATGGTGTTGTCATTGATGTCAACATATTTATGTTGTCATTGGTGTCAACTATGCTCCTATCTTGTTGTTTGTCTGTAATGAGTAAGATGTTTTGTGTTTACTTATCTAAGAAACCTTGATGTTGATGATATTGAGAAAATTAGCCTCTCCAGTAGAAATAGTGAGTTGTAGTGAAAATAGTGTATTACATACAGAAAAATAGTCCAAAAGAATGCTCCACATTTTATGTAGAACAAATATCTTTTTCTATTTATTGGAAGTTATTTAGAATTCCATCTGAAGATGTTATGTTCCAAGATTGAGCCTCTGGCATGAAGAATTGAGTGAGTTATGTTCACTAGAATGGAAACAACTTTTTTTTGTATGTTTGGAAATGACAGGGAGAAAGTGTTATGCTCTGCATTCCTCTACATTGAAGTATTTTGATCTGCTATTCTTGAGATAAGTCTGAGATAATGTTAAGTGCCTTCAACTCCAATGGATTGTGATTTAGCAGTTTGCAAGCTATCTATTCTTTATGACAGTGTGTGACAGTGTTGTTCTTGTGCTCTAGTTTGAAGAATTTGATGGGTAAAGTGTTTGGGTATTGTTCAGATGTTTTTGATGATTATAATGTGCTTGTGGATGTCTCTTGATTGTGTTCCTACCTTTGGATTGGTTCACAGAGAGAAATTTGGATGGTGGTTAAAGAATGATCTTAGAAAACCTAATGTTCTCATTAGTCCTGGCTGACTTGGTTGATTTCATTATTTGCGGAGAAGCTTTGAACAGTGTAGATGTGTGACATGATGTGGAAGATTGCATTTGAGTCCCAGCTAAGGAGTAATGTGATCTACATACATCTTTACATATTTTTCTTAGTTGATTTTGTATTAGTCCAGACCTATTCTATGTATGTTTGTAATGCCGACCTTGGAGATTGTTCCAATAGTTGATGAATGTATTTCCGAGTTTGATGTACATTCCAAGGTTGATGACTTGTATAAAGAGTTGTAATGGATTGTGAAAATATGTATGAGTGTACAAATATGAGGAGATAAGTCCGAAGGTGTGAAAGAGTAGAGCAGAAAAGTTTATTGTGCTTCAAAGGAACTTAACCTGGAGGCATGAAATAGAAGCTACTTAATTACTTCACCATTCTGGCAGTGAGCCAACCCTTGCAATGAGCGACCCTTGGCAGTGAGCCACCCCTTTGGCAGTGAGTCCTTCTTTGCAGTGAGCAATTTGTGCAGTGAGCCTCTATTTTTCGGTATTGATATAACTTATATATTTCTGTGGTCTAATACTCACTGTGGTTTTTCCCTTTTAGGGTTTTCCATGTAAAAATTTGGTGTCTTCTGTGTTGATTATGTTATTGTGTTGAGCTTCTCATTTTATGCTTTCGTGGTTATATTAGAATATAAGCAATTGATAAGTTGATGTTCTTAATTGGTTAAAAGTTTTAGGACAACTGATTCACCCCCCCTCTCAGTTGTCTGGTGCAGTGCAACAAGATCCTCTCTAGTGTGTCTTGCCATGCCCTTTAGTCTCATTCATCCACCAATTTCTACTGATTCTATCCCTTAGCAGCTAGGTTTTGTGAAAGAAAACAAGGTTTAGACCTGTTCATTCGCTAACCTCTTGCTTCGTTCAACTTTTTCTCTTCAAATGAATAACCATACACTTATATTTTTATTGGAAAGTCATTATATGTAGTAGTTAGTGGACAAGGCTATAAATACTCTAAGCATTTATGTCACCAAAAATCTTTATTGAGTGTTTTGTAGTGGCTACAACAGTTCTATATAGTCATTTTGAAAATTGAGCAAAGAAGAGATAAGACAACAACCATGTTCAATATTATCTAGCACACTTTAGTTTTTATGGATGGACCATGCCATTGGTATACTCTTTAAGCATTGTAGGTACAATACTTTATTAATGTGTGTGTACATGTGTGTAGAGTTGTTACAATATTAATACTCTACTATTTACTCAAATAATATTAATTATAGATCTAGTCCAACTCTTCTTGATCTATTTATACCTTTAGTGGCAATTTCATTCATTAAATCCTATTGGCAAGTAAAATACAATAATTATAAGTTAATTACAGTGGCATTCACATTTTATGATTATAACTAAAGAATTCGTCAATGCATTAAGATATTGATAGAGTGTGACCCTATTTGTCCTCAACAATAGATTTATGCTAATTGATTTACTTCTTTCTATGAATGATAATGGTTGGAAGTGGATCTTGTCAACATAAATACCATGACAAAGCTCTATTGTTTAAATTTATAGTCTATGTAAACTTGTAATGAGCAATTTCATTCTTTATAATTAGATTTCATGTGGAAAGAAAAATAGCTAAATTAAAAAAAGTCTTTAAGAATATTAATTATTCATAGTCCCACTCTTATGCATCTAGATAAACCGCCAATGGAAGTTTCATTCTTTAGACCCTATTGCTAAGTAGAATACAATAATTATCACAAGTGTCTATTTATATATGTGCTATCAGCCATTTGATAGAACCTTTAAGTGCTTTTACTAGTTTATTACAACTTAGAGAGTGTAATAAATTAAGATATTTTGATGAGTATATATTAAAAAGTGACTTTGAATGTATCATAATTTATTAATATTGATAATTATTTGAAAAGGCACCAAAAATAGATACACTAAGTCTCAACCACAAGAATTTTTTAAAATTTTCTATTAAGAAATGTTTTTTTATATTAACACCATATTTATTTCAAAATAATGGATACATTAATGTTTATTTGATACTCATACAATTACAATATCTTGTGTATGATACAAACATATATTACAAAAATATTAAGCAATACATTCAATAGATAAGAATAAACATGTATTATAACAACATCAAAATACATAAACATCACTAACATACCCTATATAATGTCATTGTACAATTATAATCTAGTCATCTGAGGAGGTGGAATGTGACACGTTGAGATTGAATCCATTGTGATTTTGTAACTATGTGGAAAGAGACATGTTTGTATCTTATTGATGCCTAATTTGGACCAAGTGACTTTAAAGGTGTAGGCATGCTTTTATACACAAATATTTTAAAAGTATGTCCTACAATTTGAAAGAGATCCATTTCTTTTTATGCAGAACAAACAATTCCAACTGATTATTCATAAAGACAATTTATTTTACTTGGTTATATGCATTATTTTTTTAGCTTCAGGTATTTTTTCTATAATCTAATCATCAGATGAGGTACAATGTGACATACTAATTGAATCTAACATGATTTTGTAAGAATGTAGAATGTGACATATTGATGAGATTGAATCCAAGGCAGTTTTGTAAGTATGTGGAATGAGGCATATCTCTATTTAATTGGTGCAAAATTTGGACCAAGCGATTTTGTAAATGTATGTATGTATTCATACACATATATACTCAAACTATATGTCAAAAAATATAGTTGTATTTATCTTTATGCATAAGAGACAATTTCAACTAATTATCCATAAAGATAAAATGAATTATTTCACCTATGTTAATATTAGAGAGAGAGTAAAATTACTAGCATATATTGAAGACATGTATTTTAGGTGGTGGAGGCATTTGAAATTAATAAATAGAAAACAATCCCTTCAATTAATATTTAATGGACTTTGTGGCATAATTATATAAAATCTATAATAATTATGAACTTGAAAGTTCATTGAAAAATTATTTCCTTTGTACTTGAGTTAGTTGTCTATAAGTTAGTGTTAAATTTCTTATGAAGTTAATGACAATAATCTTTAGTTAGTTGCCTAAATATTTCCATTCCAACCCCTACTTTTCTTCTATTTTGGTTGTGACATAATTTTAGAAAGAACTTTTGGAATAAAAACATAATCAAGTCATATGTCAACTACATTACTTTGCATTTAAACAAAGAGATCATTGTATCACTAATAACAAATACATATCAATGTCATCTAATTAAATTAACTATAGTTACATTAGTTTTATAAGAAAATGACTATATAATAAAATAATCAGGTGGAAAAGATTGGGATAAGAGTTGATCCAGATGAAGGGGAGAAAGACTTGCTATTTTAGTAAGCCTATAAAGAAGGATTTGATGAGTTCTGAATGACTACATGGATAGCATTTCAGGACTTCCCTAGATGAGTATACACCAAGTTGGTGTTATGTGCATGCATTATGGGATTACATTGATGTTGATATAGAATGTTTATAGGGAATGGATGCATATGGGAGAGAATTGATGGGGAGTTGCATCATAATTAGGACTAGGTGACTTGATGGAACCATAATTCTTGAAGGATATGGAAATCTATGTTAATAGTCTGAGTTGAAAGTTGAAATTTTTGAAGGGATTTCTAGGGATGCAATGCAAAAGTGAATGTAGTGATAAGTTGAATCTTTGTGAATAGCAAATCTGAGAATGAAACTAGATTTTTAAGACTATGCTCTTCCAAACATGACTCATACATAAGCATAGATGAGTCATGTCCAACACAACACATGGACCCTCTTCTTTCTTCAGGCGACCTCTAAGTCACTCCTTCTCCCGTGACATAAGACAATTAAGTAGGGGTGAGACTTGATGGTTTTTATTTTCACATGGGAGCAGAACATCATGAAGAGTGGTTGACCTGATTTGGGGCCTATCATTAATTTGGAGTTATCTTGTTCTCTCTATGAAAATTATTTTGGAAATGATGATATGACCCAAAGGGTCACTTCTAATTTGTCTCCTATTGAGGTTTCTCTAATTTGCAAGCCTAGACAGATGTTAATTGTGCTCGTTTATGGTCCTAGCACATTGTAACCTAGCTCCATGGTCTTGGAGGTGATGTTGTACTTGTTGATATTGTTCTATGACCCTAATGATGTGTTGTTCCTTTTGTGTGAGTTGTGGTCTAGGGTTTATTTCTTCTAGTTTTTCTAGCACTGCTTTGACCCACTCTCCTCTAAGCCTTGGGCACATTCACCTATACTTTAGGAGAGATGGTATCTGTTGACTTGTTTTGACCTAAGGTTGACTTAAGGTTTGACCAAGATTGACCTATGGTTTGAGCTTACCTAGGGTTGAATTTTGATTATTACCTTATGGAGATACCAATGTCTTGTGTTTAACTTGAATGTGATTACCTTCTAATGGAACGAAGGATTTGAATGCTTTGTATTTTCCTAACATTTTAATGATTTTGTATTTTTGTTTATGAATGTAGCTATATGATATGCAAACTAACTTTTTGTGTTTTCTTGAATTGAATAATTTGATTAACTATATGAATGCAATCTATGATGAGTTTACCTAATGCAATTTTATCCTTTTTTTTGTGTTTTTCTTGTAATGATTTAACGAAATCTACTCCAGGAAATCAAGTAAAGATATAATTAATGAAAGCAAATACATTAATCTATGAAAAGTAAATTGTACTTTAATCTATTGTAATAGAATGAATGTACGCTAACAATTCCTATCATGAGAAAATAAATAACAATTTACTATGAAAGCATTGAAAGAACTTGAAATAGCTTGGCACACAATCTTTGGACTACCCTCAGGAATCCTTTTGTTTAGAAACTTTCTCCTCCTCTTGTAGTAGCAGGGTCCTCCTCTTGGTAGCAAGTGAGAAGATGGTAATTGATTGGCAATGATATGATCTTTAGAAACATTGGATTCAAAAGAGATAGGTTATGACCTTATGAGTGCTATGGAAGCACTAATTGAGAACTATAGATATGGATTGTTGGCATTATGAGAGTATGAGAGTTCTCTAATGGAGCCTTTGAAATTCTGAATGACAAAACTATGGAAAGCAAAAGGCATGAGTGTCCAATGTGAGCACCTACGATGCTATTGGAGAGCAAACTAAAATCTATGAATGGCTACAATTCTTCAATTGCCCTCCTATGGGAAAGATTTGAAGCTTTCCAACATTGAGAACTAATGAAATGAAAGCTTTGAATATTTGAAAAGACTAAAGAAAGATATTAAGAGGCTCAAAGGCCTATGAAGAAGCCTGAAAAGTTTGTGAAGAAAGGACTAGCATTCTCCAACTTGATAAATAATGGAGAGGTAAGGGGTATTTATAAGATGGATTGGCACATAAGAAAGGGAAATTAATTGAATAATTAACTCCTTTGATTGAAGACATAAGAAAAAATTACTGGGGAGTTAACTCTATTAATTGATCAAAGCACTAGGTTGATTGGACAGTGAAGTAAGCTTGAAAGCTTATCACTCATGGAGGAATGGGTATTATGAGGAGTTAGAAAGGAGTTAAAAATTGATCACATGGGATAAATTTGGTTGATTGGGAGTGGTAGATGAGTTAATTATTGTCCTATCCATGTTTGTCTTGAATTTGCATCCAAACTAGGTAAAAATGGAGCTTTTTTGGCTCAAATCAAAGCAGAAATTTGCATTTGAATCCTTGCAAGGGTAACCCATGGGTTACTCATTTTACCAGGTGAGGTCACTTGATGGCTGCCCATGGGTAACCCTAAAAGGAGGGAACATGGGTGTGATTTGACAATTGTATATGCTTATTAAATGCTAAAAAGGTTATTTATCACTAGAAGCAAGCTTTAGGATGAAAAAAGTAGGGTCACCTAGGGGAGATCTTGGGTGACTAGGGGTGACCCTCAAATAATAAGAGAAACCCTCAAACAACGAAAGATGAGTGAAAATAAAAACTACAGTTTGATCTGTTAGGTTATTTATAGGCTTTCTAGGTGTGGAGCTACATTACATGAAATAAATATTTAAGTATAAGGTAAAATTTACATATGTACATTTACTTATTTATGCTTTAAGTTATATTTCATGTATATAGTTTCACAATGTTTAAGAATAGTTTTAGGACTCTAGGAGTTACAATGTAAATTCTAGGTTTTGGAGGATCTTATAATTTGTCAAGCTTAGTCAAATTTTAGCAATGCTAAAAATGCAAGAGAGGAAGAATCAACAAGGGGGAGATGGATAATAGTTAGGATCATGAAGAGTTGATAGAGGAAAAACATGACACTCATGTGTTGCCAAGAGGAGTACTATCGAGAGGGCATTGTTATTCATACTTCCATGTATGCGATTAGGATTATGAATCATCATAAGGTCATGATGCAAGCTCACATGTATTTTTAGATCTTACAATGACATGGTTGGTGGAGCTTGTAGAATAGTTTTTTATCTTATGGAATGCACTTGATTTCTCCATGGTTGATTGTTGGATCAATATTTTAGTGCTAAGGGTGTCACCTATTTTAAAGTGGGGGAGAATGTATTAGGGTGCTGATTGTTGAGCTTGAATCTTGATGCTATTTCGATTCTTGTATGGATTTGTGTCCTAGTTCCTATCCCAAAATGAGTCTGAGTTCTAAAATGTGGATCCTATCTCAAAATTTGAAGGTAAGTTGCGCTAGACTTGGAACAATCTATAGGTGTCATAAAACAAGTCTAGAACTGGAGTAGAGTGTCCTGGATAGATTTTTGAGTCTATACATGACTTGTACAATGGTATAAGAGATGTATGGATATTGAGCATGGTTCATGGGAGTTGGATCAAAAAATAAAAACATAACAATGGATTTGAGGCTTGTATTTATAGAAGTGGGCATGGATCAAGTCTATTGAGAATACAATTAATGTTTGGTTGGATAAAGCCAAACTAGGTGCATGTGGATAACATTGCATTTATTAATTTGGTCCAAGTGATGGGCTCATGAGTTGGAATTAGAACATGTGTGACCTGAAATGGTTGAATGGAGTGCTAAGTGTACAGAATTAAATTTTAGTGCTTGTATTTAATATTTGGGTCTTGCATCGAATGATTGGATCCAAATTGGTTTGAGTGGCATAGTGTCAGTTTTACTATATGATGATCTAAGTTACAAAGGGTTGAGTACCTTGGGGAGTGAAATAGGTATGAGGTGAGTTAGCATTGGGTGCGCTGGACTATGCATTAGGATTATGGACTCACATGGGCTATGCGAAGTGGTATTTAATAATGGGTCCATATTTAGCTAGTCCTAAAATGGAACCGAGTTGCCTATGAGATAAGGAATGAATTTAATAAAGGAAGTAACTATATTTAATAGTTGTGGCTATCGATGTAGGGTGACCTTTTAGGCGAGCCATTGGATCAAGCATTATTGTTAAGCCTTTATATCCTGCATAGGAACTCGGGATGGTTGATATACATGGATTGGACTGCTTGTCCCTCTATAAGGTGAGGTGAGCTCATTATTTAGGTTACACACATTTAGATGGAGTTGAGTTTGTGAAGATCTCTTGGAGAGACTAACATAGGTTTTAGATTTCAAAGTCCTGAGGACAACAGTGGGGTGTCAAGATGGAGTCCAAAAATGAACAAGTTCTATATGAGTCTTGAGTACTGGGTCTAGAACCTGAGTATAGGTCAGCAACAAAGTTGAGTCTAGAAAGAATATCTTGTGAGGGGCTTCCAAATGAACCTTAAGGAAGAACCTTGGAAGTGGATCCGAGAAGGGCTGCTTTAGTAGGTCTGAGGAGCTATGTGTTTAATGCGAATTGAATCTAGTTTGGTTGGGACATAGGTTCATCTTAGGAGGATGAATTGGTGTTGAGGCATGTGAATGCTAAAGTGGGTAGTTCTGAGTGGTAGGCTTGGATTAAGTTGTTGGTCATGCTATTCTGGGCATGTAAATTGGAATTGAGGTTGAGGTGGTTGAATGCAAGTCCTCATAGGACTACGTTGAAGCTTGAAAAGAGTCTATCAAAGAGACCTGAGATGGATTTGTCTACAAGGAGGAATTCTAAGTTGTTTAGGGTTCATTGGTACTAGAACTATTTGTGGGATGGTGATATTTACATGGATTGGATGTTGGAGTTACTTATCGGAAAGGTTTGCACTATAAAGTTGCATCTACAAGGAGAGTTGGCACCCATCTATGATAGGACTATTTGTGCATAGAGCTTGCATTAGACAAGGCTAAAAAGTGCATTAAGGATAAGTCTAGATTTGAGTGGGAGAATCATTTGGACAAGGTCTGAGAGATTCTGAATATGGCATGAATATGGTACTTGGAGAAGGAATCGAGTGGAAAAGATTGGTATAAGAGTTTATTTGGATGAAGGAGTGGAATAATTATCGGTTCATTGATCTTGGATATTTACACAAAATCTTAGAGGATATCTATAATACCAAACATAAATAACTACATTGACAAAATTCCTAACATCATAAGTAGATGTCATAATGCATTAAAATATATTCGTACAAAACTTCATTCAAATCCCAAGAATAAGATATTTTTTGGTATGAACACATTCAAACAATGATCACTTTATTCTTCATAAGCTACTACAAGTAGACTAATATTCTACATATGAAGACAAAGGTGCCAAAAGACATGAATCTAGCAGTTAGGATATTATAACCCAACAATTCAACATGCCATTTGAATTTTTAACTATGGAGAGATAGATATAATTCCCAATATAACTATAATTCTTTTATAATATGGTAGTCATTTAGCTCCTAATCTTAGTGCAAAATCTTGTGTTTATTTATCGTGAAGTCTCATAAATATAGTAAAATACATAAACATCATTAATATACCCTTTTATGATTTCAATTTGCATAATTATAATCTAGTCATCAGAGGAGGTGGAATGTGGAATATTAGTGAGATCCAATTGATACCACCATAGGCCACCTCTAGTATAAAGATGATGCTAACCTCAATATACATAGTCATTAGAAGGAGTTAGTTGCTATAAATAGTGTTGAGAGTGGATAGAGAAGAGATCAGAACCCACTACAATTTTCCACAAAGGGGATGTGGAGCATAAGGCCAACTAGGCCTAGGAGGAACAGATGTATTTTGTAAGGGACACAACCCTAATGTACTGATATGTATAAATAATAGTAGATAGCAGAGTAGAAAGTAAGAGATATACATGATATATAGAAGACATATAGAAGAGATAGATAAAGGAGAATATAGACCAGAGAAAACGTTACATGCCTTATGATGTAATACTTGATAAGTATACATATATAATGAAGATATAAGGGTGATGAAGGAATATTTGATTGTTTATGATGTTTATGATGCTTTGCATGTTATCATAAGTTACCATTATAATATACTACAATGATCTAACTCTTCATTCACTTCTATGACTAGGGTATAAAGACTACATAAGGGATATCTAGACTCAGATCATTAGACTCTAATCTGTAATTTCACTTGCCAACATTTGGTTCCATTTCTGGGACCCTAGAGGAATAGGGAAGAAAAAGTCAAATCATAAAAAAAAAGTGTGGAACAAAAAGTTTTAGAGGGAATAACATAAATAGGACAAAAAAAATTATGATTTATGGAAGATTCTCTTAGGTCCTAACCTTGTGAGAGGGGGGAGAGGCACCTACGGGATGACAAATGGAAATGGTGGGATATGAAAAAATCCATGAAAAGATGTGACTACTTAAAGTAGGCTGACCATTGGATACAAGAGGACTAATGAAATGCCAAATCCTACAAACCCATGGCAAAAGGAGATAACAAGAGACTAAGAAAGATTAAGGAAAACATTCATTTAACAATGGTAATGAACATGGAAGAAAAGAGGAGGAAACAAATGGAGGAAAGATAAGAAAGGTATTGTAGAAGAATGAAAAAAGTAGGAAAATGATGCTACTAAGAAAGAATTAGAGTGCATCAATAAGGGTGCTATGAAAGAAGTGCATACCACTCCAAAGAAAAAAAACTTACATTTAGAGAAAGCAACAGAGATGCTTAATAATTTGGAAGAAGTATCATATCCTATGCAAGATCTAGGAAAATATGGGAAGAAAGGTATAGTGAGATAGAAATCCCAATCCTATGACAATTAAATTGAACAACATGTATAGAACCTAATTTATCTAATATCTAGATAATAGTTAGTAAGGATTTGGAACCACTACTGAATCCCATAAGGAATTTATAACCTTTAAAATTTTATGTGGAGTACTTGGAATAGTTAGTTAATAAGAGTATACGAAAGATAAGATATGAAGGTTTAGAATTGGTACTATAAGAATATAACATGTTCCATAGTGCAATTGAAATGTCCCTAACTAATGAAAATATATCTCCAAAAATAAATCACCACATTGAAGAGGTATAACCCCTTAACTAGTAGTCATCCCCTATTTCCTATAAAGCAAGATGAATTTCAGTAGAAAGTCTATGTGAAAATTTCAACCAAGAAATAGATCTGCAAGTACAATTTTGAAAATATTGTGAAACTATTTTGAGGAAAGACTACTTTGACATTCAATTAGCAAGAGATAAAGGAATAGAAAATAAGCCTAGACAATTGTGAAGTCATAAAAAGGAATAAGAACAAATACGAAAAGATAGTTACTACAAGAAAGAAAAGGAAAAAGAACTAGAAAATAAGATGGACTCCCCAATTAAATTATCAGTTTTTGGAAAAGATACTACAAAATTTGTAGAGCATATATTTATATTAGAGTCCATCTAATATAGGAAGGGTATAAATAGAGACCAAGTTAAACTATTTGACTTTGTAGGAACATTAAGGAATGAAGCTCTTAACTGGTATAGGAAAACTTATTGAAAAAATGATAAATAGTGGGATAACGTCAAAAAGGAATTTTTAGATAACTTTTAATCACCAGAAGTTCCTATAGAGAACCTGTGCAAAATGAGAGACCTAGTCCAAGAAGAAGAATAATTAATTAAAGAATATGACTAGAGATTTAAACATATATCAAGGAAAATAGAGGAACCATTAACATAAAAGAAATACATAGAATAGTTTGACTTCTGACTAATTTTTGGGATAAGGACATCTTTAGATGGAAGAACATTCACAACATGCTTTGAAGAGGTAACTCTTGCTTGTTCCATAGAGGCACAAACCTAGAGGAGGAAAGAGAAAGTGAATGGAAACAAAGAAATGGAAAAATTAAGGTTCGAATTGGAACAACTTAAATAGAAAATATTGTCCAAAAAGGACACTAGTCCACAAAGGAATAAAACAAACATTTGGTGTGCATATTGCTTAAGAGGTCATGTAAAAAATGAGTACCCAGTAATGAAAGGTGAAAAGAGATCCACTGCACTAAGAAGAAGAAGAAGAAGAAGCAATAGCAGGAGGAGGAGGAGGAGGAGGAGGAGGAGGAGGAGGAGGAGGAGAAGTAGAAGGACGAGGAGGAGGAGGAGGAGGAGGAGGAGGAGGAGGAGGAGGAGGAGAAGGAGAAGAAGGAGGAGGAGGAGAAGGAGGAGGAGGAGGAGGAGGAGGAGGAGGAGGAGAAGAAGAAGAAGAATAAGAAGAAGAAGAAGAAGAAGAAGAAGAAGAAGAAGAAGAAGAAGAAGAAGAAGAAGAAGAAGAAGAAGAGGAAGAAGAAGAAGAAGAAGAAGACTTTTGCAACAAATATCAAGATGAAAAAAATAAGACTTTTGCAACAAATATAATCGAGGAATCACAAGATATCATAAATAGAGAACAAATTAAGGAAAAAAAAATTGCTTTTTTCAAATGAAACTATAGCACTTAAAATATTGACCCAACTAACAAAACCAAAAAACCTAATAGAGAAACTGGAACAATTTTGTAAGTACTAGAATAAACAAATAACCAAAAAACTTCATGTTAGGAAGATGACTAGAACAAGTAGATCATACAAAACTAGATCTATAATGATTACCACACACATTAACCACAAGAAAATCAAATAGGTAATGGTAGATTTAGGGGCAGATATACATATGCTACATAAAAGAGTCTAGAAATAGTCAGGTAAGTCAAAACTAGAAGAAACACCATATAATATTAACCTAGTTGATGTGTCAAGAATGGGTACAATAGGTACATGGAAGAATGTAGAAGTCAATGTATTAGGCGTGAAACAAACTATTGAATTTGAAATTGTTACCATGAAAGAAGCATTTGACTCTTTCAATGCACTACTATGACAATAATGTTTTGTGAATTCAAATGGTGTAGTGGACTCAAGGAAGGAAGAAATACCATTTTCCAATGAGAATAGGATAGTCCATATATGACTAGGTGTAGATTTAACCAACACATACATAGAAGAAGTGACTCAATAAGAATATATAGATGAGAATTCTAAAATCATCTACTCAATAACAGAGATTCCCTAAATAGAAACCCTAGAAGAACCTAACTCAGAGGGAGAAATAGAGGTAGAAAGTGAAAATGATAGCACTAATAGTGTGGAAGTATTGAATGCTTGGCTTCTAAGAGAAGAAATAGAACAAAGATCCCATAAAATATAAGGATTCGGGAGAATATCTATTATACACAAAATGGAGGAAAATCCACTACATTCTACCATATCAAAAGATAAACCACCACAAACACTCAAAGATATATTATAAGATCATTTTACAAACTATATCCAAAAAAAATATCAAATAAGCCACATCTTTCGAGGCATTTCACATATTAAATTACCAAGATGCTTGGGGATTGGAGAATCAAACACTTCTTTGGAAGATATGGAATGAACCTTTGACTTAAAAAATCTAGGATTAGATACGTTACAACACACATTATTATGCAATACAGTGAGCTAGTGGAAAATGCACAAACAGAGCATTCCACGATGACCTGCCTTTAAAATTTTTACAAAAACAACGTTTGAATCTAGGAGGAGGGAGATCATACAATAATCCCAAAATATAGTGGGAAAATCCCACAAAAAGAACATTTAGACATGTGTAGAATTGTACGGAAGGATGGAAATGAATATGATGTAAGATTATTTATACAAATGTTTTACTGGACCCTAACATTGGTAGCACAAACCTGTTATATTAACCTAGAAAGGAGAACTAAAATAAAAGACTGCGATGTACACAAGAAGATTTCATACACTTCTCATTCTATAACATAAATAAGTAAATTCATAATGCACTCCTAAAAATGAAACAAATTATATTTAAACCAATAAAAGAGGATATATACATATACCAACCAACTTCAACACCACAAAAATCACAAAAAAATGAAAATGAAATCCCTCGTATTGGTGAAAATAAAAATATATATTTTTTTAATTTAAATAAATGTATTAAATAATATTTATGGTACCTATGGTAGCTTAAGAAGTGACCTTGTCACATCTCAGGTGTTTGGGAAAAACCCAAATGGTCAATCTCTATCTTAGACAATCAGGGAGAATCTTCAACAGGCCTTCCTCTCCCCTTAGCCAGAGTTTCTTCCTATTGCTTGTTCCTGGAACTTCTTCCCACACGACTATCTAGGATTTCTTCTATCTCCTCATCTAATGTAGGTGCCAAAATATTCTATTGTTCTTCTATTGGTCCATCCTCTGTGTCACCTTCATGATACTTTGTTAAATCAACAATGTTAAGCACAGAGGAAATGTTGGTTCTACTCGGCAGCTCTACCTCATATGCATTTCCTGAATCATGCTTCTTCAGGATCCTGCATGGTCCAAATTTCTTCATCTTCAACTTATTATATGTACCAATAGGAAATCTTTCTTTTCTCATGTGAACCATAACTTCATCTCTGATATTGAATTCCTTAAACCTTCACTTCTGATCTACCATAGCCTTGTGCTAAAATTTATTTTATTAATGTGATGTCATACCTCTTCATGCAAGCTCTTTAGGTGTTCTGCAAAGTCTTCATCCTTAGCACTACTGCTTTCTACTTTGTCTATCTTTCTCTACTCAGAAGCATTTTTTGGATTACTTCCATATGCAATTTGGAATGGGAATATACTAGTACTCATGTTGACAAAATTGTTTTCAGCAAATTCTGCCAGTGGTACAATCAAATCCTATCCCTTGGGGTTACCTCCTACTAAGCATCTCAGCAGGTTGCCCAAACTTTGATTCACTACCTCTATTATCCATTAGTCTATGGATGATGTGCAGAACTAAACTTCAACTCAGTCTTCAACTTCTTCCATAAGGTCTGTTGAACTTAAGGAACACTGAGAAGGGGGAGGGGTGAATCAGTGTTCTGCAAAAACTTATTATTATGTTCCTTTATTAATTTACCACATACAGTCAAGAGAAAGGAGCATGAACTTATGAACAGTAATAACAAAATCATCACAAATGAACACCAAGATTTTTACATGGAAACTCGGTTAAGGGAAAAACCATGGTGGGGGTTAAAACACAAGATTTATACTCTAATAAAAGTATTACAAATGATAGGCACATGCCTTTGGTCACACTGCCTAGAGCTCACTGCTCAAAGGAGTCTCACTGCCTACAAGATCAATTACAAAGAGTTCACTAAAATACTTGAACTGAAGAATAGCATCTATCAATGCAAGATTACAGTTTCAGTTAGGCTCAATAGACTGACTTCACACACTTCATCTCTCACTACCCATGATCCAAAGCTTAGATCTCTTTGCTTTGCACTTGATATTGCCATGCACTTCATACCTATCACATCATATTCACACATCCATGCCTCAAAATGCTCGAACCCATTGATCCTATATATCCACAACACGAAATTTTGACAACTACAGTTGGCCTCAAGAAAACTTAGAAACTTTTTCAAGATCATTGTTTTGTCGGCTGAATCCATGCATAAACATCAATGTGGACCAAAATCTATGCATTCAAGTCATCACACATGTTGGCCAATACCATTGGATCACATAAATTATTCAACCAACCACTTCTTTTAATCCGCACAAGGATCAAACACCAGGTCATCCTGTTCTTCACCGGACTGAACTATCTAACCAAAATTTGATACTCAGATGCTTGTAACTTTTAATCCCTTCATTACCAGAGGCTAAAACTTTAGATTTAGGTAGCCTTGACATCCCTTAACATTTCCTCATATCCACAACACAATATGATTAACTATGGAGAAATGCGAACCAAAATGCTGAACCCTGTCATATGCTCTATTCCTGTATATCCAGACTTAGACAAATCTGCAATCTAACTTCTGTTATGATCAAATGATACAATGAGGATGTGTAAGATAGATTCAGTTGCCATCAATGACAACACTTGACATGGCTAGTAGTGTCTCTTGCCAACAATCTCTCCCTTTGGCATTGATGGCAACACTTAGTGAAAAATGACTAAGTGTTAGAACAACTCCCCCTTTCTATGTACACATGGTTTCCAATGCTCCCATTTAGATGAATTCCTCATTTTTCACTTCTTTCCACTCCCCCTTTGACATCAATGGCAAAGGCTGAGATCCACATACCTAAATTCATGCAAAAACTCTATGTACATGGGCACATATATACAAACAATCCTTATGTCTTGTCTAAATAAACTTAAACACATCACCAAAAATGTTTTTCAATAGTGCCAATTCATTTCCCATCTTTTCATTATGCTATAAAAAACTGAAATATGACCACTGAATAAAAATGCCTGTCACTCTACCTTCTGTAGACTAGTGGGATCACTTGTCAGAGCAGCAACTTGAGCTTCTATCAATGCATTGAACATTATTTCTAACTTAGGGGAAATCAGTCCCTGGAGTTCATCCAATCTACTCAAAACTTTGACCTTTTCCTTCTCCAAATTGCCTAATTCATCAAGCAAACTCACTACTTGACATCTTTTAGTTATTACTAACTCAGTTAAAGGACTATAGGATTGAGAGATGTTAGACAATTTAAGCTCTAAGTCCTTAATCTTCTTCTCAATATCCTCAAAAACTCTAGACCGAGCTCAGCAAAACTTATAAATTTCTACACCTTCTGAGAAAGCATTTTGAATGCTCTTTACACTAGCATCAAGAACTAATCTATCATAACTAATTATTCTCTTTAATTCAACAAACCTCTTCTCATTAAATTCATTTTAGACTTTAACTTCTGCTGACTTCTCAAAAGATTCAAAATGAGTACTTACAGAGTTTATCAGACTCTTCAACTGACCGGAGGGGGATGTTGATGAATCCTTTTGAAATGTAGGCATGATTTTCTCCAAAATGTCAGATGCAAGACTAAGCAACTCACTGTCTTCTATATGGGGCTTCAAGATTTCCTCTCTAGCCTTAGCTTGTGCAAAAGAGGACAACTTCAACTTCTGTACCGGTGAGAGAGTATCCAAATTGATTGGACCTTGTATTATATCCGGATCTTCTGCAACTTGTTTATCTTTCTTCAAAATTTCTTTCACTGCTTCTGTAGTTTCTCTTACCTAATATGATGTTTCAGTTTTATGCTCTTTAGGTTCTACATCTTCTCCCTTTTCGGAGTCAACCACATTGTCTTGCTTATCATTTTCATTCTTTTTCTCTACTTCTACTTTCTCTACATCATTAGTAGAGGCATCCTTCTTTTTATCTTTATCAGAAATGTCTTCTGCATTCTTTTCTAGAGGATTTTGTGTATCCTCAGTAGCAGCATTATCATAATTTTTATCAAATTCCTCAACATCCAGAATGGAGGAATCAATTCCATCATCAGTTTCTTCTTGAACAGTGGGAAGATTATGCCTTTTTAATGCATTTAGAAGAATCTCCTAAGTATCATCAACTATCTTATCAATCTCACCCAGCATGAGCTTATTCATTATGATCTTACTCCTAAGTCCTCTTTCACTTCTTTGAATATTAGGTTCTTTTGATCCGGAGTAATTTGAGGACACAATTTTATTAGCACATCCTTCCGAAGCTCAATTTCTTTAATTTTTGCATTCTCTTTTCTTATTTCTAGAATATTTGTAAGGCTTTCTAGAATTTCAAAAGTTATTTCAAATAAAGTCTTATTATAGATATTCAAGTATTTGACTATTTCTTCCTCCAAAACTCTCTTATCATCAGAATTGTAATGATCATAAAATTCAGTCATTGGCTTTAAGTTTCCATCTACAATGATTGACTTTATGATGTCTTCCACAGAAGGAGTAGGCTTCTCAACATAAGCCTCTAACTTATGCCTTTTACTTGTCTTTTTTCTTTTGGAGGGCTTCTCCTTAGACACTTTAGAAGCCTTAGTGCTTGAGGCCTTCAACTCTTTAACCTCACCATCTGAATCAGTCTCTTCTTCATCCTCCTTTTCCACACTGACATATCACCTTTTGCCCATTACTTTTGTCTTTTTTTCCTTCCTTACCGGTAGGTTTTTCTTTGAATTTCTCTACAATAGGAGAGGGTGATGCATCAGAGGTTTAACCAAAACTCCTAGTAGTCCTTGACTTAGAAAGGGATTCTACTGGAACACTTCCCTGTTCCTTGCTCGGCTTCTCCTTCTTAGCTTTCTCTATCCTTTCCCTGTATTGTCTCATAGCTTCCTTGTTAAAGCCAAAATTCTCAGCCAACTGCTCAACTTCTTTTCTCACAGTCATTTTGATTTCAGAAGCCTTGAATTCAACATGCAATTTTTGTGTAATCTCTTCACATGTTCCAAATCTCTCGTCAGCAGGATCCTTAGGTTGGCTCAACAAATTTTATGCATACATCTCTAATACATGTCCATCCACTTCATACCCCATGGGTATGATCCACACAACTCTAGGCCCTATTGCTTCCATCTTGCACTAATCAATAGTAACCACAAAACAATGGTGTCTTTGTATTTCTCAACCATAGCCCTAGGTATTCTTTCCCTAGCTTGCATCATACTCTGGATATTCTTGAAGAATCCCCAAAGTGTAGAATTTTGTGCCTCATAATTACCCAGACAATTCAAATAATTTCTAATTTGAATTACTACTGGTTTGTCACTAGATGAATATACATTCTTCGTTATAGAGAACTCACTCAAGAAAGAAAAGAATAGACACATATTTAGCGTACCAAATTTGAATGAGTACTTCTTCTCCTTCTTTATCTTGCTTAGATTCTCCATAAGATGGTTCTAAATTAGTTCACAAAGATCATAGTCTACATCTTCTTTTACCATATGATATGCAGTATAAATGGCTATTCTAGACACTAAATTTTCTCTCCTAGAGAAATATATCTTGTATCATATCACCATCGATGCAAATCTGACACCATGATCCTCTATATCATTTATAGTCATAAATCTCTTATCAAATTTTGATCTAGTTGCCTCTGTGACTATCTGATTCTTCACGACCTTCAACTGAGGCAGAGTATGGATTGAATTCAATCCTATAATTGCCCTTATTGCATCTTTTGTGATCTTAAACTGATGTTTCATCCATACAAATTCATCATGGATACTACTCAAGACATATTGGACCCACTCGTCTTCTGTGAATTTCAGAAACTCAATAAATTGTATGAATTTCTTTTCTTTCAAGGCTTTGTACTTCAATTTGAGCTCAAAATAATCATCTTTTAAGTGATTAATAAATAGATTAGAAAACCTTGAGTTTCTATGCTCGTCTAGAGCCGCGTGAATGTAAGCCATAATATCTTCTGTGTGAAGAACTCCATGTGGAACGCCAAAAAATGCTCTCATCAGATCAACTTCAGTGGACTTGAAAGGGTGCTTCTTAAACATTGGCCTAGGTCACTCAGTGATATTCACAACCAAAGGTGTAGCCATTTCAAAAGATCACAAGTTTAAAGCTTTGTAGAAAAATATATTTTTCTCCATGAGATTAGGGTTAGTTGTTGAATTCACTTTTCACACTCCAGATCTTTGAGATCTCAGCTCAGGTGCTCTTCTCCTTGTTCTCTTCGAATGTAAAGTGATTCAAATGTTGAATGAATGACCTTTTATGCTCCACAAAACCTAATTCACCATTGTAATAAATTCTTCTCTCTAATTCATCTAGTTACACTATTTTTGAATATAGTCAATCTTCAATTACTCTGTAATCAATCGCATTAGCTTCTTTTCTTCTAGAATTTTCTTCAACAGATCTATAATAGGCTTCTTTATCTTCATTCATCATGCTAGATTTAGGAACACAAACTTTGGTAGGGGACTTATGATTCCTTTGCTACTCCCCCTGAGCTAGAACCTCTAGCTTAGTTTTCAAAGGAGGTATCAACATTGGATGCTGGTGTGGATCCTTACTTCGACTCAGAATCATCCTTTTTAATCTATATCTTGCTCATCTCCTTCTATGTTTCCACCAGATCTACCCTTTGCTTGCCTTTTCCATCTTCTACTATATTCTTCCTTTACCTGCCTGTGAGTTCTCTTTTCCCTTTTTGCTTCTACACAATTTAGTAATATGTCTAGATTTGTTGTGCAGTTGAAACACACAATCTTATTCCTCTAACAATTAGATGTTGGAGTAGGCTTAGATCTGCATTTCATTGCAATATGCCCAAACTTGTTGCAATTAAAGCATCTTCCATTGAAAACTTGTTTGCTCTTAGGAGGATTCGTTGATCCACTTCTACAATCCTCAGCCTTATGACCTATCTTTTTGCAATTAAAGCATTGATCAGAGAAAGACAATGCATTTTGATTCACTTTACTTCTACATTGATTAGGCCTATGACCATACTCATTGCATTTGAAACAATTACCATTTAAGGATGGACACCTTTGAGCATTAGGTTATCTAACCAGAGGTCTTCTAGGTCCATTTCTCTGATTCCTTGATTCAGAATTTCTTTGACTAGATCTAGAGCTTTCACCTTTCTCATATCCCAGACCATGCTTATCATATGCCTTCTTCTGACTATCAAGCAACACCTCAAGTTTAGTTGAGATTATCTTGAACTTCTCTTTGTATTCATTTGTAGAGTCTAGGTCATGTTTGAGAATGACAATTTGCCTTTCAAGTTGTTCCTCATTATACCTAGTTTCTTGTAGATCAAACTCTAGATGGCCAATTATTCTATCCAATCTACAACACTCTTCTATTTTTTCTTTTAGATACTGATTCAGGTTTTCTTCAGTATTCTTCCCTTCCTCAATTTCCTTGGTTAGCCTCATCACCCCAGATTCCATCTCATGTTTTAGGATAACAACTTCTTTTGCCAGCTTCTCACATTTCTTTGTCTTCTCCTTCAGAGGCTCATCCATGCCATTATCTTCCTTTTGATTTGATAACTGGTGAAGTAGCTCCTTCCTCTTTTCCATAGATGTTTTTAGTTGCCATTTTAAAGTCTGAATGAAATCCTCAGCATCTTTAAGGTTCTCTTGCAATTCTTTGACTTATGCTCTAGACTAATCAAGATCTTCTAAAGTAGCTTGAAATTGTTCATTGATGCCATCAGAATACCTAAATGAACCCATTGAAACACCTTCCCAGATCTTCCTCAAGCTATTAAACTTCTTCCAAGGAACATTGCATTGATACCAATTGTTGAAATTAAGGAACACCGAGAGGGGGGGTAAATCAGTGTTTTGCAAAAACTTATTATTATGTTCCTTTATTAATTTACCACATACATTCAAGAGAAAGAAGCATAAACTTAAGAACAACAACAACAAGATCATCACACATGAACACCGAGATTTTTACATGGAAACCCAGTTAAGGGAAAAACCACGGTGGGGGTTAACCCACAAGATTTTATACTCTGTTAAAAGTATTACAAATCAGAAGGCACATGCCTTCAGACACACTGCCTACAAGATCAATTACAAAGAGTTATCTAAAATACTTGAATTGAAGAATAGCATATAACAATGTAAGATTACAGTTGCACTTAGGCTCAATATACTGACTTCACACATTTCATCTCTCACTGCCCTATTTCACTATTTTGCCATGATTTGGAGCTTAGATCTCTTTGCTTCACACTTGATACTGTGACACTTCACACCTATCACATCATATTCACACATCCATTCCTCAAAATGCTTGAACCCATCGATCATATATATCTGCAACATGAAATTTCATCAACTGCAGTCGACCTCAAGAAAACGTAGAAACTTTTTCAAGATCACTTTTCTGTTGGCTGAATCCATGCATAAACATCAATGCGGACCAAACCCTATGTATTCAAGTCATCACACATGTCGGCCAATACCACTAGATCTCATAAATTACTCAACCAACCACTTCTCTTAATCCACACAAGGATCAAACATCAGGTCGACCTATTCTTCACCAAACTGATCTGTCTAACCAAAACCCAATACTCTGATGCTTGTAACATTCAATCCCTTCATCATCAAAGGCTAAAACTTTGGATTTAGGTAGCCCTGACATCTCTTAACATTTCCTTAGATCCATAGTACAATATGATTACCTATGGAGAAATGTGGACTAAAATACTAAACCCTTTCATATGCTTTGTTCTTGTCTATTTAGACTTAGACAAATTTGCAATCTGACTTTTGTTATGATCAAATGATATAATGTAGATGTGTAAGATAAATTTAGTTACCATCAATGACAACACTTGATGTGCCTAATAGTGTCTCTTTCGAACAAGGTCCTCTAGAAATACCCACCAAACTTTGTATCTTTGACTGAAACTATACTCCTTAGTAGACCATGTAGTCTAACCACCTCTTTGAAAAACAAGTTCGCAATGTAAACAACATCACTAGTTTTCTTACATGGAATGAAATGTACCATCTTTGAAAATCTGTCAACCACCACAAATATTAATTCATGTCCTATATGTGTCCTCAATAAACCAAGAACAAAGTCCATGTTGATACCCTCCCATGGTCCCTCTGGTATATGTAATGGATGATATAGCCCAGTATTCTGACTCACTTCTTTGGCCATTTGGCATACTTCACAACTTTGCACAATTTTCCTCACATCCTGATACAACTATGGCCAATAATAATTCTCATTAACAAGAGTAATGGTCTTACCTTGACCAAAGTGTCTTGCCAACCCTACACTATGCTTCTCCTTAATTAGGTTCTCTCTCATGGAACTCCTTGGAATGCACAACTAGCTTCCTCTGAACAACATACCATCTTAGATTATTTAATCCAACCATCTTGTCCTATACAAGGTAACAGGCTCCAAACAACCCTTCCAAGCCTCTACAAAGTCTAGATCTTCAGGGTACAAATTCTTGAGTTCATTGAACCCAACAACCTCTACCTTAACCTATGTGAACAAAGTTTTCCTTCTACTCAAAGCATGTACAACTCTATTGGAATTCCCACTACCATGCAAAAACTCAACCCATTTTAATTGCCTTTGATTTAACTTTCCTTGACTATTAAGATATTACAAAGCTTGATGATCAATATATAAAACAAACTCTTTCAGAAACAAATAATGTCTCCATTTCTTCAAAGCTTGAACTATAGCATAAAATGCCTTATCAAAAACATAATGCTTTTTCTTGACATCATTAAGCTTCTCACTAAAATAGGCAATGGGCTTACCTTCTTGACTCAAAACAACTCCTATAGCACTACCACTAGCATCACAATCTACCTAAAATACCTTGTTGAAATATGGAAGTGCCAAAACAAGTTGCCATGTGACTTTTTGCTTCAATGTATCAAAACTCATGGCTGCCCTTGTAGTCCATTTAATCTCTTTTCTATCTACTCTCATTGTTTTTGTTAGGGGTACAAAAAATGTGCTACTAAAATTTCTGATAAATTTTCTATAAAAACTTAGCAAACCATGAAAATATCATACCTCTGTAGCACTCCTTGGAGTAGGTCATTCAATGATAGCCATCACCTTCTCTAGGTCCATTTTAAGACCCTTAGCTGAGACAATAAATCCTAGGTATAATAACTCCTTCACAAAACTATATTTTTTCAGATTAATCAACAACTTTTCCTCCCTTAGCTTCTCAAAAACTTTTTGAACATGCATCAGGTGCTCCTCCAAAGTCTTACTAAAAATCAAAATATCATCTAAATAAACAATGACAAATATACCCAAATATCTTTTAGTTCCTCATTCATGAGCCACATAAATGTACTCGATGCATTGGTTAGCCCAAATATCATGACTAACGATTCATATAGGTCCTCCTTAGTCTTGAAGGTTGTCTTCCATTCATCTTCTTCTTTGATTCAAATCTGGTGATATCCACTCATAAGATCAATCTTCGTAAAGTACTTGGCCCCACTCAAGAAATCCATAATATCATTCATCTTTCGCAATGAAAATCTATACTTGATTGTAATTTTATTGATGGCTTAGGAATTTGTACACATTCTCCACTCCCCATCTTTCTTTGGTGCTAATACTGCAGTTGTTGCACATGGACTTAGGCTCTCTTTCATCAGTCCTTTCCTTAACAACTTGTGAACTTGTCTATATTTAGCTCTTCATTCTCTGTAGGAGTCATTCTATAGGATGCCTTATTTGGCAAACTAGCTCCTGGTATCAAATCCATTTAGTGACTTATCCTCCTCACTAGTGGTAAACCTTCTGGTACATTATCAGAGATAATGTCTTACAATTCTTCTGATAGATCTGAGACTTTTGCTAGTACATCTTCACATTTTTCTTGACTGATCTTAGGAATCAACACAAAGCAATGACCCTCATGCCTCATGCCCTCCAAAAATTTCCAACCATCTACCAAGCAAATTATGGCAGTACTACATACCTTTTCTTCGACCGCCTGCAAGGGCTTCAACTTATGATGAACTCCATCCTTTGTTAAGACACCTATCATATTGCCACAACCTTCTCAATAGCATATGACATCCATCCATCAGTATGATGTCACACAACACCTCATCATGGTAGTCTCCAATATTGAACTTGACTAAACACTAGTCATTGACAAAAGCTCTATGGTCCTTCTGCAACACTAGTCAACTTCAACTTATTAACCATGTCCTCTAAAACAAGATTTTCAATGCTTCCACTGTCAATAATAATATCACAATATTTAACTTCAAACTTGCACCTTGTGCGGAATAAACTCTTTCTCTGATATGGTTCTTTCTTCTCATTTAACAAGGTTCTAACAATTAGGGTTTCTACCCTTTCAACATCTTCAAAATGCTCAAACTGCACATCTTCATCTACATGTGTAACTTATGCATTACCTTCAAGTTTTTAATTTGTCCTTCCTTGCTATTGTAGACAGTCATATGCTTGATGTCCTTCTCCACATTGGAAATAGATTCCTCTGAAACCTCCTCTTCTAGGACCTTGCCCAGGTCAGCCTCTTCCTCTTCCTCTTTGCTCACCATTATTTGGTCACAAGGGTGGTAGGCATTATCTCCTCTCTGATTTTGACTAGTTCCATCTTTTTCATTTTTCTTTTGATCTTCATTTTGGCCTCCATAGGATTGTCCACCAGTCCTTCCACCTTGACCTCTTCCTCTTTGCTTTCTTTTGAATCTTTTATTTAGCTTCTCTTCCACCTTCAGGGAAAACTAGTACACATCTTCTATGGTGGTCATTCTAACTAGGCTCATCTCCTCTTGAATACATGGCCATAACCCATTAATTTAATGAGCTACCTTCTCCTTTTTGGCCTTTGCATGACTTGTCCTAATAGTAATCTTATAAAACTCTTCTGTATACTCCCTGAAAAACTTGTTACCTCACTTCAATCCTTGCAGCTTCTTCAACAACTCCAACTCATATTCAACAAGAATGAACTAGTTCTTTAGTTTGTCCACCATCTGATCCCATCTAGTAATATTTCCTTTTCCTCTTCTATTTGTCTCAAACTAGACCTTCTTCCACCAAATACTAGCATGGTCCTTCAAATTTGTTTTTGCAAGCTTGACCCATTTTGGATCCTCCACATCTTCATATTCAAAATATTCCTCCATATTGTTTATCCAATCAATAAGATCTTCCTGATTTATATCTCTAAAATAGGTAGAAAATTCAATCCTAGGCCTTTTTCTGATATTTGAAATGGTCCTCAACAACCTAACTTCTACAGGATCTCCTGCACCATCTTGTTCTTCCTTAGAGATCTCTTTTTCTTCACCTTCATCTTCACTTTCTCCTGTTACTATTGGCTCAAAACCTCTTCATAGCTCCTCTTGCAATGTATCTCTACCTCTATAGGGCTCTGAAACCCTCTTCCATCAAAGCATTCATCCCATCATAGTTTCTTCATGGAGGCATTTTGATCTCTACATAAAACCCACAACCTCAAGTCTTGGTCAAACTACCTCACAGTCAGCGATCTATTTACACACTTAGAAACCCTCAATCTAATACCACTTGATGAGGAAGGTAAATCTCAAAACACACAACAATATAGACTACTGATATAAAATAGGAATGTTCTATCATTAAATTAGAAAAAATTACATCACATAGATCATAATTACATTATAAGATGAATTCCCAATAGGCTACAACACATGACAGATTCCTTCCTCAGTATTCTAGAACCTTAGGCTTTCTATAGCTTCCAATCTGCTAGGGTTTCTATTTTCCCTCTTTTTAACAACTAACCACTTTTCTCCTTTTTCGTCTGCTCCTTTCAGATCTAAAAGATAGGCTATAAATACACATTCTCTCTAATATCAGCTTTGAGTTTGAAAATGAGCCCCACTGTCCTTTCTCCTGCCCAAGAAGAACTTTTGAATTTGAAAATTGGAAAACATGATAGTACAACTTTTAGGATCCATAAATTTAGATATAACCATTGGATTTTCAATTATTATATACTATTGCAAAGCTTGTGAAGAGATCTACACCTTTTTTAGGCTTCTAAGGCCCTCAATTTTGAGTTTGAATCTTCGTTGGATAAAATCTTTAATATCTTGAAATTTGGGCATGCTCCTGGGTTGAAACATACCAAGAATGCTTATTTGACTATTTCAAAGCTTTAAAAAAATATCAGACTCAATTGCTTCTTTGATATAGGGTTACTAAAAATAGTAAGTCCTAGTATCTTTAGCCTTTTTTAGAACTTTAAAGGTTCTGAATCATTATTCAAGCAAATGGGTATCCAAAAATCTTGAATTTGAAAGAAATAGAAAAGAAAAATATTTTTTTGGGTGATGCAAGATTACCCTTACACCACTAGATGGTCCTGCATCAATATATATATATATATATATATATATATATATATATATATCTTCTCAACTCAATTATGTGTGAATGTGGTTGAGGGAACATATATGCAATAAAGTGGTTTCCAAAGCTATATGTTTTTTGAAGAATTGTATAATATCTAGTGTTCTTGGAGGCTTTTAATTTCAAACAACACTCAACATGAATGTGATGCCTTATGGGTGTGTGCAAGAAGTTGACTCCACTTTATGGCCAAAAAGTGGAAATGTTTTCCCTTTTTTTTTCGTAATTTGTCACATTTGACCTAAAAATTTGAAGCACTAAAAAGTTAAATCTTAAACAAAGTTAGTAATATGAAATGTAGTACTTAGAGTCTTGTTTCCAAATATGTAATTTATTTTAATACCTAGATGATACAAATTAATTTTCAATAGGCATGCCTAAAAACCACTCTTTAAAAGTCACCTTTTTTTTTACCATACCATGCATGTGTACATCAACTATATGTTGACCACAATAATTGTATATTTCTGAATCCTTTTGGGAAAAGATCTCTAACACATTGTAGATTGTTCATGATATTTTTTTGTAAATTTTTTGAATATTTTTTTATTAGTTTTTTATTGGTCATAATTGTTGTTTTGAAAATTCCTCATGTACGTCACACATAAGATGACCTAAACTTATCATTTTTAAAAAAAAAATTCAAATTGAAAAGATTTTTTTGAAGATTGTTCATGTATAATTTGTTTTTCAAACAATTATTTTAATAAAAAGTTATTAAAATAATAAGAAAAGATGATATTTCAAGTTTATAGACCAGTTTCATCAAAAAATATTTTAAAAATAGATAAAATAATCAAATTATAAAAAAATACATATTGGAAATCTACACAATCTCATCTATAATGGGTTTTAATTTCATGAAAAAATTATGCAAAAAACATCTTCAGACATATGTCCAAAGTCACTCTTTTCTAGTGACACTGACATGACCTTCAAGTTGTAGGTCAAAGCAGGTCCAAAACTAAGGGTTAGTTTCCCAAGCCTTCTCCCAATTTGAAACCCATAGCAGAAACCACACCTAGAATTCAAATTTTAAGAAATGGGATCTTGCTTTAGAAACGGGATCTCATTTTGTAAACAAGATCCTATTTACATTTTTATTATTTCAAGTAGTGGAAAATAAAATGGGATCTCATTTAGGATAGGGATCCAGTTTCATTTTTGACCATTAATTAAAAATTTTTACTGATAAAAATTACTATCTTCTACAACTTGACATCTTACATGACTGTGTATGGCCAAAAGTGACTAATCCTATAAAAAAAATTATCAAATCTTGTCTTCTACATGCCCTTGAACTTGTAATTTCTTTTGAATTTTTGAAGGAGGCAACAATGACACAATTTTGGAGTGGAATTGTGTTCATTCTATATTTATTTGAAGGAGGAATAGAAATGAAAGACTTTTACTATTGAAATTTATTTGCACTTCAAAATTTTGTAATCATGGGATCACAATGTCGTGAAAAGAGGAAAGATAGGAAGGTATTAACCCTTGAAGAAATTCAAGTAAAGAGAGAGAAGGAGGAAAAATGACAAAGAGATAAGAATGAGGATTCAAACAATGAATAATGCTGAAGCATCTAGTTCCATGACTATTGAAGATTAAAACATTGAAGAGACCATGGATGTAGATGATGCAAATTTGAAAGAGGTGAATGTGGAAGATAATTCAATTATAGGAACTAATCCTAGTATGTCTTGAAATCCACCTTTCAATGCTATGAAGAATGTGACAATAGGCATGAATCTAGGTACCTCTTCAAATCCAGCTTTGAATGATATGAAAAATGTGATTATAGACGATATTCATATTGATAATTTAAAAGAAACTAGATATAACAATGTTGAGAGTGATTTTATTCATAGACAAGTTGTAGAAAGGAATAATTACAATTAAATACCTTGTGTTGGTCAAAATGAAAATCCTTTTGTTGTTGAAAATGAAAATCCTTTTGTTGTTGAAAATTAAAATCCTTGTGTTGTTGAAAATGAAAATATTTTAAAAAAAATTAAAACTATTGTTTCTTGGAGACAAATAATAATGTATACCAATAGATTATATAAAAAAAAGTTATTGAAAAAAAAATCATTTCAATGTCAACTCATGATGTAATTGATGAGAATGTTGAAAATGACAAAAGTAATGAAAAAGTTAGGCATTTTTCTGAAACTAAAAAGAAAGGATGAATCACTTAAACATGATATATATACCATTTCTAGTGCCATTGAGTCTATTGGAAAGATGAGTCGAACTAAAGATAAGAATGTGACACAATGAGCTATAACAACTTCTATAGTTAATAAAACAACTTTGGATAAAAGAATGTTAAGCAACATTAGTGGAATTATAAACATACATCCTTAAATATTGGTAAGAGTGAAAAAGAGAAGACAAAGTATTGAAAATGATCCAATCAACCAATGCTGTAGTTTCAATGGTCGACTCCCAAGGTCTAACATGAAATTTAATTTTGAAATCAAATCTTTTGTTGAAAAAAATTGGCGTAATAATACTAGGGTATCATCTAATGCTAGAGATGTTTTGAAATTAAGAGTTAGGTCCAAAATTTAGGATCCTCATCCAAAACACATATTAGACACAACTCAAACCAAATTTTATAGAAAATTTTTAGATGATTCAGTGTTACCTGGAAATATTAGCATAAGTCAAAGATTATTTGAAAAATGTAAACTTTGGTATGTCAAAATTAATAAGAAATGAATCTCTTGTTGTAAAATGCATGTGCAATTTCATTATTATTATGATGTTTTATATGTTGTACTTTACATACTAACAAGATTATGTAGGAATATGGTATTAATATGCCCCCTAAAACAATCAAGCAGTTTATAGCATGTTTGTTGTGTGAAAGATCTAATGGGCATTTATTTTATTTAAGTTCATGTATTTCTGGACAATGCACTAGTTGTGGCAATCTTTCATTCTTAGGAGTTTGTATACATGAAAGTGTTGAAAATGATTTTGGACAACAACTAGTGGATGTTAAAAGATTTAGGAATGTTTAATATTTTGTAAAGGATGGAAAAAGTGGAAAGCATTGCAATGTGATAATAGGAAAAATTAGTGTACATGCATTCATATAAGAATTTAAGAGTAAGATTGTACCAAAATATGTCAAACACTTTTAACATGCTCAATGACTTGATGGACAATTTTACACATTTAGAAACACATTTCCAATTAGAACTATACTATTAGTGGTTGATTTTGCAGAAAACTACACTCTTGCTGCATAAGAGGAAATCCAATCACAATATTACAATTCAATGCAGGTGGTTATGTTTGTTCATATTGTATACATGCATGCAGATGATAGTATAAAGGATGATATTTTTTTTGAGGAAATATCATTCTATTTGAGCGACAACTAGTTACACTTGTCAGAGTTTGTTCAATATTGTTTCAATATATTTTATACAAATTTAAGAGAAAGAGGAATCCAGATGAAAAAATAAGTCATATGGTAAGATAATTATATGCTCGTATGTTTTATTAGTTAAGTAGGGTTCACAAGGAAAATAATGTCCAACGTAGGTGGATTATTTTTAAGCTGGAGATGGTAAAGGAGAACATGATGGAGCTGGTGCATGTGTTAAAAGAATTCTTGCTAGAGAGAAATTCAAATTTGAAGATGCATTAAAATTTCAAGATACACATGTGATTGTGCATTAATGAAATAAAAAAATTATCTACATGATCAAGTGAGTACTCTATTGTTTGATGATTTTTTTGGTTGGTTAAAGAAGGGAACATTCTACATAGACTTGACTATGAAACAATCAGTGGATATTGTAAATGGCATTCATTTAAGAGTTTGAATGCAAGCACATGGACTATCTAGACAACGGAGCTTGAATGTTTTTGTCAGTTAAATTGTATTTTAGAAGATTGGGAAGCATTTGAGAATACAGAATGGGTTGAAGAGTGGAAGCAAAGAATGTTGACACATGCACAAACACATGATCAATATGAAACAACAATTGAAGACAATGATCAAGTGTTTGCATCAAATGACTATGACTGTGTTTCAGACCTTGTAGAAGAAGGTAATTTAATTAAATTTATTTCATTTTATTTCACTTTTTATTATTTTGTAATATATTTAATTATATATGAATGCATGTATGTAGATTGGTCAAATTATATGTTACACAAGTCTAAATTAAAATTTGTTTGTAGGACATGTGTACGTTGTTGTTGCACCCAAGGATAATGAAGAGGAAATAGAATATTGGTTGGATTAATGTGTCAAGATTAAACATAAGTTAATAGCACCTCAAGAAGGTGATGACGGCTATCATTATCCAATAGGTTTGATGCTAATTGTTGGCACTTGGCTATGAAAATACCTAACATGGAAGAATTTATAGTCTACATCCGAAGTTTATGAAACACATAAGATGATTATACACTACTCGCATTTGGTTGTTGCAACAAATTTAAATGTAGTGAGGTATCATGGAAGACATTCTAATAAAGAGTTATGGATAATTTCTATGGAAGGGCATGAGACAATCATAGATGCATTGCAAAAAAGAGAGGATGCAGATGACCTACAATGGAATACTTGTAAATACAAGTAAGTATATATATAGTTTTATATAAATTTAAATACATGCTTTTATTATAAATTTATATTGCTTATATACACATTTAAAATTGATTTATAGTCATTTTGATATTAGGTGGCATGACGAGGCTACATTTTGATGGTCCACCACAAGTTTTGGATTTCCTTGGGATGGCATAGCCACATTTTGTAAATATTGTTTTGAATTGGCATATATGACAAATTTGTATATGTACATACACAATTACTCTACACTTCTATATATAAAAATTGATCTTACATATATTTTGTTCATTATGTTCATGTTTTCTTACTTTGAAACTTAAAAATTGAATGTATAATCACTTTGTCATGTATATTACAATTAAATTTAGTTGAATTGGGCAACTTCACCAAATTTGATCCCCTTAAGACATCATTTTTCCTAGGACCTTAATTCATAGATCCCCTTAAGCCATCCTATTACAACCCCTTAAGCCATCCTATGAGGACCCCTTAAGCCATCATTTTTCCTAGGACCCCTTAATTCATATATATTCTAATTAATGATATCAATTGTGATTGAACATGAGATTTACTTTGATTTTTTTGATCCCCTTAAGCAAATTTTGAATTCTTTGATCCCCTTAAGAAATCCTATTAGGACCCCTTAAGCCATCCTACGAGGGCCCCTTATTCATATATATCCTAATTAATTATATCAATTGTGATTGAACATGAGACATACTTTGTATTATTTTATCCCCTTAAGCAAATTTTGAAATTCTTTGATCCCCTTAAGACATCCTATTAGGACCCCTAAAGCCATCCTATGAGGACCCCTTAAGCCATAATTTTTCCTAGAACCCATTAATTCATATATATCCTAGTTAAATATATCAATTGTGGTTGAACATGAGACGTACTTTGAATTCTTTGATCCCCTTAAGGCATCCTATTGGGACCCCTTAAGAAATAATTTCTCCTAGGACCCGTTAATTCATATATCCTAATTAATTATATCATTTGTGATTAAACATGAGACATTCTTTAAATTCTTTGATCCCCATAACACATCCTATTAGCACCCCTTAAGGCATCCTATGAGGACCCCTTAAGTGATCATTTGTTCTAGGACCCCTTAATTCATATATATCCTAATTAATTATATGAATTTTGATTGAACATGAGACATATTTTGAATTCTCTGATCCCCTTAAGTGAATTTTGAACTCTTTGATCCCCTTAAGAAAATTTTGAATTCTTGTATATTGTTGATTATCATGATCTTGAATGGTTTTGGTTAGTTTTTTATTGAATGAACGGTTTATATACTTGCACATATAAGTAACATTAATGCATGCCATATTAATGATTATATGTAAAAAATAATATATGAGTAGAATCAAAAGTAATGATATATAATGTGCTTCATATTTGTATAACTCCCTAATCCTATTCTAATACTATCGAATGTTTTGACTATGAATCAAATGTAAAGTAAAAATATTTGAAATGCTTATGTTTTTGCAAACTTGTGAATATGTTATTATTGTTATCACTACTACAAGTAATTAAATTTCATAAATCTAACTATAAGAACCTTATTGTAAATGAATAAGGTGGTGACTTTAGATAACATTAGTGTTAAATTGTTTTTTAACTGCTAGTTTAAATAATGTATAAAAATATTGAGATTTAATGACAAAATATGGTATCATAAGGATAAGTAATTTGTTCAAGTTAAAATGCATAAATTTAGATGTGTAAATTACTAAAACAATAATAGTGCATAAAATACTGAAATTATTAAAGTCCACAAAAAATATATATAAAGTCCATGAAATACTGAAATAGTGAAACATATATAGATCTATTCCATGAAATACTAAAATACTAAAACATGTATAAACAATATGTATGTAATGTACTAGAACATATATAGAGTCTGTGGAATGTACTAAAATATGAAATGCACTAAAACACACACACACACACACACACACACACACACACACACACATATATATATAGCTCCTACCATCCCTATAAATATATATCCCTATATATATTTAAATACATGTTTTAATGATAAATTGATATTGCTTATATACACAATTAAAATTGATTTATTATCATTTTGTATCCTCAATACATCATCACATTCATCAGATACTTTGAGACAAAAAAGAGAGGATGCAGATGACCTACAATGGAATACTTGTAAATACAAGTAAGTATATATATAGTTTTATATAAATTTAAATACATGCCTTTATTATAAATTTATATTGCTTATATACACATTTAAAATTGATTTATAGTCATTTTGATGTTAGGTGGCATGAAGAGGCTACATTTTGATGATCCACCACAAGTTTTGGATTTCCTTGAGATGACATAGCCACATTTTGTAAATATTGTTTTGAGTTGGCATATATGACAAATTTGTATATGTACATACACAATTACTCTACACTTCTATATATAAAAATTGATCGTACATATATTTTGTTCATTATGTTCATGTTTTCTTACTTTGAAACTTAAAATTTAAATGTATAATCACTTTGTCATGTATATTACAATTAAATTTAGTTGAATTGGGCAACTTCACCAAATTTGATCCCCTTAAGACATCATTTTTCCTAGGACCCCTTAATTCATATATATTCTAATTAATGATATCAATTGTGATTGAACATGAGATTTACTTTGAATTCTTTGATCCCCTTAAGCAAATTTTGAATTCTTTGATCCCCTTAAGAAATCCTATTAGGACCCCTTAAGCCATCCTACGAGGACCCCTTATTCATATATATCCTAATTAATTATATCAATTGTGATTGAACATGAGACATACTTTGTATTATTTTATCCCCTTAAGAAAAATTTGAAATTCTTTGATCCCCTTAAGACATCCTATTAGGACCCCTGAAGCCATCCTATGAGGACCCCTTAAGCCATAATTTCTCCTAGAACCCATTAATTCATATATATCCTACTTAAATATCTCAATTGTGGTTGAACATGAGATGTACTTTGAATTCTTTGATCCCCTTAAGGCATCCTATTGGGACCCCTTAGGAAATAATTTCTCCTAGGACCCGTTAATTCATATATATCCTAATTAATTATATCATTTGTGATTAAACATGAGACATTCTTTAAATTCTTTGATCCCCATAACACATCCTATTAGCAGCCCTTAAGGCATCCTATGAGGACCCCTTAAGTGATCATTTGTTCTAGGACCCCTTAATTCATATATATCCTAATTAATTATATGAATTTTGATTGAACATGAGACATATTTTTAATTCTCTGATCCCCTTAAGTGAATTTTGAATTCTTTGATCCCCTTAAGAAATTTTTGAATTCTTGTATATTGTTGATTATCATGATCTTGAATGGTTTTGGTTAGTTTTTTATTGAATGAACGGTTTATATACTTGCACATATAAGTAACATTAATGCATGCCATATTAATGATTATATATAAAAAATAATATATGAATAGAATCAAAAGTAATGATATATAATGTGCTTCATATTTGTATAACTCCCTAATCCTATTCTAATACTATCGAATGTTTTGACTATGAATCAAATGTAAAGTAAAAATATTTGAAATGCTTATGTTTTTGCAATGTTGTGAATATGTTATTATTGTTATCACTACTACAAGTAATTAAATTTCATAAATCTAACTATAAGAACCTTATTGTAAATGAATAAGGTGGTGACTTTAGATAACATTAGTGTTAAATTGTTTTTTAACTCCTAGTTTAAATAATGTATGAAAATATTGAGATTTAATGATAAAATATGGTATCATAAGGATAAATAATTTGTTCAAGTTAAATGCATAAATTTAGATTTGTAAATTACTAAACCAATAATAGTCCATAAAATACTAAAATTATTAAAGTCCACAAAACAATATATAAAGTCCATGAAATACTGAAATAGTGAAACATATGTAGATCTATTCCATGAAATACTAAAATACTAAAACATGTATAAACAATATGTATGTAATGTACTAGAACATATATAGAGTCTGTGGAATGTACTAAAACATGAAATGCACTAAAACATATATATATCTAGCTCCTATCATCCCTATAATTAAGAGACCTCTTCAATCTACTCAGACTAGGATGACCTAAATCAGTCTATACAAATTAAAGAAACTTGAAATTAAATTTAAATGTTTAAAAATGTTTTAATTCATTTTAATTTATAAAATCATAAAAATTACCGTATGAGGCTGTTCATATCCTCTGATGACCTTGTCTGCATGTATAAAGAAAAAGAATTTAACACATGAACATATATTCAATTGAAATTTACTTTAAGTCAATCATGATGTATAATAGAATTTACTTTAAATATAATCTAAATTTTAAGTTACCATATAAAGCTACTCATCTCCTTTGCCGTCCTTGTCTACATGTGTTGTTGTAGGTGGTATGGCGTCACCGGGATGAAAAGTATCACTAACAAGGTCCTACAATATCAAATAAAGCACGTGTAAAAACTAGGTTAAAACATATATATTCACTTGTGTACCCAATTTTGGTTTTAATCTATTTAAAAGACCTACAAATTGTGCACACATTGAAATTTTTTTAAACAACCTAAAATGCTACTTACTCCTAAAATTGGCTTGGATCATTTGGGTGTGCAATACCCATACTCATGGTCGTGTCAACTTGCATAGAAATATATTTTTAATATAAGTGCATACACGTTTGATATAGTGAATTTAAAATAGTATACATATGAGTGGCTCATGCAAGAGACCTGATAATCAAGGACCACTCGACACACCCTGTGGTGGATCCAACATGGAGGTCAGATGACTTCCCTGAACCAACATAAATATTTAACACATGTTTAGGACTGAATTACAAATTAAAATCAAGTTAAAATTATTTAATATTTATTTAAAAAATCATTCAAAATACCCCAAATGGGTGGCTGACTTGCACAAGTGTCGATGCAAAACAAAATTGATCAAAATATGTCAATGTCCCTATGGCCATCATCTACACCAAACAATTCAATTGTTAAAATATTACAATTTTTTTAATATATGTTCATTAAAAACATGTGCTTAAAATTGTTATTAATTCAACATGTACGTATATATATACCTATGTCGAATGATCTGTAGGGTGATCATCAACAATTAGAAAATCAACAAATGAACCGATTACATCAGATGCTCTGTATGTAGCTGAAGTGGGTACAACCTGATCAGGACCATAACATAATTGATTAAAAATCATACACATATGAGGCATTGATGCAAGTAGAGCGGTACTAGGACTAGATCCACCATCAGCTCCTCCATAGTCTCACCTACTAACCCCAATTGCCATCTCATAAGTTTTCTCATCGAGGTTAGCCAAGAGCACACACAATGGTCATAGTGCGTACACCACCGCACAATGGTGGATGGGTGGAGGAATGACAATACAAGGAGGGTTGAAAAGAGGTTGAACATACATAGGTTGTTTGGTATTAGCTTGTGCCCCTAAGCTCTATTGTGGCATGCTACTAGCAACACCCTGGAATGATTTGAAATTAAAATAATTGGGTTTCCTACCCATCACAAACTCTCCATATAATTTTATTAAAACATAGAATGGAACCTCACAATTAGCATGAGGTGGATAATCAAATACCATCCACCACAAATCCCAGAAATTCGCAGCCATCTCTGGTTGTCTACACCACCTAATCAATATTATTTTTTTCTTTGGAGGAATTGGTTGATTGTTGATGGGGTCAAAAAAATATGTAGGTAATGGGATTTTTTGATTTTTAGATCAAGGATCTCCATATAGGAGAGTCCATTAGAATAAAACTATTGCCTCTCCTCTTTCCATACTCAAAAACTATCTAAGTCCACATCAATGGTGTTACATCCCCAACTTATGATTTAGCTTACTCTTACTTTTGCATGGTAATCAGGATGATTAACTAGAGTTGAATGATTACATGTTTATGGAAAATATCAGATTAATCATTGTTTATGAGGAAAGTAACTAATGCTAGTTAGATATGAGTTTTCAAGTTGAAATAATTATTTATTTTTTATGATTTATTGATCATATGATGACACACTAATCATGATTTTCTGGTGGTGAGTTTGATTAGGAAAGTAATCATCCTTCGAAGATGGAATGAGGGTATCATCTATGAGGAAGAGATACATGTCAAGAAAAGGGGTTAAACATCCATCTGAGCATCAAACTTTGTCCTTTGAATCTTTGCTATTAGGGTGAATTTCGTCTCCTTTGTTAGTCTTTTATTTTATCTCTTGAACTGGTCAACTAGACTCTACTCAACATCTTTAATGTTGATTTGTCGATATGATGATGTTCTCAAGAATGTCTTTTTGAGTCGTTTTTCAATTTTGGCAAAATTGTTGAGGACCCTTTGGTTCCATGTTTATTTTCTACATTATGTAATATGACTATTTTATCTAGATATTTGTGTCATTCAGTGAACGATGCTTTCAAAGGGAGCAAGTTGCTCGACCCTGTAGTCACATTGTAAGATTATGTTCTTATCTTATGATGATGATAATTGTTAACCCTTATAAGGGAGTATATGTATATTTCTATAAGTTATATTTTTTTAAACCTTTCATGAGGCCGAACATGTTTAATAATTATATTATCCTTTTATTCAAATGTTGTTTATGTTTTGTTGGGGGCACTTAGCCAATCACCACCCTCGAGGAGTGGGAAGGAGAGTGGCTACTAAGTGTACCCTATTTCCATGCCATTATCTCAGCCAATCTTTCTAATATAGAAATGTGGCAATCTTAAGCTTGATGAGGAGGGTTCTTGTTTTGCATGCATGCAAAGAATCAGTTAATACCAATTAGGGATAGAGAGACTTAGCTTTTGAATCACATGTATGGTGTTATGTTTTGATTATGCTTTGGTATGACTCTCGAGCAGGAGAGAGAGAATATTATTCAGGGATATCATTACTATAGTGAAAGCCCAGTCGAGTCAAGCTTGGAAATGACATATGTTTAGCACCCAGGTACTACCTTCTAACAAGTTATAGTTTCAGGTATGAATTGCAGCTCAACATTGTATACTCAATAAACATATTTTAATATGATTCTTCTATTGTTTATTAGAGAGTGTCGATGGTGTCGACCTATGTAGGTTATTCATTATTACACCATGGCTTACAAAGTCATAATAATCACAAGGTTATGTTATGTGTAGTATCATGGTGGTTAACTACTTTTATTATCTTTACTAAGGCTGTGTAAACCCTATTGTGTATACATCAAACCCTCGGCCAACTTTTTGTTTGTAGTATATGTGGTATGCATACATGAAGCTTTCTATGCATCATTTGATAGAGATTTAAACTCCATTTAAAATTTTATTTTATCATGTCATTGTATGATGACTATGTTTAGTGGGTAAATATTATCATTGCACACCTTTGATAAAATCCATATAGTGTTATCAATTGTTATCAAATGACTTTCAAGCATTGAACTTTTCATAGTGTTTGGTTGGCAGCCATGAAAACTTAAAGTTTCATTTAACTATAAAACCTGATAGAGTTTGTATTTTAAATTACTATGATAGCTGAGAGCATAGATTCATGCACATGATAACTAGAGAATTGCTTATGATATCAGGCCAAGGCTAAACCATATTATATTATAGAGTTATGATAAGAACTAAAGCCAAACCATATTATGATAAAGACTGTTTCAGTCTTGATGGGAATACTCTCTTTTGAAACCGTTGTTCTTAACATTAAAACTATCCCCTCGAAGTGGAAGATGCAAATCATTGACTGTATGTAAGGATACCTTTGTGCATGTAATGTGATTTGATATTATAATGTTCTCTAATGGTAACTAGAAGGCTCTTGTGGACATGTTGTTTTCTTTTGACTCCTGTGGGTTTGAGTCATTCATTTTTAAGGGAAAGTTATTCTTGTGATGTTCTTTTAAAAAATTAGAACCTTGTCACCATATATCATGTTACATTATAGTACTTGAATGCCTTCTTTTTGAATAGCTATGTTTCTTCATTAAGAATTTAGAATCAAGAAGGTCTCTTGAGAAGGAACTTAGTTAAAGGAAATCAACTCTATGAGTCTTTACAAGTTCAGCAATTGATATTAGGACCTAAATGTAAACTCTAGGATGAGATAAACAAAGTAAACACCAAGCCATTATGGTTTAGTGTGGATAACATGATTGAAACTTTTTATGCAAACAAATGCAGGACAAAGAGACATGGAGTCACTAGTTTCTAGTTGCTTAAGCAATGTGAACTTTAAGAATGGGTTATCAATCCAGAAGTCGAATGTCCAAGGAATGGACTAAGACATTTTAAACTTAACTGTTGTAGACTAAGAAGGGTCAAAATATGTTAACTATAGGACATGACAACTTATAAGTTGAGTCGAGGTGGCAGGCATATGAGAATATTCATTACATAATGTTTATGTATGTAAATTGTAGTGCCCCTCCATTCTCACCTTGGATGAGTAGGTGGTCAGGCTAAGGAACATGAAGAAGAAGGTAAAATACTCAAAATACTTAGGGTATGATGGACATGCTGATGGTAGGATTACTGTTAGGATGTAGTTGATGACACTCATTGATGTTTACTATGATGACATTGTTGATACTTTATGATTAGTACATTATGCTTATGTTGTGATCAATGATGGGTTAATTGATTATGTAGATTAGTTTTACTACGTGATTTATGTGACTATCTGACTATGTGTTATCTAGTTGTTTAGTTACTAATGAACTTGTTTAATGTGGATATTTATGATGTGTTTTGTGAAAGGATGGTGTAGTATTACTCATAATGAGTACCCTACTACGCTACGATTCCTTGTCACTATGTGCCTGTTTGGATGATTATATATATGTTTGTATTTGATACTTTTATTTATTGCAGGTTGCAGGTACCAGGCATCAACTTCACTTGAATTGACAAGTTTGAGTGTGCCTTTATACTAATGGAAGTTGTGGAATGGAGATGACATGAGGTCCCTCAGTTGGTCAACATCCTCTATGAGGATGAGTACTCAGTCATGGATTCTATTAGTTCTATCAGATGGGCATGATTATCGAGTCCTTGTTGCTCTTTGGTTGAAGCCTTTGAGTCATTTTGTTGATCTAATGTTTTATCAAGTAGATTAATAATCCATTTTGCAAGTAAATAACATTAGATTTATAGTATACTAAATATTTGTCTATGTTGTTGAATAAATAATGTTCATTTTGAAATATTGTTTCAAATAATAATTAAAGTTATTATTTTAATAATAATAATAATAATAAATAAATAAAGAAATTATAGATAGTTAATATTATATCAAGTGAACAAATAATCTTGTGTGTATATATATGTCATTATTTTATGTTATTTATAGATTATTACTAACATAGTGAGTTGTCATATTTTAATGGGATTGGGAGAATCTCCCTGATAATGGAAAATTAATATATTTAATTTTTTTGGGTGAGTAGATTCCCGTAACAGAAAATCTTGGAGTGGGAATTTATTGAATTTGTCTATTTTTATGAAAAGAGGGATATTTGTGGGGTTTTGGGTCTGTAATTTTGGGGGGGGAGGTCTTGTAGAAGAATATTTGGGGAAAGAGAGGAATTTAACCAGAGGAGGATTCTGAAGATTGAAGATTATATCTGGGGTTGCATGGCAGGGCATTACACTTGGTATCAAAGGCTAGGTTGCAACACTAAGACCCCTGGAATGTGGTTGTTGCTCTAGGTTAAGTGACTTTCTCATTGTGGTGAGTTGGTAATGGTACCTTTCACCTGTGTGCATTAGTATGACATTAGAAGGTTGATAAGTTTGCAGACTTTCTCTTTAAGAAATGAATTCTTTATGCCCTGTTTTACTTATGTGTCTACGATATATACTTTCTTCTTCATTTCTGGAAATGTGATGTTATATCTAACAATATGCCTTTCCTGAATGTTAGTGCTTGTTGTTTTGGTTGAGGCTTTGAGTTTTCCTTGTGGTCTCTAGTGTGTTATAAGAAAGAAGCATGGTTACTGTTACTGCATGTAATTAAGTATTAGAATGATCTAATCATTTGGTGGCATCATGCATCATGAGTCATGTGGGTGTGTGATGTTGTCATATGTGGTATACCTTTACATAGTTGCTTAATAATCTATACCTAACTCCTAGTTGGTCATAACCTCATATGGAAGAATTGTTGCAATTTATGAAAGTTATCATTTTGTATGCCTGTGTGAGAACCGTGTGTAGGAGATTGAATTGGAGTTTGCGATGGACCCATGAGATCATGAATGTGATAATGTAAGTTAATTAAAGCTTTGAATTATTCATGTGTGTGATATCATACATTTCTTTTATATCTTCTTGCATAAGGAAGCAATTGCATATTTCCATAGCATAGTAAAATAAATTGTACTGTAATAAAGATCAAAGTTGTTAGTAAATAAGTAGCTACTGTGTTGTCTTAAATCTTTGTATAAATGATATTTAGAAATGAGAATGTAACTAACTTTATTGTCTGTGTATGGTGTACATTCTCTGATGCATCTTGGACCATGTATCCTTAAGTGTTGTGTAGCGGATACTCCCTTTTTGTGGCTGAAATTGGTCACATCATGATGTGAATTTGTTTTGTAATTTAGTTGTTTAGAATTTTTAATAGTTGGTTCATGTGTTGTTGGGGGTTAACAGTGACTTTTATTTCTTTGAAACTTCTTATGACAGGAGTGGTCACCAAAACACTTTTCTTTGTACTTGATTTATTGTTGGAAATTGTTGGCACTTTGTGACTTAAGGTTGGATTTGATTATTTCCCCACTTGGGTTTGCATTATTTTTAAAAAATTTATGGAGACTATTTTGAATGTTTGTTTCTGTTGGCCCTATTTCATGTTAATTGTTGTTTCTATCATATTCATTTGAAACCTCTGATAGTATGTTTAAGGGAGGACTCCACGAAGGATTGTACTTTGTAAGCTGATAAATAGTCAAAAGCATAGTGGAAATAAGATATGAGATGTATTTTTCCTTGATTATATGTGAATGCAGTTCTCTAAATCGTATGAAATTCTCAAAATATGTGTGATTAGATACAAGTAGATCACATGGTACGTATTAAAGGTAAAGAATTGATGTTCTTCTCGTCTTTATTGAACGACTGTGCATGTCTTATGAATAAATGCTTGATATGGATGAGTATATTGGCAATAGAAAATTGCAATATTAATGTGTTATGTTTCCACCCTACTCTATGACTTCTAGGAGGAAGGACCAAGTTTTAGGGAGGGAGGATGTAGTGCCCCTCTATTCTCACCTTGGATGAGCAGGTGGTTAGGCTAAGGAGCATGAAGAAGAAGGTAAAATACTCAGAATACTTAGGGTATGATGGACATGTTGATGGTAGGCTTACTGTTAGGATGTAGTTGATGACACTCATTAATGCTTACTATGATGACACTATTGATACTTTATGATTAGTACATTATGCTTATGTTGTGATCAATGATGGGTTAATTGAATATGTAGATTAGTTTTACTACATGATTTATGCGACTATCTGACTATGTGTTATCTGGTTGTTTAGTTACTAATGAAGTTGTTTAATGTGGATATTTGTGATGTGTTTTGTGAAGGGATAGTGTAGTATTACACATAATGAGTACCCTACTATGCTGCAATTCCTTGTCACTATGTGCCTATTTGGATAATTATATATATGTTTGTATTCAATACTTTTATTTGTTGCAGGTTGCAGGTAGCATACATTGACTCCACCTGAATTGGCAGGTCTAAGCGTGCCTTTATACCAATAGAAGTTGTGGAATGGAGATGACATGAGGTCCCTCAGTTGGTCAACATCCTCTATGACGATGAGTACTTAGTCATGGATTCTGTTAGTTTGATCAGATGGGCATGATTATCGAGTCCTTGTTGCTCTTTGGTATGAAGTCTTTGAGTCGTTTTGTTGATCTAATGTTTTATCAAGTAGATTATTAATCTATTTTGCAAGCAAATAACATTAGGTTTATAGTATATTAAATATTTTTCTATGTTGTTAAATAAGTAATGTTCATTTTGAAATATTTTTTCAAATAATAATTAAATTTATGATTTTAATAAGTAATAATAATAATAATAAATAAATAAATAAATAAATAAATTATAGATAGTTAATATTATATCAAGTGAATGAATAATCTTGTGTGTGTGTGTCTATATATATATATAAGTCATTATTTTATGTTATTTATAGATTATTATTAATATAGTGAGTTGTCATATTTTTATGGGATTGGGAGAATCTCCCTGATAATGGAAAATTAATATATTTAATTTTTTTGGGTGTGAGTGGATTCCTGTAATGAAAAATCTGGGAGTGGTAATTTATTGAATTTGTCTATTTTTATGAAAAGAGGGATATTTGTAGGGTTTTGGTCTTCAATTTTGGGGGGGAAGGTCTTGTAGAAGAAGATTTGGGGAAAGAGAAAGGAATTTAATGGGAGGAGGATTCTAAAGATTGAAGATTATATCTGAGGTTGCATGGCGGGGCATTACATAAAGCTTTTGTTAAAGTAATGCATATGTCTTTGCATGCATTGTTGGTACACAATGCTCTAGATGACATAATGTCTCTGGGGTAGTGTCATATGTACATATTTAGAGTGGATATATAGTAGTGTGACCAAGAGGCATTATGAAGGACACAACACTAGACACTCAAATGGCTAACATAATGGTTCCTTATATCTATATCTTCTGTGAAGGGTATGACCACTTCCAAGTAGGAAGTTGTGTGGGGGACCACCAGTCTGTGGTTGGAGGAAAAGCACCCAGATGATGCTCTCCTTCCCAAGCATGAGACAAGCTGAGCCTTGTGAAGATAGATGTCGTATGTTCCAGATACAATGCTATTCATATTATTACTTGATAGTTAGTTATTATATATATTCTGATTTTTTATACCATGAGCATAGCTTTGTGCATGCATAGTGAAGGTCATTCACTAATGTGATGTAAATGTATATTGTAATTGTAAGTTTGTTTATATTCTAGTTTAGAATAACATGCTTAATTATTGAGATGATAATGATTCATTCTTGTTAACTCTAATTTGAATTGTCATGATGTATTCTAATTCTTGTTTAAGATGAATACATGTGTTAATTATTGAGTATTATGGAATGTGGTGTTACATATGATATCAGAGCTATCAGGTTCAATACATGGTCCTATGAGCTCACTACTTGATGATCACTTTTTATGCAATGTTAACATATGCTAATGATTGGATGTTCTATGCTAGAATGGTAAGAATTAGAACATCCTGAAAGAAGGTAACAAAACATGGATGTTACCTACATTATAAAAAGGTCTTGAGGAAACAAGCCTCAAGAATGAGAAGACTTGAATAGACTAGCTACTTAGTAGGAGCATGGTTGACTAATGAGGAGACCTTCGTTGATGCCATGAAACACATCAAGCAGGAGTTAAAGAAAGTAGTTAGGATTACTACCCCTAACTCTATTGATGCATCAATAGAACCGTTTGCACCTAAAGCACCAGCTGTGGAAAATAATCCTAGGGATTACAATGTATCGAAGGAGGTTGTGGAAGTGTACTTGCATGTACCTCCACCTCCTAAAACTAAATGATAAATCTCAAGGTTGAGAAATGAATATGGGAAGTTATCCCAACTATAAATGACTTGCAATAGCAAGCTGGAAACAAAATTTTGTAATTTTGATGTATTATATGTAAGCTAATGAAAAATAATACAATTGAAAAATCCTGACAATCTTTCCTCTCTTGTTAAAGATTATGTGCATGAGAATAGATTTGTATTATGAATGAATTCAATGACATGGAAAAATCATTCCATGATTAACCTACAAACTTTAGGAAGAAGTAGATTGCAACAAAGGTTTAGATAAGAACCAGGATGGGAGATAGCCAGGATGAAGAGCAACCTTCAGAACACTGTGAAACTAAACTTGACTAGATTATTGCCTTGCTTCAAGAGACAAGAGTAGGAGTAGGAACTCTCAAACAAGAAGTCAGGGGTCAGTAAGTGTACACTCAAAATCGTGACTCCAGTTGCCGGGGTTTGTCTAGTCAAATTTCAACATGCACACAGGCCCTTTCCCTCCTTGCCACAAGACAGTTCACCACATCATTCTTGCTCATGTGGATGTAGCCAATCGAGAGGAGGCAAGACACAATGGGGTCTGGCTTGTTAGAGACCTAGACTCACAAAGGGGGTTCGGGAAGTTCTGTGGCCTTTGTTGTTGTCCATTTTGTTGAATATTTCTCTTAATTGATGTGGTCGTTGAAATAACCCTATTACCCGAAGGGTCACTGGTCTCTCTTCATCTGTTTGGATCCCTTGAATTCCACCTTTGTGTGGGCAATTGGTTGTTTTTATTGATGGCTTCTAATGTTTCTATGTCTCTAAAAAATGCTATGTGTAATCGTAATTGCCTAATTTCTTCAATCAACAAGAGAACAAATGGCTCCTCTTGTGGTCGAATATGTGTCTGTTATTGAGTTTGTGGATGCAACTCCTCAATCTCATCGCAGATAGCTCTTACCCACTCTCCTCGTACTCCTAAACACATTTGTGAATCAGGATAGAGGGAATTGTATAGTTGCTAACTAGATCTAGGGTTTTGACCTAGGGTTTTGTTTGACCTAGGTTTTGACTTTTGTTTGATGAAGGGGGTAAATCGTAAAACACACAACAACAAAAATTGCATAATATAAAATCAAACTTTCTTTATTAATTTGAACAACCTATTACATTACAAAAGCTCAAATACAATAAGAGGAATCAACCCTCCACACGCTGTAACACATTACAGCTTCCTCTCACAAGACTCTGAAATCATCTACCATCTGTAACCCCAAATTTGCTAGGGTTTCTATTTCCCACCTATTCTTGACTCTACACTTTCCCCCTTAACTCTCCTACTGCCCAGGGTTCCCAAAATAATCATAAATAGCACTTTTTGGTAGCCTCCAGCTAAAATTTGAAATTTGCAACTCCCTCCAAAAGTAGGTCAACTTCTAGGAAGCATAACTTTTGATCCATGTGTCTAATTGATGAACCATTTTAAGTACCGAAAATATCATCATATGAACTATCACACTGGAAATCTGTCAACTTTTTAGGACGTTTTGGGATGTTTTAGTGCCTCATATCTCGTTTTAGAAAATTTTAGGGGCTTTTCAGAAAATAGAAACTTTAATATCTTTCAGTTCACAAATGATCTTTGCATGATTCCTTCGCCAAAGGTCTTGTATTTTAGTTATGAAGCTTTCTGTAAGTTTCTACTTCAATCCATGCCCAAATGGAAACTTTTGTAAAATGGCAGTTAAACTTTCCAAAAGAGGCAGGTTGTTATTTTTAGCAGTCTGAATAAAACTGAAAGTCCTACATCATTATTTAGGAGATTATGGAACCAGAAAGACTAATTATCAAAAATAATGAAAATAACTACAATGATTTTGAATTAACTTCTTTTTGGGTAATGCAAGATTGTCTTTCCACCACTAGATGCTCCTGCATCAGACACATAGGGTAATTTGAGAAGTGACCCTGTCACGTCTCAGGGGTTTGTGTAAGGAAAACCTAAATGGTCAACCTCTACCTTAGACAACTAAGAAGAATCTTCAAAATGCCTTCCTTTCCATTTCACTAGATATTCTTCATATTACCTATTCTGATTACTTCTTCCCACATGGCTATCCAAGATCTCTTCTATCTCCTCCATTGAAGTAGATGCTGGAATACTCCTCTATTATTGTGTTGGTCCATCCTCTATGCCACCTTCATGATATTCTGTTAAATCAACAATGTTGAACACAGGGGAAATATTGATCCCACTCGGCAACTCTACCTCATATGCATTTCTTGAATCGTGCTTCTTTAGGATTTTGCACGGTCCAAATTTCTTCATTTTTAACTTATTGTATGTTCCAATTGGGAACCTTTCTTTTCTCAAGTGAACCATGACTTCATTTCCTACCTGGAATTCCTTATATCTCCTCTTATGATCTACCTTAGCCTTGTATTGAATATTCATTTTATTAATATGCTTTCTCACCTCTTCATGCAAATTCTTCAGGGGTTGTGCAAAGTCTTCGGCCTCGACACTTGTCTTTTCTCCTTTGTCCAGCTTCCTTAACTCTGAAGCATTTCTTGGACTATTTTCATATACAATCTAGAATGGTGATTTACTAGTACTCCTATTGATAGAATTGTTGTAAGAAAATTCTACCTGTGGTAAAATCAAATCCTATCCCTTGGGCTTATCTCCTACTAAGCATCGTAGCAACTTACCCAAACTCCTATTCACCACTTTGGTCTGTCGATCAGTCTGTGGATGGTGCGCAAAATTGAACTTCAAATCTATCTTCAACTTCTTCCACAATATCCTCTAGAAATAACCAACAAACCTGGTATCTCAATCTGAAGCTATGCTCTTTGGTAGACCGTGTAATATTACCACCTCCCTAGAAAATAACTCTGTAATATGAATAGCATCATTAGTCTTATTGCAAGGAATAAAAGGTGCCATCTTCAAGAATCTGTCCACCACCACAAAAATGGAATCATGTCATCTCTGTGTCCTTCGTAAACCAAGAACAAAATCCATACTAATATCATACCATGGCTTCTACGGTACAAGTAATCGCTGATATAGCCCTGTATTCTAATTTGTTCCTTTTTCCATCTGACACAGTCTACAACTATGGCCAATAATAATTTTCACCAATAATAGTAATGGTCTTATCTCAACCAAAGTGTCCAGCCAATCCTCCACTATGCTTCTCCTTAATCAGGTTCTCTCATGGAACTCCTTAGAATGCACAACTAGCTTCCTCTAAACAACATGCCATCTTGGATTATGAAATCCAACCATTTTGTCCTATCCAAAGTAATAGGTTCCAAACAAGCTTTTGAATTCATCATACCCAACAACCTCTATCTTCATTTCTGTCGACAAATTTTGCCTTCTACTCAAGGCATCTGCAACTCTGTTGGACTTCCCACTCCTGTGATTCAAAACAAAAGTATAACTCTGCAAAAACTCAACCCATTTGAAGTGCCTTTGATTTAACTTTCCTTGACTATTAAGATACTGCAAATGCTGATGATTAGTATATAAAACAAAATCTTTTGGCAACAAATAATGTCTCCATTTCTTCAAAGCTTGAACTATTGCATAAAAATCCTAATCATAAACAAAATACTTTTTATTGGTATCATTAAGCTTCTCACTAAAATAGGCAATAAGCTTACCTTCTTGACTCAAAATAGCTCATATACCATACCACTAGCATTACAATCTACCTAAAATACATTATTGAAATCTGGAAGTGCCAAAATAGGTTGTTCTATGACTTTCTGCTTCAATGTATCAAAGCTTTTGTCTGCTCCTTTAGTCCATCCAAACTCTTTTCTATCCCCTCTCATTAGGGGTACACAAATACTACTAAAATTCCTGATAAACTTTCTGTAAAAACTTGCCAAACCATGAAAAGATCATACCTCTGTGGCACTCTTTGGAGTAGGCCATTCAATGATAGCCCTCACCTTCTCTAGGTCCATCTTAAGACCTTCTGAGACAACAATCCTAGGTATACCAAATCCTTCTTTGCAAAACTACATTTCTTCAGATTGATCAACAACTTCTCCTCCCTCAGCTTCTTGAAAATCTTCTAGTATGCATTATATGCTCATCCCATGTCTTACTGAAAATCAAAATATCATATAAATAAATAATATCAAAAATTCTTTCAATACCTCGTTCATGAGCCGCATGAATGTGCTTAGTGCATTGGTTAGCCCAAATGGCATGACTAACCACTCATACAAACCTTCCTTTGTGTTGAAGCCTATCTTCCACTCATCTCCTTCTCTGATACAAATCTGGTGATACCCGCTCTTCATGTCAATCTTCCTGAAGTACTTGGCTCCACTCAAACAATCCATTATGTCATCCATTCTTTACAATGTAAACATGTACTTGATCATTATCATATTGATGGCCCAAGAATCTGTACACATTCTCTATTCACCAACTTTCTTTGGTGCTAGTACTGTAGGTACCCCACATGGACTTAGGCTCTCCCTTATCAGTCCCTTCCTTAATAGCTCTTGAACTTGTCTGTTCATCTCTACACTCTCTGCAGGAGACATTCTATGGGCTGCCTTATTTGACAAACTAGCTCCTGGTATCAAATCCATTTTGGTGACTTATCTACCTCATCGGTGGTAAACCTTCTGGTACATTATCAGAGATAATATCTTGAAATTGTTCTAACATTTATGAGACTTCTGCTAGTATATCTTCACATTTCTCTTGATGAATCTTAGGAATCAATGGAAAGCAATGATGCTCATGCTTCATACCCTCTAAAAATTTTCTACCATCTACCAAGCAAATTCTGACAATACTACATACCTTTTTGTCCACCTCCTTCAAGGGCTTCAACTTATGATGAACTCCATCCTTTTCTAGGGAGTATGTATTTGCATGGCCATCATGGATAGTGCTCCTATCATATTGATAGGACCTCCCCAATAGCATATGACATGCATGCATCGGTATGATATCACACAACACCTCATCATGGTATTCCCCATTCTTAAGCTTCACTAAACATTGCTAATTGACCAAAGCTCTGTGGTCCTTCTACAACCATGCAATCTGATATGGATGTGGATGCTTTCTTCTTGTCAACTTCAACTTGTCAACTATCTCCTCTAAACCAAGATTGTCAGTGCTTCCACTATAAATAATAATATCACAACACTTACCTTCACAATTGCACCTTGTGCAGAATAAACTCTTCCTCTAATTTGGTTATTTCTCCTCATTCAACAAAGTTCTTCTGACAACTAGGGTTTTTACCCATTCAACATCTTCAGAGTGCTTAGATTGTGCATCTTCATTGACATGTGCAACTCATGTATTACCTTCAGGTCTTCTATTTGTCCTTCCTTGATGTTCCTACATACATACATTGTAAATAGGTTCCTTTGAAACCTGCTCTTCCTGGTCCTTGCATAGGTCTACCTCTTCCTTTTCCTCTTTGCTCACCATTGTTCTGGTCACGAGGGCAATAGGTATTATCTCCTCTCTTATTTTGACTGGTGCCAGCTTCTTCACTTTTCCTTGAATCTTCATTTCAGCCCCATAGGGTCTTCCACCAGTCCTTTTGTCTTGACCTCTTCCCCTTTGCTTGCTGTCAAATCTTTTATTCAGCTTCTCTTCATTCTTCAGGGAAAACTAGTATGCTTCTTCTATGGTGGTCATTCTGACCAAGTTTAGCTCCTCTTGAATAGTTGGCCTCAACCCATTAATGTAATGGGCTACCTTCTCCTTGTTCACCTCTGCATGGCCTATCCTAATAGTAATCTTATAAAACTCTTCCATATACTCCTTAATAGACTTGATACCTTGCTTCAGTCCATCCAGCTTCTTCAACAACTCCATCTCCACAGGAATGAACTACTTTAGATTCTCCACCATCCGATCCCATCTGGTGATCTTTCCTTTTCCTCTTCTATTCCTCTATAATTGGACCTCCTTCCACCAAATACTAGCATGGCCCTTCAACTTTGTTTTTGAAAACTTGACCCGATCTGGGTCCTCCACATCTTCATTTTCAAAATACTCCTCCATATCATTGATCCAATCAATAATCTATTCTAGATTCAAATCTCTAGAATATGTAGAAGTTTTGATCTTGGGCCTCTTTTTGATCTTTAAAATGGCCCTCAACAACCTAACTTCTGCAGAATCTCCTATAGCTTCTTGTTCTTCCTCGGATAGCTCTTCTTCATCTTCATCCTCGCTTTCTTTTCTTATTCTTGGATCAAACCCTCTTCATAGCTCCTCTTGCAATGCATCGATTTGCCTTTGCAGGGATCTAAAACCATATTCCATCAAAGCATTCCTCACAATACAATTTCTTCGTGGAGGCATCTTGATCTCCATAGTAAACCCACAACCTCAAGTCCTAGTGCAAATGGCCTCATAGTCAGTGATCTATCTACACACTAAGGAACCCTTGTGTTAATACCACTTGATGAAGGGGGTAAATCATAAAACACATAACAAAACAAATTGCACATAGAAAATAGAACTATCTTTATTGATTTGAAGAACTTATTACATTACAGAAGCTCAAATACAATCAAAGGAATTAACCCTCCATAGGTTGCAACACATTACAACTTCCTCTCACAAGACTCTGGAATCATCTGCCATATGTAACCATAAATCTGCTAGGGTTCCTATTTCCCACCTATTCTTGACTCTACACTTTCCTCCTTAACTCTCCTACTGCCCAGTGTTTCCAAAATAGTCATAAATAACACTTTTTGGCGACCTCCAGTGAAATTTTGAAATTTGCAAGTCCCTCCAAAAGTAGGTCAACTTCTGGGAAGCATAAGTTTTGATTCGAGTGTCTGATTGACGAACTGTTTTAAGTACTAAAAAGCTTGTGATGTGAACTATCACACCAGAAATCTGTAAATAGATTTTCGTCAACTTTTTGGGATGTTATGGAATGTTTTATGCCTCATATCATGTTTAAAAAAATTTCAAGGGCTTTTCAGAAAATAGAAACTTTAATATCTTTCATCTCACAAATGATCTTTTCCTGATTCCTTCACCAAAGGTCTTATATTTTAGTTATGAATCTTTCTATAAGTTTTTGATTCAATTCGTGCCCAAATGCATAGTTTCCTAAAATGGCAGTTAAAGTTTTCAAAATAGGTAGGTTGCTATTTTTAGTAGTTTGAAAAAAACTAAAAGTCCTACATCATTATTCAGGAGATAATGGAACCAGAAACACTAATTATGGAGAGAAATGGATACAACTGCAATGATTTTGAATTAACTTCTTTTTAGGTGATGCAAGATTGCCCTTCCTCCACTAGATGCTCCTGAATCAAACACCCAGGGTAATTTGAGAAGTGACCCTATCACGTCTCAGGTGTTTGTGTGAGGAAAACCCAAATGGTCAACTTCTACCTTAGACAAGCAAGAAGAATCTTCAATAGGCTTCCTTTCCATTTCACTAGATATTCTTCATATTGCCTATTATGATTACTTCTTCCCACATGACTATCCAAGATCTCTTCTATCTCCTCTGTTGAAGTAGATGCTGGAATACTCCACTATTCTTGTGTCGGTCTATCCTCTGTGCCACCTTCACGATATTCTATTAAATCAACAATGTTGAACACAAGGGAAACATCGATCCCACTCAGTAGCTCTACCTCATATGCATTTCCTGAATCATGCTTCTTCAAGATTATGCACGGTCCAAATTTCTTCATTTTTAACTTATTGTATGCTCCAATTGGGAACCTTTCTTTTCTCAAGTGAACCATGACTTCATCTCCTATTTGGAATTCCTTATATCTCCTCTTATTAATATGATTTCTCACTTCTTAATGCAAATTCTTCAGGTGTTCTACAAAGTCTTTGGCCTTCACACTTGTCGTTTCTCCTTTGTCTAGCTTCCTTAACTCTGAAGAAATTGGACTATTGCCATATATAATCTGGATTGGTGATTTACCAGTACTCCTATTGACAAAATTTAAGAAAATTCTGCCTGTGGTAAAATCAAATCCCATCCCTTAGGATTATCTCCTACTAAGCATCATAGTAGGTTACCCAAACTCCTATTCACCACTTCAGTCTGTCCATCAGTCTGTGGATGGTGCGCAAAACTGAAATTCAAATTTGTCTTCAACTTCTTCCACAATGTCCTCCAGAAATAACCAACAAACTTGGTATCTTGATCTGAAACTGTGCTCTTTGGTAGACCATGTAATCTCACCACCTCCTTGAAAAATAACTCTACAATATGAACAACATCATTAGTCTTCTTCCAAGGAATAAAATGTGCCATCTTCAAGAATCTATCCACCAGCACAAAAATAAAATCATGTCCTTTATGTGTCCTTGGTAAACCAATAACAAAATCCATACTAATATCATCCCATGGCTTCTCTAGTATAGGTAATGGCTGATATAACCCTGTATTCTGACTTGTTCCTTTTGCCATCTGACAAACTCTACAACTTTGCACAAATTTCCTCACATCTTGTTACAACTGTGGCCAATAGTAATTTTTGCAAAGAATAGCAATGGTTTTATCTCGACCAACGTGTCCAGCCAATCCTCCACTATGCTTCTCCTTAATCAGGTTCTCTCTCATGGAACTCCTTGGAATGCACAATTGGCTTCCTCTAAACAACATGCCATCTTGGATTATGAAATCCAACCATTTTGTCCTATCCAAAGTAACATGTTCGAGACAAGCTTTCCAGGCCTCTACAAAATTTGGATCTTTAGGATACAAACTTTTGAGCTCATCGAACCTAACAACCTCTATCTTCATTTATGTCAACAAATTTTGCCTTCTACTCAAGGCATCTGCAACTCTGTTGGACTTCCAACTCGTGTGCTTCAAAATAGAAGTATAACTTTGCAAAAACTCAACCCATTTTAAATGCCTTTGGTTCAATTTTGCTTGATTATTAAGATAATGCAAAGCCTGATGATGAGTATATAAAAAAACACTTTTGGCAACAAATAATGTCTCTATTTCTTCAAAGCTTGAACTATTGCATAAAATCCCTGATCATATACAAAATACTTTTTTTGGCGTCATTAAGCTTCTCACTAAAATAGGCAATGGCCTTACCTTCTTGACTCAAAACAGCTCCTATAGCACTGCCACTAGAATCACAATAAACCTGAAATACCTTATTGAAATATGGAAGTGCCAAAACAGGTCACTCTGTGACTTTGTGCTTCAATGTATCAAAGATTTTTTTTTCTCCTTTAGTGCATCTAAATTTTTTTCTATCCCCTCTCATTATCTCCATTAGGGGTGCACAAATACTACTAAAATTCCTGATAAACTTTCTATAAAAACTTGCTAAACCATGAAAAGATCATGCCTCTATGGCACTGTTTGGTGTAGGCCATTCAATGATAGCCCTCACCTTCTCTAGGTCCATCTTAAGACCTTCCTCTGAGACAACAAATCCTAGGTATGCCAACTCCTTCTTTGCAAAACTACATTTCTTCAGATTGATCAACAATTTCTCCTCCCTCAGCTTCTCCAAAACATTTTTGATATGCATTATATGCTCATCCCAAGTGTTACAGAAAATCAAAATATCATCTAAATAATGAATTAAAAAAACTTCCCAAAATTATTTCAATACCTCATTCATGAGCCGCATGAATGTCCTCGGTGCATTGGTTAGCACAAATGCATGACTAGCTACTCATACAAACCTTCCTTTGTCTTGAAGGCTGTTTTCCACACATCTCCTTCTCTGATACAGATCTGGTGATACCCACTCTTCAGGTCAATCTTTGTGAAGTACTTGACTCCACTCAAACAATCCATTATGTCATCCATTCTTGGCAATGTAAACCTCTTCTTGATCATGATCTTATTGATGGCCCAAGAATCTGTACACATTCTCCATTCTCTAACTTTCTTTGATGCTAGTATTGTAGGTACCGCACATGGACTTAGGCTCTCCCTTATTAGTCCCTTCCTTAATAGCTCTTGAACTTGTCTATTTAGCTCTTCACTCTCTGTAGGAGTTATTCTATGGGCTGCCTTATTCAGCAAACTAGCTCTTGGTATCAAATCAATTTGGTCACTTCTCTTCCACACCGGTGGTAAACCTTTTGGTACATATTAGAGACAATATTTTGAAATTCTTCCAACATTTCTGAGACTTCTGCTGGTACATCTTCACATTTCTATTGACTAATCTTAGGAATCAATGCAAAGAAATGATGCTCATGCTTCATAGCCTCCAAAATTTTTCTACCATCTACCAAGCAAATTCTAGCAGTACTACATACCTTTTCTTCCACCTCCTTCAAGGGCTTCAACTTATGACGACTCCATCCATTATTAGGGAGTATGTGTTTGCATGACCATCATGGACAATGCTCCTATCATACTGCCATGGCCTCCTCAATAGCATATGACATGCATCCATCAATATAATATCACATAGTACCTCATCATGGAAGTCCCCAATCTTGAACTTCACTAAACATTTCTCATCGACTAAAGCTCTGTGGTCCATTTGCAACCATGTGATTCGATATGGATGTGGATGCTTTCTCCTTGTCAACCATCTCCTTTGAAACAAGATTGTCATTGCTTTCACTGTAATAATAATATCACAACACTTACCTTCACATTTGTACGTTATGTTTAATAAACTCTTCCTTTGATTTGGTTCTTTCTCCTCATTCAACAATGTTCTTCTAACAACTAGTGTTTCTCCCCTTTCAATATCTTGAGAGTGCTCAGATTGCGCATCTTCATCAACATGTGCAACTCGTACATTACCTTTAGGTCTTCTATTTGTCCTTCCTTGATCTTGTGGACACTCGTATGGTTGATGTACTTCTTATCCACATTGGAAACAGGTTCCTTTGAAACCTCCTCTTCTTGGTCCTTGTCAAGGTCTGCCTCTTCCTTTTCCTCTTTGCTCACCATTGTTCTAGTCCTGAGGCTGGTAGGTATTATCTTGTCTCTGATTTTGACTGGTGCCATCATCTTCACTTTCCCTTGAATCTTCATTTCAGCCCCCATAGGGTCTTCAATTAGTCCTTCTCCCTTGACCACTTCCCCTTTGCTTGTTGTCAAATCTTTTATTCAGCTTCTCTTCCACCTTTAGGGAAAACTGGTATGCATCTTCTATGGTGGTCATTCTCACAAGGCTCAACTCCTCTTTAATACTTGGCCTCAACCCATTAATGTAATGGGCTACCTTCTCCTTGTTGGCCTCTGCATGGCATATCCTAATAGTAATCTTATAAAACTCTTCTATATACTCTTTAACAGACTTGTTACCTTGCTTTAGTCCATGCAGCTTCTTCAACAACTCTATCTCATAGTCCACAGGAATGAACTACTTCAGTTTCTCCACCATCCAATCTCATCTGGTGATCTTTCACTTTCCTCTTTTGTTCCTGTCTAATTGGGCCTCCTTCAACCAAATACTGGTGTGGCCCTTCAACTTTATTTTTGTAAACTTTATCTGATCTGGGTCCTCCACATCTTCATACTTGAAATACTCCTCCATGTCATTGATCCAATCAATAAGTTGTTTCAGATTCAAATCTCCAAAATATATAGAAACTTTCCTCCTGGGCCTCTTTCTGATCTTCAAAATGGCCCTCAATAACCTAACTTATGTAGGATCTCCTGCAACTTATTGTTCTTCTTTAGATAGGTCTTCTTCAACTTCATCCTCACTTTCTTCTCTTGTTCTCAGATCAAACCCTCTTCATAGCTCCTCTTGCAATGCATTGATTTACCTTTGTAAGGTTCTAAAACCCTATTACATCAAAGCATTCCTCCCAATATGATTTCTTCATGGAGGCATCTTGATCTCCATAGCAAAACCACAACCTCAAGTCCTGGTGCAAACTACCTCACGGTCGGTGATCTGTCTACACACTCAGGAACCCTTTCTCTGATACCACTTGATGAAGGGGGTAAATTATAATACACACAATAATAGAAATTGTACATAGAAAATAGAACTCTATTTATTGATTCAGACAACTTATTACATTACAGAAGCTCAAATATAATCAGAGGAATAAACCCTCCATAGGCTGCAACACATTACAGCTTCCTCTCACAGGACTCTAGAATCATTTGCCATCTGTAACCCTAAATTTGCTAGGGTTTCTATTTCCCACCTATTCTTAACTCTACACTTTCCCCCTTAACTCTCCTATTGTCTAGGGTTCCCAAAATAGTCATAAATAGCACTTTTTGGTGGCCTCCAACTAAATTTTGAAATTTGGAACTCCCTCCAAAAGTAGGTCAACTTCCGGGAAGCATAACTTTTGATCTGGGTGTCCAATTGACGAACCGTTTTAAGTACTAGAAAGTTCGCGATGTCAACTATCATTCTAGAAATCCATAAACAAATTTCCATCAAATTTTTAGGATGTTATGGGATGTTTTAGTGCCTCATATCTCATTTCAGAAAATTTTAGGGGCTTTTCGAAAAACATAAACTTCAATATCTTTTAGCTTACAAATGATCTTTTCCTGATTCCTTCACCAAAGGTCTTATATTTTAGTTATGTAGCTTTCTATAAGCTTTCACTTCAATCCATACCCAAATGTAAACTTTCCTAAAATTGCAATTAAACTTTCCAAAATAGACAGGTTGCTATTTTTAGCAGTCCTACATCATTATTCAGGAGATTATGGAACCAGAAACACTAATTATGGAAAGAAATGAAAACAACTACAATGATTTTGAATTAACTTCTTTTTAGGTGATCGAAGATTGTTCTTCCACCACTAGATGCTCCTGCATCATCATTCAACTGTGATTATCTTGTGATGGAATCGATGGTTTGCAATGTTGTCTATTCTAATAGATCTATATGAATGCAAACTAAATGATAACATGCAAAGCATCTTTTTAGTATTTTTTAGAGTATTTTGGAAACAAAAATGCTTCTAATCTATGAAAGAAATATGTATGCAATCCTATATGTCTTTTCAAAATTGAAAGTTTAATCTATGTTTTTGTACATTTTTTGTGTTTTCAATGCAATCTAATTTAATGGAAAGGGAAAATGCTTTTCTAACAAAGTAGATCTAGAAATGTAAAAAATAATTAATCTAGCATGCAAGATCTAATCTATCACGGAAAAAGCATAATGTTACTATTCCCAAGAGCAAAGTGATTATATAATTACTATGAAAGCAATGAAAGAACCTATTAGAGATGAAGATTTGTTGACTCCACTACCCTCAGTATCCTTGTATAGGCAACCTTGAATCCTTCTGTGGCAGTAGGTGATCCTCTTGACAACAAAATGACCTAAAGAAGCAAAAATAAGCTTTTGTGAATCTTTTATGAACTTGATGTGAGCTATGAATTGAGCACAATGGCTAAGAATTGAGAAGTGTAGCATTGCTTGATTGAAACAAAGAAAGTAAAAGGCACTTACGTATTGTATGAGCATATGAATGCTAGGTTGGAGAGAAAACTTGGCAACAACTGGTGCATAATGAATTTGCATCTCTCTGTGCTTAAGGGAGGGGGGTATTTATAGGTTTGAAGAAGAGATTGGATTGAAGAGTTAACTCATTTGATTGATGTGTTAATAAGAATAGATTGAGGTGTTAACAAGGTTGATTGCCCAGTGAACTCAACTAATTAGGGAGTGATGAAGTAATGATAACTTATCACTGAAGAAGAAATGGAGGTGAAGGAATGCATGAGATTGATTAGAGAGTTAAGTATAGATAAAATAGAGCTAATTGTGCATGTGTGGTTGCATGAAATAGTTAACTCTATATCAAGAATAAAAAATCATCTAAATAGAAAGAAAAACAGGCAAAAACGGAGTAAAAATGAGAGAGAAACTCAAGTTTTTCCATAGGTCAAAATCTGGCAAGGTCACCACCTTCATGAGACAGGGTCGCCTAGGGAGATCATGGGTCACCTAGGGAGATTCAGGATCAAAAGTGCAGAATATAGAAATTTAGGCTGGCAGAAGGTATAGGGGAGGAAAAGGAGGATTTTTGCATGAAGAAACAAGTCAATAATGTGGAAGAATCTAAATCTCCACTTGCATCTTCAGGTTCCCCAGTGGGATCTAGAAATAATAGGGGGAGATTTGGATTGGTTGGTTGAAATCAAAAATAGAAAGTGGGAGATGGATCGGGTGACCTCTAGAAGGCTTCTACGAGGTGCACTAGATGAAATACAAAAAGGAGAGGTGAAAACTCACCTACAAGACACACACAAGGCTTAGGATCAAGGGTGAAAGCCAAAAAATGTAAGTTGACAAGTGTCGCAACAAGTGTCAAAAAGCATCACAAACAAGAAAGAAGCAAAATCGACAAAGCAGAAATGAGACAAAACAAGAAGAGAGGACACATCATCAAGAGGCCTACTACCCAAAGGATTTATTTTCACACTTATATGTACGTGACAAGGATTTGAATCATCATAGGGGTCCTCGTGGAGGTAGTGCGTGATTTTTGTGCTTACATATTTTCCCCCTTGGGGATGGTAGTCCATATGAAAGGTAGGTACCATTCCTGAACTAGGCCTTACCTGTTGTCAATTTTCTGCAATTTTGTATTTGCAATAAGTAGTATCAGTTTAGCATCTAAATATATCAAAATGAATAATGAAAACTGAAATGATGAACTTACCATGGATCATTTGAGTTCGACTAGTCGCTTGCTTTTGTCAATTTGGACCTGTAGGCATGAAAGCACACAAAATGATGCACAAAAAAAATGTATAAAAGCAAAGAACTAATCTAAAATGCATAAAATAAACTAAGCTAAGGGCACACAAAGAGAGCCAAATTGTGAGATTAGAGTGAAACAATGACGAAATTGTTCATGTGAGTAGTCGATAGAGAAGTATTGTCAAGGGGATCCAAAGATGGATGCCTCTTCCTTAGCCATGAAGAATCGGGTAAGTAATCAATGAAAAACTCTCCTCTAAACCCTAGGTTGTATTTTGTGAAAAATCTCTTGTAATCATTTGTTTTTGGTGATTTTTCCTGTTCCATTGTGTTTGTCTCATCGTTTAGAGTCAGATTGATCTTTCATTTTCTAAAATCAACTGAGAAACATAGGCAAGGTCACCTAGGGAGATCCTATCTGACAATAAGGTCTCCTTGGGGGATCCTGCTTTGCAACAGGGTCACCGAGGGAGATCCTGAATGGCATCTGGGTTGCCCAGGGGGTGATCCTATGGGACTAGTTTTTGGCTGCATTTGTCATTGTTTTATGCCTCTTTCACTTTGAATTGACATGGATCAGTCACTAAATCTACTTGTTTATTACAATTTTTGATGTTATATATGATTTTTTTTTGTAAAGTTTTCCATAGTTTTATGATTTTTAGGGATTTTTGCAAGTTTACAAGATCTAATCTAAAACTTATGCTTTTGATTTTGTAGGAGATGCACATTAAATGGAATGTTGGGTGAGACCAAGCGTGGCTTTAAGGGATGTTTACTTCACGTAGTGCAGAGGATTATGCCATACTTAGGAGGATGGGTCTTGGCAGAGTTTGTCACATTCCCGTGGTCCATCCTATATCTTATATATACTTTGATATTCTGACTTACTGGGATGTAGATAGGAACACATTTAGGTTCTCGTAGATTTCTAGAGAGTGGACTATCACTCTTTATGATGTGTATTGTATTCTTGAGGTCCCTATAATGGGAAAAACTCTATTCCTTCCTGCCAGTGAGTCATTTGAGAACAAATCTTCTTGGGATGCTTTTATGCGGGTTAATCATCCTAGGGACTAGATAAGAGTTCTACTTTCTTCAGTACCACAACTCTACATCCCACTTCTGAGGAGGTTTCTAATTCACTGGATTACTTCGAGGCTGTTGGGAGATAAAGCCTCGGCTCATTTGAGATGGTGTTGGGCACCCATCATTTGTGGTTTAGAGGAGGGCACAATTTATGCATGGGGATCTGACATCTTGGCTATGGTGTATAGAGATTTCTATCAGATCTCTCAGTGAGGGGCTCTAGCTTTTAGCCATTCTTCTCTAATTATGACATGGATCTTTGAGCACATGAAACCCTACAAGAAACTTATTCCTCTTCCAGACATGTGACTACTGAGAGCAGCAAGGTGGGCACACATTGGTCATGATGATGCTATTCTTCCCACTATTGCTACCCTTACATATGATGACATGATTTATAACCCCTACCATGACATGGAGTGGGCCTAGGCCCAAGAAGGAATTCTACCATGAGGTGTTAGAGATCACAGATTGTAATGGTCAGGTTGAGTCTCATCGGGTGGATCAAGTCTTGCAACAATTTCGTGAGGATGTTCCAAAGGACTTGCCCCTATGTCTACTTGTTACAGGACCATTCAGGAGATGGGGTAGATTAGACAGTGGGGCATCACTTGGACACCTTTGACTCTAGGTGTCTTCATAACTAGAGTTTCTAGAGGAGGACAGAGGGGAGGGAGAGGGACTCCTTCCTGATCTATGACTGTGACTGTTGATTCAGAGTCCACTAACAAGGACTATGTTCCTGATAGCAATGGTTCGTCAGATGAGGCCCCTCTCGAGGATGAGGATTTTGATGATATTGATGTCCCAAATGAGATCCCTGACATCCCTTAGGGTCCTCCTATTGTTCCTTGACCTCCTCACTTAGATGAGGTGATGTGTTAGCTTTACCCTGACTTGCAGCTTGGAGATCCACGTAAGTTTTTGTCTATTTGATCTTAGTTTGGCTTTGTCTTTTCACTTCTCATGTGGTACTGACTTGGTCTTGACTTTGATTTGGATTTTTCAGCCAACATCAAAGAATGGAGGGACTTGGGTCATGAGGTTAATGTTGGATTAACCTTCCCTTTTACTAGAATGACTTGTGATCATCTCTTAGATGATCCTGGTGTGCCCCCTATTGCAGGATGACACAGACATTTTTTCTCATGTTTACCATGGGTGTGAGATGATTACAAAGTTGAGGACCCAGGTTAACACGCTTTAGGGTGAGAACAATGTACTTCAGGAGATGGCTCGCCTTAATTTTTGGCATTCTTGCACTAGCATGGCAGGGCCTTCACAGTCGCATGCCCATAGCAGAGCACATCATTCTCACAGGTCCCATGGAGAAACGAGCGGTATTCGTAGATAGAGGAGCCAAAGCTTTGAGGGTTCCATTGGAGAGAACCAACCTTGATTTTCTTTTCTTGAAACTCATACCCCCTTGCATGGGGAGCCTCTACTTCACTTGAGAGTATCTTGTCTTAGCTCCCTGATACCTATTGTATGCATAAACTTTGGATGTATCTATGAAAGTTTATCTCTTTCTATGGTTTTTCTCTTATAACAATTTCTATACTCATCTCTTGTGCATGTTTGGAAGTTTTTAGGATTTTTTTGATTATGGTGACCTTTTCAACTCTTTTAACAAATGTAATTATGACAATGATGAAATGTTTTTGTAATTTTATGAAACTCATTTATGATATGTAGTTTATGATATGATAATGCAAGCACACAAGAAATGTAGTAAATGAAACTATAACACTTTACAAGATGTCATGAGATATGATATTTTGACTTTATTGCTTTGAGACTCCTTTTTTCTGATTTTGATATGAATGCAATATGGAACAAACAAAATGACTGCTCTTAAATACAATTTTTGATTCAGGGGATTGCGGGTTGTCCTGATATAAGAAACCTATTCAAGGCTACGAGATTAGATTTAGGGAAAAATCAAGTGGGGAGTGAAAATGAATCATGGAGTGGTCTAGATTTCTAGGCTTTGTTAAAGGCTAAACACTGATCCTTATCTAGATAGGTCAATCTGACAAGTTTTCAACTTAGACAATCATCAAGTTTTATAGGTGTTCGGTAGACTTAGATCATAGATGGTGAGCAAGATAGACCTGGGGTGAAGGATATCTAGGAAAGAACAAGGGTCCCTAGATAGAAGATGATCCTAGAGACAACTAGACTCTTTGGTTTTGCTCAGCTAGTGTGTGTGTGTGTGTTCTTTGTACCTTTCTTTCTCTGTTAGAATTTTACTCTTAAGGCTTCAAGCTTAGACTGATCTCTACCTAAGAGTATGGACATTCACCAACCTTCTCTCCTTCACTCTTTTTTTTTGTATCTCTCTTTTTTTTTAGCTTTTCACTTTTTTTGTATTTTCCTTGATTTTTTTTTTTTGACTTTTAAAGAAATGAATGCTTTTGGGACATTTGCTATGCAATGTTTTGATCTCTCAATTCTCACTTTTCTAGACACTTATTTTGATCACTCATTTTTTTTTGTTTATTCACTCAAATTTTAGATTGTTTCCGTTAGAGTTTTGATCTTCCTAACATTTTTGGCCAAGAAAGATAAGGGGCTAAGCACCACCTAAAGTTTTTGTAATCTGGTTGGACTTCTCTTCTACTAGGGAAGAATTTGGAAGGTCTACTTGCAAGCTTCCTTTGAATACTATAGGTTTGAATACTAAATTTTCTTAGACTTAACATCTTGACTTATTAAGATTGGGATTAGTGTAAAGCTAAGAGCTAGGCTTTGATTTAGAATCATTGGGAATGAAGGGGGATAATGGCCATTGTGGAAAATGAGGGCTCTCTAGGTCCTAAAAGGATGATGTATATCTAGACAACATTAGACTCTCTGCTAAAGGGAAAATGGTATAAGATCAAGTCAGGAACTATAATGCAAAATGAATAGAATGAAACTGAAATGCAAGAAACAAATTATTTTTGACATTTTGAGTTTTTAATAATTTTTTTGGTATTTTTATATTTTCTATATTTTTTTGTTTTTTAGACGTATTATTTCTTGAGGTGAAAGGCATTGACTGTTTCACCAAATTCCTCTCCCTCCATTATGTACAAGAGATAAGCACCATTTTTGATATCTTCTTTAACCATGTAGGGGCCTTTCCAATCTTCTAAAAAGGCTCTCTTTCATCTCTTTTTCTTGTTTTTCATGCTACCTGTTTCTTAGGACAAGTTCTCCTATTCGATATGGTTTATTGCTTGAGCTTATTGTTTCCAATTTAGTGGTTTCACTGGGCATTATGAGATGCAGTAGGTCTTGAAAGGCATGTTGGTGGGAGGGAGTCCAATATAGGATTCCTTTGCAATCAAGTAATTCCATCAATAGATCAAACTATTCTTGCATATAGATCTTTATTTCTTGTCTCTCTTGGATTGTTTGTAAGAATTGGAATAGTTCAAGAGGGGTTTGCGGTTCCCTTTGTTTGTTAGGGGGGACAAAGCTTATACTTGTCCTCCCATTGGGTTTTGGTCTTAAGTCCATGGCATACCCAATATAACTTTTTTGTAGTTAAGAAATGATAGGATCATCGATACCAACTGTCACTCTCATCTTCCACCCTTTGTGAAAAATCCCTTAACTTTCCTCGTCTTTGTTAGGCAATCTCTCCACCATTTCTATTTGTACCTGAGGTGCTTCCCATTCACTGAGTTTGTTTGATTAAACTGAGGTGGAAGAAGTCTATTTCTCTTGTCATTTGGACACTACAAACATCCTAGGTAACACCCATATAGGATTGGTTGACTCGTTATCCATGGAATATACCTCTTCCATGGGTAATATTGGTTGATGTGAGTCCTCGATTGGTGTGAGGGGCTGATATGATTCTGTTTCTTCAGGTGTATTACGGAGATGTGACTTACTTAGTGGTGACAGTGGGGTATAACCTTTTGTTATGTCTTCCTCGACATTCGAGAAAGCATGTGGGGGTGCATTACTTAGATCTAATGTTGCGGTTTGAAATACCTTCTCTTCGGTTCTATGAGGTTTTTCCCCTATGCATGGGAAGAGTTTATAGACTTTGTGGATGCCAATGATCAATATCTCTATGGGGAATTAGAGTGGTCCATCCCTTTCGATCAACTCCATGATTTTGATTGTTTTTTCCTTCGGGACCACTTCTTTATAGTTTGGTGGTGGCCCATTCTCCAAAGTTTTGATGTCTACTGTATTCACAGTTTTTTCCTTGGTTCCCATCTGTTTGACACATATCGATTGTGGTGTTGGACTTGCGATGGTCAACTTGTTGGTAGGGAGATCATAGTCTATTGGAATTCCTATGCGTTTATTTGGGTTATTAGATTTTATCATGCTGAAAGATTTTAGATCTCACTACACAACATAAACTTTCCTTAGGTGTAAGAATTAAACTTTTTTAAATAGCGTGGATGGTACAGCTTTCATCCTATGTATCCATGGCCTTCCAAGAATCAAATTATATCTTGTGTCCTTGTCTATGACATAAAAGGTGGTCAGAATGGTCTTGGGACCCAAGGTCACTGGGAGAGTGATATTTCCTATGTTGGCTACCTCCAGATTGTCATATCTACTTAAAGTATCCCTTGAAGTGGTGATGTTGGTGTGTCCATAGCCCATTCACTCCAAAAGGGAAAAATGAACTATGTTCACTACAGCTCTGTCATCAACCAATTTTTGTTTGATGCATGTGTCATAAACCCATACTTGAAGATATAGTGTGGGGTCTCCTTTTTTGGTTAATTTTGTCTCAGAGGGCATCTATTGTAAATCAAATAAGAACCCTAGATCTTGAAGTTCTGAATTTGGTGGACTGAGATCATAATCCACATGGTTGATTTGTTCACTAGGTGGTGGTGTGATTTGGTCAAGATATTTTAGGCCTATTGCTTGTAGCAATGCAGATCGATGTGAGGGGGAGTTCCTGAATAAATCAATGAACGAAATGTGCACATATGTTTTCTTTAGATCTTCTATGAGTTCATAAGGTCTGGTGGGAGCTGGTATTGGTTCTACTATTGAGATGGCACCCTCATATGGTTCTATTTGCTCATCCTCTTGCTCATGATCCTCCTTTTTTTCTTCATTATGCATGATCTCTACCAATCCCATCAACCTAGTTTCTCCTTTTTGTCCTAGTTAAGGTGGGACTTCAGAGTTACTATTTTGAGTTGATTTATCCATGTTTGTTGTTTTAGTGTTCTTGTGTGCAGGGAATGGGTCCTGATAAATCCTCATGTTTGCATTTTGAGGTGCTATGGGAGTTTGATTTTGCCTTGTATCTTTGATGTCTGGAGTGATCTTTTGTGGGTTTAAGAACATTTCTATGAATAAGTGTTGTTGATCCTCTGGAAGATTTTCTATGAATCTGTTGTATTCCCTACAAGATTCTGTGATATGCCCCTTTGTTCCATGAAAAGAACAATACTGGTTGTATTCGTATGAGGGTCTCTTGTATCTTCCATCATTTCCATTCCCATTTTTGTCACGGTTCCATCTTTGATAGTTGTCCTGAGGATAATATCCATTATTTCTAGGTTGATCTATGGTATTTACATTAGGAGGATAAAAATATCTCCCATTGTAATAATCTCTTACCCTTTTAACTAGGGGTTGATCTGTCACCCCATCTATGGTTACACTCCTATTGTTTTTGAGAATCTTAACAATAGAGGTATTGTTTCCCATATCTTCTTTTGTTGTTTTTCTATTTTAACCATAAACTTTCCATCGACTGTCGATAGCGGCTTGATCAATTCTTAAAGCACTTTCTCATGCTTCTTCATAGGACATGTATGGTAGTTTCTGAACTTTTTTTTTGATGTCTTTGTTAAGTTCATGCAAGAAGAGGTTGCATAGCTCTCAGTGGTCCATGTTTGGAGCGCTGGTTCAAGAGTAGAGTAGTTGTCTCCATCGAGTGACGAAATGTGCTATAGATTCATTCAATTCTTGTTTCAATGTGAGGAACTTTCTAATCCCTATTTTTATGAGTTTGTTCATGTCAAATGCCATGAAAAACTCTTTGATTAGTTGTCTGAATGAATGTATTGAAGTCTATGGGAGACAATAATACAAATCCAAGGCAATGCCTTCAAGCGTTTATGGCAAAACTTTTGCAACAACTCTGTCCCATGGAAGGAGTTCCCTTATGGCTATGGTATAAGATTAATGTGGGAGTTTGGGTATCCCTCTCCTTTGAATTTTGGGAGATTTAGTAATGGCTGTGGTAGTTGCACACTACTTATGTTTTGGTCTAGAGGATATTTTAGATATTCAAGATATATTCCCAAGAAAGCACTCTAAGACTGCGGGGTTTTGATAGCCCATTGTTAGATTCATTAGATTGTTCTAAATAGGAGGATTCCCATTGAGACAAGTGTCATTACTAGCATGCCATGAATAGTAATTAAGGTAGGGGGATTTTGAGATGACCCTTAGTCCTGTTTGTGAGATTTTGTTCTTTTCTCTCAAGTAGCTTGTTCTACTTCTAGGATCCTGATTCTTTTGACTAGAGTTACGATTACATTTGTAGGAGTTGTAGCTCTAGGGTTTTCTTTGTTTCTAGGATGTTCTCTTCAATGGGATTCCTCTCACGTGGCCTTCTCTTTTTGTTCCTCTTCTAAGGCAATCCTTAATGCTTCTTGAGCATCTTTTGTTTCATGTAGACACCTTTCCAACCTTCTCACCTCTTCATCAAGGTGAGTGTTAGAACTAGAAAAAGTTTCACATTTTCCCCTAACTACCACTCAATTGTCCTCCATATTTGCCATACATTGATATTATGATTAATATAGATTGATAAAATTTGTGTGACAAGATCCATATTGTAGCCCATGATAACTAATGATTCCACAAATATGACCTCTGAGATTAGCATTTTCCTACTCTTAGTTGTGCAAAATAAGTGATTGATCCATATCGGCAAGATCATATGCATGTCTTTCAGATCATATGAGTCATAATCCTATAATGAACATTTTCATTTATATTAGGAGGACCTCAATGGAGTTACACCAATTAAAGAACTCAAAAATAACAATTGTACAACAATCAGGAAGAATACATATTGTGTCGCTGATAAAAAGCTTATTGGCAGGAGAGATAAAGTCAGAGTCAAAATTTTACCTTTTGCCAAACTCTGAAGTCATACCGATGAACATAAGTTCAGAAAGAAGTGTATGTACTCTCACTAATGAGTCAGTGCATTAGTTGTAGCAGCATGACATGTACCATCAGGATAAATTTTTTATATCCTTCAGACTATACAAGTCACCTTGATGAGAAAGTATTACAAAATTCAGCGAGAGTCCCACCGATGTTCCCCACGGACAAAAGATATAAGAAAACACTATCAACAAGACTAAACATATTGAAAGAACATTTTTTTCTCTTAGCAATAGTGATTGTCAACCCGATGGCTATGAGATAACTCCTGCTCATCGAGAAAACACTCACCAATGTCCAAAAGCAACTTTTGACAGTCAGGACCACCTTCATATCAAGGTGAAATCTATAATGTCTTCCTGAAATGTTGAGAATAGAAAAAAGAAAGAAATGGGGATCTGAGCAGAATTGATGAAAGGCTCCCTGATAAGATCAGAGCTAAAAGAACACCTCTTATCAAAGAGACATTAAGATACTCTTGGTGATCAATCAAGAATGTATAAACAAAGTATGGCACCAAAATGAATGTATAGATCAATATGAGATTAAAATATTTTTCCTGACATAATTCATTATATTGATTTGATATTTTTGGATCCTGAGAAGCCTGTTGTATTCAATTGTAGTGGCCAACATTATTGGCCGCTTGAGTATAATCTCATACAAATTGCTCTGGTTCATAGTGAATTGAAATCAAAAGATGTCTCTGAGGGTTACAGTGGAAGAGTGAGGAATTCACCAAGAGACACTTGTGAAGGGGTACATCCTCTTCAAAATATAGCTATATAAGCTAGGAAAGTAGGATTAAAATATCATCATTACCACCTATTCCACCCATCCACTATCATCTCTAAGAAATATAAGCAAATACTATATTTTATCTAAAGAAATATAATGGAGCATATTGATATTTCATGGTGATCTATTCTTAGAGTTCAACTGTTGTGTTAATTTATTATGCACATATGTTATTTAGCTATCTCCAAAGTGGCTATTTATGTTATTCAAATTGAGTATGAAGATACATTTGATTTGTCAATGCACATTTGCTGTAATTGTGTGGTGCTATTGATTGGTTTCTGTGTGTAGAAGGATTAAATTACCTTTTAGGAAATTTAATTTTATTGGTTCCTGTGTGGATTAAAATCCTTTTAAATAAATTATCTTAATTCACTTCTCCTCACATTTGAATTAAAATCATTTCACAACTTCATAGTAGCGTAAGGGGATATCACTAAGATTACTAACAAGAGCTCAAATAACTCACATACTTGCACATCTGTACAAGGTACAGACATCTGAAAGTGCCCAACTATTAGAGTTAAGATAAGAACTAAATCTCCCAATCTCACACCTCTGCCTCCATAATCATCATTTATCCACTGAATCCATTCACCTAATAGATTAGGCACTGATCACTTTTAGAATTCTTTACATAAATTTAGTTCATATCTTCCATATTCCAAGCTTTTATTAGGAGTTAGTAATTAAGCTTTGCAATTATCTTACAATTCTGTGCCATAGTGACTAAAATTGCCCAAATCAAGATCCACTTAGATTTTAAATCTACCTTATCATTTAGGTGCACCCACCTAGGTCTAGTAGAATCTAAAGAGTAGGGGGTTTCCATGTACATAAACCATGTCTTGTTGACCAAAACTTATCAAGAGATTGACACCCTCTTGTGGTAAAAAAACCAACATTTTTGAGACCCAACAAATTGGCAACTCTACTGGGGACTATTCCATAAATTTGGTTTCAACCTAACCATTCATAGAGTCAAGTGAAAGTATTAACTAGAGATTCTAAAGTTTTTCCCATCGGAGTCTACACCAACAAATTGGTGACTCTACTGGGTATAACTTGAGAAGATCCAGTAGCAGGCCATCTTGCCTTATAGAGTCATTAAAACATTCAAATCAAGTCTTCAAACAAAGATTCATAATTGTGAAATTTGCACTCCCCATCCAAGTCTACAACAACAAATTGATGACTCTACTAGGGATAAGCCCATTTTGAACTTCAGCCTTCCATCATAGAGTTATCTCAAAGTATCATAACATATTTAAGGCTCTGCTATGGAGAACTCTAATCATTTTCCTACTTACAAAGAAAAAAGTAGGTGGTACCTCTAAAATTTTATGACTAATGAAATAGATATCATATTAGAAAAGATAGATGATAGACACTAGAGATATACTATATCATGCAACATGAATGGAAGGAAATATATGCATCAAGAAAGTTCCAAGAAAAACAATTTCAAGTGGATAGACAAGCATGGACCCCCTCGTGGAAAGAACAATACAAACAGGGACGAAGCAGCACCCAAATAGCCTGAAGACAATGTAAACACATCAGAACAACCCTTTATAGTATTAAACTACCCAGCATATAATGATGGTGGAAATCCCTCAACACCTCCTAAAAAAATCAATACAAATGATAACATCCTCAGTTACAAGACAGATTCTCAAGAAGCAACTAAATTTGAGGAAAGGATGAATGAAGAAAGGAGGTAGAAATAGGAAGAGTCTGATAAGGGATTTCTATCACAACAGGGAGAAGAAAACCAAGAGGGGTCTGTAGACCATATTGTTGATTTTGATGCTATGAGTAATCAAGAGATTGAACTACATTTGGAGTGGCAAAGTCAATAGCTTAGGAGGAGACAACAAATGATACAGGAGAGCCATGAGATAAACCGGAAAATGCCATAATTAAAAATCCAACTAGAAAAACCTCCAAGATATGTCCCTCCACACAAACAGGGTGGTAATGCCTATTCACATGGGATATCTCAGAATACAACTGCTTCGGGTACTTGAAGAGTGCCTCATAATGCAGGAGGTAATTCAAGATAATATGCTCAACATAGTATGTCATCACAAAGATCCCAACCCCCTAATACTAGAAATATTACCCAATATCACCCACCACCAGGTCATCATGGCATCCCACAACATCAACAACATATACAACCTCAGAATATACACCCTTAGCCACATATACAACAAAATGCTTACCATCAGCCTCCATATGGATACCAATATTACCCCAATCCACCACCTATGAATATGCCTCCACAAAATCTCATGAGTGTATGTAGATAATTTGATTTAATAGGATATCAATTGTATCCATACCCTACAGACAGTAGCTGGAGAAATATGGTCCCCAAATTCATTGGGAATAATGGGATATTAGCTGAAGAGCACATTAGGAATTTTAATGCCTTTATACAGGACATTGCTATGGAGCACAAGGATGTAAATATGAGACTATTCATGATGTCCCTAACTAAAGATGCAAGGTATTGGTTTAATGGTTTACTAGATGCCTCAATTTATTCTATAGCAGACTTCCATGACCAATTCAAAGAATAATATAGAAATTAGTATGCCCCTAATTTTTCCCTGCATGAGCTAATAAGCATCTAGAAATACAAGAATGATTCAGTATATGACTTTAATAAAAGATTCTCCAAATTGCATAATAAAATACCACATGGATCCAAATTGACTGATTCAACTGCTCTGAGTATCTATCTAAAGGCTTTTGATCTAAAAACTAGGTATGAACTTAGGAATAAGGCTCCCACAACCTTGACAGAAGCACAAAAGGTAGCTATTAGTATTGAAGATAATAATAAGGCTGTAGGGATGACTAGCTAAAGGGACAACCTTAGAATTCCCCAACAATCTAACAACCCCCAAAATAAGTAGGAATACCAATATAGGAATGAAAGACCAAGGTTACACGATATGCCCTATAATACCAATTGGAAGGATGGAAGACCTTTAGAAAACAATAGAAATCAGAATTATGGGAAAGATACTCCTGATCCTCTTAAAAGAAATGGAACACATATAGTAGAGAATAATACATGGTTCTTAGCCTATAATCTACCTCACTCACCTGATTATTGTGCGGTAGCATGCTCAGTATAGGAAGAGGTAACATCTTGTGGTTAGGAAAGAGATTACCATACTATAAACATGCTAGAATTCATACCCCATCAGATTGATGAAGGATATTCATCCATGGAGGATGATGGATATGAATATGATGTGGGAAACCAAAGATACAATAATAGTATGGGAAGACAAGAGGTCTTTTCAGACCAAGAAGATAATTATGAAGAAAATATTTATGATCAGGGTGTACCATCAAATAACTAATGGAGAAAACCAACTGAAGACGAAAGAAGGGCTCTCACAATTGTTGTAGTAGCACAAGAAAAAGGTAACTATAATCTAAGAAATAGAATAGTCAACACATATCAAGTAACACCTAGAAGTGTGTTTGTAAAATATCAGAGTCATAATAAGGGCAATATGAAAAATACATCTAAAGAGCCAGAAAAAACTGAACAAAGCAAGATAAAAGACAAAATACCAGTTGGAGAAAAGGGGTAGAACAAAATAGAAAAACTTGATCAAACGATAACTCCCTCATTTGAGATAGCTCAAGCAGTATCTCAAGTCAAAATATCAGTACCACTTCTTGAAATGATGAAGATAGATCAGTACAGGAATACGGTGGTTAAATGATTTCAGATGTACCAAAAAAGAAACAAGAAAAACCTGAAATCAAACTAAATAATATTCAAACTGAGGTTGCAATGACCCCCAAAGTATATCTGGGTGACACATTGACAAGGAATCCATCTCAGGTAGATCCTTTTTATAGTATCCTATTGATAAAAAATAAACTAGTGAGTAATTGTATGATTGATTCAGGGGCGGCTATGAACATCATGCCAATAGCAGTCGTGAAAGAGTTAGGAATGTGGGTTGACACCACATATGGTAAATGCTATACTATGGAGAACATATCCATCCTAGTTGTGGGTATTATGAGGGATGTAGAAATAAAGTTTGTTGCCTACCTTGAAGTAGTTTATAAGATTGTCATCACTATAGTGGATATCCCACCTTACTATTGAATGTTGCTATCCAAACAATGAACTACAATAGCTAGAGGAAATGTTCAGTTGGATCTATCCTATGCCACTATAATAGTGGGAGAAAAGGAAATTAAGTTGTGTAGGGAAACAAGGTATGAGAACATCATAGAACTCATTGACCAGAATCAAGTAAATTTCTTCTGTGATATAGACCTTGGTGCATTTAGAATTGAAAAAAGTCAACAAGAATTACAGAACACTGACCCGATGCACCAAGAAGCCCAAACTGATGAATGTGGTGTATGGAAAATGTATTTTGATGGTGTGTAGTAAAGCTGGTAATGGAGCAGGAGTATTATTTATCTCACCAACTGGTAAAACTTTCAAGTACTCATTCTTGCTAACATTTGAGTGTACCAATAACATAGTAGAATATGAACCTTTGCTCATCAGCCTAAACATTTCCACAAAGTACAAAACAAAATGCCTTGCTGTGTATGGGGAGTTGGAATTAGTTATATCTTAGGTCAGAGAGAAGTATTCATCCAAGAACAAAAGATTGAAACAATATAGAAATGTTGTCTAGGATAATATTAAATTGTTTGATGCTTTCTCCATTAACTGGGTAGACAGATCAAAAAATATAATGGCATATTTCCAAGCAAATATAGCCTTAAAGAGAGATGATGTCACATTAGCAGGCATTACTGAAGTTGAGTTTAAAACTAGACCTGTAATCCCAAATAATGTCTATAATTGGCAAGTTTTCAATGATGACACTGATCTAATCAAATTTTTACAGTGCGTTGACCAATATGAGGCCCAAGAGATGGATTTTAATGCATTTGTGCAGGAAGTAGATGGCAAGCAAACTTTGTTTGGTAAAGAAATCATCCATCTTAAGACTAACAAAATTCCTAAGGGTCCTGTGGCATTAGAAAGGGTGTTTGATGGACATGACCAAGCCCTCATGAAACAGACACCAATAAAGAAGGAAGACCTTGAAGAAATTAACTTGGGCACTGAATTGGCACCAAAAAGGTGTATATTGGGAAAACGATAAGCCCTACAATTAGAAAAATGTTGATTTCCCTATTGACAAAGTATAAGCATGTCTTTGCTTGGTATATTGATGACCTTAAGGCATACAGGGAGTATCTATTCAAGCATGAAATCCCATTGAAACCTGATGCAAAACCTTTTAGACAAAAATAGAGACCCATAAACCCAACCTTGCAGCCCAAAATGCATGAAGAACTTGTGAAGCTCATGGAGGGAGGTATCATTAAGCCTATTAGACATTCTATGTAGGTCTCCAACCTAGTGCTAGTTAGAAAAAAGAATGGTGACATAAGGTTATGTGTAGATTTAGAAATTTAAATGTCTCATCCCTTAAAGACAACTATCCACTCCCAAATATGGAGGCAATTCTATAAAAGGTCACAGGATGTGAGTTGTTATCTATGATGGATGGATTTTCAGGTTATAATTAGACAAAAGTGAAAGAATTAGAACAATATAAAACTACATTTACTACTCTTTGGGGCACATATGTATATGTTAGAATTCCATTTGGACTTACAAATGCAGGTGCAACTTTCTAGAGAGCCATGGATGTTGCTTTTGCTGAATTGATTAATGTTATAATGGTGGTCTATTAAGATGACCTCACTGTATACTCTAAGAAGGTAGAAGATCATGTTGATCATCTTGAAAAAATATTTGTCAAAGCTTTGGAATATGGTATTTCTTTGAATCCAAAGAAATGTCATTTTGCAGTGACAGAAGGCAAATTACTAGGACATATAGTGTCCAAAGACGGGGTTAAAATTGATCCAAAAAGAGTGGAATCCATAGACAAGATCACTATCCCTAAAATAGTTAAATCCATCAAATCCTTCATTGGGCAAATAAATTTTGTAAGAAGATTCATCCCAAACTTTGTTGAAATTGTCAAACCTATTTCAAAAATGTTGTAGAAGGGGGCTAATATAGATTGGTCTATAGATGCACTAGATGCATTTGTAGCCATAAAAAGAGAAATTAAGGAGGCCCCAATATTGAAATCCCATGAATTTAGTAAGCCATTTCAAGTCTTATCATTTGCATCATATCATATTATTGCCACATTAATACTGCAAAAGTGCAATGAGGGATATGAACAACCAATATCATTTTTTAGTAAATCCCTCCAAGGGGCAGAATTGAACTATGATATTATAGAGAAACAAACATATGCTTTGGTGAAAGCAATAAAAGTTTTCAGACCTTACTAGGTAGGGGCAAAAGTGATTGCCTATGTTCCCAATGTTACGGTTAAAGATGTGTTTGTACAAGCAGAAGTTACTAGGAAGAGATGTAGATGGATCAATAGAATCCAGGAATTTAACATAGAGATCCAAATCACCAAACTAGTGAGAGGATAGAGTTTAGCTAGACTAATGGCTGAATCAAATCTAGAGGATTCTCAAATTTACAATGTGGGAAAGGAAGAGGGTGTGATTGCAAGCATTGAAAAAAAGCCTGGTGCAATAACATAATATATTTCTTGAAAAATTAGAAATGCCTTGAACATTTGATTAACAATCAAAAAATAACTTTAAAGCTTCATGCATCTAAATATGTTTTCCTAGATGGTGATTTATATTAGAAGAATAGAGATGGGGTACTACTACTATGTTTGTATGAATCCCAGGTAAAAACAATAATGAAGGAAATGCATAAAGGAGCTTGTGAAGGACACTTTTCCAACAAAACTACTGCCTATAAAACTTTAAGAGCCAAGTATTACTAGTTGAGATTTTTCAATGATGCTTTCACATATGTAAGGAAGTGTGAAGCATGTCATAAGTTCTCAGGAAAGATGAAATATCAAGGAGCATTGCCACTCAAGCCAATGCAATTTGAGGCTCCTTTTTACCAATGGGGAATCAATTTTATTGGAGAGATATCAAAAAAATCTAGTGGAGTACATAAGTGGATATTGGTAGCAATTGATTATTCACAAAATGGATAGAAGCCATCCCAACTAAACAAGCCACTAGCAAGGTTGTAACTAATTTCTTGATGGATAACATTATTACAAGATTTGGTACACCTGCCAAGATAATCATAGACAATGGAAAGTGTATTAGATCAGATGAATTTAAAAAATTTTGTGAATCATATGGTATTGTGATTTCATATGCCTCACCATATCATCAGCAGGTGAATGGATAGGCCGAGTCAAGTAATAAGAGTATCTTGAAAATTATTAGAAGGATTTTGGACAGAAATAAAAAGGCATGGGATTCTAAATTAAGGATGGTAGTATGGGTAGACAGAATCACAATAAAGAAATCAACTGGTAAATCACCTTTTGAGCTAGTTTATGGAGCATAGGCTAGAATGCCCATGTAAAATCTGCTACCTATATACAAATTTATACTTCAAGAAGATATGGCTATCACTAAACCAATGGAAGAAAGAATGGAATAGTTGGTAGAATTAGATGAGATCAGAAGATTGGACCAAGAATAGAATACTAAGATGTAGTCACAAATGAAGTATTTATTTAGCAAAATAGAAAAGGACAAAAAATTCAATGTGAATGATATGGCCCTACTGTGGAGTACAAGGTACCAAGATAAAGGGAAACATGGAAAGTTTGAAGCTCTTTGGATTGGTCCTTTTGTTATTACTGGAAAAGGAGGAGAAGATTAATATTATCTACAAAATATGTCAAGAGAAGATTAGGAATTGCTAGGGCATGGACAATTCTTGAAACACTTCTTTTCTTAAAAACTTCAATGCATAGTGGTCTAGGAAAAGGTTGAGAATTGCCAGTGCAAAGACAATTCTCAAAGTTGCCTTTTTTATAATATGTTTTCCATGCATAGTAGTATAGGATTTCATTCCACTTCCATTACTCATCCATACCAAATCTCACTTCAAATACATTCCAAGTTCCATAACATATGGTCTACTTCATAGAGATCTTTCTAGATTCTTGCAATGATCTCACGCTCATTCATCTCCAATCAGAGCCACTATTAGAACTGGAAAAAGTTTCACGTTTTCCAATAACCACCACTCATTTGTCCTCCACATTTGGCATACATTGACCTTATGATTAATATAGATTGATAAAATTTGTGTGACAAGATCCATATTGTAGCCCATGATGACTAATGATTCCACAAATTGACCTTTGAGATTAGCATTTTCCTGCTCATAGTTGTGCAAAATGAGCAATTGATCCCTATCAAAAAGATCATATGCATGTATTTATGATTAGATGAGGCATAATCCTCTAATGACCATTTTCATTTATATTAGGAGGACCTAAATGAAGTTACACCAATTGAAGAACTTAGAAATATAACAATTATAAAACAATTAGGAAGACTACATATTGTGTTGCTGATAAAAAGCTTATCGGCAGGAGAGATAAAGTCAGAGTGAAAATTTTGAACTACACCGATCTCAAAAGTCATACCAATGAGCATAAGTTTGGCAAGAAGTGTATGTACTCTCACCGATGAGTTGGTCCATTAGTTGTATTGGCATGACATATACCATCGGGACAAATTTTTTATATCCTTTTGACTCTACAAGTCACCCGATGAGAAAGTATTACAAAGTTCGGAGAGAGCCCCACTAATGTTCCCCATGGACAAAAGATATAAGAAAACGCTATTGACAAGATTTAACATATTGGAAGAACATTCAGTTCTCTTAGATATACTGATTGTCAACCCGATGGCTACGAGATAACTGTTGCTTGTCGGGAAAACACTCATTGATGTCCAAAAGCAACTTTTGATAGTCAGGACCACCTTGATATTGGAGTGAAATCTATAATGTCTTCCCGAAATGTTGAGAATAGAAAAAAGCAAGAAATGGGGATCTGAGTAGAATCGATGAAAGTCTCCCTGACAAGATCAGAACTAAAAGAACACCTCCTATCAAAGAGACATTAAGATAATCTTGGTGATCGATTGAGAATGAATAAAGAAAATATGGCACCAAAATGAATATATATATTGGCATGAAATTAAAATAGTCTACCTGACACAATTCATTATATTGATTTGACATTTTCGGAGCCCGAGAAGCCTACTGCATTCAAGTCTAGTAGCCAACATTAATGGCCGCTTGAGCATAATCTCATAGAAACTACTCTAGTTCATAATGAATTGAAATAAAAAGAAGTCTCAGAGGGTTACAGTGGAAGAGCAGGGAATTCACCAAGAGACACTTGTGAAGGGGTACATCCTCTTCAAAATATAGCTATATAAGCTAGGAAAGTAGGAGTAAAATATCATCATTACCATTTTTCACTTTAGGTAGGGCATTAGTAAGAAGATAAATTGCACCTATTTCACCCATCCACTGTCATCTTGAAGAAACTTATGCAAATACTATATTTTATCTGAAGAAATATAATGGAGCAGATTGATATTTCATGGTGATGTATTCTCAGTGTTCAACTATTGTGTTAATTTATTATGCACATATGTTATTTCACTGTCTCCAAAGTAGTTGTTTATGTTATTCAAATTGAGTGTGAAGATACATTTGATTTGTTAATGCACATTTGTTCTAATTGTGTGCTACTGCTGATTGGTTTATATGTGCAGAAGGATTAAATTACCTTATAGGAAATTTAATTTGATTGGTTCCTATGTGGATTAAAATCCTTTTAAATAAATTATCTTAATTGGCTTCTCCTCACATTCAAATTAAAATCCTTTCACAACTTCACAGTAGCATAAGGGGATATAATTGGGATTACTAAGAAGTGCTCAAATAACTTACATACTTGCATGACTGTACAATGTATAGACATCTGAAAGTGTCCAACTATTAGAGTTAAGCTAAGAACTAAATCTACCAATCTCACACCTCTACCTTCATAATCATCATTTATCCACTGATCAATTGTAGAACTCTTTACGTAAATTTAATTCGCATCTTCCATACTTCAATCTTTTATTAGAAGTTAGTAAGTAAGCTCGGTAATTATCTCACAATTGTGTGACATAGTGAGTAAAATTGCCTAAATCAGGATCCACTTAGATTTTAAATATACCTTATCATTTAGGTGCACCCACCTAGGTCTAGTAGAACCTAAAGAGTAGGGAGTTTCCAAGTACATAAATCATGTCTTATTGAGCAAAAATGTATCAAGAGATTAGCACCCTCTTGTGGTCTAAAAACCAACATTTTTGAGACCTAACAGTTAGTATTTGATGTACTTATGGAAGGTTGTTTTGGTCGATGTACTTCCAATCTTATCCTTCTAGCCTTATGTGGTGCATTTGGCATGGCTGAGTCATTTTCCAAAGCCAGGTTATTGAAGGATAGGGAATGCCTGGACTCTCTTGGATCATGTTCATAGTCAGAGTCCTCATAGTTGTAACAATTAGTAATAGGTGCATCAGGATGAGGTGGCACATACCTATCAAAAGAAGTTTCAGGTTCGTTTGAGGGAATGTCTGTCATATTCGAGGGTGCCCTAGACACCGCAAAACAAATGGAATCGATGGTGGTGCAAATGATGGAAGTGAAAGCAGCTATGAAAAGCAATAGAAGAATGATTCAATATTTTTGTCGAAATGTTTTTGCAATGGGAATGCAAAAAGCTTAACCCAAAGGCTTTGCTCTTCACATTAGGTTCACCACAATATATGGTGAAGTTGACGACGTATGTGATAATGGTGATGGAAATGAGATCCACATAATGGGAACACAAAAAGCATAACCAAGAGGCTCTGCTCTTCATGTCAGGTTCACCAAAATATGTACGCTCAAAATCGCGACTCTGGTTGTTTGGGGTTGTCGGGTCAGATTTTGGCATGCACACAAACCCTTTCCCTCCTTTCCACAGGGTGATCTGCCACATCACTCTCACTCATGTGGAAGTAGTTAGTCAAGAGGAGGTGAGACACTATGGGGGTCTAGCTCATTAGAGAGCTGGACTTCGTGAAGGGGGGTCGGCAAGTTCTGTGGCCTTTGTTGTTGTGTGTTTTGTTGAATGTTTCCCTTAATTAATGTGGTAGTTGAAATAACCCTATGAGTCGAAGGGTCATTGGTCTCTCTTTGTTTGTCTAGATTCCTTGAATTCCACCTTTGTGTGGAAAATCAGTTGTTTTAATTGATGGCTTCTACTATTTCTATGTCTCTAAGAAATGCTCTGTGTAATTGTAATTGCCTAATTTCTTCAATCAACAAGAGAAAAAATGGGTCCTCCTATGGTGGAATACATGTCTGTTGTTGAGGTTATGGATGCAACTCCTTGATCTCTTCATGGATAGCTCTTACCCACTCTCCTCATACTCCTAAAAAATTTCAAGAATCAGGATAGAGGGAATCGTATAATTACTAACAAGATCTAGTGTTTTGACCTAGAGTTTTATTTGACCTAGGGTTTGACTTTTGTTCAACTATGATTACCTCATGATGGAATCGAGGGTTTGCAATGCTGTCTATTTTAATAGATCTATATGAATGGAAACAAAATGATAACATCCAAAGCATCTTTTTGGTATTTTTAAGAGTATCTTGGAAAGGAAAATGCTTCTAATCTATGAAAGAAATATGTATACAATCCTATATCTCTTTTCAAAATGCAAATTTTAATCTATGTTTTTGTGGTTTTTGGTGCTTTCAATGCAATCTAATTTAAATGAAAGGGAAAATGCTTTTTCTAACAAAGTAGATCTAGGAATGTAAAAAATGATTAATCTAGCATGCAAGATCTAATCTATCAACGAAAAAAGCACAATGTTACTATTCCCAAGAGAAAAGTGATTATCTAATTACTATGAAAGCAATGAAAGAACCTAAAAGAGATGAGGATTTGTTGACTCCACTACCCTTAGTATCCTTGTATAGGCAAACTCAAATTCTTTTGTCATAGCAGGTGATCCTCTTGAAACAAAATAACTGAAAGAAGCAAAAATAAGGTTTTGTGAAGCTTGTATGAGCTCAATGTGAGCTATGAATTGAGCACAATGGCTAAGAATTGAGTAGCGTAGCGTTGGTTGATTGAAACAAAGAAACTAAAAGGCACTTACATCCTGTATGAGCATATGAATGCTAGGTTGGAGAGCAAACTTGGCAAGAGCTGGTGCACAATGAATTTGCCTCTCTTTGTACTTAAGGGAGGGGGTATTTATAGGTTTGAAGAAGGGATTGGATTGAAGAGTTTGGTTGATGAGTTACCAAAAATAGATTGGGGAGTTAACAAGGTTGATTTCCCAGTTAACTCAACTAATTAGGGAGTGATGAAGCAATGATAGCTTATTACTAAAAAAGAAATGTAGGTGAGGGAATTGATGATATTGATTAGAGAGTTAACTATAGATCAAATAGAGCTAATTATGCATGTGTGCATGTACGAAATAGTTAACTCTACATCAAGGATCAAAAATCATGCAAACAGAAAGAAAAATAAGAGTAAATGGAGCAAAAATCAGAGAGAAATTCAAGTTTTTCTTCAGGTCAAAAGATGGCATGGTCACCACCTTCGTCAGACAGGGTCGCCCACGGAGATCATGGGTCACCCAGGGAGATCCATGATCAAAAGTATAGAATGCCGAAATTCAGGCTCGTAGAAGGTATAGAGGAGGAAAAGGGGGATTTATGCATCAAGAAACAGGTCAATCATGTGGAAGAATCTGAATCTCCACTTGCATCTTTAGGGTCCCCAGTGGGGATTTGGAAATAATAGGGGGAGATTTGGATTGGTTGGTTGAAATAAAAAATGGCTAGAGGGAGATGGATCGGGGGACCTCTAGAAAACTTCTATGAGGTGCACTAGATGAAATACAAAGGGGAGAGATGAAAACTCACCTACAAGACTCTCACAAGGCTTAGGATCAAGGTCAAAATCTAGAAAATGCAAGTTGACAAGTGTCATAACAAGTGTCAAAAAAGCATCGTAAATGGGGAAGAAGGAGAATCGACAAAGTAGAAATGACACAAAACAAGAAGAGAGGACACATCATCAAGAGGCCTTCTACCCAAAGGATTTAATTTCATGCTTATAGGTAGGTGACAAGGATTTGAATCATCATAGGGGTCCTTGTGGAGGCAATGCGTGACTTTTGTGCTTACAGTAAGGACCCAAGTGGGATGCTATGATGGGGGTTATGACAAGACACATCATAATGATACCACCAAAAGTGAGCATGAAAAAAATAACTCTGAGGCTAGACAAGAAGTGGATAGAAGGAGCCATATGGATATAGAACTATGCTGAGGCATGAAAAAGGTTATGCCTCCTAAATTTGATGGATCTATAAGAAAAGATCCTGTGGAGGCATGGCTTATGGAAATGGAAAAGAATTTCAAAATCAAGAACTATAATAAGGTCACTAAAGTAGTATGGGTGGCATTCTAGCTGGTAGGTGAAGCATCCACATGGATGAATAAAAAGATGGAACTAGGCTTGAGGTCTACAAGCCTTACATGGGATAGGTTCGTGGAACTTTTTAGGAAAATATGGCTACCTCAGCTATTCTATGATTAGAAGCTTATAGATGTTCAAAATTTGAAATAGGTTGATTTGTCTATGAATGAATATTGGAAAAAGTTCATTCGCTTGCTTAAGTATGTGTTGTAGTACCAACAGGATGAGAGATTCCATATTTGGAAGTTTTTAATGGGATTGAACACCCATATTGGGGGTGAGGTTGATGTTCATGGGCCTACTATGATGGACCAGGTCTATGAAAATGCCATCAAAGAGGAACATAAACTAAAAGCTATGTCATCTTATAAAGAATGGAACTGAAAGAAATACAAATGGTCCCAATCCTCACAATCCTCTAAGAAAAAGGGGAAGAAATAGGATTTTACTGAGAAAAATGATAAGACAAAGCATAAGCAAACTGAGCCTAAGGGAGAGAAAAAAGGAAATAACTACTCCAGGAAGAATGGAGACAATTTTGGAAAATATTAGGAGAGGCGACAACCAATGGGAGGATGCTACACATATGGCAGAGATCATTATGCCAACCAGTGTCCTAAAAAGACACAGGGAGCACAACCGAGGGGAATCCCTCTACTCTCTCAATAAGCAATGTTCCAGCAATGCATTCATGCAACCTTGGACAACAAGCAAGCCAAATACCAAATAACTCCCATTGAAATAATGAGTATTTTATCTGGTCTTCTGATTTTAGTTCTGAGTGACACTAGTACTACTAATTGTTTTGCTTCTCCTAAAATTGTAAGAAAATTTCCTAGAAAGGTTGGATTCATGGAAAACACATGGTCTCTAGAATATTCAAACCAAACCAAGGCTTAGGTAGAGCAATGCCAGTTTGAGGGTAGGGTTGAACTTTCAAGTTTCTCCATGGTAGTAAATCTTTATATAACCCCACTAAGCTTATATGATGTTATCCTAGGGATAAATTGGCTATGGAGACATCAAGCCAAAATGGATTGTTATTCTGAAAAAATAGAGTGCCTTGATGACTTAGGAAACAAAGTCTTTCTACAAGGGAACCCTAGGGAAGTTAAACTAAGACAAATTTTTGCTTTGCAAATGAAAAGATATCAAAGAAGAGGATGACATATTTTTGTTGTCAAAATGGAAAAACTAAATGAGATTGTAGAAACCAATTTCTAAGATGATTTAATGTTTTATGAATATCAAAAACTCAATGAAGTTGGGAAGGAGTCCATAGATCAGGGAAGATCAGATATGGATAGGTACCCTTTCCTTAGATATTTTGAGGATGTATTTCTAGATGAGCTACTGGGATTACCTACTAAGATAGCCTTTGACTTCTCCATTGATATAATTCTAGGGTCGGAACCCATTTGTAAAGCCCCCTAAAGAATTACCACTTTAGCACTAATGGAGCTAGAAGCTCATTTATAGGAATTGTTTGATAAAGGGTTGATTAGACCTAGTGTGTCACCCTAGGGAGCACCAGTTATATTTGTGAAAAATAAAGATGGTACTTTGCAGTTATGCATAGATTACTGCATGTTGAATAAAGAAACAATTAAAAATAAATAGTCGTTGCCTCGCATCGATGATCTTTTCAATCAAATGAGAGGTGCAACCATGTTTTCCAAGATTGAACTTTTGTCTGGATATCACCAATTGAGGTTAAAGGATTATGAAATTCATAAGACAACCTTCAGAACAAGGTATAGGTATTATTACTTTACTGTCCTACCTTTGGGATTAATGAACGCATTAGCGATATTTATGAACCTAATGAATAATGTGTTTAGGGATTGTTTGGACAAGTTTGTTCTAGTGTTTCTTGATGACATTCTAATCTATTCTAAGAATTAGGAAGAACATCTACAATATTTAAGAATTGTTCTTTAGAGGTTGAGATAGCATACACTATATGGTAAGCTCTCTAAGTGTACTTTCTTTTAGAAGGAAGTGCAGTATTTGGGCCACATAATTTCAGCTAAGGGAATATCTATGGACCCAACTAAGATTAAGGATATTTTGGAATGGCCGATAGAAAGAAATGTTCATGAGGTCTGATGTTTCATGGGCCTTGCAGGTTATTACAGGAAGTTTGTGAAAAACTTTTCAAAAATTGCATACCCTATAACTTCCTTGCAAACAAAAGGCAAGAGATTTGAGTGGTTAGAAAAGTGCCAAGAGGCCTTTGACCTACTAAATGAAAATTTGACTTCAACACCAATTTTGAAGGTACCTGACCCAGAGGGTCAATTTGTAGTCATTACTGATGCCTCGGGGGAAGTCTTAGGTGGTGTACTAGTCTAGGATGGACAAGTCATTGCATATGAATCACGTAAACTAAAAAATTATGAACAAAACTATGCCCCACATGATTCATAAATGGAAGCATTCATTCATGCATTACAAATGTGGAGACATTACTTTCTTGGAAAATTTTTTGAGTTAAAAATGGATCATCAGGGACTCAAATACATGTTCACTCAACCACATCTTCATACTCAATAAAGAAGATGGTTGGAATTCATCTTGGATTATGATTTTGAGATTTAATATATTTAAGGAAAAGAAAACTAAGTTGTAGATGCTTTGAGTAGGAGAAGACACATCTCCTCAATGATCTGCATACATTCTAATTTTAGTAATTAGGTATTATCAGGTATTATAGAAATCTAAGGGAGATGAGTTTTACGAGTAGGTAAAACAAGCCCATGAGGAAAACCCCTAGAATCTGAGATATGAAGGATTTAACCTTAAACCAGATGGATTATTAAGGTTTAGAGAAATGATGTATGTACCTAACTCTATAGAGTTAAGGAATATGGTGTGGAAGGAGGTTCATTCTACACCGTATTCTAGACATCTTGGAGTAACAAAGTTACTTGCTGATGTGAAACCACAATATTTTTGGATAGGAATGAAGTGGGATGCTACAGAATTTTGTACCTACATGTATGGAATGCCAGAGGGTGAAGGTGGAACACCATTACCTTATAGGACTCGTATACCCTCATGAAATTTGAGAGTGGAAATGGAAAATTATAAGCATGGACTTTGTGCAAGGGCTTCCTATGTCAATGAACATGCATAATGCTATCTTGGTTGTGGTCAAGATAGACTCACCAAAGTAGCTCATTTTATACCTAGGAATTTGACAGATGGGGCACCCATCATAGCCCAAAATTTTGTTCAAGAGATCTTCAGATTGCATGGCATTCCTGAGAAGATTATCTTAGATAGGGATGCACAAATGACATCGAGGTTTTGGAAAACATTGTTCTCTTCACTTGGAACCCAATTGAATATAAGCTCTACTTATCATCCTGAAATGGATGGCCAAACTTGTTAGATCTAGGGCACACAACTGAGGGGGGGGTAAATCAGTTGTACAAAAACTTACTTCTACTTCAAACACTTGATTCTTCTTTGTTAGTTAATAGCATATCAATTAACATTTCATGAAAGCGTAAAGCATAAACACCGGAGCAGATAAACATCAACACATTAGACACTAAGATTTTGATGTGGAAAACCTGGTTAAGGGAAAAACCATAGGGTGATTAACCCAAGGATTATTCTCTGTTAGAAGAATTAAAAAAATGGATGGCACATGCCAATTAAGGCTCACTGCTTGAGCACATTGCTCACAAGGAGGCAAACTACCTACAAGAGACACACTGTCTACAAGATAACAAGTATTACAAACTTGAACTAGAGATTGACATCTTTACCATGTCTGGATCAGTTCTATTTAAGCCTAAGACACACCTACTCTGCCTTTTGCTCTTTCACTATACCACACTCATCTGCTCCACGACACTCTTCAAAATGAATTCACAAACCTTTATTTATACAAGGCATCAACTTAGGAACAATCATCTAAGTTGATAATCATCCGCAAGAACATTCGCAAGATGAATAACTCATCTGGTTGGCCAATCTGAACAAGAACATCTTCATCCGGAAGTATATCTCCAATTTTGAGCTCTACCACTAATGCGGACCAACAACACAACCTCAAGATGATCCAAGAACCTTCACAGGCTTGCCTGAATGACCAAATACATCTGCACTTCCTCCACTTACTAGAATTCTTTTCTTCTTCATCTGAAACTTCAAGAACACAGTCTATCGCCACTGTCATACTAAAAAAGGTGCTTCTGGACCTCCAAACTATGTACAAATCAAGATGACACATCACAAGGACATCCCAAACACTCCTTCCAATCCGTAGAATAGGACAATGCACTTCTGGATCTCACCAGAACTTTTTGTAACACTATCTCTCTGGAGCATCTCCCGAAACCTGTTCTACTTGATCGATCACAACTTCTTCATATCTTCATGCGGACCTCTAAAATCTTAATTAGAACATCTCAAGACTCCTATCTACAAACCCTTTAATCCACATCCTCTGATCCTCAACCTATTGAGTACTTTTTCCTTCTTCTCATCACTATTCTTCACTGTTCTTGATTGAGACTAATTTTCTCAATATCCTCAGCACACAGCTCATCCAATCCTTCTCATTGAGCAATATGAGTATGTTGACATTAATGACAACACTGGTTAACCTCATACTTGCAACAATCTCCCCCTTTGTCATTGATGGCAACATATGATGTGAAAAACCATCAAGACAAGAACTCCTTTCTGTCACAGCTCCCCCTATCAGCAGCAACTCTTTACATGTCTTCTCTTTCTTTTACTTCTCCCCCTTTGATCAACAACTCATTTTTCACATGTCTTCTCTCCCCATTTGACATCAATGGCAAAGGGCTCATACTTGCAATTTTAACACATCAGAATCATACCAGCTGCTCCCCCTTAGTAGCAGCTCCCCATCATCAATCCAGATCACAAGATATGACTATGATATCCACCGAACTGATGCACATCAGTGCATCCTAGTTCATCACCGGAGGGGCCATGACACCTAACTTCTCCTTGAGATACTCAAAAGAGTCCTTGGAAAGAGGTTTAGTAAAAATATCTGCAATCTAATCCTTGGAGGATACATACTCCAATCAGACTTCATCCTTCTTCACTTGTTCTCTCAGAAAGTGAAACTCAATAGATATGTGCTTGGTCTTAGAATGTAATACCAGATTCATAGAAATATTTATTGCACTTGAATTATCACAGAAAATTGTGATAGGCTCCTCATATTCTACTTTAATGTCTCTTAGCATCTGCTTCATCCATAAGATTTGAGTGCAACTACCTGCTACTGCAATGTATTCTACTTCAGTTGTAGACAAGGATATTGCCTCTTGTTTCTTGTTTAGCCAAGAAACCAACCTTTTTCCCAAAAAGAATTCTCCTCCACTTGTACTCTTCCTATCATCCACATCTCCTGGCCAATCTGCATTTGTATATGCATGAAGAGAAAAATCCTGATCTCTAGGATAGCATAGGCCATACTCAATTGTTCCTTTTAAGTACCTAAAAATTCTTTTGATTGCCTGGAATCTTTCCACAAGACCAATAACCTGCATTATATCTGGTCTAGTTTGAGTGAGATACAATAGTCCTCCAATCATTGATCTGTACTTGGTCTGATCTATCTTAGGAGAGTCATCATCTTTGCTCAACTTACATCTGGTTGCCATAGGAGTGTTCATTGGCTTTGAATCTTCCATTCTGAATTTCCTCAACAATTCTTTCACATATTTGGTCTAAGAGATAAAGATGCCTTTCTTTGTTTGAGAAATTTGCAGACCCAAGAAGAAATTCATTTCACCAAGCATTGACATTTCAAACTCACTTTTCATTTGATTTGCAAAGGTTTTACACATATTGTCTCTTCCTCCAAAGATGATATCATCAAAAAATACTTCAACAATCACGATGTTTTCATTATCTATTTGGAAATATAGATTACTATCAGCAGTACCTTTGTTGAAACCAATCTGCACAAGATGCTTATCCAACCTTTCATACCAAGCCCTTGGGGCTTGCTTCAATCCATATAGTGCTTTCTTCAACTTGCAGACCATATCACTGTGATCAGACAATTGAAATCCATTCGGCTGCTTAATGTATACTTCTTTCAAATCACCATTTAGGAAGGTAGACTTGACATCCATCTGATATACCTTGAAGTCTTTGAAAGCAGCAAATGCAAGAATTAATCTGACTACTTCAATTCTTGCCACTGGAGCAAAGGTTTCTTCAAAATCAATTCCTTCTATTTGAGAGTAGCCTTTGCAGACCAATCTGGCTTTGTTTCTGATTACTTAACCAACTTCATTTAGTTTGTTCCGAAAGACCCATTTGGTTCCAATCACATTTTTGTTTCTAGGTCTGGGAACAAGATCCCAAGTGTGATTTTTCTCAATTTGCATCAACTCTTCCTCCATTGCTTTGGTCCAATTTTCATCATTGCAGGCTTCATTTATTGTCTTAGGTTCAATCTTTGAAATCATATAGTATTCATTTGAATTTTGAGCAATTTTCCTCCTTGTTTGTACCCCTTTGCTTTTGTCACCTATGATCTGATCTTCAGAGTGGTTTAGAGTTACATACCTTGGAACTTTGGGAGTTACTTGCACTACTATTTCTTGATTAGGCTCATTCAGACAAACCTCTTCTTCCTAATTTACTAGATCAGTCTGAATCTAACTTTCAGAGGAGGATTGAGCTCCTTGAACCAAAGAACCATTCTGATCATCTTCATCATATTCATAAGACCTTGAGGGCTTCTCAATTCCTTCATCAACCTTCACATTTGTACTTTCTATCATCTTTCTCAGTCTCTTATAGTAACACCAGTATGCTTTGCTTTGAGTTGAGTAACCCAAGAAAATACCTTCATCACTTCTAGCATCAAACTTTCTTAGATCTTCATCTCTTCTAATGTAACATTTGCTACCAAATACTCTAAAATATCTCACAGTAGAAGTTATACCAAACCAAAGTTCATAAGGAGTCTTACCAGTATTGCTTCTGATTTGAACTCTATTGAGAGTATAGACTACAGTGCTGACATCTTCTTTCCAAAACATCTGGGGAATATTTGCTTCCATCATCATTGTCCTGGATGCTTCCTGGATGGTCCGGTTCTTTCTCTCAACTACTCCATTCTGTTGTGGAGTCCTAGGAGCAGACAACTGTCTCTTTATACCATGCTTCTCACAAAAGTCTATGAATTCACCGGATGTGAATTCACCACCTCTATCAGACCTCAGACATTTCAGTTTCAATCTGGTTTGATTCTCTACCATAGCTTTGAATATTTTGAACTTCTCAAAGGCTTCTGATTTTTCTTTTAGAAAGGTAACCCACATCATCTGGGAATGGTCATCAATCAATAACATGAAATATCTATCACCTTGCATACTCTTGATTCCTGTCGGACCACATAGATCAGTATGAACTAATTCCAATAATCTGGTAGAGGACTGATCCTTGCTTTTGAAAGAGACTCTGCTCTGTTTACCTAGCTAACATTCTTTGCACAAACTATTTGTAGGTTTCACCAATTTTGGAAGATCTCTTACAGCCTGAGTATTGCTTATCTTGATGATGTTATAAAAATTTACATGACACATCCTTCTATTCCATAACCAACTCTGATCAACTTGAACAAACAAACAACTTTTATTAGAACCAACTAGATGGAAGATATTACCTTTTTTTTGAGTACCAGATGCAATCTCAGTTCTGGAGCTTTCAAAGATCTTGCATCTTCCATTTTTGAAACGGAGATCATAGCCTTTGTCCACCAACTAACCAACACTGAGAAGATTGTACTTCAATCCTTCAACATACAGTACATTACCAGTTTTGCTCTTTCCATCAAAAGAAATAGTTCCCCTACCTCTGATTCTACCAGTAGAATTATCACCAAACTTTACCATTCCTCCTTCATACCTTTCCAAGTCTAGGAACTTGTCTTTGTCACTTGTCATATGATGAGAGCATCCGCTGTCAACAACCCAATCATCCTTTTCTTCAACTTGGGAAGCCAAAGCTCTTTCTACAACCTTATGATTGATAGATATTGGATCTTCTTCCTTGATGGTAATAAACACCCATTCATTTCTAGATTTGTCTCCTATCTCTGATTCATCATCTATTACTCCTTCATTATTAGCTTCTGCAACCTTTGTTTGTTAGAGTTTGACCTTGCAGATTTTTCCAGACATCTTGAAGCAAAATGACCAATCTTATTGCAGTTGAAGCACTTAAAGGGTAATTTTCCTTCATACTTACCAGATCCTCTTGGCAGTCTCTTTGCAATGAGGGCTTCAAGGTGAGTTGTTTCTGCTTCTTCCTCTTCCATGTCTTTCCTTGCTTGATCATACCATGACAGCTTCCTTGAAGAGTTTTCTCCCAAATCAAATCTTTGTTTGCCTTTCACATAGGCACTAGCTTTGAATGCAGATTCAGTCTTGGGGGGATCATCTCCAAACTTAGTTATTTCAAATGTAGCCAGTTTGCCAGCCAATTGCTCTCTTGTGACAGTTGTATGGGCTCTGAATTCATCAATGGCAGCAACCTTGATTTTGTAGGCAGCAGGAAGGGATCTGAGTATCTTGCAAACAATCTCATTTTCATCCAGAACTCCACCAGCTTCCTAATTCCACACACCAGCTCATTTACTCTTGGCATAAAGGTAGTGATATTTTCATCATCTCTCATCTTCAATCTTTCAAATTTCACTTTGAGACTTTGCAACCTTGCACTCTTAACAAACTCATCTCCTTCATGCAGAAGTTCTAGTTTAACCCAGATCTCATAGGCAGTTGGTAGGTCAATAACATTTGAGAGTTTTGAGTCAGTCAATGCACTTAGAAGAGCCTCTTTGGTCCGTAGATTGTTTTTAGCATCTGTGATTTTATTTAGAGTTGTTGGACCACCCTGTGGAGGTACATATGCTTTTGTGACCATGGACAAGTATGCTTTTCCCATACACTCCAAGTGACATTTCATGCGACCTTTCTAGAGAGAGAAGTTGGTTCCATCAAATTTTGGACTATCCTTCTTGTATGACGACATCCTGGATCTCCTCAAGCGGTTAAGCTCCTTTTAGAGGAACTTGGCTCTGATACCAATTGTTAGATCTAGGCCACACAATTGAGAGGGGGGGTGAATCAGTTGTACAAAAACTTGCTTCTACTTCAAACACTTGATTCTTCTTTGTTAGTTAATAGCATATCAATTAACCATTCATGAAAGCGTAAAGCATGAACACCAGGGCAGATAAACATCAACACATTAGACATCAAGATTTTGACAAGGAAAACTTGATTAAGGGAAAAACCACGGGGTGATTAACCCAAGAATTATTCTCTGTTAGAAGAATAAAAAAATTGATGGCACATGCTAATTAGGACTCACTACCCGAGCACACTACTCACAAGGAGGCACACTAGCTACAAGAGACACACTGTCTACAAGATAACACGTATTACAAACTTGAACTGGAGATTGACATCTTTACCATGTCTGGATCAGTTCCATTTAAGCCCGAGACACACCTGCTTTGCTTTTTACTCTTTCACTATACCACACTCATCCACTCCATGACACTCTTTGAAATGAATTCACAAACGTTCATTTATACAAGGCATCAACTTAGGAACAATCATCTAAGTCGGCAATCATCTGTAAGAACATTCGCAAGATGAATAACTCATCTGGACAGCTAGTCTGAACAAGAACATCTTCATCTAGAAGTATATCTCCAATTCCAGGCTCTAACACTAATGCGGACCAACAACACAACCTCAACATGATCCAAGAACCTTCACAGGCTTGCCTAAATGACCAGATACATCTGCACTTCCTCCACTTACTAGAATTCTTTTCTTCTTCATCCAGAGCTTCAAGAACTTAGTATATCACCACTATCATACTGAAAAAGGTGCTTCCGGACCTCCAAACTATGTACAAATCAAGATGACACATCAAAAGGACATCCCAAACACTCCTTCCAATATGTAGAATAGGATAATGCACTTCCAGATCTCACCGGACCTTTTTGTAACACTCTGTCTCTCCAGAGCATCTCTCAGAACCGGTTCTACTTGATCAATCACAACTTCTTCATATCTTCATGCGGATCTCTAAAATCTTAACTGAAACATCTCAAGACTCATATCTACAAACCCTTTAATCTGCATCCTCTGATCCTCAACCTATTGAGTACTGTTGCCTTCTTCTCATCACTATTCTTCACTATTCTTGATTGAGACTAATTTTCTCAATATCCTCAGCACACAGCTCATCCAATCCTTCTCATTGAGCAATATGAGTATGTTGACATCAATGACAACACTAGTTAACCTCATATTTGCAACAAAACTAAGAGGGTAAACCAAGTACTGGAGGATTTATTGAGCATGTATTGCATGGATCAACAATACAGATGGGATGATTATCTTCCTCTAGAGGAATTTGCCTATAATAATTCCTATCACTCTAGTATTAAGATGGCTCCATTTGATGCATTATATGGATAAAACTGTCGAACCCCTATTAGCTGGGACAAGTGGGAAGATAGGGATAGCCTTGGTCAAGAAATGTTGTTAGAGATGAAAGAGCAAGTCCATCTGACTAGAAGAAGGCTAGTGGAAGCCAATGATAGACAAAAGAGTTATGCAGATGATAAACACATCGAAAGGCATTTCATAGAGCGAGAGAAAGTTATCTTAAGGGTAAAATCTCAAAAGAGTGCTATTAAATTTGGAAAGATGTCAAAACTGGCACCTAGATACATGGGCCCCTTTGAAGTTCTTGAAGAAGTCAACCCAGTAGCATACAGAATTATCTACCACCAACTCTTGCCATGATGCATAATGTGTTTCATGTTTCTTATTTGCAAAAGTTTAACATTGCAGATAATCAAATTCCTATTCTTGATTGGAATGCTATACAGGTGAAAGACCTAGGAGTTGTGGTGATCAAGCCAATCAAGGTGCTCAAAATGTGTAATCTATGCTGACTGAACAAAGAGATAACATAGTGTAAGGTCTAAAATGTAGAGGAAAATGCCACCAGGGAAAACTATTATGATTTTTATGTGAGATTTCTTTATCTTTTCTGAAAAACTTTTTATTATGCTCTCAAAAGATTTCTCTTATTATATTGATTGACTATGAAGACATTAAATCATTTGGGGCGATGATTCTTATTGCGGGGAGATATGTTACATTCCAAACTTATGATTTAACTTAATCTTACTTTTGCATGATAATCAAGATGATTAACTAGAGTTGAATGATTAGATATTTGTGGAAAATATCAGATTAATCATTATTTATGAGGAAACTATCTAATGCTAGTTAGATATGAGATTTCAAGTTGAAATAATTATTTAATTATTATGATTTATTGATCATATGATGATACACTAATCATGATTTTATTGTGGTGAGTTTGATTAGGAAAGTAATCATCCTTCAAAGATGGAAGTAGGGTATCATCTCGGAGGATAGATGTAAGGAAAAGCTATTAAATATCCATCTAAGTATCAAAATTTGTCTTTTGAATCTTTTCTAGTAGGTTGAGTTTTCTCTCACATGTTAGTCTTTTATTTTCTCTCTTCGACTGGTCAACTAGACTCTACTTGACATATTTAATGTTGATTTGTTGATATGACGATGTTCGCAAGAACGTCTTTTTGAGTTATTTGTTGATTTCACCAAAACTGTTGAGGACTTTTTGGTTCCATGTTTATTTTCCGCATTATGTACTATGACTATTTTATCTGGATATTTATGTTATTCAGTGAACAATGTTTTCAAGGGGAGCAGTGCTCGACTCTGTAGTCACATTGTAAGAATGCATTCTTATCTTATGATGATGATAATTGTTAACCCTTATAAGGGAGTAAATGTATACTTATATAAGTTATATTTATTTAAACCCTTTATGAGGCCAAAGATGTTTAAAACTTATATTATCCTTTTATTCAAATGTTGTTTATGTTTTTGTGGGGGCACTCGGCTAGTCACCACCCACAAGGAGTGGGAAGGAGAATGTCTACTGAGTGTACCCTGTTTCCATGCCATTATCTCAACCAACAGTGTGGAGATGGAAAGGTGGCAATCTTAAGCTCAGTGAAGAGGGTTCTTATTTTGCATGCATGCAAAGAATCAGTTAATACCGATTAGGGATAGAGAGACTTAGCTTTTGATTCACATTTATGGTGTTATGCTTTGGTTATGCTTTGGTATGACTCTCGAGCACGAGAGATAGAGAAGATTATTAAGGGATATCACTGCTACAACGAAAGCCCAATGCAGTCAAGCTTGGAAACTGCATATGTTTAGTGTCCAGCTACTACCTTCTAACAAGCTATAGTTTAAAGTATGAGTTGTAGCTCAACATTTTTAACTCAATAACCATATTTTAATATGAGTCTTCTATCATTTATAAGAGAGCGTCGACAGTGTTGACCTGTGTATGTTATTCACTATTACATCATGGCTTACAAAGCCATAATGATCACAAGGTTATGTTCTATGTATTATCATGGTAGTTAACTATTTTTGTTATCTTTACTAAGGCAGCGTAAACCCTACTGTGTATACATCAAATCATCAACCAACTTGGAGTTTGTAGTATGTATGTTATGCATACATGAATCTTTCTATGCATCATTTGATAGAGAATTAAACTCCATTTAAAATTTTATTTTATCATGTTAGTATATGATGACTATGTTTAGTGGGTAAATATTATCATTGCACACCTATGATAAAACCTATATAGGGTTATCAACTGTTATCAAATGACTTTCAAGCCTTGAACTTTTCATAGTGTTTGGGTGGCAGCCGCAAGGCATAAAGTTTGATTCAACTATAAACCCAATAGAGTGCTTGTATTTTAAATGGCTGTGATAGCTGAGAGAATAGATTCATGCACTTTGTAACTAGAGCCTTGCTTATGATAACAAGATGGGGTTGAACCATATTATATTATAGAGTTATGATAATAATTAAGGCCAAACCATATTATGATGAAGACTATTTTAGTCTTGATGGGAAAACTCTCTTTTGAAATCGTTGTTCTTAACATTAAAACTATCACCTCGAAGTGAAAGATGCAAAACATAAACTCCATGTAACGATACCTTTGTGCATGTAATGTGCTTTGATATTATAATGTTTTCTCATGGTAACTAGAAGGATCTTCTGGACATGTTGTTAGCTTTTGACTCCTATGGTTTTGAGTCATTTCTCTTTAAGGAAAAGTTATTCTTATGTTGTCATTTTAAAAAATTAGAACTTTGTCACCATATATCATGTTACGTAATATATATACATATATATATATGTATATATATATATATGAGACAGATTGTTGGTTCAATGTACTGTGTATTATGGATGACTGTATTGATTTATGATGTGTTATATGTGATGGATGCATGTATGGATGTGTATATATTATGGATTAGATGTTATGGTGTTATATGATATGTATACATTTATGATGGTTGTGATGTGAGATGCTATGACTTGACATGTATTTGGATGCAGGATGGAGCGTATACATATATGTGCAATGATAGATGGATTCAGGTATTATGTATGATGTAGTCATGTGTATATAATGTTAAGATACATGGATTTATGTATGATACAGATATATGTGTATATGTTATGTGATGATATGTGGTTATATGCTAATGTATTTGTGATGCAAGATGGGCTACTAACATATTTGTGATGGAGGATGACAAGTGATCAAGATACGCCAATAGGACCCTGAAAATGGTCACAAAATGGTAGGGGAATAGTAGATAGTAGAAAGTAGGGGGAATGGAAATATTAGTGTTAATGAATCTTGAGGCAATAGTAGAGGAATGGGGTAATGCAGGTAGATGCAAATGCAAAGGACTACATCATATTGAGATATTATACCAGTAATAATAATAAATTGAATGCTACTATTGATATAGCATGGGATGTTATGCACTAGGGTACGTGGAATGAACGTGGCAAGGCATCCATGCATAGGACTTGACTCTAAAAACAATAGGATGAACCCATACAAGCACATAATAGCACAACCTTGTCTAGACAAGGGAAGGGGACTCATAGCATAAGTCCTTAATACACCAAAGGTATGAAGAACCTTAGATGTAAAAGGGTATCAATATGCTAGAACCCACCCTACGATCCACAAGATATGAATACTAAGATGGAGTAATGAGAACCTCCCACAAGAACATCATACAAAAGCAAAGACCATGCCCCATTCTGGATTATTATCTACATACCATGATATAATGAGATCAAGGTAGCTTTGAAGTAGTCCAAGAATGATGCAAAAAATAAAAATCAAAGACCAAAAGATTGATTGATCCATAATACACAACCATTGTACCTCTTTCCAAAGGATGGATGAACGATTTGAGGGTAAAAGCACAATAGTGTGTCATACTTTCAACCAAATAAATAGTTGAGGTGGATAGTTTATGCACGATAACTTTACGCCCAATTTCGTTATGCCCAAAACCACCTTGCGCCTATGTGACACCTACGTGGTTGTATGTTTCCTGGTGGCACATTATTGCATGGTACATTTACACCCGGTTAGGTTTTGGGCATAACCATATAAAATTTAAAAAATGTGAAAATGTCATTTTCACCCCGATTGATACAGTTTTGAAGTGTTCCACTTGGAGTCCGCAATAGCTAGCAAGCCCACAAGCCTCTCGACTGCACTGCACCACCTCCAAGTACTGTACTATTCCATCACTGCAACTCCACAATAGAGAAATCTACAATAGAGGGAATACAACTTGGTAGAAAGCAATTCTTTGAATCATAAAATTACTTAGCTTGCCATCTTGCACCATGACAATGCTGGATATGTGGATATATGATATTGTGAAATTTATTCATAAATTCATTATAAGATAATCCACTCTCTTTGAGAATATTTTTTTTGGCCTTGACTCTTGACTTCATTAATTATGTCTCATATTCAAATCTCTTCCAAATAACTTGAATTTCAATGTTGTCAACTTGTAAAAGATTCTTTAAAATTCCACAATCCTTACATATATTTTTTATACACTGAACATTGAATTCATTTGAATCTTCTAATTTTTTTGTATAAAAGAGACTTCACAAATTGTGTTGTGCTTCCAGGGATGGCTATATTTTGATCAATTACTATCATAGCTTTTTTAAATAATTGTAGGTGTAGATCAAATTCAACATGATTTCGACAATAACAAGTTTCACATACTTTATTTATACATACAAATGATGGTCGTAGTGTCTCAAACATCCTTTGACAAATCTTCACATTTGAAAATTCTTTCTTGAATGCTTCAAAAAGTTCACTTTGTGTTTTATCTATAAAATGTTTTGGATGAGAAATTTTTGTACCATCTTCACCTATTATTTGTATAGTATCCCTTCTATTGGAAGAAACATGAGAGTGATTGGCCCAATATTCAACCAACTATTTCTTTGCATCTTCTAAAATTGTATATTTTCAGGGAACCTTACAACTATTTACCCATTTTTTCTCAATTTTTTCATCTATTTCATTTCTCTTTTCAATATACCTTTGAACAAGTCTCCTAGAAACATTTAGTAATTCATAAATTGCTTGAACTTGTCTTCTATGTGATATTTTCTTACTAGAAATTATAGTCATCAATGCTCTACGTGCAACACTTGGATAACTAGCTCAACTCTTGTTATCAATACAATTCAATGCTTCTTGCAAGTTTTCAACAATTGTTTGTTTTAATAAACTTGATGACATTTTCCTATTATCAACTAGTAACAACTCCAAAACAGCGGTCATTTCTTTTCGTCTAAATAACGTTGCTAATTGTGCTCTTCCAATTAGAGATTTTTCTTCAAAAATTCATCCCATATTCTTTTAGAGTGTAATTTTACTGCACTTTCAAGTAACATATCTTCAGATGAAATATTATTGAAAAGAGAATCCTCATCCATCTCCATCAGATTTTCCATACCAAAGAAAAATTTTCCATTACTAGATTTAGTTTGTTCTTGTACCTTTACATCACATTGGTCATCAATATTTTCCATGGGTTGTTTTTCAGTAGATGTTCCTTCATCCACTTTTCTCTTCCTCTCTCTTCTTTGATCATACTTCCTCAATATAATCCTTGGATTCTCCATCACAAATTGCACTCAAATTTGAATTTAGCTGCATATAAATGTACACACATGCTTTCAATGAATGCACAATTAATATTGCATAAATAGAACACTAAATTATAAATTGTTCATTTGTTAATGCCGAAGTAAAAAAAAAACATTCAAATTACAAACATATCATGAGTAAATTTGGTATCATGAGCATATTTGGTATATCATGATCCCTCTAATTTAAATATTTTGTAATAAAAGACAAGTATATGATGTGAAAGAGAGAAAACATGATATATCCCCTATGAAAAGGTATATAGCAATGAAAGGATAAGATTACAAAGGGCAAGACCTATGATTCCTTAAATGCATGGATGTGACAAATAAAATCACACTATGCAATTGATTTCATTTGTTAAATACTAATGTAACAAGGGATGGAACACACACATGAGAAATAAATGAAAAGTAGAGATGAGAATAGGTGCAAGGGAAAACATGATTGTGCACATGCATAAAGCTAGGTTTCCCTAGATAGGTAGGAGAGTATATATAATGATTTACTCATGAGGGGGAAATGACATGATGCCTCTAATTTAAATATATCATACTAAAACCCTTATATGATGTGAAAAAGAGAAAACATGATATGAAATAGATCTTCTTTTGTTGAAATAAGTCTTTATATAGATATATCTATATATATATATATATATATATATATATCGGCCGATAAGTTGTTCGTCGACTATGTATCGGCTGATATGTTTACGTCTAATAATGTTATGCTTGAAACGTTGTCAGCCATAATTCGATCAGTTATAACTTTCTTAGCCATAACATGCTCGGCCGAGTATGTCTAGTTGGCTGCCTACTTGGCAGCCAATTCACATTTTTTCATAATTTTTTGAAACATTGATCTTTAATAGGGTATTTCTCCTATCAGAATGAATTTTCTACAAAAAATAAAAATACCCTTTTGTAGAGCTCTAAGTGGTGAATCCAAATATGTAATTTTTTTCATATTTTGATTAGTTTTAATATATGTTATTTTTAAAACAATGCAAGTAGGTTGTTAAAGTTAAAAAAGAGGCTAATTAGAAATTAAAAAAAATAGTAAAACATATTAAAAAAAAATTAAAAATATATGGTGCACTAGAGGAGAGAGTCCTCTTCAAAAGGGTATAATTTATTTTTTGAAAATCATTAAAAGAATAGACAATAGTTGATGTCCCATGAAAACTATCAAATTCTAAAAAGTTTGACTTTAAAACGTTATTACAAGAAAAATATACATCAAAATTTGATTTTTTTTTCATGCACTAGATAATGAAGTTACCTATTTGGAGAAAAAGAATTTAGGGAGAAATGAAGTTTTTTTAAATTTGTTTCTTGATGTCCCGTGAACGTCACGTTTTCCTAAAAAATTTAGCATTCCAAAATTTGTTCTTAAATTGATAGAAAAAACAATGAAATTTAAAAAAAAATCTAAAAAATTATAGGAATAAACTTCATCAAAAGTTCTACATTTCATTAGTTCACATCATTTTAAAATTTAAAACATAAAGACCACTTTTATGTGGTCAGAGTTCAAAATTTTTTTGTTGTTGGCCAATTCCTTTATAAAGTGTGACACAGGTTTGTGCTTTTACCCTTGATGATTTTGTCCATTGTAGGAAGAATGCATCCTAGGACAAGAATCGATTGTGGATTAAGATAAACTAAGTATTCACAGGGGAACCTAGGCTGCTAATTATGGAAAAGATGATCTATTGGTGAAAGATTTTTCATGAGAGCATTATGCTTTGATAGAATGTCAAGTGAGTGTATCATTTGTAGATCAGATGCAATCAAAAAGCTCATGGAAGTGGGACCATCCAAGTGGGTTGGATAGGTCCATTGCATGTACCTATGTGCTGGATACTTCCTTTGTATTCCAGACTTCCTACATACCTTATATCCTAGGATCAAGGCACATTACAATGCGGGTTCTAATGATATGTAGTTCTTGGAGACTTGGTGATGTAGGGATAGGGTTTGGTTCATGTAGATTAATGAGGTGAGGTTTAGATGATGTGGATGTCATTTTTTCAACTGTACCATGGTATAAAAACTACAATAAGTAGGGGATGATGTTGGTGTAGTAAAGAGTGTGACGTTTGTGCAAAACCATTAAAGGGACCAAGGTTATGGATGGATGAGAGGGTCAAATGAGTGATAGTGGTGACATGGAAAGGTGGGGATTAGACATTGGGAGATGAGAGATATTTTGGGAATGATGGACAATGGAAGCTCAGATTATGGGTTTTTTTTTAAGCTAAGACGATGGGATAAGTGGAGTAGACAGTGGGGGTAAAGATGGGAAAGTAGTTTGAACAATGGATCTGGGTTGAACCTAGACATGATGCCTGCAAGAAGGTTTTCATCATGGTACTTATTCAAAGTGCCACAAGAAGTGGTTTTCACCATAGCATGGATTATTTCACTTTACCATTTTTTTGTAATTTTTTAAAATTTTCAATTTTTTTTTGTATTTTCACCATAGTACGGACTAACTATGGAACCACTTCAAGTGAATGATGTTCATGGGCTCATCAAGTTTTTTCCTTCAAGGGTGGAGAGGTGATATGCTCCAAAGCCATACTTTACAGTGACAATGTAGGGTCCTAGCCAATTATGCTCAAATTTCTCTTTCTTTTCTCACTCAGATAAATTCCTTTAATTATCTTTCAGGACCAGATCTCCTACTGCAAACTCTCTAGCACATATCTTCTTGTTGTAGGATCTATGAAGCTGATTTTGGTATGCTTGGAGGTGATTAAGGGTGTTGAGGCGTCTCTCATCCAATAGCTCAAGCTCTTGGAGGCATGTAACCTGGTATTCTTCATCAGTGATGACATTATGCAAGAAGATGCATAATGAGGGCAATTCAATCCCTATTTGTAGGATAGCTTTGGTTCTCAAGACTAGGCAATATGGTGTACCTCCTATAGGTGTGCAGATGGTAGTGCAATAATCCCAAAGAGAGGGGTGGATGTGGAGGTGCTAATCATGACCAGTTTCATTGATAACTTTCTTGATGATTTTGAGCAAGGTTCTGTTAGTTGCCTCAGCTTGTCCATTACCTTGTGGGTAATATGGAGTGGACCAATGATGTTGGATGTGGAATTGTTCACAAAGGTCTCAAACATCATGGTTTTTGAAAGGATTACCATTGTCAGTAACAATGGCGGATGGGATACCATAATAATAGATGATATGATAGAGGATGAACTTAGCGATTTGGTTTCCTATGGTAAAAGTGAGAGGAATGGCTTCAACCCAATTAGTGAAGTATTCAGTGGTGGTGATGATGAATTTGTGTCCGTCAGAGGAGGATGGGTGTATTATTCCAATGAGATATAGGCCCCACTGAGAGAAAGGCCATGTTGTGGTGATAGGTTGCAATGCCTAAGAGGGAACATGAATGAGATCTCCATGCTACGGATAGGGCTTACACTTCTTCATGTACTCACATGCATCATGTTCCATAGTAGGCCAATAATATCCAGTACACAAAAGCTTCTTAGCTAGGACAATTCCACTTATGTGTAGTCCACAAATACCTACGTGGACTTCATGTAAGGCAAGAGAAGCTTCTTCTATGTTTAAGCATCAAAGAAGAGTCCCATCAAAGCTTTGGTGATAGAGGGTGTTGGCAAGGATAGTGTAGCGAGCGACTTGGTGAATGAGGGACCTTCGATGTTTACAGGTGGATTCAGGAAGGAAAGTTTGATGTTGGAGGTAGGTGTAGATGTCATGCTATGAGGGATTTCCAAACCAACAATCTCACACATGAATTCTAACTTAGCAACACGATATGCTGGCATTAGGAGCTGTTCCATAAGAAACTCACATTGATGGTTGTCATGAGGCATATCTAGAAGAGAACCGATAGTAGCCATGGCATCAGCTACCTTGTTGTGAAGGCAAGGTACCTGCTCAAACTATATGTAGGTGAAGAACAGTTTATATTCATCAACCATTTGCTTATAGGGCACTAGCTTATCATCCATTTTGAGAAATTTGTCATTCACTTATTTAATGATCAATTGGGAGTCTCCATAGACTTGTAGCTACAAGATATTCCATTGTACTACTATTTTGATACCAATAATCTAAGATTCATATTTGGCTACATTTTTTGTACATGGGAAAGCAAGTCTGTAAGCTTTGGGGATATATTCGCCTTGCAGGGTCACCAATAATATTCCTGCTGCTGAACCGTGATTGGTGAAGGATCCATCAAAGCATAGTTTCTAATGTGTTGATTTTGTCATGGTTAGGATGGACTCATCTAGAAAGTAAACAGATAACAGCTAATAATCTGTGAGGGGTGCTTCGGCCAGCTAATCTACTACAACTTGTCCTTTAATTGCTTTTCTGTCAACATACTCAATATCAAATTCACTCAACAACATGACCCATTTTTCAGTTCTTCGTATGAGTGAAGCCCTTGAAAGAAGGTACTTGAGAGTATTGACTTTAGAGATGTACTTAATGTTGGAATTAGTTAAGACAACTGAGAGGAGGTGGTGAATCAATTATCCTATAATTTTAACATTTTATGACTTTAATCTTCTTTCCTAACATACAAATAGATTAATGATGTAAATATTAAAGAATGAATCAATAACACATGAGAAGAAAAGAAATGAACACACTTGACACCAAGATTTTTAATGTGAAAACCTGGTTAAGGAAAAACTACAGTGGGGGTTAACCCACAAGAATCATACCCTGTTAAAAGTACTTGAAATAAATGGGAAGGCACTTACCTTCGGGCGTACTGCCCAGAGTTCACTGCTCAAAGAAGCTGACTACCTACAGGAATTTATGTTAAGTACAGAAAGATTTAATTGAGAAATAGTATTTTCATCATGCCTAGTTTAGTCTCATTGAAGGCTCATAAAAACTTCTGCTCTACCCTAAAACACTTCTTTACTATCTCTTCATCCTTTATTGCTCTTGTTCTTCTGCTCCTCTTCTCTGCTATGCCACTAATCCTTATAATTTTATCATTCTTACGCAAGGATGATTTTCAACAACTCAAATATATGCCTTTATATGCTTCATCAACCTTGGAATAAACATCAAGGTCAGCACTACAAGCATCAGACTTAATGTGACTCACTAAGTTATTGGCCAAACATAATTGGGACTCAAATCTTCCTTGATCAACATACCACTCTCCATATAATTTCTCTTAGATCATCTGCAACATGTTTGAATCATCCAATCGTCCAAGACTAGGAAGAACAACAACAACAAGGAAGAAATCTTCAACAATGAGCTCAATCTTCAATGCAGATCTCCAACACAATAGGCACATGATCTAGAGACTTCCACAAACACATTGAATTTAGTAATAACATCCACACTACTCCAAATCAACATAATCACTTGCATCTTCATCTGGTACCTTAAGAACACTATCTGCCATGACTGTTACACTAGAAAGATTGCTTGCAGACTTCTAAACCATGAACTACTTGAGTTGATGACAGACACTAACTTCCCAAACATGTCTCTAGATCCGCAGATCATAGTGTTTCATTTGCAGAGTAATCTAGACCAATTTCCTGTCACTTTGTCTCTTCTAAACACTGCAAAACTTGGTTCTACTCAGATTTCCATAACTTCTTTAAATCTTTATGTGGACCTCTCAAATCTTAACTGGAGGTACCTCAGACAATCCTCTACATAGCCATATGGTCCACATACAATGATCTTCATTAATTTTCTCAAAATCCTCAACATTTGAGTCTTCTAAATAGGCAACAAAATAGAATACAGTTGACACAAATGACAACAAGGATATGTTGACATCAATGACAACATTGATTAGGCACATATTTGCAACAATCTCCCCCTTTGTCATTGATGGCAACATAAGATGTGAAAAACTAATTCAACCATCAAGACAAGAACTTCTCCCCCTTTCTCTTATCACTACTGCAACTACTTTCTTCACTGCTCCCCCTTTCATCAGCAACTAGTTTTTCACATGACTTCTCTCCCCCTTTGACATCAATGGCAAAGGGCACATATTTGCAGTCTTTCCTCCCCATTTTTGTTTTAGACTAATTTCCAAAATTTACATACTAACTACTCCCCCTGAGTAGTATCTCCTTAACATCAATCCAGATCACAAGATATGACTATGAATTCCATCGAACGGATGCACCCTAGTGCATCTTAGTTCTAATCAGGAGGGGTAATAACCCCTAACTTCTCTCTGAGGTACTCAAAAGTTTCTTTGGGTAGAGGCTTAGTGAAAATATCTGTAATTTGTTCCTTTGAAGAAAAAAACTCCAATCTAACTTCATTCTCATTAACCTTCTCTCTCAAGAAGTGAAACTTGATTGATATATGCTTTGTCTTTGAATGCAACACTGGATTGTTTGAGATGTTTATTACACTTGAATTATAACAAAAGATTGTAATAGGCTCCTCAAACACAATTCTGATGTCTTTCAACATTTGCTTCATCCACAGAACTTGAGTACAATTGTTTGATACTGCTATATACTCTACCTCTACAGTAGACAGAGATATTCCCTCTTACTTTTTGCTCATCCAAGAAACCAATCTCCTTCCCAAAAAGAAGGTGCCACCACTAGTACTTTTTCTTTCATCCACATCTCCTGCCCAATCAACATCTATGTATGCATGAAGAGTGAAGTTATTATCCTTTGGATACCATAAGGCATAATCAAGTGTCCCTTTGAGATATCTAAAAATTCTTTTGACTGCTACAACATGGGATTCTCTAGGATCAACTTGAAATCTAGCAACAAGTCCAACTGCATTCATGATATCAGGTATGGTCTGAGTCAGATAGAGCAGTCCTCTAATCATTGATCTATAACTTTTCTGATTTAGCTTAGGGGAGTCATCATCTTTACTCAACTTGCATCTAGTTACCATGGGTGTACCCACTGGCTTTGAATCTTCCATTCCAAACTTGTTCAACAATTCTCTCATATACTTAGATTGAGATATGAAGACACCTTTAACTGACTAAATGATTTGCAAACCTAAGAAGAAATTCATTTCACTAAACAAGGACATCTCAAATTCACTCTACATTTGATCAGTAAATGTTTTGCACATACTCTCATTTCCACCAAAAATGATATCATCAACAAATACCTCAACAATCAGAATGTGCTCATGATTAATCTTGAAGTAATGATTACTATTAGCAGTGCTTTTACTATATCCTAGCTTTACCAAATACTTATCTAATCTTGCATACTAGGCTCTTGGGGCTTGTTTGAGTCCATACAATGCTTTCCTCAACCTGCAGACCATATCTCTCTAATTAGATGACTGAAACCCTTCTAGTTGCTCAATGTAGACTTCTTCCAATTTTCCATTCAAGAATGCTGACTTGACATCTATCTGATAGACCTTGAAATCTTTATAAGTAGAAAATGCAAGAAATAATTTAACTACCTCTATTCTTACCACCGGAGCAAAAGTTTCTTCAAAATCAATTCCTTCCACTTGAGAATATTCTTTGCATACCAGCCTTGCTTTGTTTCTTACAACTTCACCATCTCTTAAGTTTATTTCAGAAGACACATTTAGTTCCAATCACATTTTTGTCTTTAGGTCTAGGAACAAGATCCCAAGTGTGATTCTTTTCAATTTGCATTAATTCTTCTTCCATGGCTTTTACCCAATTTTTATCATTGCAAGCTTCACTTACTAATTTTGGTTCAATCTTTGAAATCAAACAAATCTCGTCTTGATCTTCAAAAATTCTTCTCCTAGTTAAAACATCGTTATTTCTATCTCCTATTATCTGATCTTTAGGATGATTCAGTCTTACATACCTAAGAGTTTTGGGATTTTCTTGAACCTCTATTTCTTGAGCTTGTTCCTCAACATCTGCACTATCCTCTTGAGTCACAGGATTTTCCAGATCAATCTAGATCTGAGTCTAGGTTTGAACTTACTTTCCTTGACTTTGACTTTCATCTTGATCATCTGAATCATATCTGTAAGACCTGGAATGTCCTTCTTTGCTATCATCAACTCTAACATTAGCACTTTCAACAATCTTTTCCAATCTCTTGTTAAAGCTCCAGTATGCCTTGCTTTGAGTAGAGTAACCCATAAATATTCCTTCATCACTTGTTGAATCAAACTTCCCTAGATCCTCATCTCTTTTGATATAGCACTTACTACCAAGAACTCTGAAATATTTCATATTAGGAGGATGACCAAACCATAATTCATAAGGTGTCATACTAGAATTGCCTTTGATCTATACCCGATTAAGAGTATAGACAACAGTACTCACAGCTTCTCTCCAATAGACTTGTGGAACATTTGCTTCCATCATCATGGTCTTAGTAGCTTCTTGAATGGTCTAGTTCTTTCTTTCTAGAACTCCATTCTGCTAAGGAGGCCTAGGAGAAGATAACTGTCTTTTTATTCCATGCTTTTCATAGAATGTATCAAACTCACTGGAGGTAAACTCTCCACATCTGTCAGATCTTAGACACTTTATTTTCTCACCAATCTCATTTTCAACCATAACCTTGAACACTTTGAACTTGTCAAGAGCTTTTGATTTTTCTTTCAAGAAGGTTACCCACATCCTTCGGGATTAATCATCAATTAGCAACATAAAATATATGTCTCCTTGCAAACTCCTAATTCTAGCAGGACCACATAGACCAGTATGCACATTTTCCAGTTGTCCTCTTGAAAATTATTCTTTACTCTTGAATGAAGCTTTGTTTTGTTTACCCAATTGACATTCTCTACACATGCTATTAGCAGTTTTCACAAGTTTTGGTAGATCTTTGACAGCCTGAGTAGAACTTATCTTGACAATGTTATCAAAATTCACATGAGACATTCTCTTATGCCATAACCAACTCTGATCAATTTGAGAAATCAAACAACTTTTGCTAGACCTACTTCAATGAAAGATGTTACCTCTAGTCTGAGTACTAGATGCAATTTTAGTTTCAGAGCTTTCTAAGATTCTGCATTTTCTATCCTTGAATCGAAGATCATAACCCTTGTCAACTAACTATCCAACACTAAGAAGATTATGTTTCAATCCTTCCACATACAGAACATCATTAGTGTTATTCTAACCATCAAAGGAGATGGATCCTCTACCATGGATTGTACTAGCTGAGTTGTCTCCAAATTTCATAATTCCACCTTCATATTTTTCAAAGCTTACAAACTTACTTTTATCACCAATCATATGATGAGAAAATCAACTATCAATTACCCATTGATTTTTTTCTACAACCTGAGCACCCAAGGCACTTTCCACATTTGTACAACTAGCATATTCAGTAGGCACCGGATCTTCTTCTTTGATAGCAATGAAAACCCAATCACTTTCAGTGGAATCTCCATGATCAAATTCATCATATGTGACTCCTTCACTACCTTCTTGGGCATAGTAGCATTTCTTTTGAACTCTAAGTCTATTATGGTTTGGCTTTGAACCCCTTTGCGGACATCTTGAGGCAAAATGACCAATCTTATTACATGTAAAACATTTGAATGGAAATTTTCCTTCATACTTACTAGACCCTCTTGGTAATCTTTTGGCAAAAAGGGCTTCAATTTCATCAAACTCAGTTTCATCATCTGCAAGATCCTTTCTTGTCTTGTCGAACTTGTTTGATCTTTTTGAAGAGCTTTTACTCAGATCATACCTTTGTTTTCCATGAATACTACCTTTAAATGTAGATTCAGACTTAGGAAGAGAATCACCAAACTCAGTCATTTCAAATGCGAAAAGCTTACCAACCAACTGATCCCTTGTAACAGTTGTCATAGTCCTGATCTCTTCAATGGAAGCAACTTTATGCTTTTATGCTAGAGGTAACGATCTAAGCACTTTCACAACAATCTTTGATTCATGCAATACTCCACCAACACTCCTGATATCGGTCATAAGTTCATTTACCTTTTGCATGTATGAAGTAATGTTTTCATCTTCACTCGTCATCAACCTTTGTATTTTCCCTTCAGGCTCTATAGCTTGGCACATTTGACATGTTTATCACCTTCATACAAAGTTTCCAACTTATTCCAGATTTCATGAGCAGTTTTGAATTCTTAGAATTTGTCATTTTTGTATCATTCAAGGCACTCAACAATGCTTCTTTAGCTCGAGTATTGTATTCATCTTCCTTGAGTTCGTCTAGAGTTGTAGGACCATTCTTTAGAATCTTATACCCATTCTTAGTTATCAACCAAAATGCATCACCCATACATTCCAAATGACATAGCATGCACACCTTCCAAAGCGAGTAATTTATTCCATCAAATCTTGGACTTTCCTTCTTGTAAGTTGACATCTTGGATCTCCTCAAGTGGTCAAGCTTCTTTTAAAGGAACTGACTCTGAGAGGGGTGGTGAATTAGTTATCCCACAATTTTAACATTTTTTTACTTTAATCTTCTTTCATAACTTACAAATAGATTAATGATGTAAATATTAAAGCATGAATCAATAAGACATGAGCAGCAATGAAATCAACACACTTGACACCAAGATTTTTAACATGGAAACCCAGTTAAGGGAAAACCATGGTGGGGGTTAACCCAAAAGATTCATACCTTGTTAAAAGTACTTGAAAGAAATGGGAAGGCACTTGCCTTCTGGCACACTATCTAGAGGTCACTACTCAAAGAGACTCGCTGCCTACAAGAATTTATGTTAAGTATAAAAAGATTTAACTGAGAAATAACATTTTATTGATGCCTAGTTTAGTCTCATTGAAGGCTCATAAAAACTTCTGCTCTGCCCCAAAACACTTCTTCACTATCTCTTCATCCTTTATTGCTCTTGTTCTTCTGCTCCTCCTCTTCTCTTCTTTTCCACTAATCATTTCTTAGAATTTTATCATTTTCACACTAGGATGATTTTCAACAACTCAACTACATGCCTTTATATGCTTCATCAACCTTTGAATAAACATCAAGGTCAGCACTACAAGCATTTGACTTAATGTGACTCACTAAGCTGCCAGCCAAAAATAACTAGGACTCAAACCTTCCTTGATCAACACGCCACACTCCATAGAATTTCTTTTAGATCATTCGCAACACACTTGAATCATCCAGTTGGCCAAGACTGTGAAGAATAACAACACCAAGGAATAAATATTCAACAACAAGCTCAATCTTCAATGCAGACCTCCAACATTGCTGGCACATGATCCAAAGAATTCCACAAGCACATTGAATTTTGTAATAGCATCTACACTACTCCAAGTCAATAGAATCACTTGCATCTTCATCTAGTACCTTAAGAACATTATCTGCCATGATTGTCACACTAGAAAGATTGCTTGTGGACTTCCAAACCACAAACCACTTGAGTTGATGACACAAACTAACTTCCCAAATATGTCTCTAGATCCACAGATCATAGTGTTTCATTTACCAAGCAATCTAGACCAATTTCCTTTCACTCTGTCTCTTTTGAACACTGCAAAACCCAATTCTACTCAGTTGGCCATAACTTCTTTAAATATTTATGCAGACCTCTCAAATCTTAATTCGAGCTACCTTAGACAATCCTCTACATAGTCATATGGTCCACATACATTGATCTTCATTAATTTTCTGAATATCCTCAACATTTTAGTCTTCTAAATAGGCAACAAAATAGAATGCAGTTCACACCAATGACAACAAGGATATGTTGACATCAATGACAACACCGATTAGGCACATATTTGCAACACTTAATAGAGTTACTTAACATATAGTGTCATAACTTCTGAGAATATAAGATGATAGTTAAACATGCATGTTCCATGGGTGTATAGTTAAGCTCCTATCTGACTAGAGTTCTACTAATTTAGTATATAGCCCTTTCATGGTCGGTATCATCCTATTGTGCTAAGAGTGCCCCTAGTACTACTGCAGTTACCGATATATATAATAATAGGGATTTTCTAGGGATAAGTGCCATTAGGACTGGTGGTGAAGATAGATACTCCTTGATGCGGTCGAATGCCTGTTGACAATTTTTGTCCCATTTAAAGTGCACATATTTGTGAGGCAAATGGGCGAAGGTATGACATTTATCTTTGAGTTGAGCAATGAACCTTTGTATAGCCTATAGTTTTCCATGGAGACTTCAGAGATACTTAAGCATCTTTGGAGGAGGCATTTCAGTTATGGTTGTGACCTTAGCAAGGTCCACCTCAATGCCTCTGTGGGAGATAATGAACCCCAAGATTTTGCTTGTGTTGCACCGAAGACACATTTCTTGGGGTTGAGATTAAGTTTGTACTCTCTGAGCTGTGCAAAGATTTGTCTTAAGATCTTAGGATGTTCTTCCCTTTGTCTTCACTTCCCCAGGAGATCGTCCACATGATCTTCCATTATCTTGCATATCATGTCATGGAAGATGGTAGTCATTACATGTTGATAAGTTGCCCCCATGTTCTTTAGTCCAAAGGGCATGACCTGCCAACAATATGTGCCCCAAGGACAGGTAAAAGCAGTTTTGTGTTGATCTTCAGGGGTGATTCTAATTTGATTATATCGAAAGAAGTCATCCACGAGGGAAAGCATCTCATGTCTTATTGTCAGATCTACAATCATGTCAATGTTTGGGGAGTGGAAAATCATCTTTCAGACATGCCTTGAGAAGATCTTAGAAGTCTGTACAACAATGGATGCCTCCAGGTTTCTTATCCATTGGAACAATGTTAGAGATGTATTCTAGATAGTCAATCAGGTGGGTAAAACCTACATCTAATATATTTTGTAGCTCTTCTTTGACGAGTAAGGTAACTTGTGGGTGCATCTTGTGGAGCTTCTGCTTAACAGGTTTTGTGTCAGGATGTACCATGAGATAATGAACAACCAAAGATGGATCCAATCCTAGCATGTCAGCATAGGACCAAGTGAACACATCAGGTACTTCATGAAGCACTATGGAGATGTTGGATTTTTCTTCTGTGTCGAGACTTTTTGCTAGATGTGTGAGCTTAGGCAATTCTTGCGTGTCGAGGTTGATTTGTTCTGTGGCTTCAATCATAATGTTGGAACACTTTTTCTAGTGAGATGGTATTGGGGGAAGATTGAGATCCTTATATTCTAGTGCCTTAGAGAGGTTTTTACTAGGAGATATGTCTTTATTTTTCTCTTTTGTGTCTGAAAGTACCTCAGAGAGGTTTTCAGTAGGGGACAATTTTCTATTTTTTGATTTTTTCTTTTTTGGACTAAGGATCTCCTCTTCCCCAAAATAGGCATCAGCGTGCAAGCATATGTCATATTGTGAGGTGTCATGGAGTTCCAGGAATACGAAGAGGGCCTCATCATGTGGGAATACATCGAGAGGTGGGGGTCCTTAACAATCCCAAGCAATGAGTTTAGGATGAATAAAGGGGAGGTCAATAATGAAGATGGTGTTGTCAGGGAAGATGCAAGAAAGATCAAGGTCTTCGTATGAAGCTATGATCATACTCAGAGTTATGTTTTCAACACTAGAAGAGGATTTTGTTACTTCTACTAAGGTTTTAGCGTATCCAAAAATTGTCACAGTCAGTGGAGCATATCCTAAACTGAAATATTGAGCATATTTTTTGGGAGATGTAGGATCAACCTGGAGGGGTTCTGTAACACCTTGCTAATTGGCACCAAGTCTTGTTCCACATTAAGGCATTTTGGTACAAATTTGAAATGGTACAGGATATTTTTCTGTGAAGTAGTTTATATTGACAGGTGCTGGGGTGGTTTCATCATGGTAGAGCCAATCACTTAGAGCTTTTTCATTGACTTCTTCTACTCTAGAGGCTTGTGCTTGTACAAAGGGAATTTTATCATTGATCCTATGTTGTTGTTCTTTTTCCCTTTTTTGAAGATGATGACAATGGGAGTAGGGGCACAATAGTAACTATCCCATGTGGAAGGCATTGTGAGTCTCATACTCGCCACACACTTTGTCTATGATCTTAACCTTTTGAGGTGTATGGGTGGAGGATGAGGTGGAAGCTTACAAGGAATCGATGGTGACTTGTGCAGTAGATGATGACATAGATGGAGTGGATAAGGGTTCTTTGACATGGTCCCCATAGGTGCTTGGACAATGGAATTGTTGATCATAGACAACCTCTAAGGCCTTGCAATACTCAAAGGGTTGTGGGTCGGCAAATATAGTGACTTCCACACTGTTATGAGGGAAATTGAGGCATTAATGGTAGGTGGATGGAACAACTTGCATTGCATGCAACCATGGTCGGCCTAGGAGGAGATTATATGGAAGGTCAAGATCAATCACATGACATAGAGTGGGCTTAACTTGATAAGGAGGCATATAGTTCCTTTAGATTCTCTCTCCATGTTTTCATATGCCTCTATGGAGATAACCAAAGATTCCAAGTCAGTCATTGAATACCTGAGCAATTTTATGAATTTTAATGTACATATGTTCAGGATGGATCCATTATCCAAGAGGACCCTCTTGATTTTATGGTTGGAAATTAGGAATTCAATGTGGAGTGCTTTGTTATGTGTGGGATTGATAGGTGGCATGTCGGCATGACTAAAGGTGAGGTGGTAGGATGAGGATAGTTGAGCGACAAGGTTTTGCAATTGAGCAGGAGGTATGTTGGTGGGAACATGAGATTCTTGGAGGATCTTATCAAGAATTTCATGGTGGATGGAGTATGTACTAAGGAGTTCCAAGATAGATATTTGCGTGGGGATTTTCCCAAGATGATCAAGGAGGTTGTATTTAGAAGTGGTAGTAGTGGAGGATGGGGATGGTCCCTTTTATGGTTATACGCCCACGACAGCTAGTAACAACACATTCAAAGGTGGTATTTTTGAGTTTGATGGTGGCGACACAAGTAGAATCAAAATCAATTCTACCCACTATATTATCGTAGGGAGGGAGAACGTTGTTGTAGTTGATGTTGATGACTTGGTTGTTAGGATTAGCATTGGAGGAGGATTGTTTGGATGCAGTTTGATTATTGTTGTGGTGGGGAAGAGGGTCTTAGTAGATGCCTAGGCCATCATTGGGTGACATATTGTTGTGATCTTCCATTTGGAATCCACTGCAATCAATGAGGTCTTGGACATAGTTTTTCAATTTCATGCATTTGCTTGTGGCGTGGCCCTTTATGTGATGATAGTCACAATATTCATATTCTTTGTACCATGCGGATTCAGGTTGGTTTTCCTCAAATGGTTTCATTGTGGGGAACTCAACCATTTTGGCTTGGACTAACTTTTGAAATACCACCTCGAGTGGTTCATCCAAGGGAGTATATTTAAGTTGTGGATTGTTAGGGGAATTCAGCTTTGGAGAAGTAGATGGGATTGATACATTATTTGAAACATTTTGGACTACTTTCATTTACTTTGGTTTAGGAGTGGCAATTTGAATGAACTTGGAATTGGTAGCACCATCTCCTACAGTTTTCTTGTTTTTAGCCCAAATTTTAGGTTTGTCGTTGGATGTTTTATCATTGGCATTCTTAGTGTTGTAGAGCTTCTGGTAGTACTGTGTATTGCTTTATAATGTTTGGCATTCTTGTTGTAGATTTTCACTAAACCCTTCACGATAAGACCTTTTTCAATAGTGACCACCTTTTCTATAATTTCATCAAAGATTGATGCACAATGTACTTTCAAGTGGAAGGCCATCTCTTGGTTGAGATTTTGGATGAAAATACAAACAAGTTGTTTCTCATGGGTTGTCCAAGGTAGCCTACCAGCAAGGGCTCTCCATATTTGTAGATAAGTGGTGAAACTCTCACCACTTCATTGTTTGGTGTTGCAAAGGTCTAACAAAATAATCTAATGCTCGACATTGTATGAGAAGTGAGTGACAAATTTCTCTGAAAGATTAGAGAAAGTGGATATGGAGCCATAAGGCAAGTGCATGAATGATTCTAGGGCTTGTCCTCCTAGGCTTTGTGGAGAAAGATGAAGGAGGAATTGGTCATCATAGGTGACTTCTTGGCATGCCATGAAGATCTCCTCGATGTGGTCATGAGGGTCTTCTTTCCCTTTGTATTTATCAAATTTTGGCATTTCAAAGTGTTGAGGAAAAGGTGTGATGGCAATGCTTCTATCAAATAGGTAGGGACGTAAGTCTTCAAACTTATAATGGTTCTTTTGCATCCATATTTGGATGTTTTTAAGTGCATTTTTTATCTCTTACCACTCTTGATCGAAAGGGTTAGCAAGATGTGGTTGCGATGCATGTTGAAGTAGAGGTTGTTGTGATGATGATTGTTGATCTTGGGGATGGACATATTGTTGTTGTTGAGGATGGATGTACTATTGTTGTTGTTGTTGGGGATAGATGTATTGTTGTTGTTGTGTGTGTGGTGGAAGGTCTATAGTTTGCAAATAAACATGGGACCCATAGGTTTGTTATTGTGGGATGACTTGTTGATTTTGGGGTGGTGGTTGTTGTTGGGTGCCCTAAGGAGGTTGCATCAATGATCCATGGTGGGGTTGTTGATGCATGGAATAATGATATGTGTGTGTGGCATTGGCATACATTGTCAATGGTTTTTGTGTTTGGTTAAGTGGATTCACAATGGGTGTTTGAGTTGTGTGTGGTGCTACCATTTGCATGATGATCAATCTTGGTGGAATGTTTAGTGGAGAGAGAGGTTTTTGTACAATTGTGGGGTCTTCTTGTAGATTGTTTGGGGGAGGTGGTATGGTGGTGATGTTGACATTAGAAGGTACCTAGGAAATGGGCACATCGGAGGGTAGCATGTCATAAGGCAACTTGACGGGGGGATTGAATACTTGTGGTTGGGAAACATTTCTATCCCTCATGTTTTTTTCCCAAGGCATGGACAGTGGTGGTGTTGGAAGTAAAACTAGCCCATGGGTTGTCGTAAATGGGTTCATTAGGATTAGGGACACGTCCCCATGGTTGATCATAGATAGGTGATGGTGGCTTGTCATGGAATATGGTTTTGAGTTTATCATGGTCATATGAATGTGGAAGGAACGCACCATGTTCAATGAGACATTGAATAAATTCATCCTTATGGTTGTTAGTGAATTGGACAAACTTGTCGTGTAACCCCTTTTCATTAAAAAAATTGAAAAAGGTGGGGGAATAGGTGTTATGAGGATGAGTGGATGCTTCACCGATTTTGGGTTGGTTGACATATTCCTCTGTGTTTCTCATGGTAGAGCCATTAGGAAAGAGGGGTTGGTAATGAGCATCCATTTTCTTACATTGTGATCACGTGATGGGAGGCATAAAAGGTGAATTTGGGTTGGATTTGGATGAGAAGGTACCAATGATGATGAGTGGGGTTTGAATCTAAGTTTATAATCTTGATCAAAATGATTGAAGATCAAGTACTAATCCTATATTCTTAGGGTGGACAAAGAGACTAAGAAAAAAGATGATGGGATTATTTTACTTGGGGTAGACAAGACACACCAAGCAAGATGTGATTTATTGAAGTCCACTAACTTAGGAGTTGTCTAAGTTCCTAAGTCAATTTATCCAAGGGGATCGATGGTTCGTAGTTTATACTAAACTTAAAAGTTTCAAGCTTAATATGAACAAAAGGATAACTTTGATCTAGAGTCTAACCTTAGGATTTGGATGCGATTTGGATTGATTTATTGATTGGGATTGATTTGGATGATGAAATGGTTGGTTTCAATTGATTTAAGGGTAATGATCAATTATGGATTTATTGAGCATGATAAGATCATTTTAGGATGGTAGAATTGAATACGTCTAGTGATGTATGACAAACAATGTTTTAGCTAATGATGACATAGGACCAATTATGGATGATGTGGGGAATTTGGATGATGAGGATAATGACCAATGATTTGGGTGGATCACAAGCTAAGAGTGATCAATGGACAACGACATGGATTGAGATGGCATGTAATGTTGAAGGATGACTTGGAACGGGGATTGTTGGAAACCACAAGCACAAAAATTTGACTTTATGATGAGTTTTGGACTGGGTGCTGATTCAGGGAGCTATGCTCTGATACAGAGGACTAGGCGTTAATTTGTAGAAATTAGGGATTGATGTAGGACAATGATTGTTTTATGTGGTTTTCAAGGTAGTGAGTTAGATTTTTGGCAAATTTTGGACTTTCAATGTGAAGTTTTTGAACTTTGGAGGTTAAATGATGGATTTGGGAAGTTCAAATGTTTCAATGGTTCATTTTTTTTAATAGTATTTGGATTATGTCAATGAGAGTTTTCCTTGGCAATCAATACAAACATTCCAAACAAGAGCGTACAATGGCCAATGGTTTTGTTGTGAAAATGTGTAAATTTCTCAAGCACTTGTATAACCTAAGATGAGGAAGGGATAATACTTGTTGAATTCTCACTTGGATTTCTCTAGCCACACTTACCCAAAGCAGATAACTTAGAATCTTGGTGACACTCACTCCCCCTTACATAGAACTCACTTCTCAGGTACACCAAGCATTAAATTTCTAAAGAACCAAAGATTTCATGAAATTTGTTATCTCTACTTTGAATTGTGAGAGTGTGGGATAGCTTTAGAGGTCTATCTTTTGACCCCCTATGCCAACAAGTAAAAGGCTTTTGGTCTCTAAAACAAATGGTGTTTAGTGGGGGAATATTTGGGGGATTGGCATGTTACAAGCATCCGGTAAACCACTTAAGGTTTTAAATAGCTCTAGTAGGAGTTTCATATATACTAGGTATGACTTCCTTTCAAGCTAGCACCATATGGCAAGTACTAATACCAATTCAGACTTGGCTTTCACCTTATCCTAATTTATATAGCGGACCAAATGAAAGTACCTCTTGTGGTCGCCAATGAGTTCTCCTTGTGGATGTGATAGCTAAGAGCTTAAATTCATGCACTTGATAACTAGAGCCTTGTTTATGATAGCAGGACAAGGCTGAACCATATTATATTATAGAGTTATGATAATAATTAAGGCCAAACCATATTATGATGAAGACTGCTTTAGTCTTGATGGGAAAACTCTCTTTGAAACTATTGTTCTTAACATTAAAACTATCACCTCTAAGGAAAAGATGCAAAACATTGACTGCATGTAAGTATACCTTTGTGAATGTAATGTGCTTTGATATTATAATGTTTTCTCATGGTAACCAAAAGGCTATTGTGGAGATGATGTTGTCTTTTGACTCCTATGGGTTTGAGTCATTTCTTTTTAAGGAAAAGTTATTCACATGATGTCCTTTTACAAAATTAGAACATTGTCACCATATATCATGTTATGTAATAGTACATGAATGGCTAAGTTTCTTCATTAAGAATTTGGAATTAAGGTCTCTTGAGAAAGAACTTAGTTAAAGGAAATTGACTCTATGAGTGTTTACAAGTTCACCCATTGACATTATGACCTAAATGTCAACCCTGAAATGAGGTAAGCAAAGTAAACACCAAGCTAGTATGGTTAAGTGTGGAGAGCATGATTGAATATTTTTATGCTACAAAAAAATGTGGGAAAAACTAATGTGGAGTCACTAGTTCCCAGTTGCTTAAGCAACGAGAACCTTAAGAATGGGTTATCAAGCCAGAAGCTAAATGTCCAAGGAATGTACTAAGACATTTTGAATTTAACTATTCTAGACTGAGAAGGGTTGAAATATGTTTACTGTAGGACATGACAACTTATAAGTCGAGTCAAGGTGGTGTACATATGACAATGTTCATTATGTAATTTTTATGTATGTAAATCTTTGGCCAAAGTAATGCATCCATCTTTGCATGCATTGCCAATCCATAGTGCTCCAGATGTCATAATGTCTCCAGTAGTGTCATACATAGTTAGAGTGGATCTATAATTCTTTGACCTAGAGGCATTATCAAAGACACAACACCAGATACTCAAATGGCTAACCTAATGGTTCCTTATATCTATACATTCCATGAAGGGTAGGGTCACTTCCAGGTAGGAATTTGTGTGGGGGACCTCCAATCTATGGTTGGAGGAAAAGCACCTAGATGATGCTCTCCTTCCCAAGCATGAGACAAGTTGGGGCTAATGAAGATAGATGTCATATGTTCTAGATACAATGTTATTCAATTTATGACTTGATAATCAGTTAATATGTATAGTTTGATATTTGATTCCATGAGCAAAGATTTGTACATGCATAGTGAAGGTCATTAACTAATGAGATGTAAATGGATATTGTAATTCTAAGTTTTGTTATATTCCAGTTTCGAATAACATGCTTAATTATTGAGATGATAATGATTTATTCTTGTTAACTTTGATTTGAGTAATCATGATGTATTCCAATTCTTGTTTAAGATGAATACTTGTGTTAATTATTGAGCATTATGGAATGTGATTTTACAAATGAACCTAACAGCATCTACAATGTTTTGTATTGAAGATGCAAAATGTATCAGGTGAGGTGGCATGCATGCTTCATTTAAAATTGCATTGATTTTTTCTCCAAAGGATCTGATATTGTCATTAATTCAAGCTTGCAGTTGAGCCTCATCTAATCTAAGTGGGGCTGGAGGTGGGGGTTCTTGAGGTGGAGATGGAGACAGAGGGTGTTGAGGTGAAGGGGGTAGAGGTGGCACATTGAAAAAATCCTCAAGATCAAAATTAATAGCCATGATATAAAAACTGTGAACATGCATATATATAAATATGAAAACATGTACAAAATTAACTTTCAAGAATCTATATATAAATTATAAATAAACATATTAAAAACTAGATATTATACATGTTAAAAAATTACAACAAATATTTAAATTAAATGTACATGACTACATTTAAAAGAAAAATTCGGATACATACACATACATACATAATTCAACTTGAGTATACATACCAACTTCAAAATATAAGATCTAGCTATGTAATTTTAATACATGTAGATATTAAATAATAAACTAAAAACATACACAGAAAAGGTAAATTTCTAATGAAATATGCAAGGCTCATTTATGTCTAAGGCATGTAAAATTTTGTGGCTTGATGTACTTTAAAGTGTTTACAAGGAATATTGAAGTTTCCCCTTGAATTGTATTTTATTAAATTCCCTTAATCCACTTGTCATGTTTCCTAGGTCCACAAACCATGCTAATGGAATGATTTTTTCCTATGTTGACCAAGTTTAATATATATATCTTTAACAAGTTTGTAAAAAATTGAAGCATCTAACATTATACAAATTGATCAGATGTGAATGATCAATTTGACTATTATTAGTGGCTTAATTGGATTAACGAGTAGATTTGAAGTTGTACCATCTACATTCTCTTAGGACGCACCTTAAGCAATTTTCATAAATCCCCTTAATGCATGTCATCGTTCCTAGGTCCATAAGCCATGTGCTAATGGAATGATATTGTCCTAAGTTGATCAAGTTTAATATATAGGTCTTTAACAAGTTTGTAAAAACAAGAATCAGCTAACATTAGTGGCTTAATGGGATTAATGATCAAGTGTGAATGATCAATTTGACTATTGTTAGTGGCTTAAGGGGATTAATGAGTAGATTTCAAGTTGTACCATCTACATCTTCTTAGGATGGTCCTTAAGCAATTTTCTTAAATACCCTTAATCCATATCATCTTTCCTAGGTCCATAAACCATGCTATGGAACATGATTTTGTCCTAAGCGATTTTCTTAAATCTTCTTAATCTATGGCATCAAGAGGCTACATTTATATGGATCCATGTATAAGGGGAAAGTAAGTATATGGATCCATGTGGAAGGGGAAAATGTCAAAGTTATTATTGTATACGTTACACTCCATAATCAATGTTATTGTAAAATTTAACACCCCTAAACCATCTTCACAATGCTCGTATTGGATGATAAAACTATGACTATAAAACTATGCTTGTGATTATGATGATAATGAAATTTATTTTGTGGTTTTTATAAAGAGAATGGAACTTCATATAAAATATTTATGTGAAATCTCACTCAAACCAATTGAATAAATAAAAGTTACTACACATACTTAGTGTGTGTTGTAAGTAATGTGGTCTATGTCACTATAGCCCTCTTATGTGACATAAGTGTGTAAGGAGAAATTATGGTATGAGATCACGATATGAATTTTATTATCATGAATTGACAATGAGATGTGGTTTATCTACCTTTGAAAAAACAAATAATTGTTAATGTGATGTGAAATCTAGTTTTGTAGGGACACATTTTGATGATCTATTGTTCTAGGTTAATTATTGGTTGTTTCAACCCCCTACCAATAATTAAATTGATAGTACACTTTTAATTTTACATATCTTATTTTTTAAATGTATTTAGGAGGTAATTAATAACATATGATGGCCTCCTATTATTAATTAATAACTATTAACTTACCATTTTGGTGAGATATTATTGATTTCTAGTGATACTTGTGCATGGACTCCTATTGATAAATTTTATAAAAATATTTTTTAAAAATAGATACTTCTTCCATAATCTCTATAGCCATTTAAAGAACTATTTTAAATTATTTTCTACTTACATGCACTACCAAATTTAATGTCTCCTTAGTATCATTTTAAATTCCTACTCAAATTTCTCAATTCTTTTCCTATACTCTATCATACCTTGCCACATAGAGGTCCTTCAATGCTATTGATTTTATCCTTCATTTCTATTCCTCCCATAATCTACCTATTCATATCTAGGATCATTGAACCCATATCTAAAACATTCCTTCATCTACATCTGTAAGAAATTGAGCATCATTAAGAGGTTGATTGCCATTAAAATATAAAATTTCACATTTATCCTATTACTCTCAATGAAATACCATTTTATGAATTAGTTTGAACCATTGAGGCTTAAAAATAATAATCTATATTAGAATGGATTAATTTTACAAACTCATTCGGATCCTCCAAACTCTCAAGGTCCTCACAAGTATGAAAATTAAATTTATAGATTGGGTGATAGGGATTAGACACACTAGGGAAGATATTGATGGGAAAAACTATATGATGAGAATTAAACTTATAGATATTCCCAAAGAAAATCATTAAATATGACATTATTTGATGACGAAAGATATAAATTAAGGTTAGTCTCTCTTACTTATCTCATGCTCATCCATTTTTTTCCCCATAAATCTCTCAAATAAAATTGGATTTTGAAAAGAGGATAGCTATATTTTGATTATTCACTCTTAGTTAAAGCCATTTATTTCTTTGAGGATAGATAGATATTTTAAATATTCTCTCTTAGTCAAAGTTATTAATATCTAGTATTATTTTGTTGTTTGTTGCATATTTAGGATGAATGTTTCCTTATCTAGTCATTACAATTATAGATAAAAATATTCAAGTCTAGAAAGATATGGTTCCTAGAGTGGATACAACTTTTATAAATACATTTGTCTACCTATGAAAATGAGATCCTAAATGGATGCAAATTCAACCTAAAATGCACCCAATCTCAAGTCCAAGGGACCTCAAGATTGAGTTAAACTATTAATGCACTATTCCTATCAAAATTGCACCCTATCTAGGCACATAAGTAGTGATCTACTCTAAGATATGATATGCTATCTAAACTAATATAGGATTGTACTAATGCTATGTCGATGTGAGCACTCAAATTGGAAGAATAACTTTGTGTAAATTGACTTGTTCCAAATGGGAGGTGAAGGCGTCAATTTACAGATTTTTGGTGATGAGATTGAAGGGCTAGGATCAATTTGGAAGATCAATGGTGGAGATTGATTGAGGATCCTCAAACAAGGAATATTGGACAAATGGCATGATTGGATTGAATGAGAATGTTTCCCCAAGATTTAAGCGATGATCAATGGATGAGAATGCAAGTTTCAATGGTTGGATGGCTAGGATTGGGTAGGTGTATGACATGTAAGGACCCATTAATTTAAAGGTAACGGTTGAATTTTGTGAGGAATTTTAAATTCCATGGAGAGGACAAGTAGAATTTAAAATTAGAAGAATACTATTCAAATAGTGCCGCATGGAATTTTAAATTGGAATGAATAGTGACACATGGAGTGGGGTGGAAGAAATAGGACAAATGTACTCAATTCAAAAGATTTGCCCATGTGCCCCAAGTACCACTTCTCATGTACATGTGTGTACATTGGATGACAAGTGGACTTCTAGAAACATGAGGGTTTGTAATGACAAATTAATTAAAATTAATTCATGTGCACATGGATTAGAAGAAAATAATTATGATTACAAAAACTAATCAAAAGTGCACAAAATAGGGAATTAAATAAATATGATAATTTATTTAATTTTTGACATGAACTATATTTGGAAATATTTAATTTTCAAACTATAGTAGAGGAATTTAATTTTTATGATAGTAGAAGAATGCCGAATAAATTAATTAAATAATTAAAAATTATTTAATTAAGAATTGGATCAAATGACATGATGCAGGTGAATAGGGTTAGATGCGAGGGTGGATGAAATTAGTTGTGACCATTTTCAGCTGTGTACAACATTATAGTTTCTCAATTATGATGAAATTTGGTTAGCCATGGATTGGCATTTTATTCCTATAATTCAAATTGAACCACATGGATATATTGCATTAAGGACATGGAATATAATATCTCACATGAATATTATATGTAATTTTAATCCCCTTAAGCCATTTGAGGAGGATAACCTCAATGAACAATCATATTTTAGGAGGGAGTATTAAATACTCCATTACCAATATGATCATGCTAATATATTCCTAGATCATGGTTTCTATCAATTTTATTCTTTTATCTTGGATCTAATGTGTGATCCTAATGATATGGTCTAAGTATATGTAGGGAATGATAAGATTATGGCAACATGTGATTCTAATTTTATATTTTAATGTGAAGCTAAGTAACAAGTCTATAGGTTTGACTAATTTCTATCTTATTCATAATCCAACATATCTAGAAACCTCATACAGATTATGATTATAAAAAAGGAATATCTACTAGCACTTGCACCTAGAGGAGGTTCAAGGATTACACCAATAGAAAACTATATGTATGCTAATAAGTTAGAGAGTAGGTGGTTGTACATGGGTACATATGGATTCCATGTGCTGCAAATTCTAATTGTATGTGGCTAGTTTAAATAATTAATAATAAGTGCTAAAGAATGGAAGGAAATAAACTTAGACAAATCTATATTTTTTCTCAAAAAAATTAAGTATTATTTGATTTTGAAATATTTGCATGGAGATTTAAAACATAAAGAAATGTAAATGAAAAAATAAAACTAAAACAAAAATGGCAGTCAATTTATCATTAAACTATAACTAAAACTTGTTTTCTGATGACTCAATAATGGTTTACAGGTGTTATTGAATCTTAGTTTAGGGTTCATATTTATGTTTGAAGGGTAAATATTTTTGTTTCAATTCAATTTAGGGTAATGTTTTTTATGTGTAGGGTCAATTTTTTAGTTTCAATTGAATGTAGGGTTTATATGTTCTGTAGGAAGATTCAAACCAAAATAAAAAACTAGATTACAAAATACACAAAATAAACTTAAATACAAATAACAAAATACCAGAAAATTAAAAAAATGGAAAAAATAACTCACTTGGACTATTTGATGGATGGAAATCACTCTCTCAAACTCAGGATCCCATTATGTTTTTCTCTGGCCACTAGTGAAAATGAGCTTCCATGCAAATTTTTAAAAAATTAAATACTTTAACGAAATGGGAACCCATTTCAAATGGCATCCTAGGCTCAGGATCATGCTACAGAATGGGATCTCATTTTAAATTTAGGCTTGGGATCCTGATCCATAATGAGATCCTAAACATTTATAAATAATGGGATCCCATTTGGTTTTGCTCGATTTCTAGTTTTTGGCTAAGTCTGAAACTTCCACGAGAAGTGTACTCAACTTCTTGCTTTTACCCTTATTCATTTTGGAAATATCTTGAGGTAGCATTTTGTATGACTATCATGCATTTAATATTTGTCAATTAAGTTAAAACACTCTTACATTAGGCTATACTCATATTTGGTGTGTGGAAACCATGAGTATAGTCTAATGCAAGAATGTATACACATTGACTATACATTATGTATGAATGTATATATCTAAAAAAATACATAGATGATATTTAATTATTAAAATATATTGAGATTGAATCAATGGTAGGATATGTCAGGGGTTTACAATGATATTATATTTTGAAAAACTTGTGTGTTTCTTTATACTTTGTGAATCCACTATTATTTTGTGATCATTTTGGATGAGTCAAGTAAGAGATAGTAGAATGTGAACAAATGACCTACATCTTTATGCGATTTTGATTGAATCCTTTTGTCAAAGTGATGTTATACCTATATGCATTATCAACTCATTGTACCAAAGAAAAATTATGTTAGTTAGAAGTTTTGTTAGCTAGAGGGTATCTAGTGATTGCATGACTGATTGCATATGATTGGTGTCTACATTTTTACACTTGGCTCTTAGATTTAGTTATGGTTTTATTATTAATGTCATTATCTTCTGCCTTCGTTAAAGGGTTAAGCCACTTCCAATAGAAAGATGTGTGAAGGACCATAGAGTATGTAGTTGGAGGTAAATCACTCGGAAGATGCTCTTCCTCCATATAGCTTGATGAAATTCATATTTATTACACTCAGATAAGATGATTGTGACTAATGGTCAACTATCTTGTAATGATTTGAAAGTTAAATAGTTTGTGATGAAGGAGCATCCAAATGTGTAAGGGCAATCTTGCATCATCCAAAACAATGATGATTTTGGTTTTTTTGTTCTTTTCATTTTTTGTATTCTTTGATACCCAATTGCTTGAATAATGATGTAGGACCTTCAGTTTTCCAAACCCGCTAAAAATAGCAAACTACTATTTTTAGATATTTTACATTTGAGCATGTATGGAAGCTAAAATTTACTCAAAGATTTGAAGTTGAAAAATATAACCTTTGGTTTGTGGATGCATGAACGAACTAGAAAGGACAATTAAATGACACATCTACTTGTTGCCAAAAATATTGTGAATCAGGTGCAAAAAGGTCTTCATAGCCATCAGATATCTTTGGCTACATGCCCTAGATCATGTGCTGCACCTCCTGAAGAACCTAGAAGTCATATATGTGGACTCAGATATGGAGGAGGATTAAGAACAACAAGATGAAGGTGAGATAGTAAAAGAGACTAGTGGTACAGCTAGTCTGGTGGCTTAAGGTGGTGTGCTGGATGAATGTCTCTTGGTTTATGTGGTTAATGTTTCTATCATTTTTCTTCCTTTTATTTTTGTTTAATCTCCAACTGTTGATAATGCCATGAATTATGTTGGCTCTATAATTATCATTGTTTGAAATTTTGGTTTCAGAGGTTTTTGGTTAGCCCATATTGTAATTAAGACTTTTTTATATTACAAATTAATAGATGTTTAAGGGTCTATCCCTCTTTCTTTAAAAAAAACTTATAACCTTTGGTGAAGGAATTGGCCAAAGACCACTTGTGGGTTGAAATATATTGTTAAGAAAAGTGTCTCAACCTTGTAACTTTGAAAGGTTAGTATTCTTCCTAGTTTTGGTCTTTTCGAATACCATTTATCTTGTATAGAATGATCTAGAACGTTCAAAGTTTCCAAAAGGGCTCAAACTGGTGGGACTTACTAGTTTTAGTAACTTTACATTTGACATCAAATTGACTTGAAATTTTTCTAGAAGGTGCATTACAACTAAGTAGAAATCTCAAGTGAGTTTTGAATTAAGATCATATCTAGATTGCAAGATATTAAAGTTTCTATTTTTTGAAACTATCGAAAAAGGTTTTAAAACTAGTTTTGAGGCACTTAGAGGTCTCTAAACTCTCTATCATAACCAATGAAGTGGCTTACATGGGTATAGCTATCTTCATGATTTTTCTGACGCATCAAATGGTTTGTCAATCGGACACCTAGATCAAAAGTTATGGCCTCCTAAAGTTGGACCTCCTAGTTTTGGGAAATGTAAAAATGTGTTGGACACTTAAAAGAGTTCTAAATTTGAGAGTTACTTGTTTTGGTGTGTTTTTTGGCACATCATAAGGCATATTTGATTGGAGATAATTTGGGCACCACTTTTGGGTAGTTTTAGTTCATGGTTTTGTAATTACCGTTGACGGTTTATTGTATTGTATCTCCTATCTATCAAGAGCTTAAGATGGAGGTTTTGTGAAAGAGTCTTATAGATGTTGAGTTACCTCCTAGATCTTTGGTTGGTTATACTCCTGTGAAATCTTGCTCTACAATTATATTGTAACCTTCTTGATTCCTGAATAATATATTGGGCAACTTTAGAGTGTGGGGTTTTTACTTGAAAGGGTTTTCCCTACGTATATCTTGTGTTGTGAGTTTTGCATTTTGATGTTGTTATTACCTTTCTCTTAATGTGCATCTAATAACTTGTAATTGTAAAAGTTAAAATTTACATAAGGCTTTTCTCATTAGATCAATGTAAGAAGCATTTCTGCATACCTTGATTCGTTTAAGATATTAAAGTTTTCATTTCTTTAAATACCCCTGAAAAAGTTTCAAAGTAAAATATGAGGCACTTAGAGGCCCTGTACGACCACAAAAATTGGTAGAATCGGTAAAGAAAATTTTAAGAACATAGAGAACTTCATGAGATTTCCAGCGCATTAAACAATTGATCAATCATACATCCAAATTAAAATTTGTGGCCCCCAGAAGCTGAAATATTTTTAGAGCGAGTTAAAAATTTCAAAATTGTGGATGGAAGGCCCCCAAAAAGGGTTATTTATGACCATATTTTGGAATCCTTTTGGTAATAGAGAAAGGGAGGTAAAGTGGTGAGTTAGGAAAAGGAGGGAAAATAGAAACCTTAGAAGATTTGAAGGTATAGAAGGAAGAAGGTTTCAAAATCTAGAGGATGGAAGATGGAATGTGTTACAGCCTATTGAGGATTCATCCTCTAATTTGATTCCAGATCCTATAATTTAATGTGTTGTTAAGTTCAATAAAATAAAATTCCTATTTTCTCTGTGGAATTTGTGTTATTTTTTTTCTAGGTTTAACCCCCTCATCAAGTTGTAATAGAGCAAGCATTCTTGAGTTTGTAGGCATATCGTCAATTGTGAGGCAATTTGCACCAGGGCCCAAGGTTGTAGGATTGTTGTAGAGATCAAAATGTCTCCATGAGGAAACCATGGTGGTATAAATGCTTTGGAAAAAGAAGGTTTTAGAGCCCTTCAAAGGCAAATTGATTCATTTCAAGAGGAGCTACGAAGAGGGTTTGAGGCAAGGATATAAAAAGAAAGTGAAGATGAAGCTTAATAAGAAGAGCTATCTGAGGAAGAACAATATGATGCACTGGAGATCCTGCACAAGTTAGGTTGTTTAGGCCCATTTTTAAGATTGGAAAGAGGCCTAGGATTGAGGTTTCTACCTATTGTGGGGATTTGAATCTAGAAGAGATTCTTGATTGGATAAATGATATGGAGGAATATTTCGAGTACGAAGATGTGGATGATCTATAACGGGTCAAGTTTGCAAAAATGAATTTCAATGGCCATGCCAATATTTGGTGGAATGAGGTCCAATTAGAGAGAAATACAAGAGGGAAAGAAAAGATTACCAGATGGGATCGGATGGTGGAAAAGATAAAGAAGCAGTTCATTCATGTGGCCTATGAGTGGGAGTTGTGGAAGAAGTTGAAAGGATTGAAGTAGAATTATATAATATTATTATTAGAATAGGCCATGTAGAGGTAAACAAGGAGAAGGCATCCCATTATATTAATGGTTGAGGCCAAGTATTGAAGAGAAGATTACCTTGGTCAGAATTACCACCATATAAGATGCATACCAAATTTCCCTTAAGGTGCAAAAGAAGATGAATAAAAGATTTGAAAGAAAGCAAAGAGGAAGAGGTCATTGTAGAAGGATTGGTAAAAGATCCTATGGAGGCAGAATTGAAGATCAAAAGAAAAATTAAGAAGTAGGAACCAATGAAATTTAGAAAGAAGATAATGTTTACCACGCTCGTCACTAAAATAATAGTGAGAAAACAGGAAGAGTAAGAGGAGGTTTAAGAGGAACCTATTTCTAATGTGGAGAATAAGGACATCGAGCCTATGAGTGTCCTCAACATCAAGGAAGGACAAATATAATACCTGAAGATAATGCACGAGCTGCACATGTAGATGAAGATGCACAATCTAAGCATTCTAAAGATGTTGAAAGTGGAGAAACCCTAGTTGTTAGAAGAACCTTGTTAAATGACAAGAAAGGACCATAACAGAGGAAGAGTATATTCCACACAAGGTGCAATTATGAAGGTAAGTGTTGTGATATTATTATTGATAGTGGAAACACTGGTAATCATATCTTAGAGGAGATGGTTAACAAGTTGAAGTTGATAAGTGTAATGTCAGAAAATGTCTTCTTGGGGGATTTTCCCTCAAAAGGTTTAGCTCCCAGGTCTCTAGTGTGCATTTAGGACATCTTACACCATAATCTAACATATCGATGGAATGAACCCTGAGTATCATGACAAATGGGGCCTAGGGAACCCCTTGAACCTAACCCTTCCCAAAATAGGGGGGAGGAGTTGGGCGCCTGTGCCCTAGTCCTGCCCTATTTTGGGTCAGGCCCAAATTTCTAGTGTCGGTTTATGACCGTTATTTGGTCCCTAGGCCGACATGGTAAGTTTGAATTTATGAAATCTTGGCGGGAATGTTTGTAGTTACATATATAAGCATGTTTAGGCATTTATTTGTAAACTAGATTATGTTCATGTGATTTTGGCATCCTATAAGTGATTCAAGGCTTTCATTGTGTTGCAAGAGAAGATTTGTGTTGTCTATGTGTTTGTGTTTGCAAATTTGAGCATCCATCTCCTCATGGAATGAAGAGCTTCTTCATCCCATGAGATCTTCACTACAAGGTGATATCTATTGTGATCATTGAGCATTTATCATTTGGTTTTTGCCTCTGCCTCCCTAGGCATGCACTCTCTATTTGACAATGGTGTTCGGAAGACTTGAATGACTCTCAGAGGCTTGACTGAGACAAGCCTCTAAACACCACAACACCCTTCCAATGTTTTGTGATTGTAGGTTACAAGTGTGGCATTCAGAAAAATTGGAGTTGCAGGAAGTATTAGCAGACATCAAGGATTTGGGATCTGAAGACAAGTAGGACACTAGAACCTTTTCAGGACTTGGGCGCTAGTCCCTGTGTCATTTGTAGTTGAATTTCTTGAAATAGAAGTTACAGTACAGATCAGTATTGGAAGGAGGTCAGGATCCTACAACAAAACTAGGACCTTGGACTTGGGTGCCCGCTCCTTAGAGCCCAACTTTTATGTCTCTGAACCTCAAAAATGAGTACGTAGTGATTTGTTATTTTACATCTTCCTGTAGCATCATTTTTTGCTAGTCATCTGTTTGCTATCACATTTGTGATAATTAGGTTTTTAAAGCATCATTGAACATAACAGAAGGAAATTGACAATCAAATCATAGAAATCCAAGTTTCCTTACATATCAATAGTGACCTAGGGTATGATAGTACATTGCAACTCGACCAAGGGTGAAAGGAGGATATACACCAAAACTACCAAAAACTTAACTATCCAAAAATCACCCTTTACGTTTTGGTGAACCCATGTTATTGGACTTGTTTGCACCCTTTAACATGGGCAGAAAAAATCACCACTCATGCATGGTAGGTCAAACTTTAAGTCATGCATTGGTGGCAAAAATAACTGCCCATGCAGGAGATAGGTAAATTGCTTTAGTTGTAAGGCCGGTGAAAATCACCACCAATATAATAAGGGTAAACTCTTTAAGAAAAGGATAAAATCAGTGAAAAACACCTCCTATACATCTAAAGGTCAAACAAAACTTATAGTTTGATGACAACTATAAATGAAATCAAAAGAAAAAGTTGGTAAAAACACTGCCTCTACTAGGAAATGACAAAGTACATTAACGGTAAGAGCTACCTATGTTGACAAAGGAAAATATAAAAACCCTAACTAGAGAAAAATGAACACTAATATATAAGCTAACTCAAAAAATGGATAGAATGCAAACATACAACAAATTAACGATGAAGGTAAAACCCTAATTTAAAAACAAGAAAGAAATAGAAAAGAAAGAAAAACTCACGAGACAAAATAAGAACAATGAAAACCCAAAGTCATTTTTCGTCACCCAGATTCACTCAGCCATGGTTACAAAGATATCTGGATGTGACATAGAGCATCCATGAGCACAAAGAGAAAAGAAAACTTAAAGAAATAATAAAGTAACACCTTTTAAAGCTTATAAACTATTCACCAAATATGCATTAATTATAGTTCGTGTGAACTAGGAGTTGAAGTGGCGGCAATTTTTGCCACTCAAACACAAACTTATAGGTGACATGCATAGGTGGCAAAATTTTCAACCTTTGCATGTGATAGGGAAAACAATATGCATCGGCAACAAATAACACCACCCATACATATCAACAAAAATCCCTAACTCCCAAAAATATCAAACTCGCAATTTGATATGTTTGCTATTACATTCGTTTTCACAAACTTCAAGAAAATGAATCAAGGAGATACTCGGATGGATTGTTCGGGGTTAAGGAACCACCCATGAAGGAAAATTGACTTGCCTCATTTTGCATGCTTAGATTTGTAGGATAGAAAATAGATAGGTTTCGTAGGGGTCATCCTACAAAATCGAGCGCAGCTAATTTTGAGGATAACAATGCAAAGAAATAGTATTCTATTTATGATTCCAAGTTTTATGCTATAGTTCATGCTTTGAAGAATTGGAGACATTATTTGTTTCAGAAATATTTTGTTTTATATATTGATGATTAGGCTTTATAGTATCCTAATAGTGAAGGAAAATTAAATCAGAGGCACTTAAAATGGGTTGGGCTTTTCTAGAGTTACACTTTTGTTTTGAATCACATGAGTGCAAAGTCCAAGAGAACTGCAAATGCCTTAAGTAGAAGACAAAATTTGTTGGTAGAGATGAATATAGAGGGGTGTGTGCATCAATATGGGGGGTAAAAAGTGGACACCCACTTTTTTATTCCTAGGAAACCTAAATATGATCACATTTTTTCCTGCTAAATAACTTAAAAAAATCACTGTCCTATGGCTTGTGTTTTTCATTTTCATTTTCCTATTGCACCAAAAACAGGACTAAGGATTTACCATGAGTGCATATTGAAATATTTGTAGGAGAAGAGCATCAAACACAATGTCACATCACCAATATCACTGTGGAGGAGGGAAGCAAATCGAAGCAACTAAAGAAGGTAAGGTTTTAACAATTTTCTTCATTTCAAAACAAAATTAAGTTATTTTTCATTTTCTTAATTAAAAATTTTTGTTTAATTTTTCAATTAATGAATCATTGCAAAACACTGACCCAGATGTTAAAATTCATGGTAAAGAGCAACCTCAAAACCGTCAAACTATACCTTCACGTCCTCACCCTCCACGTGACACCCAACAAAATTATATAACCCAAATTGAAGAAAATAAAAAACAACTTCAATCCTTAGTTGAAACATTGAAAAATCTAAATAAAAACAACCACAGGATAACACTTGCCATTTCAATAGAGTCAATCTTCTCATATCAAATTAGTTACAAATAAAATCACCAATTAGAAGGACTATAGGGAGGAGTGTCATTAATTCTACGATGATAAATTATCACACAAACAAGTCAAAGGTCAGAAATTTTTGAAAGGTGATCTACGTGTACTTTTCATCTATCCTAAAATGCAACAACCATTACATGGGAGTTAAAAATGATTCCCAATTCATTGGTGTGTGAATGATGAAATATCCCAAAACTTTTGGGATAGATCGTACATGGTTTTTGATGACCTCACTTGCAAGAATAATGAGGTCCCCAAATAGTTTTTGAGGAAACTCTATTGTGAGTTTGTCCTCAAGCACATCCAAAACTACTTTGACATTTTGGAGTTCATGGGCAGTGATAGTGGCTCTACTTAGGATAGAGAGGGTGTACATCATGCCTAGAACCATCCATTGAGACCCATTATGAGGCCACAACATGTCTTACTCCCTTCAACTTTGAAAGAGAGTGTTCAGGTGGAGACACCACATTCTCTGAGTTCCCTCACCTAGAGTTTAGCACAACATGGTGGTGATCTTTCACAATCTAGAGAGCCTGAGAGTAATATGCGTCTTTGGTCCCCGAGTCATCCAACAATAATGGGTTACACATTTTAGCCAAACTTGACATTGAAATCAACATTTTGAACTAAATCTTCACTTTCTAACACCTATAGCCACTAAACCATTAGGAACTTGGAGATGATGTGAACTAGTGATTTGTGAGATTTTGTCTGTAGATTCTAAATATATATTTAAAAAAAAAATTGGAGTAAAATTGTAAAAAAAATTGTGTCTCCTTTGACAACTAGTTTTTAATAGTAAACAACATTTTTTTAAAGTGATGTGTAATCTACCACACATAAATTTTTTCTACAAAAGATAATATTCCAATTCTTTTGACTTTAGATTCGTAACATCAATATCTAGAGGATGCATTTGGCTTCATAATGTTTTGATGAATATATTTTTTAATTGAGTTTTGAAGTCAAACCAATTATAATTTAGACATTGGCGTATTCTATCAAACATAACTTTTTTTTGTATGTATCAGAATTCAATTTGTTTTTGTTGGATTAAGGACATCAATACCTAGAGGACATGTATTTTTTATATTTTTTTCTCTATTTTCCTATTTTTTTCGTATGTGTGAAACAAAGACCTTGATGTTCATTGAAAAAGCTACATTCACAAGAAATAAAAAAATTCAATAATCAAATTTTAAATATATTTAAAATTATACTTTTTTGGAAGCTTATAATAAGGACTACATACTTACAAAACATAAATTTTAAATGAATTCATATGATCCCCCAAAAGTTAAATCAAAAGTGGTTTTTTATTAGCATTTTGGTAGGTGTAAATGAGACTCCATTATAGGTATGGTTTAAAACTAGTGGGGTTCTATCCAAGGGGGTTTGAATATAAGGGGGTTTGATCAAACCCTCTTCAATTAAAGTCCTTTAAATGGAACCTTTCAAAGATTTAAATCATTATATTTTCTAAAAATATGTGATTTAAAAAAAAATTAGGGTGTCCCAAAAAGTGCAACCCATTATTGTGGTAGCACCCCACATCTTTGCTAGTCATGTGGGGCATTGCGTGATGTTGGGACCTAGGATGCTACCTAGGATGAAGACATTCCAAAGAGTTTGGATGATGTTACACAGGGGTAGAAATAGGTGATGGTCACATACAGATTGGATAATATTGTTCTAACAAATGACCTCTTACAACATACATTTGGTATTAACTCCTAAATAATTTTTTACAAGGTTCTGCACTTTAATTTATTTGTATTTGAAATCTCTAAGTAATTTTATGAGTAGATATTATAAGTCAAAATTAATGTATCTAAATGTCTTCACTATAAAATTCTAGAGTTATAGTATTGATGTTGCATCTTTAAGTCATCCAGTGTAGGGTTATGAGAGGAAGTCTAGTCAATAGGTATGTAATTTATGAAAAGATCACAAATATAGTACAGATAATTTTTTTTCATATATCAATGGTAATCTTATTTAGTTTTAATTTGATGATGAATAGGTGGATGTTGTGTAGCAGTACACACAACACTGAGAGGGGGGGTGAATCAGTGTTGTAATAAAATTTCAGTACTTGTCAATTTTGATAGTAGCTTTGTCAAATAAAAGAAGTAAAAGCTAATTATTCAAACATGAATGATAAATTGAATTCTCACAAGACAAGAGATCAAGACAAAAAAAATATATGAGAGGAAAACCCTCCTGGGGTAGAAAAACCTCTCAAAAATGCCTCACTAGCTTATGTATGAAAACATCACCATTTAGAAAGTCTCATTGACTTATTGAAGCCTCACTGTCTAAATGAAGGTCTCACTAACTTATGAAAGTTTTACAAACTTGATGAGAACACCTTGAATGCAAAACAAACTATATCAGGGGATTACCCTGTTTCAATTCTAACACAAAAACTTATATCTCCCTTTTGTTTTCACTCAACAAACCCTTTACACTATGTCTTCTTCAATTCATAAATCACAACAAGATAGACTTGTTTCAATCTCTGCAAGAATAAAAGATGATGATCCATAGGTATCAAATGGTCTTCAACCTTTAAACTCTACAATTTCTATGATTTCCTGCATAAATCTCAAACATCTCTGCAATAATTTCTTTGGTTCACCTCTGCAAAAACATCAGACATCTCTCCGTAAAAACATAAGACATCTCTCTGTAATACCTTCAAATAGTTCTCTACAAAATCTTTAAACACCTCTCTGTAATACTGTGGCAAAATCTTTAATAAGAATTTTAGAGTCATTTAGGGCTTTTAGATTAGGGTTTAGCAGAGACTTAGAATTTTCTGCATTTGGAAAATTTTAGCAATAATCATGAATAGATAATGATAGTGCAACCCTTAATACATTATCATGCGACCCTTAATGGAAAGATTTAGGATTTTCTGAAGAGTGATAATGCAACTCTTAATGCATGAAGCTTGAAGACCAATGACTTTGTATTGTGAAATTGATACAGGCACCAATAACTTTGTATTGTGAAACTAAGCCCACTATCCACATTGTAGACTAAGACATTCACTTCAAACCTGACACTCTTCCTATAGCATGAAGACATTAAAACACTTGTAGAATGCAACCTCAATCATTATGCCAACTATTAGTAACATCATTAAATCAAATGACAATAATATAACTGTTACAAACATCATCACATAGATACCATTAGGAATATGATACCATATGATCAGGAGATATGATACCATCTGCACCTTGAAGACCAACACATCAACTGTCAAGAATGGGAGATGAACACACCAACTGTCAAGACCATCTGTACCTTGAACTCCTCTGCACCTTGAAGACCATCTGCAACAAGAATGCACAAGAGATAGCCAATTTGACATCAATGAAAAAGACAACCATACCAAACTAACAAAACTCACCCTTTGTCTTGGCATTGATGTCAAAAAACAAAAACACAAAGTCTTAAGACATTTTGGATTGAAGCCCATTCTAACTACCTCTTTCTAGCACTCAATGACAAGAACTCCCCCTATTTTTATTTATCATTGAGTAAGAGATGAATATGTAGAAAATACATACTGTCTGAAAATGTAGAAATCAATGTCCTCTGTTAGAAATGAATATTCAGAAATCACTAAGATGAGTATGCAGAGATCACTGTCCTCTGACTGAGATGAATATGTAGAAATCACTGTCAAATAAAATGTACTTTTACCATTTGTAATGCACTGACCTTACTAAGATATTGCAATTAGAGAATGCATTCAAAGTACTCTTATTGCCTTTACCATTAGAATCGGCATTGAAGTTTGACACACAGTCTTGTCAAATCATAAAGAAGGCTTCGAAGCACTTGTCAAACCATGTTCAATGCACACTAACCTTTTTGCCATAGACAAAACTTGTCATGTATTATTGCCTGAGAATAACATGGTAGTATCACAACATGTTTGCACCACTATCAAGAACTATTGTCAACATGATCGTATGTTTGCGTGACAACAAGTCTCCAAATACTCCCCTTATGCATATTACTTCAACAGAAGTCAAATACACTGTTCAAACCTAAGAAGACTGAATGCCACACTAATATATGAGGCTAGATATCTTTGCACCTTAAAAAATTGTTCAACAACTAATCAAAACTTTGAACAAACACAAAAAATATATAATATAATTCGATTTTAGGACTTCATAAGACAACGAAACACTCCCCCTAAATCCAATATCATCATGAACTCATTAAAGAGAAGAAAGAGACAAAACCCCAAGCCTTTGTTTCAGGGATTCAAACACCTCTTTGGGTAATGGTTTTGTAAAGATATCAGCTAGTTGATCATTTGTATGTACATAATCCAACACCACTTCATTTGCAATCACCTTTTCTCTTAGAAAATGATATCTAATGGCAATATGCTTAGTCCTATAATGCATAATTGGATTCTTGGATAGATATAATGGATCTTGTATTATCACAAAGAATAGATACACATTTAGCTACCTCCACTTTGATGTCCTGGAGTGACTAAACCATCCAAAGCACTTGTGTACAACATGAAGATGCTGCAACATATTCAGCTTCAACAGTAGATAAAGAGACACATTCTTGCTTCTTACTATGCCAAGCTACCAATCTACCACCAAGAAAGAAGGCTACTCCACTTGTGCTCTTTCTGTCATTAGGAAAACCTACCTAAGCAACATTTGTATATATAAGAAGAGTGAATTCATTATGTATAGGATACCATAGTCCAAAATCAAGAGTACCCTTAATAGATCTAAAAATCCTCTTAACATAATTTAAATGAGATTGTTTAGGACATGCTTGAAATCTTGCAACTAAGGAAACTGCCTGCATGATATTAGGTCTAGAAGCAGTTAGATACAAGAGGATGCCAATCATGGATTTGTACAAGGATTGTTCCACCTCAGGTGAATCGTTATTTTTGCTAAGTTTGTATCATGTTTCCATAGGAGTACCTAGTGGTTTACAATCATCCATTTGAAACTTCATAAGTATTTCTTTGGCATATTTGGTTTGTGAGATGAATATACCCTTTTCAAGTTGAGACACCTTTAAACCAAGGAAGAAAGACAATTCTCCCAATATAGACATTTCAAGTTCTAACTTCATGATGTTAGGAATTGAATGGCTCATATCATCATTATTACTTCAAAAAATTATATCATCAACATTAACCACTACAACCAGGATATCCTCACCTTTGGCAATATAGTACAAATTACTGTCTACAACTCCTTTAGTGAATCCTTGCTCTTGGGGCTTGTTTCAAGCCATATAAGGCCTTTTTCAATTTGTATACATGGTATGATTTGTCTTTGCATTCAAAACCTTCCGGCTGCTCCATGTAAACTTCTTCTTCAAGACCACCATTTAGAAAGGTAGATTTGACATCCATTTGAAATACATTGAAATTCTTATAAACTAAAAATGCTAAGAACATTCTTATAGCCTCTAATCTAGCAATAGGTGCAAAAGTTTCATCAAAATCAATTCCTTCAATTTGTGAATAACCTTTGCAAAAAAATCTAGCTTTGTTTCTTATTACTTTACCTTTGTCGTCAAGCTTGTTTCCAAACACCCACTTTGAACGAATAACATTTTTACCTTCAGGCTTAGGCACAAGTACCCATGTCTTGTTCTTCTCTATTTGATTTAATTCCTCTTCCATAGCTTTCATCCAAGCTTCATCCTTGCTAGCCTCAACATATGTTTTTGGTTCTATTTCTAATATCAAACACACATGTGCTTGATTACTTGCAGCAACAAGTTTTCTTTTTGTTAACACACGATCATCTTTTTCTCATATTTTTAGCTCTTTTGGATGATCTCTTTGCAATGTTTTTGATGGAGTTTTGGCTATAGATTCAATAGTCCTTTTAGGAGTCTTTTCTTCCAGTTGAACTTCCTCTTCCTTTTCTGGATGGTGTTCTTCTTTGTTTTCAATTAGCTACACACATGGCTACAAATTCTCATCCACCATTAAATTAGTACTTTCTATTACCTTTTTGAGTCTCTTATTGAAACATTTGTAGGACTTGCTATGTGTAGAGTATCCTCGAAAAATGCCTTCATCACACCTAGACTCAAAACTTCCCAAGTTATCACCATCCCTCTTGATAAAACATTTACTACCAAATTTTTTAAAATAACCAACATTAGTTTTCCTACCATACCATAGTTCATAAGGTGTATGATTAGATTTTACCCTCAGTTGAACTCTATTTATAGTGTATACCGCTATATGGACAACTTCCTTCCAAAAAGAATTGGGCAGATTAGAATCACGGTGTAATGTCCCTGCCATCTCCTTCACAATCATGTTCCTTCTTTCAGCTACTCCATTCTATTGTGGAGTTCTAGGGGTAGAAAATTGTCTTTTGTTTCCATGTTTTTCACAATACTCTATGAACTCCTTGGATTTATACTCTCCATCATTATCTGATCTTAGATATTTGAGTTTGTAATCAGATTCCTTCTCTACCATCCTCTCAAAGATTTTAAATCTATCAAAGGCTTTTGATTTGTGTCTCAAAAATGTTACCCAAGTCATTCTAGAAAAGTCATCAATGAAGAGCGTAAAGTATTTTTCACCACTTGAAGCCTTAGTCCTTGTAGGACCACACAAGTTTGAATGAACAACTTATAGAGGCTTAGAAGAGGTATACTCTTTAGATTTGAAGTTGACCTGAGTTTGCTTACCGAGTTGGCATTCTTTGCAAGTTGAATTATTTGGTTTTGAGATGAAAGGCATATTCCTTACATTTTGATGTTTGTTGATTCTCTCAAGATTATCAAAGTTTACATGGCCAAGTCTCCTATGCGAAATTATAGACAACTCTCCTGAATTTGACCCATCAAGCAAATGTGTCCATTTGCACTCTTCTTTTCAGTTCCATGTAGACTATATATGTTTCCACTTGTTCTTAATCTTGCAACCACAACTTTTCCTGATTTCTTTTTAATCTCACAACCATGAGCATTAAATACAATGCTGAAACAATTATCACAAATTTGGGTAACACTCAATAGATTATGCTACAAACCATCAACATGTAAACGTCATGTAATGGAGTCTCATCATCTAAAAGAATAGTACCTTTTCCTTTGATCAAAATGTAATCATTGTTGCCAAACATGATTGATCCTTCAGTAAAATCTTCAAAATTAATGAATTTACCTTTATCTCCTAAAATATGATTAGAACAACCACTATCTATTACCCACTAATCCTTCTTTTCAGCATGAAAAGTAGTTTGAACAATCACAGCTTCAATTTTCTTATTCAACATCTTAGGCTTCCAAACAAGCATTTTCTTATCAACATTTGAAGAGGACACTTTAGAAAGAGTATTTGATCTAGTTTGCTGCACTTTCAAGTTAGGCTTACAAAACTTGGCTATATGCCCATAGTTATTGCAATTGAAACCCTTCAAGTATCTTAAAAACACAAAAGGATTTCTTGTCAAGAGATTTGCACTTCTTCTAAAACCAAATTTGCACTCATTTGCTTTGTTTCCATACCTATTACAAAAAAATAATAACCAAGAAAATGCATATTATACCTAAAAGACTCATTCCTTTTAAAGCTTGTTGTCTTCATGATGCTTTTGGTATTGATATCAGCCTTTTGTAAACATTTGGTATTTGAACTTTGTCCTTATTCAAAACCCAGACTAGATTTGTCTTTGAAAGCTTTTTGTTTATACAGGAGATCTTCAAGTTTATCACTACTCTTACACATATCAAGTTTCCTTCTCAATGTTACAATTTTAGCTTCTAGAGTAAGACATTCTTTGACTTTGATATCTTACTCTTTTCTTGTGATGTCCATCAACAATTCTTCTACTCTCTTCAAGAGACAACTTTAGGTCTACAATTTCCTTCTCATAATCAGTGACTTTGCTGATCATAATCTCATTGTCTTTTTGAAATTGATTTCTCTGAACAATTGTCTCCTTTTTAAGATTCTTGACTTAACTTAGAGCACACTTCAACTCACCTTCAAGATCAATTACTTCTTCATTTTCAGATTGATCTTCACATTTTTTATTCTGATTGTCATTTAGAACAACCATAAACAAAGTTTCTGCACCCTCCTCAAGTGACTACTTTGAATCACTATTAGTTATATCAGCATTTTTTATGAACAAGCTCTTCTTTTTTTTTGAATTGAAACTGTTTCTTCTTAAATTGTGACTTGTTTTCTTCCTCATCACTATCCAAATCTTTATATGGACAATTTGTAGCATAATGTCCTATTCTTCCACATCCAAAACATTTAAATGGAAGTTTACCTTTATATTTTCTAGTTGATCCCTTTTTCAGTTTGCTAACAAATGAAGATTCTTGATCCTCATCCACTTCTTCTGAATCAACCTTTACTTCCTTATCTTTTATGATTGATTTGAATGTAGATTCTTTACTTGTAGGAGTATCACTACATATCCTCATCTCAAAAGCTGTGAAGGTACCATGAAGTTCATCAAAGGTCACTTTGTTCAAATCTCTCTCCTCTATTGCAGACACTTTGGATTCATATTTAGGAGATAGAGTTCTCAAAACCTTAGTTACAACAACCTTTTCTTCTAAGGTATCACCCAAGCCCCTAATAGAATTAATAATCTCTTAAACTCTTAAGAGATAATGAGCCGCCTTCTCATCATCACTCATCTTGAGACTTTCAAATTTTGCTTTGTAAGAGTGTAATTTTCCCTCCTTTATTTTGTCATCTCCTTGGTAGATATTGGATAGTTTATCCCATATGGCTTTAGTTGACTTTCAGTCCATGATTTTGACAAGTATCTCATTTGACAAACCACAACATATTGAATTTTTGGCCTTAGCATTATTTTCATATGCCTTCTTCTCATCAGGAGTAGATGGAGGAGTTGTAGTTGTATACTCTTTTTCTATGGTAGCATACACATCATATCCCAAAGAAGACAAATATGATTCCATTCTATATTTCTGGAAGGCATAATTAGACCAATCAAATAAAGGTGCCTTATTGTTGAAAATCCCTCTTGACTTGCCATGACTAGTACTCCACTTATAGGACCTACCCAAGCTTATTAAGCCTCTTATGGGAACCTAGCTCTGATACCATTTGTAGTAGTACACACAACACTAAGCGGGGGGGAGGGGGGGTGAATCAATGTTGTAACAAAATTTTAGTTCCTCTCAATTTTGATAGTAGCTTTGTCAAATAAAATAATTAAAATCTAATTATTCAAACATGCATGATAAACTTGAATTCTCACAAGAAAAGAGTTCAAGACACAAAAAGAATACGAGAGGAAAACCCTCCCGGGGTAGAAAAACCTCTCAAAAATTCCTCAATGGCTTAAGTATGAAAACATCACCATTTACAAAGTCTCACTGACTTATGGAAGCCTTGCTGGCTGAATGAAGGTCACACTAACTTATGAAATTTTTAGAAACTTGATGAGAACACCTTGAATGCAAAACAAAGTATATCAAGGGAATACCCTATTTCAATTCTAACACAAAAACTTGTATCTCCCATTTGATATCACTCAACAAACCCTTTACACTATGTCTTCTTCAATTTACAAATCACAACAAGACAAACTTGTTTCAATCTTTGCAACAATAAAATTCAATCTTTCCAAGAATAGAAGATGATGATCTATAGGTATCAAATGGTCTTTAACCTTTAAACTCTGCAATTTCTATGATTTCCTCCATAAAGGTCAAATATCTCTGCAATAATTTCTTTGGTTCACCTCTGCAAAAATATCAAAAATCTCTCTTCAATACCTTCAAACACTTCTCTATAAAATCTTTAAATACCTCTCTGTAATAGTATGGCACACACATTGTATATATATCCTTCACCAAAATTTACAAAATCATATATATTAGAAATATATATCATTTTCATATTTATATCAAAGACTGAAAACTCACAAATCATTGCATTGTTTAAAATAGAAAGTTACTTCATTTGCACTGATAAAAAAATAGGGATAAAATCCATTCTTTTTGGCTTTTTTATCAAAAGGCCCATCAAATTTTATGGAAAAAAGCAACCGTTGGGCTTCAAAGTCACTTTGAATTCTATTCTTTGATTTTTTTTCATACCACTAAAACATTAAATTTGACCCATCGATGATTATTTGGCGCCTATCATATGTGGAATGACTAGAGCTACTGGTTATTCTAGGTCGAGAGGCCCAATTCAACTATGATGGAGAACCCCTCAAGATATAACTTAAGTTATATCTTGACCTACCAATCAAGTCAACATTAAAAAAGAAATAAAGCCATGACAGGGAGCCTAGGGTATAAAGAATGTGCCTTAGGAACATTGAATAAGTATTTTAGAGATAGTCATTTAGGGCTTTTAAATTAGGGTTTAGTAGAGACTTACAATTTTCTGCATTTGAAAAATTTTAGCTGTAATCAGGAACAAATAATGATAATGCAACCCTTAATACATTTTCATGCAACCCTTAATGCAAAGATTTAGGATTTTCTAAAGAGTGATAATGCAACTCTTAATGCATGAAGCTTGAAGACCAATGACTTTGTATTGTGAAACTATACAGTAACTAAAAACTTTGTATTGTGAAACTGAGCCCACTGTCCACATTGTAGACTAAGATATTCACTTCAAACCTAACACTCTTGATATAGCATGAAGACATTAAAACCCTTGTAGAATGCAACCTCAACTATTATGCCAACTATTAGTAACATCACTAAATCAAATGACAACAAGACAACTATTACAAACATCATCACATAGATACCATCAGGAGATATGATACCATATGCTAGTCACTATATGATTAGGAGATATGATACCATCTACACCTTGAAGACCAACAGATCAATTGTCAAGAATGAGAGATCAACACATCAACTATCAAGACCATTTGCACATTGAACTCATTTGCACCTTGAAGACCATCTACAACATGAATGCACAAGAGACAACCAATTTGACAACAATGAAAAAGACAACCGTACCAAACTAACATGTTGGAGCATCACCATCAAGATGATTTCCTTGGTCCATAGGAAGAGCCACTTTCACTAAGGTAAATCTTATCATTTCTAATCATTATGCTTTTAAGTAATGTTATGTATTTATTTTTATGAAATAACCATGAACCCTATTTTTAGATGTTGAATATGTCGACTCTTTCTCATCTTCGTCAATCAGTGGAGGAGGGCATTGCTAGAGTTGTTTTGTCTAAAAATCCTTTTATCGAATTATGAGCTAGTAACATGTCAATGTCATTTTATATTTCTTGTTTTCTCTCACATCATTTAATGTACATAAATTATATTCATGTTTACATAAATTTTCTTCTTCATGCTTCTCACAGGACCTCACAACTCCTACCTATCCAATGGGTTTGATAATCCCCCCTCACTTAACTTAGCCAATTCCTGCTACATTTTTGGCTTTAGAGTGGGATTAATAGGTCTTTGTTTTTGCCTAAAATGTTTTTCATATGATCTCAATGGGATTTCATGTTGAAACAAGTCTTCCCTATATGCCTTTAAATCATCATAGGACCATGGAAAAACTTTTCTGTATTTCTGAAGCAAAGAAATCAATATTTGCTTAATCTTTGGGTTCAGGCATTTACCTATAAAAACCAACTTTGGATGAACCTTAGTCCCTAGCTTGACCTCTTCAAGATCATTTGGGTGCACTGGAGTAGATCTTATAGTTTGCTTGTCATTTCCATTGAAAACCCTTTCTAGAGCCACCAGTCCTCTTGGAATTATGTTAGTCTTCAAGTAGATGATCTCATTACCAAATATTGTTTGTTTGCCGTCTATTGTCTCCATAAATTCCTGGAAATCAATTTCTTGTGCATGATATTCATCAATGCAATTCATGAACTTGTAAATATATTGATCATCATTGAAAATCTGCCAGTGATGATTATTATCTAGAACAGAGGGTCTTGTCAATATCTTGACATTGGAAATTCCTGCCAAGGTGATATCTTCAATCTTGATTGTAATGTTTACCAAAAAAATATCCATAACATTCTTACTTCTCTCTATCCAGTCAATACCAAAGGCATCAAATTCTTCCATAGTGTCCCATACAGCATTCTTTTATTGTATGAGCCTTATATTTTTTAAGCATACTTGGATCTGATCTGTAACACCACCAATTTGGAGTCTCCCAGAACCTTAAGCTTTTTAACACTATGCTTAAGAGCCATTTTCAGACATATAAGTAAAGCCTTGTATTCTACCAAATTATTAGTACAAGAAAAACCAAGTCTAAAAGAAGACTGGAATGCTCTTCCAGAAGGAGCCATAAGCACAATCGCTGCACCAGAGCCCTCTTTTAACATGCCCCATCAAAATGCATAGATCATAATCCTTCTTCATTATTGATTAGCTCAGGCTTATGATCTAAAGGGGCCTCACTATCTTTCTCTATCCTCAAGTTGTCTATATCTACATCTAGGAAATACACCTGATCACCCTCCTCACTAATGCCATCAATTATTTGGGGAGATTTCTTTTCTATGTCCAGCCTCATATCTTCACCATTCATGGGAATCCTAGCAAATGAGGAATCCATCTGGATACTACCACCCACAGTAGAGTCCTAGTTTCTTGATAATAATATCCCATACATAGGTGGAGTATCTACCATAGTAATCTTCATCTCATATTCTTTATGATGGAAAGCTGCGAGCCTGAAGTTGATATCCTTGATGATTCCAATGATGGGGACCTCCCTAGAGTCCATGGCAAAGCATTTGCCATATGCTTTGGTCACTTGTAAGCCCAGAATCTCCATGACCCCCAGAGGCATTATATTCATAGAGGCCCCTCAGTCAATCATAGAATTCTTCACAAATTTCCCCTTTATCATGAGAGTGACATTTTTGTAGGGTAATGCCTGGATATACTTCAAGTATTTTTGCACCATATTTCTTAATTTTTCTGACTGGTACCTTATTTATCTCAGGTGGTTTGACATGTCCATGTGCTATCTTAGATCTACTATGAGCTGTGTCATTTATTGCAGCCTCAGATCTATTCCTATGTTGAGGTATCCTCATCATCTCCATTAAAGGAACAATCACCCTTATTTAGCCAAATATATGGGCCATGTCTATTGGAGTACATTTGGCTACTCTGCTGCTGCATTTATCATTAATATTGGTTGCAGAGATGGGAGAGATGTCTTCCTTATAGGGTCCTTTCTCTGCAGGGATTTTCTTGGTAAGTTCCTTTTCTACTAGTACATTAGCTTTAGGGGGTGAATAAGGATGTGGACTGGGCCTATCCCAATTGACATTAGGTACTTTCATAGATCCCACCTCCTTCTTGGGGTTAGGAAGACATCATTCTTCTTTTATGAAGATGCTTCTTGCATTTCCCTTTATAGTGCTTTCTCCTAGGTTCCTTTTACTCCTCAGGTTATAGTCACTTTTGACTTGGGGAATTTTAGAAGTAGTCAAGGCCTTGATCTCTTCAGTACAAGGTTTTATCAACCTGACATTGATGTCCTTGGTGTTCAACTGAAGAACATCATCATTACCTCCATTCACACTTAGGATGGACTGTTGTTCAACCAATCTCAACTTGTCAATCACTTCCTTATCCTCTGAGTACTCATCATCAGAAGAATTCCAATCCTCTATGGTGCATGCGCATTCAAAAACCATGTTTACATTGTGGTCCTCATAGTTGTCTCCTTTCTCACATTCCTCATATGGGGCTATATTATTACTCATATATATAGCCACCTCACATGAAGCATAGGAGTGCATAGCTTGGCATTGTAAACACCATAGCACTTCATCTATAGCGTGAACTTATTTCCTTAAAGGGTCAGGGGTATGCCTTGATTGACCTCCCCTATCATTAGGGAGGACTGGCTTCCCATCCTGCCAATTTGTGTTATAAGGTTGTTCATCCAACTTGGGCATCTTCTCTTGTCTGTTGAAAGGAGGCCTTTCATTGGAAATTCTTTTATCGTTTCTCACCGAAGAGCTTTTCAATTCCTTGACTTCTTCCACAATTTATCATATTCAGCAATAATGGGAACCCTATTACTATGTCCCCTTTCTTGTGGGATAATTCTTGCATCACTTCTCTGAGAGGTCTTTCTAAATGCTTTTCTATTATTTTCAATATGTTAGGCTACTTTGAAAGCATCCCTGAGAGTTTGTGGTGCTCTATTTCTCAATTCATACCCCATCTTGGGATCATAAGAATTTTGGTAAGCTACCAGGCACATGGCCTCATTTGGTTGTAAATGAGGTAAGATCTTATTACTTACTTTAAAGAACCTTGCATTGAAATCATGGACAGTTTCATTTATTCCATTTTGAATACTTGTGAACTTAGTCACAACAAATCATGGATCATTGTTATCTTCATATTTCTCTTTGAAAATCCTCTTGAATCCTATCCAAGAGTCAATACTAAACTTTGGCAAGCTCTTATACCATTCCCTTGCATCTTCTGTGAAGGACTGTATAAACAATTTAATGGCTACATCTTCACATTCCACTTCAAAATCATCTAGCACATTGGTGAACACCTTCAAGTGATCCTCACTAATTATTGCATTATTTCCAGTAAACCTCAGGATAGCAAATTTCTTACTGTATTTTTAATGGGATTTGGATATCCCTATATACTAGAGAAATCAATTTGCCTATACTGGGATGACTACATCAGTCTTCTAGAAAAAGGATTTACAAAAGGGCCACCCTTGTCATTTTCTAGGTCTATTGGAGGACTTAGAGGGGCCAACAGATTAGGTGGCAGGTGTATGTATACATTATGAGGATTTAGCGAGGGATTTACTCTAGGCACTATAGGGGGTCTTTGGCAAGAGTCTTGCCCTGTTATCTTAGCATGTGGGTTTTGAGGAGGAACTTGAAAATAGATAGTAAATATGGAAAACAGGTTATCACTCTCCTGGTGTTGAAACAAAGGCTCTGGTTGGGTATTGGGTCTTAGGGCACTCTAAGGAAGTTTATTTACTATAGGCGTGTTGAGTAAGCCATTGTCATCAGAAAAACCTATCCTATTCACATTTTGCAGTATGACCAGTAGTTCCTCTTTTCTTTTAAATAATGTTTCCATCTAGGCCAGTCTCCAGGTTAACTCCTTAACCTCATTTTCCAAGTCCTCATCAGTCTAGTTTAAACCAGAGACTTGGTTCATGTCAACACCAGTGTTGTTATTGATGGATTTAACCTTCCCTACTTTGGGAGAGGGCAACTTTACACAACGGATTGTCATTTTAGGATCAATGGGATTCTATGTAAGATTGGTTTCAGATTCTCTCATAGGGGTACCTTTGTCATTTCATGGGACCGGATGCGGTTCCACATAGTAAATCTTATCTCCCTCAAAGTCTACTAGACCCTCCGGAACATTCTTAGTGCCATATATGATGCTATGCTCTCCTCTTTCTTCTATGGTTTGTGAATTATCAATGCTTCCACCCAGGGGTTCATTAAATGTCATGAGATCGCAAACATGGGAAGGGACATACTCACCTGGATCCTTAGTTCTCCATTTTTGAGTAATTGGTTCATGTATCAGAGGCTTATTAGGATGCCCCTATTTTTGTGATCTCCTTGCATACATCTTTCGTATGTAGGTTTCAAAAACTTTTAGAAAACTTTTAATCATGTTAGAAGATGGTACAATAGAAAGTTAGTCCAATAAATGGTCTTATCTTTGAAGTGCCCCTCATTTTGCTTTCTATCAGACTGATAGCTATTCTAATAGGACTAGACAATATGACATCTTGTTTATGGTAGACTCACTATTATGATGTTAGTTGATGATACCCAGTTGATGACAAGCCTACTGCTATGATTACATTTGATGATGCTTTAATTACTGGTGTTTATGTTTATGCTATGACTAGTTTATGGACATACTAGATGATGTGGATTAATTTAATTCAAAGATTCATGTGTTATCAGATCATGGTTGTGATGTTATTATTGGCGATTGCTCATATTTGATCGTATGTAACTGATTGATCTATTTTGATTGTTCAGTAACTGATTGTGATGCGTAATGTAGTTACTTGTATAATTTATTTCTATGAAAGGAATAGTGTCACATTACTCGTATGTGAGTACCCTACTACACTGCCATTTCCTTTCACGGTGTGTATGATTGCGTAATTATATATCCACATGTTCGATAATGTTGTTTGCTGCAAGTTGTAGGTATCAGGCATCAAATCCACCTAAATTAAAAGGTCTGAGCATGCCTTAACCAATGGAAATTTGTTGAGAAGAGCTAACATAAGGTCCCCTAGATCATCATTGAGAATCCTTGAAGAGGATGAGTATTCAGTTTTGTACCCATAATCCTTGAAGAGGATGAGTATTCAGTTTTGTACCCAGTCAATCTCATTAGTATGGATAGGACTGTCTATCTTCATTGTCATGGTCATGCTTTTTGATTTTGCATAATGATCAAGTGTTGTTGGCTTTGGGTTATTAATTAGAAGTGTTGGCTTTATGATCTGGGTTATTGGTACAATAAAATAAATTTATTCACTAGCTAAAGGTAAATAAACAATATGGAGATAAATAAATGTTATTAAAGGTGGAATTATGAAGTTCTTTATTAAATATAAATGGGAATATCATTAATTAATTAATTAATATATATATATATATATATATATAACTTATAATAAAATAAATTCATAGTTTAACATTAAAATAATAAAAATAAAACTTTAATGAAAATTTACAAAGTAATAAATGGTTTTCATATAGTTGGCATAGGATCATGTGTCATGCCTTCTAAAAAGGTGGAAGAAGGTTCTAGAAAATTTGGGGGAGGGATCTCTATTTCTCTCTCTCTATTAAAAATGGGGATTGAATTTTTTCTTTGGTTGGGAGATTGGAGAGGTTGGTTTTGTGACTGTAGCATTTGACACCGACAATGAATTTTCAGCGCAGAGGACCTAGGTTCCATCATCATCTATATTCATCTCCGATTTGATGAATTTTTTTTTTAAATCTGTCAATTACATTGTTTGATCGTTTCTAAAGCCATTAAATTGGTCCAACTAGGGGTCTTTATTTAAAAATCTTCTTTCATTCAATTAAAATCATGGTATGATGCTTTCTTAACCTTAGAATCATTGAAGAGTATTTGAAGAATAATTGTTGTAGAGCATTATCAGATCATTGTATCAGCCTACATCATCCTAAGCCCATTGTATGCATGATTGTTGTCCTCAATCATTGATCCAAAGCCATTGAATCAATCTAACTATGGGTCTAACTAAGAGCATGAACCTTATGAATTAGCAGATTCTCCATATGTGTCCTAAACACTGCGAGTCCCCTACTAAATTCAAACATCAAATGATTAAGGAAAGAAAATTCCAGTAGTCAATTTTTTGCTAAATCATTCTCATGACTTACAGTTTAAATCCATTTTGTGCATATCTGCAAATCGCTATATTTTGTTTGGAGACTTTTCTTTGAGGCATTCCACCCATCAATCCATGTGCCCTATCTATGCTATTACATTTTGCATTGCTTAATAGTTTCTAAGGCTTTCACAACAAATCCTTTATGTACATATTCTGCAATCACCGAATACCATGAGATGACATTCTTTTGAGGCATCTGTCAAACAATCATTAGATCGTACTTATGCGCCCAGTCTTGTGTTTCCAATTGCATTTTATTGATCTTTTTATAGCCTTTTAACAGATGAATTTTAGATTAGTGCTTTGCACACATAATGTTTGATTATAGGTATAATGAAATATGGGTTATAAATGTGACTGAAGTATGCATAGCTCCTGTCCACTAAATTTGCATATGTGTGCATCTAGATTGTTCATTTCCACCCAATACATTTGCTTTATGGTTTCTAAATTCTTGTCAACAATAAAATACCCTATATTTATTTGTGATTTGCACCAAGATACACATTCACCAAGTCACTGCAAGTAACTGGCATCATAATGCAAGTTAGGGTGTCTTCTATATTACCCAACAGTGAGCAACATGGTCAACCATGCACACATAATGATCACTGTAGGAGTAATGCAATAAGGGTTTCAAATGTGACTGAAATGTATACAACACTCGTCCACTAAACTTGTATGGTTGCATGCTCAGGCTGGGAGGATGTTGCAAAGGTTGGAGAATCTATTTTTTTAACTTACCAATTGCCTTTACTTCAAATTTTTTAAAGTCTTCTTAACAAATTCATTTTGTACATATCATGCAAGCAATGCATTCCATGGGATGACATTTCTTGGAGGTGTTCTATCAAACAGTTCCTGTGCCTGTCTATGCTTTCACAATTACATTTATTGGAAAGTTTCTAAAGCCTCTTCAACAAATTCACTAAGGTAATGAAGCGTGTCAGTATCTAAATAAATTCATCCACTTTTCACTTCATTATTCATGCCATGCATTTATCATAATTTATATTTTGAACATATCTCATGTCTGTAATGAGGATTGCATTCTAATTATGCACTTTGTTTGAGAATAAGTTAAAACACATTAATCCCTGAATGAATTTATATTTCTGATTAATTGATATTAGAGTCTAAAAGTTAGTCAATTTAAAATTAAAATACCTTTGGAAATTTAGGCATTCTCAGCCTTCTCATTTCCTGGTTGATTTTCTATTCATAAGTAATTTCCAATATCTTTTGGCAATCCCCAAACCTTTAAACTCCAAACCCTAAAACCATATTCTTATATTTACAATAGGAAATAGACATACAGTTTATTTCTATGGGCTATTTTTCACTTTCAATTGAATCGCCTCATATAAAATGTTCAAAAGTTATATTTGCCAGGTAAATAAATTTTAGGATACTTATTTACTTATCTTTAGATAAAAAAATATTTTATATCCAATGATCCATGATTTATCATTATTATTATTATTATTATCATTATTTCAAAGTAATAGATGTTATCCACAAGCTGTCTAGGGAGTGTATGGGTAAAAGTCTAACCAAAATCATGCATAAACTATATGAATGATAAAACCTTTGGAATATATAGATATTAATTAATGATCAAAGTGTAAATGTATATATGAATATATAAAAATTGTATTGGTTACTAAAATCAAATATAAATTAAATATTATAGTTAAGATCATTGATTTATTTAGATTGAGTTATTGAAAGTCATTTGATTAGATCAATTGATTACTAATATATATATATATATATATATATATATATATATATATATATATATATATATATATATATATATATATATATATATATATATATATAAGGATTAGGGTTAAGAAATGTATTGATATAGATAGTATCGTAATTGATGTATCTGTTCAATGTGATTAAATGAGAATCGATATGAATGTTGATGAAATTTAATCAAATTTATTACGATGGTTTTGTTGAATTGGAATTTGATTGATAGATTTGTATTGGGTTTATAAGCATTGTATTTGAAATTAATTTATAAGTATTGCACTCAGAAGATATGTATCGTGACTTAAATTTCATTATGTATGTGAAATTTGTATGAGATAGATCATTGGTCGTAATAGGGTTATGTGTAGTCATCGAGGTTTAGTTTCTAAAGTGTTGTTATATGGAGACTAATCAGACTCAGACGTTACATTTTCCCCACTTTTATCAGTGCAGTTTCCCCCCAAATTCCTATGGGGTCAAGGGGCAGCACCCCTGGCGTGTTCCTTGTCACGATACAGGGCAGGGTCAAGGGGCAGCGCCCCTGAAACCTCGCATAGTTTTTTTTAATTATTTTATAAACGCACTGGGAGTTATTTTTTCATTGACTGACATAAGAAAAACCTATTTTTGTAACTGACAAAAAGCTTGATAAAAGAGGCTAAGGGTTAGGGTTTTGATATATTGTATCATAGCATTTGCAATAGTATTGAGTTGCAGGGATTGCTGGTTGTAATCAGTTTGATTTACTAGATAATAATATTGGACTCTCTGTTTGGTGGATGTAACATAAGTTTGGGTGAACCACGTTAAAACTTGTCTCTCGCTATTATTATTTCTATGTATTTCCATTCCTCTGTTTAATCTTTATTTGCATTTAATTGATATCTTCTGTTGGCTAACCCTAACAAGTGGTATCAGAGCGGGTTGTGTTTGATTATCGTCTGTAGGAAGGCCTAATGGTTGAGTGGGACCAATGGAAGATGAGGGTAAATTAAAGGTCGATAAATTTAATGGGTAGAACTATTAGTTATGGAAGATGCAGATGGAGAATTACCTCTATCAAAAGGATTTATGGATGCCATTGGAAGGAGTAGCCAAGAAACTGGTAAAAATGTTTGATGAGGATTAGAATCTTCTGGTAAAAATGGATGCCATTCGGTTGTGCCTGGCACCATTGGTGGCATTCAATATAACGGAAGTGAAGACAATAGATGGTGTGATGAAAGCTTTGGCTAAACTGTATGAAAAACCCTCAGCCTCAAATAAAGTATTTCTCATGAAGTGTTTGTTTAATTTGAAAATGGTTGAAGGTGGATCTGTGACAGGTCATTTAAATGAATTTAATACAATTGTCAGTCAATTAACCTCTGTAAATATAAAATTTGATGAAGAAGTTAGAGCTCTCTTGATATTATGTTCATTGCCTGAAAGATGGGATACTTTGGTAATGGCGATTAGTAACTCTGTTTCTGGTTCAAATGCCTTGAAATTTGATGATGTTGTTGGTGTTATTCTGAGTGAGGAAATTCGTAAGAAAAGTTTAGGTGGATCCACATCAGGTAGCGTTTTGAATGCAGAAAGCAAGGGCAGATCAAAGGAGAGAGGAAAAGGTTCTAGAGGTCATGGGAAGACACGAGGAAAATCAAAGGATAAAAAATCCCAAACTAGAGGACAGAAGGATTGTTGGTACTATGGGAAACTAGGTCATCTAAAGAAACATTGTTGGTCTCAAAAAAATAAAGGAGACAAATAAGAAGGCAATAAGGAAAAACATGTTGTAAGTAATAAGTCTAAAGATGATGCTTTGATTCTTTTCCTAGATAATGTTGATGATTCATGGGTTTTAGATTCAGGGGCCTCATTTCATGCTATGCCCCATAGAAGTTATTTTCTTGATTATGTCCAAGGGGATTTTGGGCTAGTTTATTTGGGAGATAACAAACCCTGTTAGATTGTTGGAAAGGAAAGAATCAAGATTAAGTTGCAAAATGGGAATCATTGGCTACTACAAGAGAGGCACGTTCCAAGGCTCAGTAGGAATTTAATTTCAGCAAGGTAGCTAGCTAAACAAGGTTGCATTGTTACATTTACTGATAAAAATTGGAAGGTTTCAAAAGGTGCCTTAGTAGTAGCAAAAGGTGTGAAAGTAGGCACCTTAGATCTTTGTAGAGGTCATACTATTCATTCTACTTTAGCTATTACAGAGAAAAAATAAATAGGTTCAGGAACAGTTGCTGCAGGTTTCCAGGAAGAGACTGGAAAAGTTGTTGCAGGTTCTGAGACAACACTGTGGCATAACAAACATGGGCATATGAGTGAAAAAGGTATGAAGGTACTTAATTCTAAGAAAGTTTTACTAGGTCTGAAATGTATTAATATGGATTTATGTGAAAGTTGTTTGTATGGAAAACAAAAGAGAGTCAGTTTTCTCAGAGATGGGAAGCAAAAGAAAAATAAAAAATTGGAGCTTGTGCATATAGATGTATGGGGACCAACTCAGGTATCTTCTCTTGGTGGCTCTCGATATTATATTACATTCATAGATGATGCAACTAGAAAGGTCAGGATTTATTTCCTTAGACAGAAATCTGATGTATTTGAAACATTTAAGCAATGGAGAAGCTTGGTTGAAAATGAGACAGGTGAAAGATTAAAATGTCTCAGATCTGATAATGGTGGTGAGTATTATAGAATTTTTTTGGAAGATTATTGTTCCTTTAATAGAATTTATAGGCAAAAAATGGTTCCAGGGACTCCACAAGAAAATGGGGTGGCTGAACACATGAATAGGACAATAATGGAGCATGCAACGACGATGAGCTTGCATGCTGGGCTGCCTTTAAATATGTTGGTAGAAGCTATCAACACTGCTGTATATTTAATTAATAGAGGTCCTTTAGTTCCTTTGGGCTATGGTATTCCAGAGGAAGCATGGACATGCAAGAAGGTGAATTATTATTTTCTAAAAACTTTTAGCTATGAAGCATTTGCACTTATAGATTTTGAAAATAGAACCAAGCTGGATGCAAAATCAAAAAAAGTGTACCTTTGTTGGATATGGCATTGATGAATTTGGTTATAGGCTTTGGGATTTTGAAAATTAAAAAATTGTGAGAAGCAGGGATGTTATATTCAATGAGAAGGTGTTGTACAAATATCAATTGCAGCAGCATGAGAAGAAAGAAAAGGATTATGCGGTGCTGAATGATACTTTAAATAGTGATGTTCTAGTGGTTCCTCCTACTCTGCAACAGCAACTAGAAATACCACAAAATCTAGTGAATGTTAGATGGTCAACAAGGATAAGTAGACCTCTTGAAAGGTTTTCTCCCTCTTTGTATTCTATTTTGTTAACGATGCTGGTGAACCAGAAGGATATGATGAAGCTATGCAGGTGGATACATAGGTTCAGTGGGAGCTTGCTATGAAAGAAGAAATGGACTCCTTGCTAAAAAATCAGACTTGGGAGTTATGTAAGTTACCTATAGGTAAAAAGACTTTACCAAACAAATGGGTTTACTAGTTGAAAGAGGAAGATGGAGGTAAGAAAAGATTTAAGACCAGGTTAGTTGTAAAAGGATTTGCACAGAAAAAAGGCATTGATTTTGATGAGATATTTTCTCCAGTTGTTAAGATGACTTCTATTCGTACTATTTTAAGTATTGTGGCTACTGAAGATTTGCATTTGGAATAGCTAAATGTGAAAACTACCTTTCTCCATGGTGATTTGGAGGAGGAGATATACATGGAATAGCCCCAAGGATTTAAGGTCAAAGGTAAGGAAAAATAGGTGTGCAGATTGAAGAAGAGTTTGTATGGCCTGAAACAAGCACCTCAGCAATGGTATTTGAAATTTGATAGTTTTATGGCTAAGCAAGGCTATAGAAGGTGTAATTCTGACCATTGTGTTTATTTTAAGAGGTTGGATAATGACAGCTACATTATTTTATGTTTATACATTGATGACATGCTTGTAGCTGGGTCTAACATGGATCACATAAGATAGTTAAAACAACAGTTAGCACAGTCATTTGATATGAAGGATTTAGAGGCAACAAAACAAATCCTTGGTATGAAAATTTGTAGAGATAGGATCAACAAAAAATTGACTCTATCTTAGGTTGCTTATGTTAAAAAGGTGTTGCAGAGATTCCACATGAAGAATGCAAAAGATGTCAGCACACCTTTGCCTAGTCATTTGAAATTGACTAAGGAGATGTGTCCTAAGACACAAGAGGAGGAAGATAAAATGTCCAAGATACCATATGCTTCAGTTGTAGGAAGTTTAATGTATGCCATGGTATGCACGAGACCGGATATTGCACATGCTGTAGGAGTCATTAGCAGGTATATGAGTCATCCTGGTTTGGAGCATTGGAATGTGGTAAAATAGATTCTCAGATATTTGAGAGGTACATCCAATAAATATTTATGTTTTGGGGGCTCTAATACGGATTTAGCAGGTTATGTAGACTCAGATTTAGTAGGGGATATTGATACCAGGTGGAGTACTATAGGTTATGTCTTTACTGTAGGTGGAACATCAGTGAGTTAAATTTCCAGGTCACAAAAGGTGGTTGCTTTATCCACCACAGAGGTAGAATATGTAGTTGCAACAGAGGCAAGCAAGGAGATGATATGGTTGCAATCTTTCATGAAAGAATTGACCAAATAATAGGTTAACAATTATTTGTATACAGATAGTTAGAGTGCCATACATCTTGCAAAGAATTCTTCCTTGCATTCAAAGACTAAACACATACAATTGCAATATCACTTCATTTGGTCAGTGTTGGATGATGGACAATTACAGTTGTAAAAGATACATACAGATAACAATCCAGCAGATATGTTTACAAAGGCAGTGACAAGGGATAAGTTGAGCTCCTCTTCAGCTTCAATTGGTCTTCTAGACTAAAAATAACAAAAACAGAGCAACAGAGTCCAGGGTGCTTATTTCTAGTGGGATCTATAGGGTCAGTGGTGTTATGACCAGTCTCCAAGTGGGAGATGATATGGTGTGGAGTCTGATTAGTCTCCAAGTGGGAGATTGTTGTTATATGGAGCCTAATCAGACTTAGAGGTTATGTTTTCCCCACTTTTATCAGCGTAGTTTCCCCCCAAATTCCTATGGGGTCAACGGGCAGCGCCCCCAAGACGAGGTCCAGGGGCAGCGCCCCTGGCGCGTTCCCTGTCATGATACAGGGCGGGGTCGAGTGGCAGTGCCTTCGTGGGAGCTCGGGGGCAGCACCACCAAAACCTCACATGGTTTTTTTATTATTTTATAAAGGCACCTGGAGTTATTTTTTCATTAACTGACATAAGAAAACCCTATTTTTGTAACTAACAAAAAGTTTGATGAAAGTGGCTAAGGGTTAGGGTCTTGATATATTGTATTGTAGCATTTGCAGCGGTATTGAGTTGCCGGGATTGCTGGTTGTAATCAGTTTGATTTACTAGATAATAATATTGGACTCTCTATTTGGTGGATGTAGCACGAGTTTGGGTGAACCACATTAAAACTTATCTCTCGTTGTTATTATTTCTGTGTATTTACATTCCTCTGTTTAATCTTTATTTACATTTAATTGATATCTTCTGTCGGCTAACCCTAACACAGAGGCATAGGTTGTTATGTCTTGATTTCATTTTCTATGTTGTAAATGTATCATGATGTGGTAATAAAGTCATTCACGGATGATGTGGTTCATTATTGTATTGAGCATGTAACAAAATATTGTGTTGGATTTTGATAATGGGGAGGCTTCAGTAATCATAAAAGGAGTATGTTGTTATGGATTGCTTCACTTGGAAGCTATAGGCAATGTATTGTGAATTTGTCCTTGTGATTAAGTTGATATGCAAGAAGGTTAATGCCTTGCATTGTTCATGTATACTTGTTGTTATGATGATAATTTGATATGCTTGATGGATAGGGTTTTCTAGATGTAGGTAGGGGAGTGGCTTTCAGTTTGAGGCCAGGGACCAAAGTGGCTAGCCAGGGTAACCCATTGAAAGTTGGTAACTAAGTGATAACCTAAAATGAATTAGGGGGAAAAGGGTAGATTCCACATTAAACAAGATAATTGGATTCCTCACCCATGCCTGTAGTGCTTGTTTAGACTAAGGATGGGATGAGAAGGCCTAGTTGGAAAAATCAACTTGCTTGTCCTCATGAAAGGAATCTTGGTTCTACATATGTCATCTTATGGGGCCGGAATCTACTGAGAGACTCTCAGGATAACCATAGATGGGAGCCAGTGTCTAGTGAGAGTCTGTCATGATAATCCATGCTAGGACTATCTGATGAAACTATCCCTACTATAGTCTAGCATTCCCTAGTTGTGTTCCCCATTCGTTGTGTGATCGCCTCTAGAAGTGATGATTGAGTTTCTTCTGTTATTGACCTATGTTGTTAGATTCATGTGTAGTCCTTACTCCTTATAATCTACTATCTACCTGACTGTTTGTTGTAGTGGGACCTTATGTTATCTCCCAGCACGGGGGGTGGACTGTAGGGTTCCACATGGTTAGGTGGATGTGCTTTTATCTCCATTAGTTTTTCCCTTTCCATTGTTCATGTGTTAGAAGGACGTATCTCATGTGATAGATTCTAGATCTTGTACTAGTTTGAGGAGATAGTCATTTAAGTTCATGTACTAGTCTTGTGTATCAATTAAATCTTAATGTATGTATTCCAATGTAATTAGGAAAGTGGTAGTGTGAATATTGAAATGATGTAATCTCATGTAAGGGAAATTGTATATGTATATTTAGTTTTGTATACATGATCTTGATGATTATTCAACTAATGCTATATTATGGAAATGTATGTGTTTATTCATTTATTGTAAGAGATTTAGAATGTACTATCGATGTTAGTAGTTTCATGATGTATGTTAGATCTTGTTAATAATTTTGTAAGTAATGCATCCATGGAACCCTAGAAGATAATGCTTAGTTTAATAACATGTATAGATATGTTAACATTACTTTGTCATTTCTATCATTTAAAAAAATTGCCTATTTGTATAGCATAGTTGTGTTGTTCTCTAAGGTTCCATAGCAGGGTGTTACAATCTTTCTCACTCAAATAGCACTAAATAACAAATAGACACGAGTCTTCTTCAAGAGAAACATTCCTCATTCCTATAGATAAGGAAATTTTTGTCAAAGTCGCCACCCCTTTCTAGGGAAAAATAATGAAAACAAATTTTATGCAAACTCTAAAAAACCCATGACATTTTACTGCACTAGTACTTGGAATTCTTATAAAGAGGTCCCTAGTAGAGTCACCAATCTGTTGGTTGTTTTCAATTTCCAACCACATCTCAAGGAAAAATGCAAAGATCTATAGGGTAGCCATTCTCCAATAACTAACCTAACTTGAGGGATTGGCCAACAAACAAGAAACAAGGGTTTTCAATCCCTCTTTTCTCTACACTTTAGGCTCTATTAAACCAAGGAGGGTACTCCTATTATTTGGATATCCTTCCCTATTGGGGAAGACAACATTCTATTCAAATGGATGGGGGTTCATCAAATATTTGCTCAATAACACTGCTCCAATGACATATATGATCCTTTAAGACTGCTCAAAGAATGTTTGATAAAGTAAAGAGATGGGCTAATTCCTTAAGCTTTTATTCTGTTTATTTGCAAAGGAACATGTAAAACAAACAACCTCAAGTGAAATACATAAATTTAAAACAGTTCTACAAATGAAATGATTGGGGAGGTTTAAGTGGAAAAAATAACTATCAAAAGATGAGTGCCTAAATTTGGGGTCACAGAGTTAAAGGATGAATATAAATCAACTCAGTATCAAAGATGTATATATAACTCTATTTAGAATAATGTAATGATGCCTTACATCGCCACATCTTGAAATCAGATCAAACCATTCATTCTTGCTTATCCCTGCATACATGTACTATATTCAATATCTTCTTCAAAGCATTTAAATCTACTCTTTGAGTAAAAGCCTTTTGGAATGGGTATTATTACATAGGAAAAATTGTGAAGATGAAAAATATTGATAGTTTATCAATTCATTCAAAAGTATAACAAAAGATACAACTGTAGGAGACAATATGGTTTGAATCTCAGTAATGTATTCAAAAATTTTGAGTTTAACACAACTTTATACCAATGATTGCAAATACAAATGACTTTATCCTTTAAAAAACACACCTGGAAAGTAAAAACTAGTCAATATGATAATGTACTGTGCTCATAAAAAATTTCTCCAAGATCTCCATAACTAGGTCCAGAATTCCCTTTTATAGAAACCAAGGGAGCAAAACAAGCTTCAGACCTAGAAACAAATGTCATCTTTCCATTAGACAAAATTATTCACTTAGTCCAAAAATAGAGGTAACTAATTTTATTTAGATAACCCTCATAGGAACAAAAGTTGTTAGAAGTATGTCCACAAGATAAGTTATACTCAGGAGTTGTTCCTTTGGAAGAAAATGTAACAAACTATGCTGACCTTTTGCTTTTTACCTGCATTTTGGGAATAAGAAGATTCCACTATTACTACTCTTAAATATTAGGAAACTCATTATATCTTTTATCCCAAGTTTTATATTGGTCCTTGGTGGGCCACTAGAAACTGATGAGATTATCCACACAAGATAGATATTTATTTTTGAATTTGGCCAACACCGACTCAGCTTCCCTTATAAAATTAGTAGCCAATCGATAAGAATCCCACAGTTTGTTGATACTAGTTCTGAACAAGGAAATATCTATCTTGTTATCCTAACAAATGAAGAAAGAGATGATAGGAAAAATAGTGTTAAATTGGAGAATCCATGATTGAGAACGCTTGATGTCACCACTTTTAGTTTTTATAGTAGGAATTATTCCAATCTTATCATTATCAAAACCCTGCACCAACTTTAGTGCCTTTTCTTGAAGACGGTCTATAAATGATCGAGATTCTATTGCTTCTTTGGCTTCCATATAAACTTGCTTAACATTCATTGGAGCATTGGGATCATGATTAGCTCCCTTACAGATACATACTAGAGAAACAATCCTAGGGATCCATTTATCGAACAGAGGCACCATTTGTTCTTTATCATCTATAATCTTCTTAATAACTTGTGATAAATCACAATAAAATTTGTGGATCCCAACTACCTAGCTTGATAGTTTATCCATTAACAATTTTAAAATGCCTGAGACAATATACCAATTATCTTCTTGTTGCCTATCAAAACAATTTGTAAGGATATCACCAAATGAATCAATTTGTCACCTTAACTCATTTTATTTTTCAAGAACAGACTTAGATGAAGAACAAGGAAGATCAGAAAAAATGAAACTAGGATCCCTAACCATCAAAGCTACATGTGATGAGGATGATGTTGAGGCCTATTTCTATCATTGTATTTCCTTTTCCTTCAATCTATTATATTTTGGCAACATGCCCATATATTGCTTTAATAAATCATCATATTTTTTTTGGAGAGTATTGGAGGATGCTTCACTAAAATTTGCAACCTCTACTACCATATCAGATGCTTCTTTAGTGTGGGTATCAGAGACTCTCTTTATTATCAAGCCACCCTTAAAATCCCTGTCAGGGTCAGCAACTAGAGGCTTGTTAGTGTTAGGAGCCAAAGCACATATGCCTAAGGTTTCCCACTTTGGGTTAAATTTAGCACCTATTAGTGCAGTTCAGCCTCCTCTTTTGTGGAGAAAATCCATTTGTCTTGCCTTCTTGCAGTGTCTAGAACAATAGAGGAAGCTATATCCCATTCAGGAAGTAATAAGATTCAACTATCTCTAATCATTTGTTTGCCTTGATCTGGAGAAATGTCCTTGACCTCCTTTATTTGTGTGAGTATCCCAGTGGATACCTAATCTCATGTTTCTTGAGGAGAATGAGACATTTCCTCTTTTAATCTTTTTTCATACTCACTTCTTCTACTTCTCCACAACAAATCATAAAATTCCTTAGTATTGACAAAATTGTCATCACTAATAAAATTCCTGCATACTATAGCTTTTATGTCATCTGAAACATCATTTCCCATCATGGCAATATCAGAAATTCTACTCACAAGTAACTCCTCAGGCACATCTCGACTTGGAGATGGCATCTCATGATGTACCTCTTTCTCAGTTATTACCATTTCTTCCTCATCATTAGGGTAATCAACCAAAGGACTTTCTTCAAATTTCCTTCTTTTTGGAGAAGGCTCTTTAGGAGGAGAATAACATTCAATTACTAGTATAGAAGGGGAGGATAATTATGGACATGTTAACAAAGAGAGAGTTAATTGGGTTGGTGGAAGAGCATGTGAAGCTTGTGCCTTGACCTCTTCATTCTTGGCTCTCCTTTTGAAAGCATATTTTATCAAATTTCTAGTAGTGGCCGATATGAAGGCCTTTCTTCTATAGGAACCTAAGTAGATTCACTACCTTGTATATCAATCAATTCATCAATATGAGACATAATCTTCTTTATCCTATGAATGGGGTCATTAAGCTCTGAGAACAATCCCTTGTAAGAGGGATTTCTCTTCTTCATCCTTTCTTCATATTTGACATATATTGTCCATTTCTTTCTTTTTATCATCACCTCTTTGTCATTTGGAGAATTCCTAATAACATCCTCAGAAAAGAAAACCTAATGGGGGGTGTAAGACCTATTAATACTCTTCCTGATGCCATTGATGAATCTTTCGAGATCAAAGAACCTAGCTTTCTCTTGTATCATCTTGAAAGGCAACAATTTTATATTTAACATGGCAAATGAATCTCTGTTCATTTTGAAGTCAAAGAACATGGTTAAGAAAGGAATGAAAGATCCCTTCTTCTATCTTGCCAAGTGAGCTCTGTTTGTTTTAGTCAATTGCCAAATTATTTCCAAGAAACCAACCCTCAGTGGCACATACTTAGGTCAAACATGGGGACCGACAGGGGTTCCATAAACTCTAAAAACTGTGCCTTCTTCATGGGGGATAAAATCACCCCAATTGTCCTTGATGTCTAAAGGAAGGACCCTCACTACCAATCTGAGGAAGTTCAACAATGGTTCCAGAATCCTGGGTATGTCTGGCTAGAAATGCCTTAATATAGTGACTACAAAATAATCCCTAAAGAATCTATAACTAGAATAGGGATCATGCATGTCCCATTTATGTGTCCAACATTAGATAGGCAACATATTCCCCATGTTATCAACATGATTAACCCCTAATTTAGGGTGCCAAACCATCTCTCTTCTCCTATAAAATAGAAACTTATGGCAAAGCAATGAAAACCACTTGAACTTAATTGGCTCCTTATTTTCCTTAATGTTTACTAGCCCTTGATATATATGCTTTGCTAAATATGAAGCAAAGTCAAACTAAACATTCTAAGACGGATGTTGGATATCAGTAGAAATATACATAAAATCAATGGGGATGCATTCCGTCTTGTCCTCCCCTATCACTTGATAGAGATAAAAGTTAGTGTTACCAAAATAATCTTCAAAAGTGCTTGTCTTGAAAGGTTCTTGCTCACTTTGGGGAATTTTTATTGATCTACCATTTAGTCCCTTTTCCCTAAACCTAGGCAAGTTTATAGTTCTATAACTACTCTTGTCCTTCATATATAGGGCTATAAATCTATTTGTATCAATCTCTATGGAAGGTGCCAAGCTCATCCGAAAGACCATAGCAATTGATTCTCTATTGATTTCTACTAGAACTCCCCCCTTCATGCTCCTAATTGTCTTAGATGTTTCATCATAATGGGCCACCATGGCTTGGATTAATTCAATGTCCTCAAATACATTAGTGACTACTAACTTTCCCAAATCACTTTCCCATACATATGATAGCGGCGTGTGAGCATTCCTTTTGCCCCACTAGTGGTAAAATAATGACAGCCATGAACAGGGATCTCAACATCTCTATAATCGGCAAATTTATCAACCAATCCCTCCTTTCCTTCAAGGCTCATTACTAGTACCCTTTGTGTACTAGAGCTAGGGAGTTGTTTCACTATCTTCATGCAAGGCTCATTTTTGGGAAATGGAGGAAACCTAGGCTTTAGGTGGGGACTTTCTTTTAATGGTGAAATAGGGTGAGAAGTTTCTCTTTGAATTTTTAGGGGTTAGCTCAAGTCACACCATAGAGGTTTTTCTTATGAACAAAGAGAAATAGAAAAAACCCTAATAGAAAAGTAAATTATGTTTCTATTTCTCTATAATTTACACTATCTTGCATAACTATAGTGTATGATCATACACTATGGTAAGTTATGCAAGATCATACACTATGGTAAGTTTGAAAATTAACCATCATATTTTATGATGTTGGCATATATTTGAATGCCACGATCAATCCTAAGATCTTGATGATGCACGACACATCCAAACCCTTTGCTAAACCAATTAGGAAGTTATCCTTCATTATTTTCTCATTTATTTCTAGAACAAACAAACCATAGATATTGTGCCACTTTTATTATGTGGCAATCCTCTGTCATTGCGTAATTTGGTGAGGCCCACAAATTTATAACTGAGTAGAATGGCAGAGGAACAAAAATCATAGCATCAAAACATACCTCTTCCTAGCTTGAACCCTTCCTGAGCCATAGTAGCCATGTATCAAACATCCACCCTTCCGTAGATATTAGTTGGGGCTATGAATAAATCTTGGCAGAATGGTGGAAACATTTCAAATTGTCTTTACTCTGAACAAGACCCACCACCATTCCCTTTGCAATAATTGGAAACAATCTTATGGTCTGGCACCTTATTTCATGATTTCACGATCATTCAGAGGGTCCTATTGGTGAAGTGTGGCAGAATCATAGAAATATAAAGAAACTCTTTTTCTTCTTGTTCTGGACCCACCATCCTACTATCCTCAAGAGTCACCAACCAGCTGTCACTCCTTCCACTATTCTATAGGTACTGATTTTGACAATATTTTATTGCTGGCATAATGGTAGAAATAAAACAATACACTCCACCTATCAAAAAAAGAGTTAGTAGGACCGGACCTTGGCATCTAAAAAATAAAGATTTTTAGGGCACATGATAGAAAAGGTAATTACTTAGCAAGAGGTCGGTCAGACAACATTTCAAAGGGGACATTGGGACTGACTTAAAATATAGGCAACGGGAGATAAGCGGTCACTAAAGAAATATAACTATTTTGACCATCACATTGTTCTTTAGCATGGGGGCTTATGATTTTGTGTTTCCTAGAGTATGCAAAGAATCATAAGTCTGGAAATCCATCAACCTAATGACATAAGCTCGAGGGAGAACATTAGAACCTGTGAAAATTTTAATAAGGTTCCAACAAGTGTCTCCATCAAATGAGAGAATGAACTACCACTTCTAACTCCAACTTATGTGTTGGGTAGTTCAACTCATGGGTCTTGAGCTTTCGTGACTCATACGTGATTGCTCGACCATTCTACATCAACACTGCTCCTAAACCCTCTAATGATGCATTTGTATAAATAATGAAGTCTGCTACTGGGTCAGGTACTACTAAGATAGGAGTGCTAGCAAGATGCTCCTTAAGGACCTGAAAGGCCATTTTGACATTGCTCTCTCCACAAGAAACTCTTCCTTTTCCACTAAAGGGAAGTGATGGGGTGTGCTATCCTAGAAATGCTCTCAACAAATCTGTAGTAATATCCTGCTAGCCCCACGAAGCTCCTAACCTCTATGATGCCAGTAGGTATTGACCAATCTCTGATAGCTCTAATCTTTGATGGGACTATAGATATCCCATCGCCAGATAGAATGTTCCCCAAATACTGAACCTCTGATCTAAAGAAGGAACGCTTCACCAGGTTGCCAAAAAATTACTACTCTCTCAAACACTATAGAACCTCGTGCAAGTGTTCCTCGTGCTCCTCCTTAGTCTGTGAGTAAATCAAAATGTCATCAAGGAATATGCGAAATGCCCCATTCATGAGACTCATGAATACTATAGGGGCATTCGTCAAACCGAAGGGCACCACGGTGAACTCATAGTGACCATAACGAGTTTGAAATGCGGTCTTATGTATCCACCTTTGTGATACATAAGTGATGGTATTTGGACTTTAGGTCAATCTTAGAGAACACTCTGGCTCCCTGTATCTAGTTAAACAAGTCGTCAATCCTAGGCAAAGGATAACGGTTCTTCACCGTCACCTTATTGAACTTCCTATAATCCATACATAGCCAAAAAGACCCATCCTTCTTCTTCATAGAGATGAATGGTGCACCCCAAGGTGAGACACTAGGTTAGACGTACCCCTTCGCCAACAACTCTAGCTTAAGCTTGAGCTCTGTTAACTTATGTCTGATCATCCTGTAAGGTGTACAAGACACTAGCTTGGTGCCTGGTACAAGGTCTATATGAAAACCAGCCTCTCTGTGAGGTGGCATCCCTAGTAGCTCAAGAGGAAATACATCCACGAACTCCCTAAGGATGGGGTGATCATCAAGCATAGCCTTTGACTCATCCTCTAATCTATCACTAACTATGATCATGAACAACTGACAACCCTTCTAGATATAGTGCTTAACCTATTTAGAGGATATCATGTAAACTGTTGTGGGCTTCTAAATGCCCACTATCTCTGCTGCTGAGTAGTGATCATTGAGGCAACCTATCACCTTTTGGTGACAATCTAGCTTGGACCTATGGGATGCTAGCCAATCCATGCCTAGTGTTGACATTTCTTCTGAATCAGCATTAGGGTTTGCCACTTCTAATGGACAGGCAGATTCAGGCCAACTGAATACAGGAGGTTGCGTGAGCTCCTCCCCTTCACTTCTAGTTCTGCCGCACCAAGGGGGGTATCCCTATAACTTAAGATGTAACCTTGACTAGCTCAAAGATAGAAAGATCTAACTTGACAACAACAGGCAGAATACTCTCATGTATGGACCAAGATCTGCATGATAGATCACAAGGCTGGAAACATTCTTGGACATGATGTCTGGTTGGGTATGAGAGCATGCAGGGGGTTCCTAATCCTACTCCTACAACTAACAGGTGGAGGTGTGAAATGGTTTGATATGAATTTGGACGCAAAGCTGGACATGGTGTATAACACAAGAACACAGCATGACTGGTGCCTATCCAGGGCTTGGAGTCGGTAGACATACACCTGTGAATGATCAGCATAAATAGCTAAAACTGGATTTCAGGGGGATACACATGATATCTGCCTCACAGATATCTCCCAATATAGAGTGTTGAGCTATCTCTACTTATGGCATCCCTACTGCAGTATACCCTTCCCAATGTTCAACCTGAAAACAGTTTAATCTGCCCCTTGAGCAGAGGTTAAAAGATCAGACATTCAACATAGGAATTCTATGCTCTAGAATCTAAACATAAGCAAATATCCAGATCCAGAAGAAGAATACATGCAATACTGGAGACAGAATTAACACAACACATGCTAAGATAGCATTACTCATATAAGATCAACCATGAAACCAGTGGATTCATGCCAAGTCCTACAACAGGAGATACATAAACTCACAAGATTAAACTGTACAGAGCAACTAGATCAGCTGGTTATGGATTACAGAGCCAAAATTCTACAACTTTCAACAACCTCAAAAGAATAACACCATCTGCATTATATAGCAGGAGGGTGTCTTCAGCATCAACTACCAGGTTCACCCAAAATTCCCGCCAGATATACAGTACCATAGAAATGGCGCTCAAACTTGAATGCAGCAGGTAGGGGAGGAGACAGGAAGATTTCTCGAGCCTTGCGCCACCGCCTAGGGATTCAGATCTTCAATCAGGTACAACATTCATCCACGCCATCGCCCATACCTCTGCAACAATCGCCATTGATGGCGCACCAACCCGCGGCCTCGGGAAGAGCATCAAACAGACAGTCGCAACCGCTTCCCGCCGAGATTCATCATCATGATATTTGAATATGCAGGATAACATTATCCCACATGCACCCCGCAGCAACCTCCTTTGCAGCTTATATACTAGGTCATGAGCATATATCATGTCGGTGCTTTTGCTCCTGACGACACTAGTATAGACTTCATCATCATCATCCTCCAGCAGCATGATATCCTGTTGTTCGAAATATCACCCTGACGTCATCATGATATTTGAAATATAACCTTCATGATAATCGGCACAACCTGATCCTTCGGAGGAACATCCTCCTGCTGAGCTTATAACAAAAGTCTGGCCGATGAACATCCTGATGATGTCATCATCATATACTGCTGACATCATCATCATATCTGCCTACTGCGCACCTCCTCATATCCGGATGACGTCATCATCATGTTTGCAAATATCAGGAAGTTACTTCAAGATGATCAATGTTAGAAATACGACCCCCACTGACCTTGATGATGTCATCATCATATTAACATCATCATGATATTCAGAAGACAACCGGATATTTGGAAATATCCTCCTGATGTGAAAATATCAGGTTGCACTGTAGCTCCTCTATAAGATCGGGGCGAAAACTGAATATGATGATGCTGCTTGAGAAGATCACCCCCAATAGATAATGCGCGAAGCTAGCAGGCGGATATCTCCCTGATATCAGCATCATCATGATGCTCGAGCAAACAAACATATATCCGGATGATATGAAAATATCACCCCCTCCTTCGGAATATCATGATGCAGTTAGGCAGAAAGAAAAATATCACCCTGATATACGGATGACATCAGCATCATCAGGATGAGAAACAAAGAACAAGAAGTGATACAACATCATCAGGATGATATTGACTAAGATCATCCTGACATTCAAAATATGATGACCCTAGTGAATATCGGGTCGCACTTAAAACTCTTCAACATCATCATCAGGATGATCATAACCAAGATCACCCGATGATAGAAATATCACCCTGGCGAAATATCATGAAGGCAGAAAATATGATGACCACCGCAAGCAGCAGGATGACAACTGAAAAATGATGATGACGACGACCCTTAGGATAAAACAAGTTAGGTCGAGCAACTCAAAGAATAAGCAACATCATCATCATGCCCGCGCAAGGTGATAAATGGAAGATCACCGGAGACTTTGAAGAATCACCCTCGCAAGTAGATAAGGGCGCACTGTGGCTCGTCAGCATCATCAGGATAATAAGCAAACATCACCCGACAGTTGAAATATGATGATGACGTTGAAAAACAAGTCGACGAGGAACATGATGATGCTGACCTTCATGGAAACAAACATGATGATGATGACCTCCTCCTCAAGAAAATATGATGATGCAGCTGAAAAATACTGAGGAGGTCCGTTACTTAGAGCATTTTTTGGATACTTAGGGAGAGTGCCTGAATGAAAATTTTTCAAAAAACTACCAGTCAATTCAGGCGTCAACAGTGGCTCTGTCTGGGGACGTGCAGGTGAAAGACTGCAGCGAGAACCCCAGATCTCTGGGATGCAGACCAGTCCCCTATCCATTGGGCACAGAGTCAAATACTGCACCGACCTGCATCACCAAACACACTTGATGGCCTAAGGCCACCAAGAAAAGAAAAACATGTATCTCCCTTTGTCAAATATCTTGTTTTCATCTGCATGCACTGGGTCAAGCTTGGAGATACTACAAAGATCCACCCACAAACAAATCTTGTCATCTGCATATTCAATCCTCTGGTTTGGCTTGTCATTATCACCCTTGTGCAGATAACCTTCAGCATCATGTGACATGTGGGTGCAGAATGTATCAAACAATGCATACTCAAATGGTATGGAATACAGGTTATCATCTGTATCATCATCATGCATTGCAACATGATCTCCTAGCTGGACTGCAAATAGGAAACACTCAGAGTCCACCACATAACTAGGAAAATCAGGGCTCATTGTGTTATATGCTGGCATATCAAAAGAAAAGCTTTCAAAATCACAATTGTGCACATCATGTACACAACCATCTGGTACACCAGGCTGGAAAAGATCAGGCTCTGACACCTCTTTACAATCAGGCACATTTTTACAATCACTTACCTGATGTATGTTGTTTCCTCTTTCATCATGATGAGAAACAGAATCCAAGCCAAAAATAATGTCTAGATCTTCACCACACTCAGACAGATCCTCATCACCACATGTGTCATAAATGGGTGACCCAGGTGCATCAGTTTCATCAGAGTATGCCATTTGTTCATGGGCAGCAGAGCACACATCTTCATCACCAATGGATTCACTCTGTGGAGGAGTATCAGCCTGTGTGTCATAAGCAAAACAGCCATCAAATGAAAAACAGTCATGCTCTGAACTAGCACTTATTTCAATTTCTGACTGTTCTTCATGATCTCCATGTGTTTGAAAGGTAGGCAATGGGTCACACATAGGACTGCTTCTCTGGCTGCTTATATCTTCTCTGTCTTGAGTACAATACTCACAATTTTCTCCACAGGTCCATTCTAAAAATTGCTCATTGCTGTCCACAACCTCATCATTGTTTTCATGGTCAGCTGCCTCATCATTGCAATGGGAATCCTCATTAGTCCTTTCACTGGCATCCTCAACATTCATCTTTTCATCTTCACATGATGCCTTCATGACTTGGTCATTTGCAGCTTCATAACCATTTTTCACACCAAGGCCTGGGGAGAGGGGTTTCAGCAGGTGCATATTTCTCATTTCTTCTACATTCTCAATGAACCTGTATGCCATCTGCATACTTGTCACCTTGAAATCCCTCAGTAATGCACTAGAGCCCTCCTCAAAAGCTTCAAAGAATATGCCAACACAGGCTGAAATATCAGGTCTGAAACTTTCAGGGACATGTGAAAGGGCTACTGCAAACCTATGACTGAAATCAACACATGGCTCTTCATCTTGTTTTCTGACTCTCATCAATTCTGCAACAAGATCAGCTGGTTCTTTTGCAAATTCTTCCTTGAAACAGTCAGCAAGCTCATCCCAACAGGCAAAAAATTTCTTTGGAAAGCTCAAATACCAATCTTTTGCTTTTGCATCAAAGGACCTAACAAAAAACCTCATCCACATATCCTCATCTCTGAATGAATATTTTCCCATAAAACTGTGAAAATCTTGGATATGTGCATTCCCATCACATATACTGTGACCACTAAATCTAGGCATCTGACAGTATATCCTAGCAGGCATAGTTTCTATTCTATAATCCACCCATGACAAATCCAGTTGGTCATACAAAGGATCAAAAGGGCTGACAGGAGGTTTAGCTTTCTGACTGGCAGACACAACAGGGTTACAGCTTCTTAACTGGGCCTGCTCAGCCTCTAAGAGTATCAACCTATTTCTTATCTCTTCAATCCCTTTATCCAACATTTCACCACTGAGTGTGGGATAACTCATACTTGGATTCATAAAAATCTTACTCTTAGACATCCTTTGTCTGTCTAAGACCTAATAAGGCTTCCCCTGGCATCTAACCTATGCAATAAAACAGCAAATAAAGGGGAAAGAACAAGGTACCTTTTCTCATACAGATGCAGAAATATGTACATCTTTTTTGTCACATCACATACATCCATCTTTCATGTGCATTTAGATCTTTTTTGCAGAGTCGCCACCTCTCCAGAGAGGATAAAATTTACAGCAGCTGAAAGCTACTTCTCCAGGTTCATTCCACCAGCAGAGCACCAATTTGTTGGTGACTCAGATGGGCCACAAGATATAACACTTTTTCATCAATTTTCTCCCCAGCAGAGTCGCCATTTTGTTGACATTTCTTCTGAATCAGCATTAGGGTTTGCCACTTCTAATGCACAGGCAGATTCAGGCCAACTGAATACAGGAGGTTGCGTGAGCTCCTCCCCTTCACTTCTGGTTCTGCCGCACCAAGGGGGATATCCCTATAACTTAAGATGTAACCTTGACTAGCTCAAAGATAGAAAGATCTAACTTGACAACAACAGGCAGAATACTCTCATGTATGGACCAAGATCTGCATGATAGATCACAAGGCTGGCAACATTCTTGGACATGATGTCTGGTTGGGTATGAGAGCATGCAGGGGGTTCCTAATCCTACTCCTACAACTAACAGGTGGAGGTGTGAAATGGTTTGATATGAATTTGGATGCAAAGCTGGACATGGTGTATAACACAAGAACACAGCATGACTGGTGCCTATCCAGGGCTTGGAGTCGGTAGACATACACCTGTGAATGATCAGCATAAATAGCTAAAACTAGATTTCAGGGGGATACACATGATATCTGCCTCACAGATATCTCCCAATATAGAGTGTTGAGCTATCTCTACTTATGGCATCCCTACTGCAGTATACCCTTCCCAATGTTCAACCTGAAAACAGTTTAATCTGCCCCTTGAGCAGAGGTTAAAAGATCAGACATTCAACATAGGAATTCTATGCTCTAGAATCTAAACATAAGCAAATATCCAGATCCAGAAGAAGAATACATGCAATACTGGAGACAGAATTAACACAACACATGCTAAGATAGCATTACTCATATAAGATCAACCATGAAACCAGTGGATTCATGCCAAGTCCTACAACAGGAGATACATAAACTCACAAGATTAAACTGTACAGAGCAACCAGATCAGCTGGTTATGGATTACAGAGCCAAAATTCTACAACTTTCAACAACCTCAAAAGAATAACACCATCTGCATTATATAGCAGGAGGGTGTCTTCAGCATCAACTACCAGGTTGACCCAAAATTCCCGCCAGATATACAGTACCATAGAAATGGCGCTCAAACTTGAATGCAGCAGGTAGGGGAGGAGACAGGAAGATTTCTCGAGCCTTGCGCCGCCGCCTAGGGATTCAGATCTTCAATCAGGTACAACATTCGTCCACGCCATCGCCCATACCTCTGCAACAATCGCCATTGATGGCGCACCAACCCGCGGCCTCGGGAAGAGCATCAAACAGACAGTCGCAACCGCTTCCCGCCGAGATTCATCATCATGATATTTGAATATGCAGGATAACATTATCCCACATGCACCCCGCAACAACCTCCTTTGCACCTTATATACTAGGTCATGAGCATATATCATGTCGGTGCTTTTGCTCCTGACGACACTAGTATAGACTTCATCATCATCATCCTCCAGCAGCATGATATCCTGTTGTTCGAAATATCACCCTGACGTCATCATGATATTTGAAATATAACCTTCATGATAATCGGCACAACCTGATCCTTCGGAGGAACATCCTCCTGCTGAGCTTATAACAAAAGTCTGGCCGATGAACATCCTGATGACGTCATCATCATATACTGCTGACGTCATCATCATATCTGCCTACTGCGCACCTCCTCATATCCGGATGACGTCATCATCATGTTTGCAAATATCAGGAAGTCACTTCAAGATGATCAATGTTAGAAATACGACCCCCACTGACCTTGATGATGTCATCATCATATTAACATCATCATGATATTCGAAAGACAACCGGATATTTGGAAATATCCTCCTAATGTGAAAATATCAGGTTGCACTGTAGCTCCTCTATAAGATCGGGGCGAAAACTGAATATGATGATGCTGCTTGAGAAGATCACCCCCAATAGATAATGCGCGAAGCTAGCAGGCGGATATCTCCCTGATATCAGCATCATCATGATGCTCGAGCAAACAAACATATATCCGGATGATATGAAAATATCACCCCCTCCTTCGGAATATCATGATGCAGTTAGGCAGAAAGAAAAATATCACCCTGATATACGGATGACGTCAGCATCATCAGGATGAGAAACAAAGAACAAGAAGTGATACAACATCATCAGGATGATATTGACTAAGATCATCCTGACGTTCGAAATATGATGACCCTAGTGAATATCGGGTCGCACTTAAAACTCTTCAACATCATCATCAGGATGATCATAACCAAGATCACCCGATGATAGAAATATCACCCCGGCGAAATATCATGAAGGCAGAAAATATGATGACCACCGCAAGCAGCAGGATGACAACTGAAAAATGATGATGACGACGACCCTTAGGATAAAACAAGTTAGGTCGAGCAACTCAAAGAATAAGCAACATCATCATCATGCCCACGCAAGGTGATAAATGGAAGATCACCGGAGACTTTGAAGAATCACCCTCGCAAGTAGATAAGGGCGCACTGTGGCTCGTCAGCATCATCAGGATAATAAGCAAACATCACCCGACAGTTGAAATATGATGATGACGTTGAAAAACAAGTCGACGAGGAACATGATGATGATGACCTCCTCCTCAAGAAAATATGATGATGCAGCTGAAAAATACTGAGGAGGTCCGTTACTTAGAGCATTTTTTGGATACTTAGGGAGAGTGCCTGAATGAAAATTTTTCAAAAAACTACCAGTCAATTCAGGCGTCAACAGTGGCTCTGTCTGGGGACGTGCAGGTGAAAGACTGCAGCGAGAACCCCAGATCTCTGGGATGCAGACCAGTCCCCTATCCATTGGGCACAGAGTCAAATACTGCACCGACCTGCATCACCAAACACACTTGATGGCCTAAGGCCACCAAGAAAAGAAAAACATGTATCTCCCTTTGTCAAATATCTTGTTTTCATCTGCATGCACTGGGTCAAGCTTGGAGATACTACAAAGATCCACCCACAAACAAATCTTGTCATCTGCATATTCAATCCTCTGGTTTGGCTTGTCATTATCACCCTTGTGCAGATAACCTTCAGCATCATGTGACATGTGGGTGCAGAATGTATCAAACAATGCATACTCAAATGGTATGGAATACAGGTTATCATCTGTATCATCATCATGCATTGCAACATGATCTCCTAGCTGGACTGCAAATAGGAAACACTCAGAGTCCACCACATAACTAGGAAAATCAGGGCTCATTGTGTTATATGCTGGCGTATCAAAAGAAAAGCTTTCAAAATCACAATTGTGCACATCATGTACACAACCATCTGGTACACCAGGCTGGAAAAGATCAGGCTCTGACACCTCTTTACAATCAGGCACATTTTTACAATCACTTACCTGATGTATGTTGTTTCCTCTTTCATCATGATGAGAAACAGAATCCAAGCCAAAAATAATGTCTAGATCTTCACCACACTCAGACAGATCCTCATCACCACATGTGTCATAAATGGGTGACCCAGGTGCATCAGTTTCATCAGAGTATGCCATTTGTTCATGGGCAGCAGAGCACACATCTTCATCACCAATGGATTCACTCTGTGGAGGAGTATCAGCCTGTGTGTCATAAGCAAAACAGCCATCAAATGAAAAACAGTCATGCTCTGAACTAGCACTTATTTCAATTTCTGACTGTTCTTCATGATCTCCATGTGTTTGAAAGGTAGGCAATGGGTCACACATAGGACTGCTTCTCTGTCTGCTTATATCTTCTCTGTCTTGAGTACAATACTCACAATTTTCTCCACAGGTCCATTCTAAAAATTGCTCATTGCTGTCCACAACCTCATCATTGTTTTCATGGTCAACTGCCTCATCATTGCAATGGGAATCCTCATTAGTCCTTTCACTGGCATCCTCAACATTCATCTTTTCATCTTCACATGATGCCTTCATGACTTGGTCATTTGCAGCTTCATAACCATTTTTCACACCAAGGCCTGGGGAGAGGGGTTTCAGCAGGTGCATATTTCTCATTTCTTCTACATTCTCAATGAACCTGTATGCCATCTGCATACTTGTCACCTTGAAATCCCTCAGTAATGCACTAGAGCCCTCCTCAAAAGCTTCAAAGAATATGCCAACACAGGCTGAAATATCAGGTCTGAAACTTTCAGGGACATGTGAAAGGGCTACTGCAAACCTATGACTGAAATCAACACATGGCTCTTCATCTTGTTTTCTGACTCTCATCAATTCTGCAACAAGATCAGCCGGTTCTTTTGCAAATTCTTCCTTGAAACAGTCAGCAAGCTCATCCCAACAGGCAAAAAATTTCTTTGGAAAGCTCAAATACCAATCTTTTGCTTTTGCATCAAAGGACCTAACAAAAAACCTCATCCACATATCCTCATCTCTGAATGAATATTTTCCCATAAAACTGTGAAAATCTTGGATATGTGCATTCCCATCACATATACTGTGACCACTAAATCTAGGCATCTGACAGTATATCCTAGCAGGCATAGTTTCTATTCTATAATCCACCCATGACAAATCCAGTTGGTCATACAAAGGATCAAAAGGGCTGACAGGAGGTTTAGCTTTCTGACTGGCAGACACAACAGGGTTACAGCTTCTTAACTGGGCCTGCTCAGCCTCTAAGAGTATCAACCTATTTCTTATCTCTTCAATCCCTTTATCCAACATTTCACCACTGAGGGTTGGATAACTCATACTTGGATTCATAAAAATCTTACTCTTAGACATCCTTTGTCTGTCTAAGACCTAATAAGGCTTCCCCTGGCATCTAACCTATGCAATAAAACAGCAAATAAAGGGGAAAGAACAAGGTACCTTTTCTCATACAGATGCAGAAATATGTACATCTTTTTTGTCACATCACATACATCCATCTTTCATGTGCATTTAGATCTTTTTTGCAGAGTCGCCACCTCTCCAGAGAGGATAAAATTTACAGCAGCTAAAAGCTACTTCTCCAGGTTCATTCCACCAGCAGAGCACCAATTTGTTGGTGACTCAGATGGGCCACAAGATATAACACTTTTTCATCAATTTTCTCCCCAGCAGAGTCGCCATTTTGTTGACATTTCTTCTGAATCAGCATTAGGGTTTGCCACTTCTAATGCACAGGCAGATTCAGGCCAACTGAATACAGGAGGTTGCGTGAGCTCCTCCCCTTCACTTCTGGTTCTGCCGCACCAAGGGGGGTATCCCTATAACTTAAGATGTAACCTTGACTAGCTCAAAGATAGAAAGATCTAACTTGACAACAACAGGCAGAATACTCTCATGTATGGACCAAGATCTGCATGATAGATCACAAGGCTGGCAACATTCTTGGACATGATGTCTGGTTGGGTATGAGAGCATGTAGGGGGTTCCTAATCCTACTCCTACAACTAACAGGTGGAGGTGTGAAATGGTTTGATATGAATTTGGATGCAAAGCTGGACATGGTGTATAACACAAGAACACAGCATGACTGGTGCCTATCCAGGGCTTGGAGTCGGTAGACATACACCTGTGAATGATCAGCATAAATAGCTAAAACTGGATTTCAGGGGGATACACATGATATCTGCCTCACAGATATCTCCCAATATAGAGTGTTGAGCTATCTCTACTTATGGCATCCCTACTGCAGTATACCCTTCCCAATGTTCAACCTGAAAACAGTTTAATCTGCCCCTTGAGCAGAGGTTAAAAGATCAGACATTCAACATAGGAATTCTATGCTCTAGAATCTAAACATAAGCAAATATCCAGATCCAGAAGAAGAATACATGCAATACTGGAGACAGAATTAACACAACACATGCTAAGATAGCATTACTCATATAAGATCAACCATGAAACCAGTGGATTCATGCCAAGTCCTACAACAGGAGATACATAAACTCACAAGATTAAACTGTACAGAGCAACCAGATCAGCTGGTTATGGATTACAGAGCCAAAATTCTACAACTTTCAACAACCTCAAAAGAATAACACCATCTGCATTATATAGCAGGAGGGTGTCTTCAGCATCAACTACCAGGTTGACCCAAAATTCCCGCCAGATATACAGTACCATAGAAATGGCGCTCAAACTTGAATGCAGCAGGTAGGGGAGGAGACAGGAAGATTTCTCGAGCCTTGCGCCGCCGCCTAGGGATTCAGATCTTCAATCAGGTACAACATTCGTCCACGCCATCGCCCATACCTCTGCAACAATCGCCATTGATGGCGCACCAACCCGCGGCCTCGGGAAGAGCATCAAACAGACAGTCGCAACCGCTTCCCGCCGAGATTCATCATCATGATATTTGAATATGCAGGATAACATTATCCCACATGCACCCCGCAGCAACCTCCTTTGCACCTTATATACTAGGTCATGAGCATATATCATGTCGGTGCTTTTGCTCCTGACGACACTAGTATAGACTTCATCATCATCATCCTCCAACAGCATGATATCCTGTTGTTTGAAATATCACCCTGACGTCATCATGATATTTGACATATAACCTTCATGATAATCGGCACAACCTGATCCTTCGGAGGAACATCCTCCTGCTGAGCTTATAACAAAAGTCTGGCCGATGAACATCCTGATGACGTCATCATCATATACTGCTGACGTCATCATCATATCTGCCTACTGCGCACCTCCTCATATCCGGATGACGTCATCATCATGTTTGCAAATATCAGGAAGTCACTTCAAGATGATCAATGTTAGAAATACGACCCCCACTGACCTTGATGACGTCATCATCATATTAACATCATCATGATATTCGGAAGACAACCGGATATTTGGAAATATCCTCCTGATGTGAAAATATCAGGTTGCACTGTAGCTCCTCTATAAGATCGGGGCGAAAACTGAATATGATGATGCTGCTTGAGAAGATCACCCCCAATAGATAATGCGCGAAGCTAGCAGGCGGATATCTCCCTGATATCAGCATCATCATGATGCTCGAGCAAACAAACATATATCCGGATGATATGAAAATATCACCCCCTCCTTCGGAATATCATGATGCAGTTAGGCAGAAAGAAAAATATCACCCTGATATACGGATGACGTCAGCATCATCAGGATGAGAAACAAAGAACAAGAAGTGATACAACATCATCAGGATGATATTGACTAAGATCATCCTGACGTTCGAAATATGATGACCCTAGTGAATATCGGGTCGCACTTAAAACTCTTCAACATCATCATCAGGATGATCATAACCAAGATCACCCGATGATAGAAATATCACCCCGGCGAAATATCATGAAGGCAGAAAATATGATGACCACCGCAAGCAGCAGGATGACAACTGAAAAATGATGATGACGACGACCCTTAGGATAAAACAAGTTAGGTCGAGCAACTCAAAGAATAAGCAACATCATCATCATGCCCGCGCAAGGTGATAAATGGAAGATCACCGGAGACTTTGAAGAATCACCCTCGCAAGTAGATAAGGGCGCACTGTGGCTCGTCAGCATCATCAGGATAATAAGCAAACATCACCCGACAGTTGAAATATGATGATGACGTTGAAAAACAAGTCGACGAGGAACATGATGATGCTGACCTTCATGGAAACAAACATGATGATGATGACCTCCTCCTCAAGAAAATATGATGATGCAGCTGAAAAATACTGAGGAGGTCCGTTACTTAGAGCATTTTTTGGATACTTAGGGAGAGTGCCTGAATGAAAATTTTTCAAAAAACTACCAGTCAATTCAGGCGTCAACACCTAGCACCACACTGTAAGATCCCAAGGGTATGACCCTAAGGTCCACAACTATCGTGAAGGCACCAAGTGGTATCTCACAATCTCTAACCACTACATCTATGACCATCTTGGCTCCTATAGCTAACTCAACCTCCCACCTAAGATCTGCTTAGAGGCCACTAGCCTACAACAATCCACTAACAATGGAGAAATAAAGGAGTTTGTGGCTCCTGAGTCAAACAAAATAGTAATGGAACATCCCCAATAGAACTTGGAGTCTCAATCACGGAGGCCTAAAAGTTAGCCTAAAAGTTATCAACTGATGTAAAGACTCAGTGAGATCGTCCCATATCACTAACTGTAGCCTTAGAACCACTAGCTGACTATACTCCAGTTGTGAATCCCTGTGGGCACTCTCTAGCCAAGTTCCCAGCGCCGCCGCAAACATAAAAACTTCCACACACCTAAACCCATTCTGACTGAATCCCACCAGACTGTTGTGCTCCTGTTCGTACTGCACTACCCTAAGATCCTCTAAAAGACTACTATGACCTATCTGGTCCTATAGCTAGTGCCTATTGACACTAGTCTCTCCACGAACCCTATGACTGCCAACCTTGATTAGGACCACCCTATGTCCTCTATTGTGGTCGTGACCTTTGCTGATATTGCTGCTATTGTGGAGGTCTAGGAAGTAAAGATGTGGATCTAAAACTGCCCCTCTAAGGTGGTTGGGGTCTATGAAATCCCTGATCCTGCTGATGGCTATTGTCCTGAAACTATGGACATGACCCCTGGCCCAGTCCATGTACCTCCTCTACAATGAGTGCCTTCTCAGTGGCCTCGCTCATAGTCCATGGATCAATCATGAGAACCAATCCTGTTATGTGAGGATTTAATCCTCTGATGAAATGACTCACAAGAAGCTTCTCGTCCTAAAGATACTTTGCATAACAGGATAATTCCACAAATTTGCGCTCATATTGTGCAACTTTGGAACCTCTCTGTGGAAAATCATGGAACTCATCAATGTGGTGCTGCCTATAGTGCTCCAATAGGTAACGCGCATTATAGTGCTCTAGAAAAGTGTCCCATGAAAGAGTGTCTAAAGAAAGGTGAAGTTTGGTTCCTCATTGTGCCACCATGTTGCTACCATGTCTCACAAAAGATGCACTAAGCTACATGTGGCTTTGTGTTTCTCCCATAGGGATGCAATGTAAAGCACCGGTCAAGGTTGATGAGCCAAGCCTCAGCCTCATCTCCCTCTGACGTACCCATGAAAGTAGGTGGATTAAGCCTAAGCAAATCCTAGATAGGGTCTCCATGGTCTCAGTGACTTTTAATGGGTACATCCACCTCCTCTCGCGGTCCACAAAAATAAGGATCATGGGATATTTGCTCCACCCCAATCCCTGCCTCATGCTCCTCATGGTGAGGCAGACTCTTGCTGTGCTCTCAATGAGTTGATGCACTGTCCTTGGCTGTAGTGTCTAGAATATCCACACGTGGCTCATCCACAACTGGTGGCAATCTCGCTAAGACTGTCTGTAAAGACTGAAGAATCTGGGGGCCTAAATCAGGTGACAATGGTAGCTCCTGATTTGGGTCCTCAAATGGTGGAACATCTCCCAAGCTAGCTCCTCTAGACCCACTAGCAGGTGCGTGCCCTCGCCTAGATCTAGGCGGCATCCTAAAAGAACATGGTGCCTAAAATTAAAACAAAATTAACAAAATTGTAGAATAAACTAATGTGCCCTCAATGCCCAGTGTTTAAACTTGGGATCTGATACCAAATGTCATGCCCACATTCACCATGTGGTTATGACATTATAACCACTTGTCATGTCCACATTTGCAGTGTGCTCATGACACGAATTATAAAAAAAATTCCCTCACGATTCTACAAACCCCTTGTGCACAACATGTATGCTTGGTCACACATGCACACAATGTAGTTGTCTCAACAACTGATGTCATGTGCATCACCTAAAGGCAGGGAAGATCAATCACATGAGGATGAGATGATGCACACTTTACCATCCCTTCTGTAAGGTGTGGAAATTTACCATCTAAAAATAGTACTAAAAATTAAAAGCATATTCCAAAAATAAGATAATCAACCAATTTTATAGTTTCCAGTTATCCATAATAACATAAAATGGCAAGAATCCATGAATAATAATAATGATCCATATACCAAAATGGATTACAAAATAGTTTACATACACCCGACTTGGTGTTACAATACATCTGTTTCAATGTTACACAAAGAAGAACTATCATCAAAATATTCATGAATCATATTACAATTACAACTTGGCATTGAAGCCATACAAAGAAATATATATAAATCAAATATCCATATCGATAATAATATCTAATCTCGGTTGCCTCGATCCTTTGATCATCCACAAACCAAGACTAGGAGAGTGGTTGAGGTTCTTTTTCCAGCTAACCACAAAGTATTGAACTTTCCTGGGTTTCTTCCTAACTCAAAGAAAGCACTAACCCTGCACAAGGAGCCTAGTAACTTGGAATGGTTTAAGTAGGAGGGAATCTCTCGATGCGTGCCTATTGCCTATATGCACCCTAATCCTAGAATGACATAAACTCTTGCACAAGATGAGGCAGAGATAAATATAAGTCTAGGCTTTTAAACAAATCCATATATTTCAATGGAATAGTGCTTGGCCAAGCAAATAAATAAAATGATAGTTTTAGAAAAAGTAAAACTATTGTCTTTGGAAACCCAAATTCGGCATCTTGTCTCGAAAGTTAGTACTTTACCAAGTTTACATACAATACAATTTTTCCTATGATTAGTTTTCCATGAGCATAAACAAATAAATAAATAAATAAAATGCAAACATTATTCCCATTTATCAAAAGTTTACTATTTCCCTTATTTTATCCGATCTATCAGTTTTAAACATAATGCATTTTCTTTATGAAATTTAATATACTGCTGGTTTTTCTAATTGAAATGAAAAATAACACCAATCTAGAACTTAATAATTCAAAATTTGGTGTAAATATATATAAAATAAAGAAATCAAAAAGTATATTTCTTTTTTTGCAATACAATAAATTCAATTCCAAATCTATATCTATATATATATATATATATATATATATATATATATATATATATATATATATAGAGAGAGAGAGAGAGAGAGAGAGAGAGAGAGAGAGAGAGAGAGAGAGAGAGAGAGAGAGAGATAATTATATACACATATAATCCAATTTTGATAAAAACAATTTCAATCAGCAATGAAATTTTATTCCATCATATATATTTCCATTATATATATATATATATATATATATAAACTGCAGTTATAATGTTTCGATTCCAGATTATAAAATTACAGAAATCTGAATGTAATGAACATTAAATTCCTATGGTATATATATAACAAATGATCTGTAGACTAATATCAAATAGACAAGCAAGATGAACATTATTATTGTTACGCTAAATATTATATGCATCAAGGATTTCAAATAAGTTTGAGAACAACTTACAAACATTTGCAATAAAGATAAATGAGGATATCAAAGACCCATTCCCAAATGGGGTTGCAGTCCCTAAGGGACTACGGCACCATTTGGAAATGTCACCTCCCTTAAATATGTAATGGCCTTTGTTCCAGATCCCAATAATTCTTTCATTTAATAATGTAGTCAATACTTAATGCAATGCAGTCGATTCCGAATGCCTATAAATGATTCAATGAAAAATACAATTACTCAATGTAAATTAGTTCATTAAAATTTACAGTCGATTTCACATAGAATGCAACTGATTCAATATAATATACCCTGGATTGATTATACAATATATATATATATATATATATATATATATTGAAACTATATACATCTTTTAAAACTATAGCCCAACTACTTATATTTTTTAACAAATTCAAATAGAAGATCATGATTTTTGGCTACTAGGAAAAAGATTAGAGCAAATGCTTGATTCAAACCCATAGATAGCCATAGACAAAAAGAGATTTATTAAGAACCTAGAATTCATTCCTTATTCCAATTGAATACTTGATTCCTACAGAAACTCTCTTGATCTAAATTATTTTTCCTTTGTGCTCAGAGTGCTTTCACAATTTTCTTTTGTTTGGAATGCCATTACAGAGATGATGATCCCCTCTTTTCGAGAATGAAAGAGGTTAAATAGAAGTTTTAGGAAAAGAAAATTGTAACTTCTTCTTTTAATATTTCCTCTTCCCCAAATGTTTCATTTTCTAGAACTTTTCTTTTCCATAAATAAGTTTTTGTTTCGAAAACACATTTTTTTCTTTTTCTAGTTTACATATTTATCATAATGCATCTATAAAACTAATACTAAAATAGAATATGATTATTTTCTAAATTAACAATTTAAATAACTTAATCAACTATTATATTTCTAAACACTCAAGATATTTAAATAACAATGAATTAAATAATATAATTAAATCACCATTAACTAACTATGCGATATATAATAAAATAAAAATGCAATTTAAATTAAATTATTAAATCATCTAATATGCACCATATGTAGCTAAATGACACTACGTGAAGTGTGTGAATGATATCCCTCCATCTTAACCTTGCTAGGATGCTAATGTCATTTACCTCAACCACACTCTTGTCTTCGACAACCTGCAACACATAGTAAACTCCAATTTCTATTAATAGAGGTGTAACCAAATAACTGAAGCAAAGTTGAAGCATTACTTGTTGGAATTAGGCTAGACAACTTAGAGGGGGGGTGAATCAGTTGTCCACAAAATTATTCTTTTCTTCTTTTTAATCCTCTTTCATTACTTACAAACAGATTAATGATGTAAACATTAAAGCATGAAATAATAACACATGAGCAGAAACAAAATTAACACAATTGACACTAGGATTTTTGACATGGAAACCCAGTTAAGGGAAAAACCACAATGGGGGTTAACCCACAAAGATTATACTCTGTTAAAAGTATTACAAAAGAAGAATGCACATGCATTCAGGCTCACTGCCTAAAACTCACCGCTAAAAGGAAGGCTCACTGCCTATAGAAGGAAGATTACAATGTGTCTAAACTAATAATTAGCATATACCAATGCAAAGATTCAGTTCTAGTTAAGCACAAAATACCGATTTGATACACTCCATCTTTATTCTTACCTGTTTCACTCCTCTGTCATAATATGAGCTTAGATCTTCACCCTCACACTTATCTCTATCTTTATTTGCACTTATTCCATTTTCACATTGCTAACACACACAAATATACTTGAATCCATAGGCTATATATATCCACCTCAAGAAATTTAATCACCTTTCTGTCGGCCTTATGAAGAACTTAACAAACAATACAAGTACTATGTTCTGTCAGATGAATCCATATACCAATATTGATGCGTACCAAGAATAACACTTGTAGGTCACCATACATGTTAGCCACCAACATTATATTCCATATGCAACTCACCAAAACACTTCTACTCGATCGACATAAGGATCTAACACAAGTTGGCATGTTCTTCACTGAATTGTTCTGTCATATTAGGACTTGGTACTTAGATGATCATAACTTTTAATCTCTTCCTCACCAGAGGATGAAATCTTGCATTTAGATTGTCCTAACATTCCTCTACACTCCTTTAGATTCACAACACATGATGATTGACTGGAGAGATCCGCTGACCAAAATACTGAACTCTGCCATATACCCCGTTGTTGTTTATCTGGACTTGACAAATCTTGGAACTAACATTCGGTATGATACTGCACTACAGATGTGTGGAATAGACTTAGTTACCATCAATGACAACACATGTCATGTGTAGTAGTGTCTCTTGCCAACAATCTCCCCTTTTGGCATTGATGGCAACACTTAGTGAAAAATGATTAAGTATCGAAGCTACTCCCCTTACTCTGTACACTTGTGCTCTCCATTGTTTCCAAAGTTCCCCCTTTACTGGATTCCTCATTTTTCACTTCTCTTCACTCCCCCTTTGATATCAATGGCAAATGATGGAATCCGTAAATCAAAATTCACCCAAAAATTATGAATACAATGTCACATATGTACAACCAATCCTTAAGTTATATTGACATATACTTAAGTACATCTCCAAAAATATTCTTCAGTAGTGTCAACTCTATATCCCAACTCTTATTCATACTATTCAAAGTTGAAATGTGCCCATTGAACAAAAATGCTTATACTTCAGCCTTCCAGATGTTATGGGATCACCTATTTGTGTAGCAGTTTGGGCTTCTATCACAACATTGACCATTGCTTCTATCTTAGGGGAAATCAGTCCTCGGAGCTCACTCATTCTTGCTTCAATGTTCTCTTTTCTCTTGTCAACTTCTTTATTTCTTCCATCAGGCTGATTGCTTAACACTCCTTACTTGCCACTAATAATGTCAATGGATCGAAAGCTTGGGACATACTTGACAATTTCTATTTGGAGTCCTTTATTTTATCTTCTATATCCTCTACGACTTTAGGAGTAGATAAACGATACATATATATACTGCCTCCTTCTGAAAGAGCATTTTGAACTCTTTATACTATTATCTAGTACCAATCGATCTACCCCAATCATGCCTTTTAGTGCATCAAATCATTTGCTATTACATTCATTTTGAACTTTAACTTTTGCAAATTTTTCAAAGGACTCAAAGTCTGTACTTACATAATTTACAAGGCTCTTCACATTTTTGAAGGGAGAATTAGATGGATTCTTCTAGAACATTGGCAGTATCTTCTCCAATATACCGGATGCAAGGCCTAATGTCTCACTGTCATCTATGTGAGATTTGAATATCTTTTCTCTTTCCTTGGCTTGTGTAAAAGATGCTATCTTCATCATTTGGACCAGAGAGAGAGTATCCAGGTTGAGTGGTCCTTGAATCAGTGCTTGTTCACCAAACTCTAGCATCTCTTTACTCATAAAACTCTTCACTATATCTACAGTGTCTCTTGCCACAATTTCTAGACCACCTTCCTTTCCTTGAGTTTTCTCAGTATCAAGACTATTTTGTTTAGGTGCATCAACATTTGCACCATCTTTTTCTGCCTTATCTTCCTTACCTTTGAAATCTTCTTTCTCTGCCTCACCTTTCTTTATGTCATCTATAGGGGGATTCTTTCCTTTGTCCTCACCATTTGCAATCTATTCAAGAGAATTGTAATGACAAAAACCAAAATGACAAGAAGTAACTAAGTTTTCACGATGGTTAAACTTTTTTTTTAAAAAAAAAATCATAGTAATCAAATACAAAAGTTTCTCATCTATAAACCATTACAACATTTTTGTTTAATTTATCATAAACATGATTGCATTCTCATAAAGACTGAAAGAAATGATATTCAAAGTACACTTTGTTTTCTAACAAATGAAATTTTCTTGAAATAACAAATATCAGAAACATACCATTATCATGCATCTCGATTGTCAACCCTTCACGTTCAAGACTCGGCATTTCCTCATTATTAGGAAGAGAAAGTATCTTCAAGGAGCTTAACCTCCAACCACAGACCGTCGGTCTCCCGCACTCCTTCCTAACCAGAAGTGGACCTACCCTACTCAAGAGGATAGACTTAGGATAACCATTGGTGTTTGCCATCTGAGCTCTGGTGTTGTAACCTACGTGTCTTGTTATCACGTAGATCCCTAGATACCCTCTAGTCATGCACGACACTCCACAAGAAACGCCATCCAGTTACGGTGAACGTTCGATGCACTTGAGGATAGTACACCACCTTGGCCAAAGGATTTGTACTTAGGTAGCGTTCTACAAACGCTTGAACTTGGTTCACCCACCCTACTCGACTTGAACTGGTCGAAATCCTACAGTTTCCATTTGTATAATTTGAACTAATTGACGACCTTGATGACCTCAAGGGTTTTAGGATTTCCTCCTGGAATGGCGCTTGGCACAATATTTACCCTAATCCCGAGTTCTTGGTTTCATAAACTCATATTCGTGTAAAACACTGTTTACTAACGACCACCCTAAGTGGTTTCACAATTATTTACTTATTTTCCCATGTTTGCCCAAAACACTCGAATATCTACAACAATATCCTGTTATCCCAGAATTCAAGGTTTCTAGACTCATAAGGCCTACAAAAACGAAACTAAAATCATCGCATGCAACAATAATCAAGATTCCACATGCGGGTATTCCACTCTACATGCCCGTCATAAAAGCATGGCGTTCTACGACACAAGTAAGCTAACTCCCTACTTCGCTTTTAAGTCAAATAAGATTTATCTCTATGGTTTTAATCTCCCACGCTACATGCTCGTGGAGCAACGCGATTTCTCACAATGCAGCTACTGTTTTAAGTACTCTCGAATGGTTTTTACGTGGTTATTTATGTTTTAAAGGAAACTCTAAATATTTTACGTCTTTTCCGACGGTTTGAAGTTTGCAGCTCACATTTGCTTCATACGGTGATCAATCTTAAGTGACTGCACCTTGAGAGCTAAGATTTATCATCGTACATTGTCAACCAAAGAGTTAAGAATCTATTATCTAGGTTCTTGGACACTGACGGACATCTGCATTTATCGTTTAAAAGGTTTCTATTACCATTAAACAGCAATGAAGTGTTTATAACAATAACCTCACACACTGGTTCTCAGTAGCAAACATTGTCTTCACATTTCATTTATTATAACATAGTTATCTTTGTGCATTTAAGACACATTAACTGGTCTATACCGAGAAATAGAAAAAGAAATGGAAGGAACCTGTTGTCAAAAGTGAGATTACTGCGGCAACTTCACTTCTCCTTTGGCTGGTCGTCCTCCTCCAATTTACATAGCTCTTCCTATCAGCTTCTAACTCAATGACCAACCACCTCAACCTAACTTCCTCTCTGCCGAACACAGCTCCAGACAAGGCAGGTTTCACAGTTTCTTCTCTGGAGAACGCTACACCAGAGCATCCATCGCTCTCACTATGTTTCCCTTAGTTAACTCACTACCATTAACAAACTCTGCAATACTTCCTATTCTTTCACTCCCCCCCGACAGACTTTCCTTTCTATTCTTCTTATACAGTGATTCCCACTTCCTAAAACTTTCTGTCAGAGCTCACAAACTCTCTCGACTACCCTACCCTCGTTCTACACTCTCCTCTCTACCATTTTCTCCACTCTATCATTCACAACTACCTGCCAAAAACTACTCTCCACACCCCCGGAAACTCTCCTTACTTTGCAGTCCTCACTACCCTCCGTCCACAACTCCCGATACCATTTTCAACTTCGCTCAACGAACCGCGAAATAAACCCTTCTTCCACTTGCTCGGCCGGCTACTCACTTTCCCACGTTCGCTGACCTTTCACCCATTTCCTCCGTCGAAATCTCCCTTCTGCAGAGCCATGATAGCCTCCATCTTGCACTCCCTCTCTTCCACGCGAGATAAAGGATCTTTCATTAATGATTTTCCTTCTCTCAAGGACTTCCACTCATATATCAAATGTCCCACGCCGGAAAACTTCCGACCCATCGGTGGTTTAGTTAAAGTTTCCCACCATCGTAGTAACTGATGCCTTTCTCTGTCTTGATGATGGCAATCCCAAAATATAGCAATTACACCGAACTTAACTGCCAACACTTCATTTACTAAAGTCTACGAAGAAGAGGATTCTTTTTACAAACACACAATCGTCACACTCTTAAATACTTGAGTCGACATAACAATCTTTTACCTACTTCACTTAACATGATCACAAGAAGTTTAACCGACCTCATTACTTATTACGACCATAAGAAAGATTAAGTCCCTTCGGTGATGAGGCTTGCCAAAGAACATAACTGCCCGACTTAACTAGGACAAAAGCATCAACCTTCCAAGACTAGCTAAATATTTAATTGAAGAGCTAAAGCTCGTCATGGCGAAGGTTACGAAACGGTCTAAGCATCGTTGGGGTCAAGATGGAGAGAGGACAAAGACCATTTTACTTAGAAACCCAAGGTCAGATTAATAACAGCTCACGGTCAAAGTTGGAGGAAGAGACTCACGTTTAAACGACAACTAAAATGAATTATTTCATGCTATGGCATCAATTCGACATTCGTCGATCTACCAGAATAGAAGAAATTCACGGGTTTGATGCGTATTACGTCAATCGCGATGGATTGAACGTAACGCCAACAAGTTCTAACAACGTTAGACGCACAAAGCTGACTTCTCGTAATTTCGGCTTCGAGACAAGATTTGCAATCTCGCCACAAGAGGACTCAATAAAATACTTAAAGACGTAAATATTAAACATCTCAATCACGTCGACTTGCTATAAGGAACTTACGACGCCATCGACGACTCTAAGACTCTACAAGACGACTTCCGACTAGGTAGTTATACTTTAACCTTTGTCGTCGACATCAATTAAACTACCCAAACTGACAAACAAGACTTACTTGTTGGTTCACAAGTTTATCTATCTGTTTGACGATCTCAGTGGCAAACACCCGTGGTTAATTTCCAGAGTCTATACTCCCTCTCGAAGATACTTTCTCTTCCCGTTGGACACGGTCCACCTGTTCCTGCATCGACAAACTTGCATACAATTTTGTGGTCAAAGCATCTATGATCCAAATATAATATATTCATACATCATTGCATTTAATATAAAGACTTTTAGTCTACATATCACTTGTTCATAATCAATAGATTCCGCAATTTCATAAAACAACTTTGTAAGATAAATTTTCAGTTTTCAAGTTGTTCACAACATAGTAATTTACTGAAATCTATAAGAAAGTAAATAGCATCATTGTTTTTAAAAGGAGGGATGTAACATATCCTTCCCCTTTAAAAATCATCGTCCCCGATGATTAAGTTTATCAAGCAAAAATTAAACTTAAAACAAACTTTCTATAAAGTAACATTAATGTCTTTAAAAAGTTTTGGAAATCTTTGATAAATGTCTTTGTAGTCTTCCCAAGTGGCGCTATCCTCGCCATATTGGTCCCACTGTATTTTGCATTGCAAAACTTCTCGATTACGTAAACGAAGTTTACGCATTTCGAGCACCTTGAGTGGCTCGATCACAACCACCCCGGGTTCTTGCATCTGTAAGGAATTCTAGTTAAGGATGTGGTTATTACCTACAAAATATTTCTTTAAATACGAAACATGAAAAACATTATGCATCTTAGACAAGGCTGGAGGTAGAGCAACTTTGTAGGCAACCGGATTAATAATTTCAAGAACTTCGAAAGGTCTGACATAACGAGGAGCCAATTTCGAAGATTTACCAAACTTAATAGAACTCTTTTGGGGTTTCACCCACAAAAGCACCTTCTCGCCAACAGAGAAGTGTCTCGGCACTCGTTTGCGATCAGCATAACTCTTTTGCCTGTCATTGGCTTCTGCCAACCTCTTCCTAATCACTTTAACTTTTTCTTCCATATCAGCAAGCATTTCAGGTCCAATGCTTATCCTATCTTCCAGCTTATCCCATCTTATAGGAGTTCTGCATTTCCTTCTGTATAATGCTTCAAATGGCCCCATCTTAATGGCAGAATGATAGGAGTTGTTATAGGCAAACTCGACAAGAGGTAAATATTCCTCCCATCTGTATTGCTGATCCATGCAATACATTCTCTAAAGGTCTTCTAATACTTGGTTCACTCTTTCTGTTTGACCATCAGTTTCAGGATGATATGCAGTACTTACATTCAGCTTAGTCCCTAATGCAGAAAATAAGGTTTGCCAAAATCGTGAAGTTATCTGAGCATCTCTATCAGATATTATCTTTTCAGGTACCCCATGCAATCTGAAAATCTCTTGCACAAATTTTCGAGCCAACAGGTGTGCTCCATCTGTCAAATTTCCTGGTATAAAATGTGCAACCTTGGTTAGTTTATCCACAACTACCAATATTGCATCATGCCTATTCTTAGACATTAGCAACCCCTGGACAAAATCCATACTAATAACTTGCCATTTCCATTCCAGAATATCGTGTGGGTACAACAACCCAGCAGGATGTTGGTGTTCTGCCTTCACTCTCTGACACTCCAAACAACTAGCTACAAACTTTGCAGCATCGCTTTTCATTCCTTTCCAGAAATATAACTGCTTGACATCAGCTAACAGTTTTGTTACACCAGGGTGTCCAGAGTAAGGAGCACAGTGAACTTCCTTCCACACAAGGTTTCTAAGTTCCTCTGAATCAGGGACATAAATTCTTCCCTTGAATCTCAGCAATCCATCGGATTCAAAACTGAATCCGTCATATCTTGGGTCCTTAGGGTTTAGGTGCAGAGCCTATTTTACTTGTTCATAATACTCATCCCCAGATAAGTTTTGCAATACTAAGTCTTTAAAGTTAGCATGTATGGAGATTATAGAGGCTATGTGCCTTCTTCTACTTAAGGCATCTGCTACTCAGTTTTCCTTGCCCTTGATATAAGAAATTTCAAAGTCATAATCTGATATGAGTTCCAGCCATCTCCTTTGCCTTGCATTGAGATTAGGTTGTGTGAATATGTAGCGAAGGCTTTGGTGATCAGATTTCAAAATAAAAGTCCTTCCCAACAAGTAATGTCGCCACATCTAAAGGGCGTGAACCACTGCTGCCATCTCTAGGTCATGAGGAGCGTAGTTCTGCTCATAATTTTTTAGCTTCCTTGACTCATAGGCTACTACTCTGCCATCTTGCATAAGCACACCTCCCAATCCTTCCCCCGAGGCATCCGTGATAACCTCAAACTCTCCCTCAGGATCAGGAACTTTCAGAATTGGAGAGGTTGTTAGTTTTTCTTTTAACAAGTCAAAGGCCTTTTGACATTCGTCCGTCCAAACAAACCTTTTTCCTTTCCTTTGTAAAGAGGTAATGGGACTAGCAATGCTTGAGAAATTCAACACAAATTTCCTGTAATACCCTGCCAAACCCATGAAACTTCGTACCTCTAACACATTGGTAGGTTCAGGCCATTCCATAATAGCTTTTATTTTGGCCGGATCAACTGATATCCCATCGGCTGATATTATGTGCCCTAAATACTGTACCTCTTTCTGGAAGAAAGTGCACTTGGAGAGTTTCGCATACAGCTTATGCTCTCTTAATCGCTGCAAGACTATCTGAAGATGTCGTGCATGCTCCTCTTCATCCTTGGAATAGATCAGAATATCATCAATGAAGACTAGCACAAACTTATCGAGACAATGTCTGAATACGCTATTCACGAGATTCATGAAAGCAGCAAGTGCGTTGGTCAATCCAAACGGTAACACCGTGAACTCATAATGACCATACCTTGTTCTAAAAGCTATTTTGGGAATGTCTTCATCTTTCAACCTTAACTGATGATAACCAGATCTCAGATCTATCTTGGAGAAGACCGATGCGCCACGCATTTGGTCAAATAGATCATCAATTCGTGGCAAGGGATACTTGTTCTTTATAGTTGCCTTATTAAGCATCCTATAGTCTATGCACAGCCTGAGAGTTCCATCTTTCTTTTTGACAAAGATAACCAGAGCTCCCCATGGTGATACACTTGGCCTAATCAAATTCTTAGACAAAAGCTCCTGCAACTACGCTTTTAATTCTATAAGTTCAGTGGTAGTCATACGATACGGAGCTTTAGAGATTGGCTCCGATCCTGGTTTAATATCTATTCCAAAGTCAAATGTTCTCTTCGGAGGCAAGCCAGGTAACTCCTCGGGAAATACATCTCTGAAATTACACAGAAATGGATATCTTTCCTCAATAGATTGCTTCTCCGAGGTTTCCTCTACTAAGTCCATCTTAACTGCAAAAAGTTGACACCCCTTTCACCTAGCCCGCTTCAATTGTTTTGAAGAAATGGATCTAACCTTTATTTCCCTTTGAATTCCTTGGAGATTTATAGTTTTGCCCATCTCATCCAGACACTCAATGGTTTTATGAAAACAATCTACTTTGGCTCGATGTTTCCACAACCAGCTCATTCCTAGGATGACATCGTAGGACCCTAAAGGCACTACGTACAAGTTTGCCTCAGTGGTGAAGTTAGAAACATCAATCCTAGCTTCGAACAAACATTGCTCTACCTGAGCCTTTGAATTATTGGCATACTCTACTGTCCAAGGTTTGGACATAAAGTCAGCTTTTCTAGAAAACTTACTTAGAACTCTAGGTGACACAAAATTTTCTGTGGCACCCGTATCAAATAAAATAGAAACAGGAACTCCAAATAAGGTACCTGTCATCTCAATAGGAGTGATCTGATACTCTGCTTGCCGATTGTCGAGAGCAGCATGAATCCTTTGCTGAAAGGCTTCTTGTTGTGAAGGAAGCTCCGTGTTCCTGGGCCTCCCATTCGGCTTCTTGTTGGGGCAACGGTTGGCATAATGATCTCCTCCACAAGAGAAACATCCTCCTATAGGTCCTCGCTTCTCAGATGGCCTACTTGCAGAATCACCATTCTTCTTAAAATTTGCATTTCTCTTAAAATCTTCACCCCTGCGGTCATTACCAAATCCTCCTTGATTCTTTCGATTTCCCCTATCAAACCTCCTGTTTCCAAATCCCTTATCGTTTTTCCTTTTAAAAGACTGATCATTATAGTTCTTGTCAAACTTCCTGCGTTTCTTGTCACGGTAAGCGGAGATAGACTTAATCTTCTGCTCCTGTTTTATTGCCTTTTCATAAACTTGATCCATTGTGCTTGGACCATGCACCTCCACCTCACCGCCAATCTGAGGATTGAGTCCCATGATGAACTTTCTGATTCGGAACCTTTCATCCTTTTGGTATTGGGGTACATACTTTAGTAGCCTAGTGAATTTTTCTGCGTACTCGACTACAGATAGCTCTCCTTGCCTAAGGTTTTGGAAGTCCATTAACTTCTGATCAAAATACAACTGTGGTAGCCACCGTTTATGGAATAGTTCCACGAACTCGTCCCATGTCACCTTCAAGGGACTTAGTTCCAACTCCATTTTCTTATTCATCCACCAAGTGGATGCTTCCCCAGACAGCTGATAGGCTCCCCACATGGCTTTAGTCACCTCAGAGTAGTTTTTGATCTCAAAATATTTCTCCATCTCCGTCAACCATGCTTCAGCTGCGTCTCCAGTTTTTGTTCCATCAAACTTTGGAGGATTAACCTTCTTCATATCCTTAGATAGCTCTAAGGCAAGTTTATCCTTGGTTCTTCTTTGAGCTTCACTATCATCATGATGTTCACTTGACGTGCCATTTTCCCAATGCCTAGTCTTGCTTGTGAAGTGAGAGTTCTCATTTCCATCCTCTGTGTTACCAGTTTCATCTATTTTCCTCTCCAGTTTGTTCAATCGTTCCTTAGTTTCAGTGAGCATGTTGAGGATCCTATCCAACTTGTCAGTGGAATTTTCCCAAGAGTTATGACCTTCCCGATCCTCCCCCTCGTTAAACCCTGATTGGTCCATGCTAATTTAGTTTCACACCTGTTTAAACATATACTAATCAGTTTTCCACTTATTAATTTAAACACCATCAAAAGAACACAACATTTGATCATATTCATAATTGTTCTCAAGCCAAAATTTTGTCTTTATTCATTTTGCAAAATTGTTTCAACAACATAAGAGATAGACAAATCTCATGTTTCTACATAGTGTTATCTAGTGGAGTGTAACCTTCGGATTCATTGTCCGACACATAATCACGAGGTGTATACCCCTCAGACTCACTATCAGAAGATATCTCAATAATCTCAGCTCTAGGCACTACATGAGGATCTCTAGTAATCATGGGTATAGTACTAGGTACAATCTCAGGTACACTAACAGGTACACTATCAGTTTCAATCCAGGAGCAACGGTCGGTCATGGTTCGAACCGCCATCTCTGCTCACTCTAGGAGTTCTCTCCTAACTCGCTTAAGTCGTGACATTGCATTGGCTAAGGTTTCCACATCATCAAGCCAAATGTCATTCTCGTCATTGGTTTTCTCTATGGTCTTGACCATTGCAAGTTGTTTCTGCTTTTCTTGCAGATAACGCTTCTTACCTGCGAAGGATTTTCTTGCAGTTCTCTTGGTGTATGCCATCCTGGCACAATAAACCAAATCATTAGCTACCCGCATAATGATAATTTCCTAATCAGGTTAGTGGACTCATCAGCCCTAGTGCTGAACCTGGTTAGCTCTGATACCATATGTAACGACCAAAACCAAAATGACAAGAAGTAACTAAGTTTTCACGATGGTTAAACTTTTTTTTTTTTTAAATCATAGTAATCAAATACAAAAGTTTCTCATCTATAAACCATTACAACATTTTTGTTTAATTTATCATAAACATGATTGCATTCCATAAAGACTGAAAGAAATGATATTCAAAGTACACTTTGTTTTCTAACAAATGAAATTTTCTTGAAATAACAAATATCGGAAACATACCATTATCATGCATCTCGATTGTCAACCCTTCATGTTCAAGACTCGGCATTTCCTCATTATTAGGAAGAGAAAGTATGTTCAAGGAGCTTAACCTCCAACCACAGACCGTCGGTCTCCCGCACTCCTTCCTAACCGGAAGTGGCCCTACCCTACTCAAGAGGATAGACTTAGGATAACCATTGGTGTTTGCCATCTGAGCTCTGGTGTTGTAACCTACGTGTCTTGTTATCGCGCAGATCCCTAGATACCCTCTAGTCATGCACGACACTCCACAAGAAACGCCATCCAGTTACAGTGAACGTTCGATGCACTTGAGGATAGTACACCACCTTGGCCAAAGGATTTGTACTTAGGTAGCGTTCTACAAACACTTGAACTTGGTTTACCCACCCTACTCGACTTGAACTAGTCGAAATCCTACAATTTCCATTTGTATAATTTGAACTAATTGACGACCTTGATGACCTCAAGGGTTTTAGGATTTCCTCTTGGAATGGTGCTTGGCGCAATATTTACCCTAATCCCGAGTTCTTGGTTTCATAAACTCATATTCGTGTAAAACACTGTTTACTAACGACCACCCTAAGTGGTTTCACAATTATTTACTTATTTTCCCATGTTTACCCAAAACACTCGAATATCTACAACAATATCCTGTTATCCCGGAATTCAAGGTTTCTAGACTCATAAGGCCTACAAAAATGAAACTAAAATCGTCGCATGCAACAATAATCAAGATTCCACATGCGGGTATTCCACTCTACATGCCCGTCATAAAAGCATGGCGTTCTATGACACAAGTAAACTAACTCCCTACTTCACTTTTAAGTCAAATAAGATTTATCTCTATGGTTTTAATCTCCCACGCTACATGCTCGTGGAGCAACGCGATTTCTCACAATGCAGCTACTGTTTTAAGTACTCTCGAATGGTTTTTACGTGGTTATTTCTATTTTAAAGGAAACTCTAAATATTTTACGTCTTTTCCGACGGTTTGAAGTTTGCAGCTCACATTTGCTTCATACGGTGATCAATCTTAAGTGACTGCACCTCGAGAGCTAAGATTTATCATCGTACATCGTCAACCAAAGAGTTAAGAATCTATTATCTAGGTTCTTGGACACTGACGGACATCTGCATTTATCGTTTAAAAGGTTTCTATTACCATTAAACAGCAATGAAGTGTTTATAACAATAACCTCACACACTGGTTCTCAGTAGCAAACATTGTCTTCACATTTCATTTATTATAACATAGTTATCTTTGTGCATTTAAGACACATTAACTGGTCTATACCGAGAAACGGAAAAAGAAATGGAAAGAACCTATTGTCAAAAGTGAGATTACTGCGGCAACTTCACTTCTCCTTTCGCTGGTCGTCCTCCTCCAGTTTACACAGCTCTTCCTATCAGCTTCTAACTCAATGACCAACCACCTCAACCTAACTTCCTCTCTGCCGAACACAGCTCCAGACAAGGCAGGTTTCACAGTTTCTTCTCTGGCGAATGCTACACCAGAGCATCCATCGCTCTCACTCTGTTTCCCTTAGTTAACTCACTACCATTAACAAACTCTGCAATACTTCCTATTCTTTCACTCCCCCCCGATAGACTTTCCTTTCTATTCTTCTTATATAGTGATTCCCACTTCCTAAAACTTTCTGTCAGAGCTCACAAACTCTCTCGACTACCCTGCCCTCGTTCTACACTCTCCTCTCTACCGTTTTCTCCACTCTATCATTCACAACTACCTACCAAAAACTACTCTCCACACCCCCGGAAACTCTCCTTACTTCGCAGTCCTCACTGCCCTCCGTCCACAACTCCCGATACCGTTTTCAACTTCGCTCAACGAACCGCGAAATAAACCCTTCTTCCACTTGCTTGGCCGGCTACTCACTTTCCCACGTTCGCCGACCTTTCACCCATTTCCTCCGTTGAAATCTCCCTTCTGCAGAGCCACGACGGCCTCCATCTTGCACTCCCTCTCTTCCACGCGAGATAAAGGATCTTTCATTAATGATTTTCCTTCTCTCAAGGACTTCCACTCATATATCAAACGTCCCACGCCGGAAAACTTCTGACCCATCGGTGGTTTAGTTAAAGTTTCCCACCATCGTAGTAACTGATGCCTTTCGCTGTCTTGATGATGGCATCCCAAAATATAGCAATTACACCGAACTTAACCGCCAACGCTTCATTTACTAAAGTCTACGAAGAAGAGGATTCTTTTTACAAACACACAATCGTCACACTCTTAAATACTTGAGTCGACATAACAATCTATTACCTACTTCACTTAACATGATCACAAGAAGTTTAACCGACCTCATTAGTTATTATGACCATAAGAAAGATTAAGTCCCTTCGGTGATGAGGCTTGCCAAAGAACATAACTGCCTGACTTAACTAGGACAAAAGCATCAACCTTCCAAGACTAGCTAAATATTTAATTGAAGAGCTAAAGCTCATCACGGGGAAGGTTACGAAACGGTCTGAGCATCGTTGGGGTCAAGATGGAGAGAGGACAAAGACCATTTTACTTAGAAACCCAAGGTCAGATTAATAACAGCTCGCGGTCAAAGTTGGAGGAAGAGACTCACGTTTAAACGACAACTAAAATGAATTATTTCACGCTATGGCATCAATTCGACATTCGTCGATCTACCAGAATAGAAGAAATTCACGTGTTTGACGCGTATTACGTCAATCGCGACGGATTGAACGTAACGCCAACAAGTTCTAACAACGTTAGACGCACAAAGCCAACTTCTCGCAATTTCGGCTTCGAGACAAGATTTGCAATCTCGCCACAAGAGGACTCAATAAAATACTTAAAGACGTAAATATTAAACATCTCAATCACGTCGACTTGCTACAAGGAACTTACGACGCCATCGACGACTCTAAGACTCTACAAGATGACTTCCGACTAGGTAGTTATACTTTAACCTTTGTCGTCGACATCAATTAAACTACCCAAACCGACAAACAAGACTTACTTGTTGGTTCACAAGTTTATCTATCTGTTCAACGATCTCAGTGGCAAACACCCGTGGTTAATTTCCAGAGTCTATACTCCCTCTCGAAGATACTTTCTCTTCCCGTCGGACATGGTCCACCTGTTCCTGCATCGACAAACTTGCATACAATTTTGTGGTCAAAGCATCTATGATCCAAATATAATATATTCATACATCATTGCATTTAATATAAAGACTTTTAGTCTACATATCACTTGTTCGTAATCAATAGATTCTGCAATTTCATAAAACAACTTTGTAAGATAAATTTTCAGTTTTCAAGTCATTCACAACATAGTAATTTACTGAAATCTGTAAGAAAGTAAATAGCATCATTGTTTTTAAAAGGAGGGATGTAACAAGAATCATGTGTAGCAGTAGTATTCTCAACATTGTCTTCTTTTTCGGATTGATCAGGAAGAGTTAGAGTATCTCCTGCATCATCAGTTTTATCCACCATCTTGTAATCTTCCTTGTTTATTTGCTCCAATTTTAGAACAGAGGAGTCATCAACCTTGGTTTGTTGCTCATCAATTTTCATTTCTTCAATATCCAGGATTGATGAATCAATCCCATCATCAGTCTCCTCCTTAAGAAATGGAAGATTGTGTCTCTTCAATGCACTTAGAAGTATTTCATGTGTTTCTTTAACTATTTTGTCTAATTCACCAAGAATTAGTTTGTTCATTCTCATCTTGCTCCTGGATTCATCCCTCACTTCTTTGAATCTCATATTCATTTGAACTTGAGTGATCTGAGGGCACAATTTTATCAATACATGTTCTCTAAGCTCTATATCCTTGATTTTTGCATTTTCTTTCCTCAACTCCAAAATGTCTGCAAGACTTTGCAAGATCTCAGAAATTATTGCAATCAGGGCCTTAATATAGATATTCAGATATCTAATAGTTGCTTCCTCTAACAACCTCTTATCTGTATCACTGTATTCATCATAAAATCAAGCCATGGGTTTCAAATTTCCATCCACAGTGACTGATTTTATTAGGTCTTCCACAGAAAGTGTGGGCTTCTCAACATATGTATATGTCTTCTACCTTTTGCTTACCCTTTTTCTTTTGGATGGCTTCTCCTTAGTCTCCTTAGTCACCTTAGCATTTGAATATGTTTCTTCTTCATCAACTTTTGTGCTCTTATAGGTTCTTATGGCCTTTGTTTTCTTTCTGTTTCCTCCTTTTCGGGATGATTTTCCTTCCGGTTCCTCAGGATTTTAAGGTTTTGGGGAAACAAAAGCTGCAACAGAGCTTCAAGTAGTCCTTAATTTGGAGGAGGATTCTACTGGAGCACTTCCTTGTTTCTTATCATGCTTCTCCTTCTTTACCTTTTCAATTATTTCCCTGAATTGCCTCACAGCTTCCTTTGTGAGGCCTAGATTTTCAGCCAACTGCTCAACTTTTTTTCTTACTTTCCTTTTGGTTTTAATTTTTCTAAGCTCATCATATAGTTTTACACTTAGCTCCTCATATGTCCCAAATCTTTCAACTATTGTGTCTTTTGGCTTGCTCAAGAGATGTTGAGCATACATAGTCAAGATTTTTCCATCTACCTCATATCCCATTGGCATGATCCAAATAGATCTGAGTTCTACTACTTTCATTAAGCACTGATTAGTGTCCACCATGAAATAGATATCCTCCTTGTATTTCTCAACAATAGTTTTAGGGATTTTTTCCCTAGAATGCATCATACCTTGAAAATTCTTGAAGTATGCCTAGATTACATTTTTTTGTGCTTTATAGTCACTAATGCTACGTAGATGATCTATGATCTAAATAGCAATTGGTTCGTCATTGGTCCATTTTACACCTTTTACTCCAGGTACCTCATTCATAAAGTAGAAAAATAAACATAGAACCAATGTACCATCTTTAAAGGTGTTTTTCTTATCTTTCTTAACTTTTTTCAAGTTCTCAATTAGTTGGTTCTACAATAATTCACACAAGTCATAATCTGTATTTTCCTTTAACATTTTGTATGTAGCATATATGGCTATTCTAGAGATAGATGTCTCCCTACTAGAATGATAAATTTTGTAGTCAATTACCATTGAAGCAAAATTGACATCTGGATCAATTATATCATTGATAGTCACTGCCCTTTTGTCAAATTTGGCCCCAATTGCATCAGTTACAATCTGGTTCTTCATAGATTTTAGCATGGGTAAATCACCAATTGAATTCAACCTAGTCACAATCCTAATAGCATCCTTTGTAAGTTTGAATGGTTTCAACAGACACAAAAACTCATCATATTTTCAACTTAAAACATATCGGACCCACTCATCTTCATCAAATGTTGGAAACCCCATAATCTGAATGAAATGTTTATCATGTAGTGCCTTATACTCAGGTTTACGGTCATGATTTTCATCCCTAATATGACTCTCAAACAAATCTACATATCTTGATTCCCTAAATTCATCTATGCTCACATGAATATAGACCCTAATATCTTCGACGTGTAGTACACCATATGTGACACTTGAAAATACACCTAATGGGTCAACTTCTATTGATTTGTGTGGATGCCTTTTCAATTTGGGTCAAGGCCTTTCAATAATATCATCAATGACAGGTGTAGCCATTGCAAAAGATTTTAGGTTCAAAGCTTCACAAATAAATACCTTTTTCATGAACTTAGGGATGGCGGGCAAATTCATGGTTCGCACTTCAAATCCTTGAAATCTCTACTCAAATGCTAGTCTTCCTACTCTCTTTGTATGAAAAGTGATTCAAACAAAGAGTGAACGACCTTTATATACTCTGCAAAACCTAATTTGCCTATGTAACAAATGCTCTTCTCTAACACATCTGGTAACATTGTTTTTGCATATAGTCGATCTTCAATTGCTCCGCAAATCATCATATCCACTTCTTATCTTCCAGAAATCCTTTCAAATGATCTGTAATAATCCAAATTATTTTCTCTCATCATGCCTAATTCAGGTACCCACTTACTGGTTGGGGGAATTAGATTTCCCCTTAGCCAGACCTTCTAGTTTAATTTCTGGAAGGATTATCAGCACCTGATTCTGGGGTGGACCCATCATCATTGTTCATTACACCTTTCTTCACCCAAATTTTGTTCATTTCATTCTAAATCTCATTCACATCCAATTTTCCCTTTCCTTTGTCTTGTTTCTAATTTTTGTTTACCAGACCTTTTCCATCATTGTTCCTACTTCTATAGAATTTTGCAGTATGACCATATCTATTGCAATTAAGCAATACAACATTTCTTTTTTTATTTAATTGATTCATTCTTGATCTGCACTGATTATCCATGTGTCCAAATCCATTGCATGTAGAGCAGTAGCCATAAAAAGAATTTCTATTTCCTTTATTGTTAGGGTTATTTATTTTCATACTTCTGCATTCATTGAATCTATGACCATACCTCTTACAATTGAACCATTGACCAAAGAAGGATGGACTACTTTGATTTACTCTACTTCTACACTAACTAGCTATATGACCAAATTTATTGCAATTGAAACAATTTCCATTGAAAGATGGATATCTTTAGGCATTAGGCTATCTAACTGGAGATCTTCTAGGTTTGTTTCTCCTATTTCTTGATTGAAAATTTCTTTGTCCAGATCCGGAGCTTTCACCTTTCTCATACCCAAGAGCATGCTTATCATCAGCCTTCTTATGACTTTTAAGCACTTGTTCAAGTTTAGATGAGCTTATCTTGAACTTATCTTTGTATTCATTTACACCTTCTAGGTCATGTCTAAGAATGACAATTTGCCTTTCAAGTTCTCTCTCATTGAGTCTGCTTTTTTGTAGATTAGATTCTAGATGTCCAACTATTCCATCCAGTCTACAACATTCTTTTGTTATTTCTTTTAGTGTTTTTTTCAGTTCTTCTTCAGTCTTCTTCCTTTCTTCAATCTCTTTGGTTAATCTCATCACCCCTGTTCTTTGGTTAGCTTTTCACATTCCTTTGTCTTCTTCATTAGGGCCTCATCCATGTTATTGTCTACATTTTGATTTCCTGGTTAAAGAGGTAGCTTCTTTCGCTTTTCATTAGATTTTCTCAATTTTTCTTTTAAGATCTCAATGAAGTCTTCAACATTTTTAAGGTTTTCTTGTAGTACTTTGACATCTGCTCTAGATTGATCAAGATCTTCTAGAGCAAGTTTAAGTTGATCCTGAAGATTGTAAGAATCTATTTTTATACCTTCCCACTTCTTCCTTAAGTTGTTAAACTTATTTCAAGGAACCAAGCTATGATGCCAATTGTTGGAATTAGGCTAGACAACTGAGAGGGGGGTGAATCAATTGTCAACAAATTATTCTTTTCATCTTTTTAATCCTCCTTCACTACTTACAAATAGATTAATGATGTTAGCATTAAAGCATGAAACAATAACATATGACTAGAAACAAAATTAACACACTTGACACCAGGATTTTTGATGTGGAAACTAGGTTAAGGGAAAAACCATGGTGGGGGTTAATGCACAAAGATTATACTCTGTTAAAAGTATTACAAAAGGAGAATGCACATGCATTTGGGCTCACTACTCAAAGGAAGGCTCACTACCTACAGAAGGAAGATTACAATGTGTTTGAACTGATAGTTAGCATCTACCAATGTAAATATTCAGTTCTGATTAAGCACAAAATACCGACATGATACACATCATCTTTATTCTATCCTATTTCACTCCTCTGTCATAATCTGAGCTTAGGTCTTCACCTTCACACTTATCTCTTCCTTTATTTGCACTTATTCCATTGTTGCATTGCTAACACACACAATTATACTTGAATCCATCAGCTATATTTCCGCCTCAAAAAAATTAATCACCTTTTTATCGGCCTTACGAAGAACTTAACAAACAATAGAAGTACTCTATTCTGTCAGCTGAATCCATATACCAATATTGATGGGTACAAGGAATAACACTTGTAGGTCACCATACATGTTGGCCACTAACATTATATTCCATACACAACTCACCAAAACACTTCTACTTGATCCGTACAAGGATCTAAAACAAGTTCAGTTGTTCTTCACTGAACTATTCTGTCATATTAGGACTTGGTACTCAAATGCTCATAAATTTTAATCCCTTTAACATCGGAGGCTGAAATCTTAGATTTAGATTGTCCTGACATTCCTCTACACTCCCTCAGATTCACAACACATGATGATTGACTAGAGAGATTCGCTAACCAAAATATTGAACTCTACCATATACCCTCTTGTTGTCTATCTGGACTTGACAAATCTTGTAACTAACTTCTAGTATGATACTCCACTGTGGATATGTGTAATGGACTTAGTTTCCATCAATGACAACACCTATCATGCATAGCAGTGACTCTTGCCAACATTACTAACATGAATATTACATTTATTTCATTACATCTTTTCATATTAAAATATTCATAACAAATTATTCATCTATCTGCATATAATTATTCATGAAATATTTCCATTTAAAGTAAACCCAAATGGTATCAAAATTTGAGATGTGACATCGTTTCCACTTAAAAGAATCATCGTCTCAATGATCAACTTAACTGAAGATAAAATTTCATACCTCTTTAATTCTATTTTACCTCAAAATCAAAATCATCCTACCTGACAATGTGTCATTGCTTCAAACACCTATTTGTTCATAACTACAAGAATTCATTTGTCTAACATTCATTCACTTACACACATCATTAGGATGTCGTTCTTCATCAAATAAACGAATAAAATCATGCAATCTAAATCATTTCCTTCATAGAATCTTATTCATAACCTAAACATTTTTATAAAATAAAAAATTTATGTTCATTTTGTAGAACAATTTCCCTTATGATGAAAAACAAGCATCCCATACTAGTTGTTATCATCATTGGCAAATCAAAAGTCTCAATAATAGAAATATCACAATTTACAACAAGGTCTTCAACTTGAAACATAAAAGATAAGATCACAGGTTTTCAACATGTAAAAAGGTCATTACATGATTAGAAAGATCAAGGATAAGAGGTTCATCATGATTTCAATAATGATTTCAATGGTGCAATATCCATCTTTTTCAATGGTGCAATATTCATCTTTTTCAATAATGCAATATCCATCTTTTTCAATTGTCCAATATCCATCTTTTTAAATAATGCAATATCCATCTTTTTCAATGGTGCAATATCCATCTTTTTCAATAATGTAATATACATCTTTTCAATGGTGCAATATCCATCTTTTTCAATAATGCAATATATATCTTTTTAATGGTGCAATATCCATCTTTTTCAATGGTGCAATATTCATCCTTTTCAATAATGCAATATCCATCTTTTTCAATCTAGTCCAATAAAATATGTCAGTCAATATAAACAACACACACATGGCCCAACTACCAATACAAGCATATACCTAATACATGGTACAACTACCACCCAATTCCATATAGGTAACATATGGTACTCTTGTCAGAGTATAATCAAAATATCATCACAATCAATGAAGTTATATGAAAAAATAATCTTACCACCAAAGCACACCAAATGAGGCAAATCTTAGTCCATCATAGACACATATAAGCATGAATCATTCATCATAATGCACATGCAATGGAAATCATAACATAATTATGAGAAATCAGTTCTTCTAACCAACAGTACATCAAGATCCCCTATATCAAAACAAATCTCCAAAGATACACCAACTAGATCAAAACCAACCATTGTATATACAACTGCTTTGAGACTACACCACTCCATTGTCCCACTACCACTGCAATGAGAAGAAGCTTTAGCCCAAAAAGTGCAACAACAAGTTAAGTCCATAAAACTTAGGATCACAACTATGCTAGGATAACCTCTCAAGCTCTCAACTAAGTTTAAGGAGACTCACAAAGCTACCATATCTACTCTTAAGTAAAATTGCAACAAAATATTATTCTCTCAATAGTCCTTCCTCAGACACTACCCATAACAAAATAATTCAAGAATCAGGTATGCTATCTCAAAAGGTTATAGGCACTACTACCACATGTCTAAATTCTAGATACGGTTTCTGTACATGAGATGCTTCCTCATGCTCCACTCTTGAAAGAGAGTGTTTCTTTAACATTTTAGAACTACACTACCACAACTAGGACCAACGAAACATATTCTTAGAGGAAATAATCTAAACACACCCTCTAACGGGGTAAGTACTTCTATAAAGCAAGGCTTAGCAACTTGTTACACACTAGGAGCACATCTAAGATGACATCAATGTACTAACAAGGTGCAAGACTACTCCACCATACTATCATTTCCTCATAACTAAGGTAGACCAAAATGTCATACAACATGACTCGATCACAAATTTATGATCAACTAATAAACAAAAGGCTTCTTCATAGCCTAACACCAAGTATGCATAAAATAGAATACAAAGGAGAACTTATCCCATCTAGCATCAAGGTAGAAAACCTCCTACTACTAAGAAGAAACTCCTAAAGCAACCCAATTTCCAAGGTTGGCAACTCAACAAGAATAAAAAGACAACAATAATACCATAAATATCTATATACATTACGTTCTCATGCACTAACTAAATATGCATCATACCTTACACTATGTCAAACTTGAAGGTAGTTACAAAACATACATACAACATCATACACTCGACCAATACCAAACACTAGGGCATGACATTGTGCTTAAGACCACCAAGAACGAGATACACAAGAACAACTAAAGTTGGTGGACTAAGCCAACATTAGGCCAATTAAACTAAAAGAAAGATTCAATCCCAATGTGTTATCTAGACAGTCATGAATGTACATTTAAGCTCATACAAAAATATGTTTCTCTTCAAGTGATCCATAGAAACACAAAACCATTTCTCAATATTTCATGCAATAGTCGCTTTCATTTATCAACAAACCAAGGAATTTAATCTACTATAATTCTAGTAATACACACATCAAGTACTAGTTTATCCTCCACATTCTACTCCCTTATACACTCCATTAGAGGCCCATCATAGACATGATAGAGAACATAACTGGACAAATGATCAATAGTTAAAAACTTCAATCATAGAGACCAATAATAATTGAGTAAATAAAGTCCAAAGAAAAGAAAATCAATTACAACAATAAATACAATTTGACCATCAAGGTCATAAGATAAATAATCATCAATTTTGATGGCTATACTTTTCCATAAATAAAATAAAATAAAATAAAATTCAAATTTGGTCCTTACAAAGTGAAATAAAAATCAATATTCACAAGTTTCACATTACAAGAACTATGTGACTAATTCTAGCTACTACAGAGAGAGTACAATTCTACACTACACCTGGATCCAAGGTGAGTAAGAGAATAAACTAAACAACAGATCTTCCAAGATTCCAATCATGTCTATACCATAAGATTATTTCTACTTAACCACACGAACATCATTCAATGATACCAAGTAACCGTAAGTTGCATAGAATTGCTACATAAAGACATACATAGTCATCCACTAGCAACCAGCCAACAATCAAGATGAAGCAAAGACAAAATTAGGTTCAGAATTGAGGTATCTAAGCACATCAATCTATCCAACATGGAGTGGTTAACACTTCTTATCAACCAAGGATTCACCAATGTAACATTTAGAATAATAAAATAGGACGAAGGATTAGGTTGGGATTAAGAAATTACCCACCATTCCTTTCACAAGATTTTAAACTCCTCCACAACATGATGACAAGCATACTGAATGCGTACTAAGAGATAGAAAATCATAATTCAGGTCACAAGATGTAGGGTTTTCTATTTGTCTCAAGATTCTAACACTTCAAAACATCACAAGGATTAAACAAAATGCCCTCTTCACAACCCCCTTTTCTCTTTAAGTCTTCAAATAATGCAATGCAATAATTACACCTAGGTTCCCACATGAATCCTAGGGAAATTGCAATCTAGGAATATAAGTAATTACCCAAATGATCTATTCTTATAATGCGATGCAACACTATCTATCTTACAACCACATAATTAATCCATACCTGGGGACATGCTCTCAATAAGACAATGCAATAAACAAGCATTACCAGTCTCTATAAAGAGGCAAGCATTACGAGGATATGCTACTCTTGCACACAACAAGGTTCATTAATATTCTTCACATATCAAGCATATAATCAAAACATCCTCTTGTCCACATACAATGCATAACTTCTAAAAGAATAAACCAAGTTCGATGACACTTGGAACATGATATTTACTTTCACACAAAGGTCCTCATAACTCTACCATCATATGTGGTTACAAAAGCACAAACATGACCCTTCAAAGGTCACTCAAGCACTCTCACATAGTGCAAAAACTCATGCCCAACACTCAAGGCTTCAGGAAGGAAATACCCATTAGCAACTTCTTGGCAAACACGAGGGTTTATCTAACCCATAATAATGTATTACTCACCACACACATGTGAAGATAACATAAAAGAGAAAGCACATGCTACTTACTACATGCCACCACTCAAGGACCTACACATGCTCAAACAAATTGAGCAACATACGCCCCAGAGCTCCTAATGTTGGAACCATGCTCTGGTACCAAATGTAAGGTGCAGAAAATTACCATCTAAAAATAGTACTCGAAAGGAAAAGCATATTCCAAAAATAAGATAATCAGCCAATAATAGTTTCCAGCTATCCATATTAACATAAAATGGCAACAATCCATGAATAAGAATAATGATCCATATACCAGAATGGATTACAAAACATTTTACATACAACCGACTTGGTGTTACAATACATCTATTTCAATGTTACAGAAAGAAGAACAATCATCAAAATATTCATGAATCATATTACAATTGTAACTTGGCAATGAAGCCATACAAAGAAACATATATAAATCAAATATTCATATCAATAATAATATCTAATCTTAGTTGCCTCGATCCTTCAATCATCTACAAACCAAGACCAAGAGAGTGGTTGAGGTTCTTTTTCCACCCAACCATGGAGTACTGAACATCCACGAGTTTCTTCCTAACTCGAAGAAAGCACTGACCCTACACAAAGAGCCTAGCAACCTGGAATGGTGTAAGCAAGAGGGAATCTCTCGATGCCTGCCTGTTGCCTGTATGCATCCTAATCCTAGAATGACATAAACTCTTGCAGTAGGATGTGGCAAAGACAAATATTTAATTCTAGGTTTTTAAACAAATCCATCTATTTCAATGGTACAATGCTTGGCTAAGGAAATAAATAAAATGATAGTTTTAGAAAAAATAAAACTATCATCTCTAGAAACCCACATTCGGCATCCTATCCCAAAAGTTTATACTTTAGCAAGTTTACATACAATATACAGTTTTTCCTATGATTGGCTTTCTATGAACATAAATAAATAAATAAACAAAATGCAAACATTTGTAATGCCCTACCAAGAAACCCTAGAGGACAACACTAAATTTGGTCAAATTAATGGTTTTTAAAAAAAAGAAAATAACAATAGAATGTATAACATACATAATAATCTAAACCTAGGTCCTCTAAGGTTCCTCTACTACATTACTCACAAATCAAGATTACAAGAAACAAAGGTTACATAAAGAGATACAAACGGAGATACATCTCAATTTACAAATACATGAGAAGAGATCTTTTCAAACAGGATCAAGACATCTCTCATGCATTTACAAACGATTATAGTAAGAACCATAAGGTCATCCTTAGCATAGTGGAAACATGTATTCTTTGCTCTAGTAATCTGTTCAGTTAATAGACCTGTATTTGTGCATCTAAAAGTGAACATTTGTTCCACAAAGATTATCAATAAACATAAAAGAGAACTATATACTAGCCTAAGGCCCTAGGGGACTGACCCAATCTCTCGGGGGCTCATGATGGCCTTGCCTACATATGCGTAGCATAGAGACTTCAAAGTTCGAAGACTTAAGCTTGTAACCACAAATGGTGTCATACAAATAAAGACCTCTAAGATGTCAACAATATCTTCTTAATCTTAGATACACATTCGCAATTAAATCCATTCTTGAGGAGATTAAGGTTTCTGCTACTACATTCTAATAAAATTTTTCACAAAACAATCATGATCTAAGGTTTAATTTCCTTAAATCAATTATGTAATTTTCCTCAAGGTTTTAATGTAACTAAAATAGGAAGCCTAGCTCACATTAGTAAACCACATAATGTAATATAATTTAATGAGTTCAAGACACTAAACCTTGTCAATAGTACTATATGTCCAAAAGACAAGACATGCATGGTTATACTTTCATCTATTCACCAATTCATATCTGTTGCCCAAGTGTTAGTAATTGGTTATCTATTGACTATGAAATAATAACATTCATGTTAAGAACCCTTAAAGGGTACTATAGTACAACTTAAGGAAGAATGTTTTCCTAGGAGCATTTGATATAACACTACATAAAACATATTGCACCTATAGGTAGAAGGGTTAGCATGGAATATGGATTTGATTGGTTAATTTCTAGATTCAAGAGATTTACTTGATGATGCATAAAAGGAGGAAGCATAATTATTCAATGGTCATTCAACAACTTCAAACTTTGATACTAGAAGAAACTAGAACAACGATATGACTAATAAATAATGAAGATCTATAGATCATTCTCAACATAATTTTATAATAGACTAATATAGTACACCACAGTAAATTAAATAGAAACTATATTAATCTGCCAACTAACTAAACTTAACAAGATATACAATCCATGAGTATTCTTTATCCTTATTAATCCTTCCCTCTAAAGAAAGAATGTAGAACAACACTTACTAATATAATCAAATCATATAGTTACTTTTATGTCAAAGCACTAATATGAATGAATCTAAGATAGTCATTGCACTCAAATCTAGAACAAGCTCTTGATTGAAGCAACAAGTATTAGGGCTGATATGGCATCATAAAGAATATTCTAGCAATTGAACTTACAATAACAAACATCATAAGATCTTCATTCAATTACTATTTCTAGTTCACCTTTCAAGAGGATGAAAGTTCAATTTCAACTCCTAGATACAATTCCCCCAAAATTTGATCTCTAGTTATAATTATGTATAGGACTTGGCAATTACAACAATACTTCTCACTCCACCAAGTTCATAAGGGCATTCTAGTAACTTCAAATTCCTTCTATCCATACCCAAAACCATACTATCGTTAGAGTTAAATGCAATCACAAAAAGAAAGCCTTACATACAAGAATAATTGGTTGAGGTGCTAACAACCCAATATGAAAGTAATTAACCCACAACTACCTCAAGCAACTAGCCAAGTTTTGTTAACCATAATCAATGATAGAACCACACTAGAGGTTCCGAATGGATGTTTGTGACATACTTATGATCAATTACAAAACATTGCATTAGAGGCTTATTCAAAGTAATCCAGCATGAAACTGAGATTTGCCATTTAAAAATAATAGAGATTTCCCTATAAATAGGAGACCAAAAGGAGATGAATATATGTTATTTGTAAAATTTTCCTAGGTACTCATTAAGTTTTAGAGACAAGAGTACACCAAGTACCACTATATCTTGCTAAATAAGTTATATGAACCCATCAAAGGTGTAATTAATGGGTTAACAATTTACCCTCTTTATGTGGAGACAATCGTACCACGAGTAATAAAGCTTCTCTAATTTCATTACTTATATATCCCACGACCTTTGCATTTCAAAAAATATGTTTGGGGTGTCTAATCTTAACGTTGGATGTAGTAGCTCGAAATTGAAAATGCTTTAGAGATGTATGAAATATCGAAGGGGAGATACATCCACGATCTAGTGTCGAAAGAAAATCAAAATATCAAACGATTGAAGGTCTCTGTCGTCTATAAGCCCTTTCATTGCCCATTCATCCTTTTCTTTCTTTCCGATCCAGAGGAATATTATCACCACTAGTAGGAACAACAAACTGACAGAAAATTGTTTTTAGGAATTTATCAAAGAACTGATGAGACACTAAAACAAGAAAATTATTTCACTATCTTAAAATCCATAAAAACTAATGGATTTCAAGATGCACATCCAGCACCAACAAGACAAGTAAATGTTGATAAGGTAAGTATGAAGATTGACGTAGCCTAGTAGAGGTAAGATGAGTGGTCTACAAGTTTGCACCTTTAATTTAATCTCTGTCTCTTATTCTTACTAATCTCAGTCTCCTATTCTCACACTGGCCACTATTTCATAGGTGCCATATTCCACAAGTTTTCACCCTTAATTCTTAACATCCTCACCCTGTGCATAGGACAAGTGAAATCACAAAATATACAGACCGAAGCAGTTAACCTCTATGCCAAAATCAAATTAAAGAAATAGAGAATTGGTTTCGATGCATCTGGTCGAAATACATGCCATTTAAGCTATGTGAAGCGACATTTAGTTTGTACAGGTGAAGCAATCCCTCTTGAGTACAATTTGGTGGGATTGAATGCTATCTGCTTTGAAAAGGGGTGTTATGTTGTCCAAGAGTTGGTGGCTCGAACTCATCACCGTGGTGTAATTCGCAAGCGAATATTACCAGTCAATTTCAGACTAGATAGTGGAGAGGGTAAATGTTGATAGGTATATCTCAAAGATAATGAATAGCTTCCTGTCAGATCCTTCTTATATGGTTAGAAGATTGCTAAGACTCAAATCTCTCCGAGGAGACCGCCTTCCATAAGAGACGTGCCATCTTTAATAATCACAACTCTTTACTAATCATAGATTGTTAGTTGTGAAATCGTGGCCCTTTGTCTTATCTGTTTGCGATCGCTACTAATGAACAGTTAATTGTTTGTCAATTGGAGATCGATCATTATTATCCTAGGAGATCACCGACCACGAGGAGGTTGATTAACATAGTTAAACCATTTATCGTTAGTTATTATAATTTCTGGCCTGAAGCAAAATGGGAACAATACACATAACACCCCAAAACTTCTTGTTATAATCAAAATAATCTAAGCATGTCGGGATTACGAAATTGGAGCCTTTGTCGCAATGGTAAGACTTTGATAGCACCTTTTCATAAGCCTTTATTTGTGATAACCGCTGGCCGACTGGATGTGATGCAGATACTACCAGAAGCTTTTCCACGAAGATTACATTTTCACTAAACAACTCTGAGCATTTTGCCAACTCACATAAGGTATTCTTATTTGTGAAGTAACAGTACCCATTGTGCACCACCATTGAACAACGTACAACTGCATCCCCTTCGGGTCGTTCAAATGGAACTATCTACATATTTATGATTCGATAATTGACCAAATATTCGTCTAGATCTACATATGACATTTGATGATCCCTAGTTTCACCTACAACTACGACACTCTTCTTCTTGCACCTTTGTTCCGAGTAATAGGGAAAAAATGATAAGACAAGGAGAGCTAAAGGATTGCTGTGTAGCAGCTGCCAAAAGCATGAATCCATTGAACCCACAGCAATTGGGGCTTTCCTAGCCAATGAGGCAAACTATTCTCTTGAGTAGACGCCAAGTTCCACTTTCTCATCTTGTGGGACAACAAACTTATCTGGGGATTTCGAAAGTTCTAATATTATTATTACCACAAGGGAATAGAAGAATTGCAAATCTAGGAATAAAGGAATTTTGTCAGATGTTGTAGTTGTTGATGTTATTGTAGCGGTGGGAGATTTACCCAAGCCAACTCAATGAAAAGTCACATATGAAGAGACACCAAAGCATATGAAGAGACATCAAAGCATATGAAGAGATGCCAACGCATATGAAGAGTCACCTTGATTTGTATATATACATCAATTCAATCACTTTATTTATCTCCCCAACAATAGATATTTATTTCCATTAGCAGCAGACTGGTCTTCAAGGAGAAACATATTCATTGTATCTTTGCATCTAGAAGAGGTGCTATTATTCATTTAATCAAATTCGGCCTTGTGTTGGGCCTGAGTTGTAAGCAGATTTCTACTATTATTCCTTCAATATATAAGAGATATATTTGCTGGGTTTTTCTCCCTTGAGTAGGAGGGTTTTCCGAGGGTACCTTTTGTGTTTATTGTTTTTTGCATTGCATTTTCTGATTGCTTACATTTATGATCCTAAAAACTAACATGGTATTAGAGTCGGTCTAAGAAAAGATCTGATCAGATTTGTTTAAGCAGTCAGGTGAATTTTTCATTTAGGGCAAATCTTGAAGGCAAAATATTGCAGATCTAAGGTTGCAAATTATTTCAGACCTAAGGGTAGATCTTTGAAGGAGAATTTGTGTAGAGAAAGAAGATGGTGAACGGGTTGTTGTACTAAATCTTTTTGCAGAGACGACTCTTGGAGATAAGGTAATAAATAAAAATCCAGAGTGTGCAACTATAGACGCAACAATTGTTGATGCACTGCACATCATGCATGATGGGAAATCTTTTTGCATCTTTCAATTGTTGATAAAGTTGGATTTGTTGTAGCCTATTTAGATGTATTACAGATAACTCATATAGCAATATCCACAAGGTGAGAGGACTGTTAGGAGGCTGAGATTGTCAAGGGCACTGACTATTTCAAAGAACACAAAAGTCTCTGATCCATGTTGTCACATGGTCCTACCCGAGGTGGATGCCATTCTTCTCACAGATTAAAATATGTTCTTTGCGGGACTATGATTGACAAGTTTTTCAAAGCCAAAGAAAGATAAATATGTAAAATGCTTGAAACACCATGCCAGTGAAGCATCAACAAAGCATGTGAGTTGTTTGACACAATAGGTGCGGTCTGAAGGATAGAGAAGGTATGTGAACTGTTTGTGGAATTTCTTGGATAATGAAATGCCCAAGCAAAACTCACAAACTACAAGCTTATGGTAAAAAGAGTATTTCTGAAATAGTTGTGAAGATAAATTTGTTAGAAGCTACATTCACTGGCGATCCTCCTATCTTTGGCTACTTCAATGACCGTGCCATCGAGTGGAGAGAATGATAATGACATTTTGTTATACACAGAAAATCTCCTCTTATCTTCATGTTCTCTAAGAATGGCTAAGGCCTATTTTGCCCCTTTTGTAGTCATACTGCGTTCTCTCTCTAGTATGTTGCTTGGCACTGTTGAAAATGATGTTGCATGAAAGGATTACACTGTTTACATCCTCAAATCCATGAAATGAAACCACTTCACTTCACACTCACTTGTTACACTGCATCAGCCTCTATACCCACATATATTACTCTTCTCCTCTTCACTAGAGCGATTTGCTCCCTAATTTCATCACAACAGAAAAGGAAGGATAGTTGAGATCACCGGCTTCCAAACTAGAATTGGAACAGGTATCTAACTCCTTTGTGAGAAGAGCAATTTGTTGTTTGGTGTAGTCGAGAGAGCAGAGGAAGTTGATGTAGTCTTAAGGATCTACTGCAGCTTTTGAATCAACGTGACCCACGCCCAACGCAAAGGAGTAATGCGTTGGTGTAACCCAAAAAGCACTCCATTTGCAAGATTCATTCCTGCACCTCCTGTTCTTGCCACTACATTTCCCTTCTCCGTGGAGCTACACTCATCTTTATTAAGGGAAAATAATAATTGATCACACAACCAAATTGGTGTCAAGGCTACTAGCGAGACAACAACTTGAGCAGTTGTTGGTGGATACAGACACTAACGGTAGAGGCCATTGCAAAGTTGCATCATCTACTACACTGTAGATCTAAGTGCCTCTATATATCTGTATATCGTTGTCTCTTGGAGATTTGTATTCCATCATTTGGTTAATCAAAATCTTGTTCTTCTCTTGGTAGCCTTCATCATTGAAGTTTTTACTTTTAAGCCATATGCCCGTGTCGATCATGCTTACTATGACATCTTTGCCATACGTAGAGTACTATGACCACAATCCAGAGGAGTATGGGAAACCAAGAAACTCAGAGGTGTGTGTGGAGTCAATTTTATCTAGGGAACAAGGGATTATAGGCAAGCACCCTTCCATACCCTCCATAGCTTTGGCCTCTGCCCTACTCAACTTAGATGCTTAGATGCTTAGGGAATAATCTAGCCCTGCTCGGAGAGGGTGCCTTCTGCTTAGATACCATGAACCGGGGAATAAGTCTAGGGAAGGGCTTCTTGTGGTATTCCACCCCATTTCCTCTGAAAATGCTTCGTTATTTCAACACAACACAACTATCAAATCTTGAGAACAATGGATGTAATGACTGTGGTTGGGAAGAATGTTCATGTATTGGTGACAACCACAACTGATCTTGGAAAAATTCTTGCTTGTATGCATCATTTAGAAGAAGACATTGGAAGCAATTGGAAAGAAATTATAGGAAAAATTATGTGTTGTTGTCAAACATATATGCTACAGCCAATAGGTGGACATATGCAGCAAAGGTAGTGGATGAAGATGAAGTGAAAAGAGCATCACAATAAAGAGATAAGTATTTTATGTGTGTATCTTTGAATAATGATATAGCTGATTCATGCACTAACATTGGGAATAGTATGCTTTTACATTGGTCTGGATATTTCTCTTTGAGGTAGTTTGATTCTACAAACTATTAGTAATCTCTCTAAAATGCTTCTAGGATGGATTGAGGAGCAAAAGGATGATGAGAGACTGCATAAGAAATTCAAAGGGAGGAAGAGCTTGAGGCATCATGTGAGGAAGGCATGCCGGCTGGAGAAATGAACAATCATGGAGTTATAGCTTGCAGCCATGGGACTGAGTTGGTGGCACATAACTTCACTGGAGACATCTCTCAAGGGCACAAGGTTGGGTCAGCCATGGATGAGTAATTTGCATCAAAAAAGAAGATTGAGAAAAATGAAGACACTAAACAATAGAGAAGCCTTTCAAATTGTCATTGGGATCAGCTACTTCGAAGAGGAGGAAATGACATTCAGAGGGAGTTAAATTCTAAGAATTCAAGGCACGAGTTGAAGGACTAAGGCTCTGAGATCAGTCAATGGAGGGGAATTCACTTCTAGAGGATTTCCTTGCAATCTCTAAGGCAGGAATCAAGAGGAAGTTCTGTGACTCACCGAGAAGAAGTCAAGGTTGTAGTGCTTGGAAGACCTCTTCAGCTGCTGAGAACAGAATTGAACAAGATTGTCAATCCAAATTTGACATTGGTAGTTTTGCAAGCCTACCTAGAATAGGGTGATCTAGGATAAGATCAAGGAGGACAGTCTTGAACTATTGCAAGTCAGTAGTGCTAGAGGCATGCATTGAAAATCGTTCCTCTAAGGCAAGTATTGCAGGCAATCTTTGACAAGGAGGTCAAAAGGTTGATGCAAGTACTTGGAGTTTCAGGGGGAACTTCACATCATCATGAAGATCTGTTGCAATGTATATTTCTCTATGATAGAGAAGTATGAGGTGAAAGCCCTTGTAGTGTATATTTCTGTGTGATAGAGAAGTATGAGGTGAAAGCCCTTGTAGTGTATATTTCTCTGTGACAAAGAAATATGAGGTGCAAGCCCTTGTCTATATCTGAGATGGAGATGTGGTTCTTTCCATGCTCTGGGAGTATCCATGGTGGACGTCATGTTGAGTGACTTCATGATGATGTATTCTTTCCACTAATGGGAGTAGCCATTGTGGACATCATGTTGAGAGACTCCATGATGATTCTCTTGTACTTGTGTTTATCCACCCTCTAGGAGTAGTCATGGTGGACGTCATGTTGAGAGACTCCATGATGGGCACTTGTACACATGTTTCTTTTCACCCTCTAGGAGTATCTATGGTGGACATCATGTTGAGAGACTCCATGACGACGTCATGTTGAGTGACTCTGTGATGGGCACTTGAGCACATGTTCCTTTCCACACGTGGGAGTAGCCATGGTGAACATCATGTTGAGTGACTCCATGACGATATCACATTGAGTTATTCTGTGATAATTGTTTTCTTAGTAATGGGTGTAGCCATTGTGGATGTCATGTTAAGAGACTCCATGACATGGATATCTGGAAAGATATCTCCCTAGCTAAGAGGGAGTGTTGATGTTATTGTAGCGGCAGGAGATTTACCCAAGCCAACTCAACGAAAAGTCACATATGAAGAGACACCAAAGCATATGAAGAGACATTAAATCATATGAAGAGATACCGACGCATATGAAGAGTCACCTTGATTTGTATATATACATCAATTCAATCACTTCATTTATCTCTCTAGTAGTAGATCTTTATTTCCATTTGTAGCAAACTAATCTTCAAGGAGAAACATATTCATTTGTATCTTTGCATCTAGAAGAGGTGCTATTATTCATTGTATCAAATTTGGCCTTGTGTTGGGCCTAAGTTTTAAGTAAATTTCTGCTCTTATTCCTTCAATATATAACAGATATATTTTCTGGGTTTTTCTCCCTCGAGTCGAAGGGTTTTCCGAGGGTACCTACTGTGTTTATTGTCTTTTGTGTTGCATTTTCTGATTGCTTACATTTCTAAGCCTAAAAACTAATAGTAGTTGCTACTATTTTAGTAGACATATATGCAAAATGTATAAGCCTACTTGAGAAATGTGAGGCATGTTATGACTTATGTAAGCTATTGATGGCACTCACTTGGGAAGGTTAGTTTCAGAGACATAAGTGCCACTATTACCTTTGATAACAATGAACCCTTTTGTCATTATTTATGATTTGTGAGGATAGTCATTACTAGACAACATTGTCAAATGATTATGTTATCTTTGACTTGTCTTCATTTTGTCATTCTACTTATCAATGGATATTTTTGTTGTTACTTCATTTATAAACATAGTTGTATAATTAATCACTAAATGATACTGAGAATGATCTTGAGATCTATGGGTTATGGCCCACAATATTACTTAGCACTTATAAATTGAGACTAAGGATAATAGAAGAGTACCTTGTTGTCATAAGTTAACTGTATTTTGCCTTAGATACTTAGTGGATACATTACCATGAACTAATTGAATATATTCTTTTATAAGGATATAGCATAGTAGTAAGGCCGAGTTATATGACAACCCTAATGAAAGTGAACCTATCATTTCAAAGTCAAGGCATAATGTTTTGATCGTTATATCTAGACTAGGACTTGCAAGGAAATATATTTGTGGGTGATTATGATTGAATTACCTTAGCTATTATAGTGTTGTAATTTCGTAATATACAACATCATTACCACATACCGTTAAATATCCCTATTATTTACCTTCATCTTCATGTCCCTTAGCCAGACTTCCTGCACATCCAAAGTGAGAATGGAGGGGCACTACATCCTCCCCCCCTAAAGCTTGACTTACTCTTGGAAGTCACAACTAGGGTGGAAACATATCACATTAGTACTGCAAATTTTTATTACTAACATCGAAGTTGATTCATTACATCAAAATCATATACATTAGTTTTGCATATGAAAATAATTTATCTCACATTAATATATACTTATATTGTCCATTTCAAACATGACATGTCCTTTTAGTTTTCAATGTCAGAACAATAACACAATCAAAACATGCAGATGAAAAATAATTCCATAGTATGTAAACCACTCAATATCCTTACATATTAGTATTAACTGTTTAGGGTAAAATTGGGATTGTTCAATGTTTAAGTGTTTAGATGCTTGAATCCTCCTTTCACCCTATATATTCGAGGATCTAGGGTTGAGTGGATAGGTAATATCATACCCTAGGTCACTATGAAATGTAGGGAAGCTTGGATTAGGGTGTTTTATTATCAGTTTTCCTTATCCTATGCTCAATTAACAGAAAAAGCTCTTGCAGAGGGAAGCAAATTATTAAATCATAGAATACCTATTTTTGGGGTTATGAGGTAGAAAAGTTGGGGACACAGGAGCAGGCACCGAAGTCCAAGGTACCAGTTTCTTTGTGGGATCCTGACCACCTTCCCACACTGATTTGCACTATAACTTCTATTTCTAGAAATTCAATTGTAGAGGACACAGGAGTGAGCACCCAAGTCTCAAAAACGTTCTTGTGTCCTACTTCTCTTTAGATCCTTAATCCTTGATGTCTATTGATCCTTCTTGCAACTCTACTTTTTCCAAATGTGACCCCTGTAACCTGCAATCACAAAACTTTGGGAGGGGGTTGTGGTGTTTAAAGGCTTGCCTTAGTCAAGCCCTAGAGGACACTTAAGCCTCCAAACACCGTTCTAAGATAGAGAGTGTGTGTCCTTGTGAGGTAGAGGCAAAAACTAATGGAAATGATGATGAAAACATAATATAATGTCACCTTGTAGTGAAGATATCATGGGAGGAAGATGCTCTTCATTCCATGACAAAATAGATGCTCAAATCTGCAAACACAAGCACATAAACCAAACAAATCTACTCTTGCAACATAATGAAAGCCTTGAATCACTTTGAGAACACAATACCTTGCTAGTAATCATCTAGTTTACAAATGAATACCTAAACATGGTTTTATATGCAACTACAAACTCTCCTACCAAGATTTCATAAATTCAAACTTACTTTGTTAGCAAAGGACCCAAATAACAGTCACAAACTGACACTTAAAATTTGGGGCTACACAAAAATAAGGCAAGACTAGGGTGCGGGCACCCAAGTCCTCCCACCTTATTTTGGGCAGGGTCAAGCTCAAGGGGTCCTCCTAGGTCCCATTTGTCATTTACCTAGGGCTCATTCCATCAAGATGCCAAATTATGATGTAAGATGTGCTAAATGCATGCAAAAGACCTGGGAGCTAAAGCTTAAGAGGGAAAATCCCCCAAGGAGACATTTTATGACGTTACATTAACACCCATCAACTTCTTTCCAAACAAACAAAACATTGCAACCTTAAATTATAATTCCTCTTCCAATACATTGTTAAGCAATCAATACATTAGAATGCTACACTTCCATAAAACACAACATAATTATATACACTAGCACACATCCTTCATTAACTGTCCATCAAGACATTCCACTTTATTCATTTTACAACACTAAATCTTATAATATATTCAACAAAGATCATGATTTTACATCTTTTTAGAAGCACAGAAACATAATTTATCATTTCATAAGTACTATATTCATGATTTAGCATACATTCTTCACATACACATGAATGCACATCATTGAGAATCACATCACAAGGCTACACAAGGGTCCATTTCACATAATCTATACCTCACACTTAATCTATACCTCACACTTAGTGGATTGTTGGTGTTAGGCCACACAGACAAGGTGAAACCATCCAAACAACACCATAATGACCTCTCTCTTGTTGTATAAGGTGGTTAGCCTCCAAGAGAGTGTCATCACACATAGGTGTGTAGTGGTCCTAGCTGTATAATAGCCTCACATACCACCATCCTCAAGGTTCTCTGCATTTGCTCCCTCGTATACACTCACCAAGTCTGCCTCATATGCCATTGGAGAGGAATCACAATATGACACATGCCCGACATTGAAAACAATAAGGATAAACTAGTTTAGCCACCAAAGTCATAAAGAAAGATCAAATAAAAATTCAATTTCAACAATAAAGCAAGGAATGCACGTAATTTCAACACTAAATCAAATGTAACCATGAGGGTTACATTCAAATAAAATTAGAAGGTGTGGGTAAACCATTGCAATCAAAATAAATAAAATATCAGCCTTCATAGTCAATTTAAAATCATCAATACCATAAAGAAAGTCCACAATCTTTTAAATTGTACTGAACAACACTGCATGACTAGATACTAGCCACCAAATGAGGAAGGAGGGAACAACGTCAGGCTATAGTAGTAGCCCTCATGTGGTGCAGAGTGAGCACATCATCCACCTGGCTTAGTGTGTACTCCTCGGCTACACCTTGCACCACATCGTCATGCAGCATGGACTAGCCAAGTGGCCCATGCATTCCTTGGCTACCTGCTTGGGATGTGCACCTCAACCATGTCTCGTATCATGTCTTAGCGCGGCATGGTCATATGCTAGCCAGAGAAGGCACATACTAGTCGTATGCTACATGGCAGTGTGTCCATGGCTCCACGAAAGTAGGCACATGCAGAACACACCACACATAGCAACACCTTGTGGAGAAGGCACACATAGGCACTCGCCATAGATAGAGTTATACATGGATAGGACATACCCATATGCTAACTGACCCAAACACTATCAAAAGCAAACATGTGTATCCCTCTCAAGTGTACGAGGCCCCATTGCGCTCGTCACACAAGTAGCCAATCAACACAATCTCATAGTGCACCTTCAGCTGTCTATGCATGTGGAATCGTGTCCTCAAGCCTACCTCACTACAATCAACAACATGGCATCATCACTAGCACTATGTTAGAACATCAGTGGGGTGTGGCATCATAGGTATTGCATCATGTTGGAACATGTGCAGATACGAAATCTGTCACAACATGCGTAACAAAACTCCCTCCACATGTTGGACCTCAAAATATACATGGGGCACATGGTCTAACTTGGGTTCTTCATGCAGATCCCTTTCACCCTAGACCCTGGCCCCGAAGTAGCAACACATGTCATCACATAATTCCAAATGGGTTGTCCATGCATGTCCCTCTCACCTTAGACCCTGATCCCCAACTAATAACTCATGTGGCATATCCTACCTTTCATGAAGACAAGGTAGATGATCATCCAAGAAATACTATTAATATGCTCAAGAACTATGGGGATTAGGCTAACTCATATGGATTAAGTACCCTGATCCATCATAAGGGGAAGTAGTGAGTACATTCCTGGGGATTGGTTGAGCTAAGACTGCTCTACACAACAATATGCATATGCTACACACCCCGCCCAATGAACTTTGTGGTTGCTACTGCCCCTTCACAGATTGAGGGACTAGAGAACCAAAACAAAAGAATCTGTGAAACTATCTTTCGGCTACTTGTATATATAAATTTCAACCACATGTGGGTTGTTCATCAATTAGGTAACAAACATACACACACATAATGTTATGGTTAATCCCACACCTAAAATACAACATATTCCCCATGGATGGGTACCTAGTATCACCACACCATGGGCACACAAAGCAAGTACGGGGTATTCACAACACTCAACCAATGCACAATTACTAGTTTCTCACATTTACAGGGGGGTTACATTTACATACTCAATTCCATTACTTTCAAAATATCACATACCATAAGTACATTTATTCCCATAACCAATATGATTCCCTTTTTCCATAATCATATCATTACCTATTAGGTACAACCCAAAAGGAGAGGACTAAATCACCCTCCCTACAAACATTGCTAAAACTACATTCATTTTAAACACCAAATTCAAATATTCCTAACACACATTTTCACTTATAAACATCAAGACATAATCATCATAGATTCAGTTGCATTGCTTTCAACATAATACTATAGTGCATGAACATGTATAGCATCATCACTACCATATTTACATTAGTGCATAAACATAAGTAAAATCTTCACAATCATCATTACATTCACTTATATATTCACATAACGATATACATCTCATTTTACATCCATTACACTCTTATCTCATAATAGCACATAATGCGACATCATATCACAAGTCACAATAATACCATTCATTCACAACAAAATGAGAACTAGAAACATAATTAGATGAGTTTGGTTGAGGACCCCTAGTCATTTCTCAACATTCACATCCATACATATAAGCATAAGTAACCCTAGCTATGTCAATTACATTCAGTTGCTAACTCAAAGAAAGATATGCAATATTCTTATTACCTTAGTATTCACTATTTTAAGTTTGCATTAAAGTACAAGTGTTCACCTATATGATCTTATTAAAATCACAATACAATAGAGGAGATCAAATCTCATCAACAAGATATATCCACTAAGTAATTATCATCCTCATTCAAGCTCATTAAACAAGGAGGCACTAATTAACATATAGTCACCTTCAACACATAACCATAACAAGCATAAGGTCTTCTTCACTCCTATCTCACTAACTCTTTTACTTTTGGAATTTTAACATACTAATTAAATCAATATGCCATTATTCTAACATCTTCTCAACTATTGACAACTAAGAAGAGGAGAGAAAGATAGATTTCATCTCTAGTCAAGACATTACATGCCATCCAATATTCCTCATACAACATGCAAATTCTACTAAGGGCAAGTTTAAGGCACCATTAATGCACCAATTACTTCAATTTGTAACTAAAGAATGATAAATGCAGTAATCTAGCACATCAAGAGGTTACAAACAAAATTTGGTCACATCACACTAATTTCAGCAACCATACATCACTTACAAGAAAGCATGCAACATTCATTCTAATCTATCCACATCCATGAACATCTACACACTTTCCTCCTTTACGTCTATAATACAAGAAAGAATTACAAGAAAGAATTACAAGAGCAATTCATGACCAATAAGGGTCATCTCATTCACTAGGAACATAAGGGAAGACACAAGAAGAGCATGTCCAAGCAAGGGTAATTAGGCAACCCAAGTTACCTTCAACCCACAAACATACAAGGCAGAACATTCATACCCTCATCTTATAACATGAGAGAGTGATCACTTTTAACCATGGGAGACTCTCAACCAAGGTCAACACTCTAGTCCCATTGAGTAAGGTATGGCCAAGGAGGCTATTTCCTCCATGATTTCTAAGCATGGGGTTGTCACTTAACCCACTAATGCCATGCTAAGGCATGAAAGTAATCGAGACTATAAAAACAAGATAACAGGGTCACACCACACACACCAAACACATCAAAACATAGAAGGCTCAAGTACGCCAGAGCTCCGAGTGTGTGAACCTTTCTCTAATACCAGGTGTAACGCCCCACCAAGATACCCCAGAGGAAAACTCTAAACTTGGTCAAATTAATAGAATTTTTATTTAAAAGAAAATAACAATTGAATGCATAACATACATAATAATCTAAACCTAGGTCCTCTAAGGTTCCTCGACTGCATTACTCACAAATCAAGATTACAAGAAACAAAGGTTACATAAATAGATACAAACGGAGATATATCCAAATTTACAAATACATGATAAGAGATCTTTTCAAATAGGAACAAGACATCTCACATGCATTTACAAATGATTATAGTAAGAACCATAAGATCATCCTTAGCATAGTGGAAACATATATTCTTCTCTCTAGTAATCTGTTCAGTTAACAGACCTGTATTTGTGGATCTAAAAGTGAACATTAGTTCCACAAAGATTATCAATAAACAGAAAAGATAACTATATACTATCCTAAGGCCCTAAGGGATCGACCTCATGTCTCTAGGGCTCATGATGGACTTGCCTATGTATGTGTAGCACAGAGACTTCATAGTTCAAAGACTTAAGCTTGCAACCACAAATGGGTTCATACAAATAAAAACTTCTAAGATGTCAATGACAGGGTAAGTGAAAGAAACTCGGTCCACATGTAGGGGAAGTCGCACAAGAAAAAAAAATGCTGACAGCAACAGGTACCTATTTTCAAAGAAATGGGTACCTATTTAGGAATGGGTGCCCGAAGCTAAACGGGTACCCATTTAGGTTCGGGCACCCGTTCCTAAATGGGTACCCATTTATTTTCGGGTGCACATTACTAAACGAATACCCATTACTAAATGGGTACCCATTTTCAAAAAACTATATATTTTTAAAAAAGAGCCCTGCGTGCTCATTTTCTTCCACTCCAACCGACGGTGACAGAGACAACGGACTCCTTAGAATGGGTACGCATTGTTGAAGACTACATGAGCACAACACCAGAGATTTTTTTGCCCTCTCACCTCCTCCCGCCACCTCGTCACTACTGAGCTCCTCCAGGTTGGATCTTTGCTAGTTTTTAGCTTGTTTTAGATTTTTTTTGTGATTGTAGGATTAAAATAAAAACTAGAGTTTTACTTGTTATAAGAGTTTTATGATTTTTTTGTGATTATATGTTACTGCAAACCCTAAAACTATGTTACTACAAACCCTAGAACCATGTTGTACTACAAATCCTAAAAAACCTAAACTATAAACCCTAAAAAACCAAATTATAAACCCTAAAACCATCTTGTATTGCAAACTCTAAAAACCTAAACTATGAACCCTAAAAAACCAAATTATAAACCCTAAAACCACGTTGTACTGCAAACCTTAAAAACCTAAACTATAAACCCTAAAAAACTAAATAATAAAGATTTAATTTTGTGAGTATGATTCGAATGCATTCAAATTTTCAATGACTTCTAACAAGAACGTAATAGCATTCAAAAAAAGTGTTATGAATTGAATTGTTGTGGTCAAACAAAATTTTATATTGAATTGACTTGAAATTCCAAACAAGCCACTATTCCATCCTCCTAAAAATGCAAACCTTATGTATTTATTACCTTATGCTATGTAGAATTCCATGATTTGTCCATGCTCAAATATTTCTCATCTCACTTTCCTAATATCAAATCCCACTTTTGATTCCTATAGGCTTGTAGGTGGATCTTTCATGTTTTCATTCATCAAGTGTTGAGTTCCAAAGAGTTAGCTTACCATGAGCCACATTGAAAGGAAATACATTTTTCAAAAGTATTTAACTCATCTGCATACATACCCATCTATCATGTCATTACTAGCCTAGTCTAATCTTTAGTGATGAGCCCTTGCATATTACTCTAGTTGCATGGGGTTAGACCTAGGAGGTTGTTGGCCCATGCCCCAAAGTGTAAATTTTTATGTTTCTTATGTGCCTTATTGCTTTGGTAAACCCTACATTGACAAGTGATTGGAAATATTATACACTAGGGTTTCATGTTTGTTTAATTAGGCTTTTAGTCTAGGCATTTGTCTTAATGAGATTCAAGTTGTCTTGTGCATGTATTTCTCCCACAAAAGCATGTAAATTTGATGTATCTTTAGATTTTGTTTGCTACTAAAAAAAATAATCCCTCTCTTCTAGAAATATTACTCAAACTAAGAAAAGGGGAATAAAATAGATCTCAGGTAGAGAATATGAAACATCGACAAGGAGAGAACAACTTTGAGCGAAGTCATAGGGTATGGTATCCCCTCTTCTTTTTCAAGATTTGCAGAAGCTTGGAGGGTGATCCTTGAGGTCTCTCTAACAGGATAATTAAAAAGAAATGAAGAAATATGAATAAGTTCTTAGAAACCATGAATAAACCTACAAGACCTCACAATAAGATGTACACAAGCATGCATACCCCATCTTATGTGAAAAAGCCACCTTTGTCCTTCCTAAATCTTTCCTTCACAAGATTATCATGGTTGTTCAAATTGTTAAGGTAAAGCAATCACTTAGGAAAATGGTGGTGTGATTGAATGGAAGAGATAGAGGGTTAAACCATGCATTAGAACTCTTACATCTCATGAAATATCAATCTCATTATGTTTAATTTGATTTAATGTGATAAATGATCAAATGGTTAGATAAATAATGTGATAAATGATCAAAGGAAATAATCAATGATAGTTAAACAAACTTGAGACAATGGAAATAGAAATTCACACCAGATTAGGAAATAGTAAACTATAAATACAAGGTTTTAGATGCACTTGTAGGAGATGGTTACCACTACTTGAATGGACTCAAAATAAACATTAACTAATAAATTTTTGGGTGTGTTTAGAATAGTTTACTAATATTTTCTCTATCTAGAAACCAATCAAGACAAAAGGTAGAAGATGGTGCAAAATAGTAAAATATGTCACAATTGAGCTTAACTAAGCTAGAAGTAGGATAATAGAGAAATGGGAAGAATACACTTGGCATGGGCTATTGAATGCACTTGTAAATTTGGACTATATAAGGTGTCAAAATGTTTCCATTATAATTTTGAGAAAAATGATGATAGGATAAGGTTGTTAGGTAGAGTGACACCTTGGGTGTCACATGGGCCCTCTCCTAGTACCTTGCTGTATGACTAGGACCTAGAAGGCAACCTTGTCCACTATGTGAAAATGATCTAAAAATTTAGACATAGCTTCATCTTCTAATTTTTTGCATAACTTCCTCTTGGTAATTTGTGAGATTTTTTCTAAGTATTCCATATTTTATCTATAAATACCAATTCTATAGAAGAAACCCTCTAAAAAATGGTTAAAAAGAAGAATGAAGTAGGAAGGATAATATGATATTTTAGGGAAATGTTAGATTAATTTAAGGAGACATTGGTATGTAAAACTAAACCTAGTTAAACCAAGGTTTGAAGGAGAGAGAGGGAATTTAGGAGATGGAAAAATAAGACTCAATGAAAAAAGTAAAGAGGAATAATATGGATATAGAGAGGACTAATATGGGAGAAGAAAATAAATAATATGGAAGATACTTGATGAAAAATAAAGTAGAAATGAGAATCTAAAATGAAATTGTGGAAAGAAAATGGTTTAGAAAGAGGTAAGGAGAAGGAAAGTGAGTTTGAAAAGGGAAGATAAAATGTATAATAGAGGAAGAATGGAGTTAAAACCAACAAATATAGTAAACACTAACATTCCTACAATTATTCAAGAAAGATGGATCCAAAATAGCAATCAAGTGGAAACTTCACAATTTTTCTATGTTCAAATGGGGAGAGGGAAGCCTATTTTATATATTTTCATACAAAAATAGAAGTCCAAATAATGTGATAAATGATCAAAGGGTTAGATTTAATGTGATAAATGATCAAAGGAAATAATCAATGATAGTTAAACAAACAAGACAATGGAAATAGAAATTCGTGCACCAGATTAAGAAATAGTAAACTATAAATACAAGGGTTTAGATGCACTTGTAGGAGATTGTTACCACTACAAATGGGCTCAAATGGTTTAAATAAGGGTATACAAGATATATTTAGGGTTGAGGCATCATCATTTGATCATATTATATGATAAACTTGTGCATGTTTAATTTTCAAGTATTACTTGCTCTCTATACTCATGGATATTTTAAACTTTCATTTATAGATCTATTAGATTAAGTTTAAATTTATAGATCATATTTGTTTGTAAGTTTACAATATGTATATATTTGTGAAATTATACATTTGTAAGTTTTTTATATTGATACATATTTGGAAATTTGCACGAGTTGACCCCAATCGACCCGTTCCTCTTGCTCCTATGGTTGCTCCTATTTTGCCAACTATTCCTGCACCTATTTAGCACCAGGCAGTGTTGTCGACATTAGGAGCATTGAGTAGACTCTTGAGAAATCTCATTGAACAAGATGCCCACATGGCAGATGAATTCAGTGGTGGAGAGCATCATGGAGGAGTCGATGCATCTCAGCATAGAGCCTTAGGCATGTCAAGGGCACATTTGTGTACAAATTGCAATCAACCATGTTATGGTCCTACTCCTACATCCACATTAGATGTAGCTATAGCAGAAGTGGAGTCACACTTGGATCTACTATATTCAGATGATAATCCTACATAGGTACTTTGACCACATTTTATTAAATATTTCAAGTGCATAATTTGAACGTATCAAAATTTATATAAATAATTTAATGAATTAATATATAATTTTGTGAACTATTTGTTGTACAGATCTCAAGTCGCTCTAGGGCCACATCACGATTTGATACATTGAGTTTTGCATCGATAGCTGTAGAGATTGGCACACTTTACGGGGTAAACTAATATATCTTAACCCTAAAACCATATATATCTAATTCTAGTTTAAATTTTCTTCTTGAAACTTATCAATATTATATTTTAAATTAACAAGTGTATAAATAAATAAATAACTATATGTACATGTATGTGAAACACTACTATTGTAGTGAGGCTCAGGTCATGTGGCAGTTCCCATGCCTAACCAACCACGCGGCTCAAGTGTTTCTTCCACTGATCCTCCATCATCAGCTATTATGCCTGAGTATTCCCTGGTGTGTGTTTTAAAAAATTGTACTAAATTTGTACTAAGTTTCTTTTTTGAGTATATATAAATTTATATATGCAACCATATATATGTAAGTGCAAGATGATAGGAGTGAGACTATTGGTCAGGTTGCTAGTCAGGGAGAATTTCATGAGCCATCTACACATTTGAGGTCCTAAACTTTACTAAATTTTCTATGTACAATTTCTAGGTCTTTATATGCTAAATAAATTCTAACTTATTTCAAACTTGCTTTATTTGAAATTCTAGCAATTAGTAGGTCAAACTTTTGTTGAAGAAGATGAAACAACTATACCACCTGCACAACAAAATGTGGGAGTAGATGAGCATGATTGCACAATAATTTAAATGCACACTTTAAAGCCTAAATTTAAATATTTAATTTCATGTCATTTAAAAAAATTTTAAATCTAATTGCAAGTTTTTTTTCTCTTATGTACAGCATGAGGTAGATCCATCTATTTCACGACGAAAAAATAGGCCTCTTTCAGATTTGAACTTGAGTGATGATCATACCTGACATAGATGTTTATTTCATAGACTGAACTATATGATGTGCACATTATTTTTGATATATGCCATGCCAGGACTTTAACTTTATATGTCGAACTTGCTATTACATGTACTTCTAGATATATTTCAGTATTTCATGAACTATGATTTTGTATTATTTATATATTGATGATGAGTAGATGTTTCAGTACACATTTCATGGGTCCTACCTATATTTTATAGTATTTCATGGACTTATCTAGATAGAGATCTACATGTATATATTATTGAGTATATGCTTGAATGTATTAAGCATTATGGTTCAATAGTTCTTCTTGAAATAGTGAACAATCTATTAACTGCCTCACAAACCTAAATTAAGTCAATTTACATAGTGGAATAGATAGGTAAATGGTGTTACAATTATCTCAGAATAGATAAGTTTGGTGTTACAATTATCTAATAGATAAGTTTGGTGTTACAATTATCTATTAAATAAATTTAGGGCACTTTATAACAAGGTAATTTACCTAGGATAAACCTACAAAATCATGATAAAATGATAAGGATGTTAGACTCACTTTGATAGTGTCCAAACAAAATCTTCCTTAAAAAAACATTCAAAACATGATTCAAATGAAGCATTATGGTTCAATAGTTCTTCTTGAAATAGTGAACAATCTATTAACTGCTAAAAAAATTATTAAATGTTTTCATTTATATTTATATTCAAAATTCTAATACATCACCTCACAAACCTAAATTAAGTTAAAATTTACATAGTGGAATATTTAGGTTTGGTGTTACAATTATCTAATAGATAAGTTTGGTGTTACAATTATCTATTAGATAAATTTAGGCCACTTTATAACAAGGTAATAAACCTAGGATAATTTACTTCAGAAACTAACTCTTTAGAATAAACTAGAAGGAAATTCAAATCTTATCCACACAATATAAGCTACAAAAATAATTATCACAATTTGAAATTATTCAAGAAGTAGCATTCAATTCTTGTAGAGAAACTAACTCTTTAGAATAAACTAGAAGGAAATTCAAATCTTATCCACACAATATAAGCTACAAAAAAAAGTATCACAATTTGAAATTATTCAAGAAGTAGCATTGAATCCTTGTAGAGAAACTAACTCTTTAGAATAAACTAGAAGGAAATTCAAATCTTATCCACACAATATACGCTACAAAATTTTTTATCACAATTTGAAATTATTCAAGAGTTAGCATTCAATTCTTGTAGAGAAACTAACTCTTTAGAATAAACTAGATAGGTTTTTCAAATCTTATCCACACAATATAAGCTACAAAAAAATTTATCACAATTTGAAATTATTCAAGAAGTAGCATTCAATTCTTCTAGAGAAACTAACTCTTTAGAATAGAGTAGAAGGAAATTCAAATCTTATCCAGACAATATAAGCTACAAAAAAATTTATCACAATTTGAAATTATTCAAGAAGTAGCATTCAATTCTTGTAGAGAAACTAACTCTTTAGAATAAACTAGAAGGAAATTCAAATCTTATCCACACAATATAAGATACAAATTTTTTTATCACAATTTGAAAATATTCAAGATGTAGCATTCAATTCTTGTAGAGAAACTACCTCTTTAGAATAAACTAGAAGGAAATTCAAATCTTATCCACACAATATAAGCTACAAATTTTTTTATCACAATTTGAAATTATTCAAGAATTAGCATTCAATTCTTGTAGAGAAACTAACTCTTTAGAATAAACTAGATAGGTTTTTCAAATCTTATCCACACAATATAAGCTACAAAAAAAATTATTAGAATTTGAAATTATTCAAGAAGTAGCATTCAATTCTTGTTGAGAAACTAACTCTTTAGAATAAACTAGAAGGAAATTCAAATCTTATCCACACAATATAAGCTACAAAAAAAATTATCACAATTTGAAATTATTCAAGACTTGTAGCATTCAATTCTTGTAGAGAAACTAACTCTTTAGAAGAAACTAGAAGGAAATTCAAATCTTATCCACACAATATAAGCTACAAAAAAAAATTTGACATTCCTTTTGCTATGTAGAAGAAACTAGGTTATAGAGGAGGACCATGGCATTCATAGAGGTGATATTAAACCATGTTTCAAATATGCAATCCGTGAAAATTAAATACATAGATCATAAAAAGAGTCTCAAAACAAAAAAGAGGCCCATTATTAAACATATGAGTATATCTATACAATTAGCTTATACGTCCATGTTATTAGTTTGACATGACTACAAAATTGATCTACCATTTACATTATGATGAAATTTTGTAGTGGCAATCATGGAAAAATCTACTTGTAGGATACACCTACAAGAAATAATGAATGTAAATGAGAATGAATTAATCAGTGACTAAAACACAAAATATTAATGCAATATGTAACTAAATAACACAAAAGAGGATGTAAGACGGTGGCTTAAGGGGAACTAAGAGGATGTCTTAAGGGGATACATAAGATGATGGCTTTAGGGGATGTATAAGAGGATTAATTAAAAAGGGAGCTAGAAGAAGATGTCTTAAGGGGATACAAAAGATGATAGCTTACTTGGAGAGATGTACACGAGTCAATTTACAAAGTATAAGATAAAACTTGATGGCTTAAGGGGAGTTAGGAGGATGGATGAGAAATATACAAGTATATATATATATATATATATATATATATATATATATATATATATATATAATTTGCGTTCACTTTTAGTTGAAGACTACAAAAATGACCTCACATACTTGTATGGTGAAAACTTCTATTCACAATCATGCAAATTTGACCACTTGTCTAGGGTACACCTACAAAAAGTAATGTTCAAATGTACAATTAAATTAACTATATATTTACATAAGTCGATAAAAAATTTAAGACAAGGGGAATAATATAGAAGCTGAAATGAGAATGAAAAGCTTTATATACCAAAAAGACAAAACATTGATGCATTACATGTAACTAGATAACATTATAGGATACATTTAAAAGAATGGATTTAGGGGATGTAAGAGTATGGTTTACATACCTAGAAATTTATTCCATTGTACCATCTGCATCCTCATTTTTTTTGTAATGCATCTATAATTGACTCATGTTCTTCCATCGAAAGTGTCCATAACTATTTATTAGAAAGTTTGCCTTGATATCTGACTTGTTTTATATTTATTGCCACAATCAAATGTGAGTAGTGTATGATCTTCTTATGTGTTTCATAATCTTCAAATGCAGGCAAACCATTCCTTCTTATTAGATATTTTTGTAGCCAAGTGCCAACAACAACCACAGAACCTGTTGGATACTCCATGTTATCATCATCTACTCTAGGATGTAACAACTTTTGTTTTGTCTCAACACATCAAGCCAACCAATACTTGGTTTCCTCTTCATTTCCCTCAGGTGCAACAACAACATACATATGTCCTACAAAAAAATTATGTAATTCAATAAAGTGTGACATGTATCTAAATCACATAAATATGTGCACGCATACATAAATAATTAATTATATATAGATGTACAAAAAAATGACAATAAAAAAATAATGAAAATAAAAGTACCTTCTTGTACAAGGTCTGAAACACGATCATAGTCATCTGATGCAAACATTTAATTATCATCTTCAATTGTTGTTTCAAGTTGATCTTGTGTTTCTGTAGGTGTCAAGGATCTTTGTTTCCATTCTTCAACCCATTCTGTATTTTCACATGCTCCCCAATCCCTTGTAATACAAAATTGACAAAAACATATAAGCTCCCTAGTCCATATAGTCCATGTGCTTGCATTTGAACTCTTAAATGAATGTCATTCTGTTGATCCAGTTATTGTCTCACAATCAAGTCGAGTAGGAATATTCTCTTCTTCAACTAACCAAAAGAATCATCAAATTGTAGAGTTCTGACTTGATCCTGTAGATAATTTTTCATTACACCAATCCACAATTGCACATGCATCTCTAAATTTGGTTGCATCCTCAAATTTTAGTTGCTCTCTAGCAAGAGCTCTTTTCACACATGCTCTAGCTCCATCATGTTCTCCTTTACCATGTCCAACTTTAAAAAAACTCTACATATGTTGAATATTGATTTCTTTGTGAGCCCTACATAGCTAATAAAACATTCTTGCATCTTTAAATTACCCTGTACAATTATCTGACCATATGAAATGTTGTGCCATCTAGATTCCTCTTTCTTTTAAACTTTCATAAAATTTTGTGAAACAATATTGCACAAACTCTAAAGAGTGTAACCGGTTATCACTCAAATAGAAATGATACTCCCTCAAAAATTTTCTATTATCTTCTGTACTATCATCTGCATGTCTATATACGATATGAACAAATATGGCCACTTGCACTGAATTATAATACTGAGATTGAATTTCCTCTTGTGGAGCAAGAGTATAGTTTTCTGCAAAGTCAACCACTGATAGGATAGTTCCAATTGGAAAGGTGTTTTTACATGAATAGAATTGTCCATCAAGCCACTGAGCATATTAAGAGTGTTTGACATATTTGAATACAATATTATCCTTAAAAATTTTTATGAATGCATGCACACAAATTTTTTCAGTGACTAACTCACAACGCTTTCCAATTTTTCCATCTTTTAAAGAATATTCAACATTTTTGAATCTTTTCACATCCACTAATTGTTGTCCAAATTCATGTGAAATATTTTCATGCATACATTCTCCTAACAATGAAAAGTTGCCACATCTATTGCATTGTCCAAAAATACATGCTTTTGAATAAAATAAGTATCCAATAGATGTTTCACAAAACAAACCTGCTACAAACTCCTTAATTGTTTGAGGTGGTATATTAATACCACATTCCAACATAATTTTGTCAGTATGCAAAGTAGAATGTATATATCAAAAAATATCATAATAATAATAAAATTGCACATGAGTTTTACAACAAGAGATTCACTGTTTGTTAATTTTCACATACCAAGGTTTACATTTCTCAAAATATCTTTAGCTTATGGTAATATTAAATGGTTCTAACACTAAATCATCTAACATTTTTTTATATAATTTAGTTTAAGTCATGTCTAATAGATGTTTTGGATGAGGATCACGAATTTTAGATCCCACTCGTAATTTTAAAACATCTCTAACATTAGATGATACCCTTGTATTATCATGCCAATATTTTTCAATTAAAGATTTGATTTCACTATTTAATTTCATGTCATACCTTGGGAGTCTACCACTAAAACTCCAAAATTGGTTAATTGGATCTTTTTCAATAGATTCTCTTCTCTTTGTTGCTCTTCTCAAAGTTTTAAGATTTATCTTTAGAATTTCACTTGTCTTACTTATCATTCTTTTATTAGAAGATGATTTATTGACTAAAGCAATTGTTATAGCTCTTCATGTTATAGAAGATAAAACTTGTTTGATTGATTCATCTTTTTTTTTATGTTTTACAAAGATGCCTAACTTTTTCATTACTTTTCTCAATTTCCACATCTTCATCAATTGCATCATAAGTTGACATTGAAATCCAAGACTTTTTCTATAAATTTTTTTTATATAATCTATTTGCGTGAGTTCTCATTTGCCTCCAAGAAATCTTACCAGGAAGATTATCTAAGACATTTCTTTCAATCTCAAATAAAACATTTTCATTTTCACTCCTAAAAGGGATATCATTCTCATTCATATTATTAATAGGTGGGTTTGAAGACATACCTAGATTTGTTTCTATAGTCATGTTTTCCATATTATTGATAATTAGCTTTGAAGACACACCTGGATTTGTTTCTATAGTCATGTTTTCTATATCATTGAACATTGTCTCCAAAGACACACCTGGATTTGTTTCTATAGTCGTGTTTTCCATATCATTGAAAGTTGGCTCTGAAGACATACCTGGATTTGTTTGTATAGTCACATTTTCCATATCTTCGAAAGTTGGGTTTGAAGACATACATGCATCTGTTTCTATAGACACATTTTCTTCCACATTCATCATTTCCACATTTGCATCATCTACATTCATCCCATCATTTATAGTATCTTGAATGTCTTTGTATTCAATACTCATGGAACTAGATGCTTCAATATTCTTCATCTCTTGAATCCTTGCTCTTCTATCTCTTTGCCTTTTTGCTTCCTTCTCTTTATTTGCTTCAATTTCTTGAGGTGTTATTACCCTCCTTTATTTTTTTCTTTGACGTTGACATGATCCCATGATTACCCTCCTTTGTTTTTTTATTTGAAATTTTGAAGTAGAATTAGATGTAGATCCTTTGTTCCATAAATTTTGAAGTAAAACCTGTAGATGTAAAAATAAAAACCTTATTTTTTTATTCCTCTTGAAAATATCTCATGCACTTGATTTCACTTCAGAATTTTTCATATGATTGACTCCTTTCAAAATCTGAAAAGAATATGACCTGTTAAGAGATTCCACAAAACACTTGTAAGTAAAAAAATACAGAAATTATTGCTGTCACGCCGTACTGATCAGAGTTACAAGTTGCAGGGATACAGTAATAGTACGTTTTTCCTGAATATGGAGAATAATGGGTATAATAGAAACAGGTACCGATTATATAATGTGTACGTGTTCTTAAAAATATAACGGGTACCCGTTATATAACGCGTACCCATTATGTAATGTGTACCTGTTTTATAACGGGTACCCGTTATTTGAAATTGGAAATCTTCGCCAACCTTTTCCCTTCCCTTTGCTTGGGTTTTAGGCTCAGGATAGGCATGGTTGGCCGACTTTGAACCTTGGACATGCAAATTTTTTTCTAAGTACAAAACAAGAAGAAACACTAAGTTTACCTATATGGCTAAGAACCTTTTTTCCTAAATTTTTTTACGAAATGAAAACCCATTACAGATGACATTGTCTAGTTTTCAAATATGTAATTTTTTTGTTATTGGACATGTTCTTGTATTTATTATTTAATTTATGAGAAAACTAGTCCAAAAACTTGAAATGACAGGTGTTTATATTTTTTTAATAACTTTTAATTTTTAATTTAAAAAAAAAATTATGTCATAAATCTACACATCATTCTTTACACAATGAAAAAAATAATTTAATTTTATGATTTTTTTTGCTCAAATTATGTTTGCTATACATGAGGGTTTTTCAAAAGTAGCAATTAGGCTTAATAAAAAATTAATAAAAAAAATTATTTGGAAAAAAATTATAAAAAAATATCCTCATCAAACTTCATTGTACTACACATCTTTTCCCAAAAGGATTTTGAAAAATAATTTTATTTAGGTCAAATTATGTTGGCCGTACACGTGCATGGTACGGTTAAAAAAAAGAGACTTTTAAATAGTAGTTTTTAGAAATGCCTATTGAAAATCAATTTGTATCATCTGGGTATTAAAAAAAATTACATATTTAGAAACTAGATTCCGAGTACTACATTTTCTATTTAGTAACTTTTTTAAAGATTCTATTTCTAAGTGCTTCAAATTTTAAGGTCAAATGTGACAAATTCTGAAAATCAGGGAAAACACTTCCACTTTTTGGCCAAAAAGTGGACCCAACTTCTTGCACTGACCCGACATCTTCTTAATCTTAGATACACATTCACAATTCAATTCATTCTTGAGGAGATAAAGGTTTCTGCTGCTACATTCTAATGAATTTTTTCACAAAACAATCATGATAAAAGGTTTAATTTCCTTAAATCAATTATGTAATTTTCCTCAAGGTTTTAATGTAACTAAAATAGGAAGTCTAGCTCACATTAGTAAACCACATACTGTAATATAATTTAATGAGTACAAGACACTAAACCTTGTCAATAGTACTATATGTGCAAAAGACAAGACATGCATAGCTACATTGTCATCTATTCACCATTTCATATCCATTGCCCAAGTGTTAGTAATTGGTTATCTATTGACTATCAAATGATAATATTCATGCTAAGAACCCTTAAAGAGTACTATACTACAACTTAAGGAAGAATGTTATCATAGGAGCATTTGGTATAACACTACATAAAACATATTGCACCTATAGGTAAAAGGGTTGGCATGGAATATGGATTCAATTGGTTAATTTCTAGATTCAAGAGATTTACTTGATGATGCATAAAAGGTGGAAGCGTAATTATTCAACACTCATTCAACAACTTCAAACTTTGATACTAGAAGAAACTAGAACAACAATATGAATAATAAATAATAAAGATCTATAGATCATTCTCAACATAATTTTATAATAAACTAATATATTACACCATAGTAAATTAAATAAGAACTCTGTTAATCTACTGACTAACTAGACCTAACAAGATATACAATCCATGAGTATTCTTTATCCTTATTAATCCTTCCCTCTAAAGAAAGAATGTGGAACAACACTTACTAATATAATCAAATTATATAGTTACTTTTATGTCAAAGCACTAATAAGAATGAATCTAAGATAGTCATTCGACTCAAATCTAGAACAAGCTCTTGATTCAAGCAACAAGTATTAGGACTGATATGGCATCATAAAGAGTATTCTAAATAACATATTCTAGCAATTGAACTTACAATAACAAACATCATAAGATCTTCATTCAATTACTATCTCTAGTTCACCTTTCGAGAGGATGAAAGTTCAATTTCAATTCCTACATACAATTCCCTTAAAATTTGATCTCTAGTTATAATTATATATAGGACTTGCCAATGACAACAATACTTCTCACTCCAGCAAGTCCATAAGGACATTCTAGTAACTTCAAATTCCTACTATCCAAACCTAAAACCATACTATTGGTAGAGTTACATGCAGTCACAAAAAGAAAGCCTTACATACAAGAATAATTGGTTGAGGTGCTAACAACCCAATATGAAAGTAATTATGCCACAACTACCTCAAGCAACTAGCCAAGTTTTGTTAACCATAAACAATGATAGAACTACACTAGAGGTTCCCAATGGATGTTTGTGACATACTTATGATCAATTACAAAACATTGGATTAGAGGCTTATTCAAAGTAATCCAACATAAAATTGAGATTTGCCATTTAAAAAATAATAGAGATTTTCCTATAAATAGGAGACCAAAAGGAGATAAATATATGTTAATTTGTCAAATTTTCCTAGGTACTCACTAGGTACACATTAAGTTTTAGAGACGAGCACATCAAGTACCACTATATCTTGCTAATTAAGTTATATGAACCCATCAAATGTGTAATGAATGGGTTACCGATTTACCCTCTTTATGTGGGGACAATCGTACAACATGAGTAATAAAGCTGCTCTAATTTCATTACTTATATATCTCGCGGCCTTTGCATTTCAAGGAATAAGCTTGGGGTGTCTAATCTAAACATTGGATGTAGTAGCTCGAAATCGAAAATGCTTTAGAGATGTATGAAATATCGAAGGGGAGATACATCCACGATCTACTTTCGAAAGAAAATCAAAATATCAAACGATTGAAGGTCTCTGTCGTCCATAATTCCCTTCATTTCCCATTCATCCTTTGCTTTCTTTCCGGTCCAGAGGAATATCATCACCACAAGTAGGAACAACAAACTGACAGCAAATTGTTTTTATGAATTTATCAAAGAACTGATGAGACACTAAAACAAGAAAATTATTTCACTATCTTAAAATCCATAAAAACTAACGGATTTCAAGATGCACATCTAGCACCAACACGACAAGTAAATGTTGATAAGGTAAGTATGAAGATCGACGTAGCCTAGTAGAGGTAACATGAGTGGTCTACAAGTTTGCACCCTTAATTTAAACTCTGTCTCCTATTCTCACTAATCTCAGTCTCCTATTCTCACGCTAGCCACTATTTCATATTACCATATTCCACAAGTTTGCACCCTTAATTTTTAACATCCTCACCCTGTGCATAGAACACATGAAATCACAAAATATACAGACCGAAGCAGTTAACCTCTGTGCCACAATCAAATTAAAGAAATAGAGAAATGGTTTCGATGTACCTGGTTGAAATACGCCTCATTTAAGCTATCTGAAGCGAGATTTAGTTTTTACAGGTGAAGAAATCCCTCTTGTGTGCAATTTGGTGGGATTGAATGCTATCAGCTTTGAAAAGGGTGTTATGTTGGCCAAGAGTTGCTGGCTCGAACTCATCACCGTGGTGTAATTCGCAAGCGAATATTACCAGTCAACTTCAGACTAGATAGTGGAGAGGGTAAATGTTGATAGGTATATCTCAGAGATAATGAATAGCTTCCTGTCAGATCCTCCTTATATGGTTAGAAGATTGCTAAGAGTCACATCTCTCCAAGGAGACCGCCTTCCATAAGAGACACCATCTTTAAAAATCACAACTCTAGACTAATCGTAGATTGTTAGTTGTGAAATCGTGGCCCTTTGTCTTATCTATTTGTGATCGCTCCTAATGAACAGTTAATTGTTTATCAATTGGAGATCGATCATCATTGCCCTGGGAGATCACCGACTATGAGGAGGTTGATTAACATAATTAAACCATCCATCGTTAGTTATTATAATTTCTGGCCTGAAGCAAAATGGGAACAATACACATAAGACCCCAAAACTTCTTGTTATAAGGAAAATAATCTAAGCATGACGGGATTACGAATTTGGAGCCTTTGTCGCAATGGTAAGACTTTGATAGCACCTTTTCATAAGCCTCTATTTGTGATAACCGCTTGCCGACTGAAAGTGATGCAGATACTACCAGAAGCCTTTCCACGAAGATTACATTTTCACCAAACAACTCTGAGCATTTTGCCAACTCACACAAGGTTATTCTTATGTGTGAAGTAATAGTACCCATTGTGCACCACCATGGAACAGTGTACAGCTGCATCCCGTTCAGGCCGTTCAAATGGCACTACCTACATATTTATGATTCGATAATTGACCAAATATTCGTCTAGATCTACATATGACATTTGATAATCCCTAGTTTCACCTACAACTACTACATTCTTCTTCGTACACCTTTGTTCCAGGTAATAGGGTAAAAATGATAAGACAAGGAGAGCTAAAGGATTGCCGTGTAGCAGCTGCCAAAAGCATAAATCCACTGAGCCCACAACAATTGGGGCTTTCCTAGCCAATGAGGCAAACTATTCTCCAGAGCAGACGCCAAGTTCCACATTCTCATCTGGTGGGACAACAAACTGATCTGGGGATTTCAAAAGCTCTAATATTATTATTACCACAAAGCAATAGAAGAATTGCAAATCCAGGAATACAGGAATTTGTTCAGATGTTGTAGTTGCTACAATTTTAGTAGACATATATGCAATATATAGAAGCCTACTCGAGAAATGTGAGGCATGGTATGACTTATGTAAGCTATTGGCGACACTGGCTTGGGAAGATTATATTCAAAGACACAAGTGCCACTGTTACCTTTGATAACAATGAACCCTTTTGTCATCATTTATGATTTGTGAGCATAGTCATTACTAGACAACATTGTCAAATGATTATGTTATCTTTGACTTGTCTTAATTTTGACATTCTATTTATCAATGGATATTGTTGTTGTTACTTCATTTGTAAACATAGTTGTATAATTAATCACTAAATGATACTGAGAATGATCATGAGATCTCTAGGTTATGGTCCACAATATAACTTAGCACTTGTAAATCGAGACTAAGGATAATAGAAGAGTACCTTGTTGTCATAAGTTAATTGTATTTTGCCTTATATACTTAGTGGATACATTATCATGAACTAATTGAATACATTCTTTTATAAAGATATAACATAGTAGTAAGGCCGAGTTATATGACAACCCTAATGAAAGTGAACCTATCACTTACATTTCAAAGTCAAGGCACAATGTTTTGATCATTGTATCTAGACTAGGACTTGCAAGGAAATATATTTCTGGGTGATTATGATTGAATTACCTTAGCTATTATAGTGTTGTAATTTCTTACTATACAACATCAACTACTTAGCATCATTAGCACATACCTTTAAATATCCCTATTATTTACCTTCATCTTCATGTCCCTTAGCCAAACTTCCTGCACATCCAAAGTGCGAATGGAGGGGCACTATATCATTATTCCATTGATCAAAAGTTTATTACTTTCCATTATTCTATCTGATCTATCAATTGTAAACATAATGCATTTCTTTATGAAATTTGATATACTACTAGATTTTCAAATTGAAATGAAAAATAACACCAAGCTAGAACTTAATAATTCAAAAGTTTGTGTAAGTTGTAACATCCACATTCTAAGAACATAGTAAAAACCAAAAATTCACCACAAAGGAAATTTACAAGGTAAAAATGAGACAGAGAAAATTTTTCTTTTATTCAACATATAGTCGAGTAACTACAATTACAATATATCTCATTACAAATACAATCAACTTTATTGTCTTTCTCAAGTACATTGTTTACAAAAATAAATCAATTATCAATACCTAAATTGGATAATGTTTTACTTTGTCTCATAAAACACAAGTCTCAGAAATATACTGCATCTGAAAATCTGACATTTTTATCGCAAGCCTTAGCATGTCTTCTGCTAGATAGAGAGAGTATCTTTCCAGTGATTTACCTCCAACCACAGACCATCGGTCTCCCACACTCCTTCCTATCCAGAAGTGGACCTACCCTTCACGAGAAGTATAGACCAAGGTGACTAGTGGTAATTTGCCTTTCGAAGTACACAGTTTTGTATCCTACACAACTCTATCAATCATAGAACCCTAGATACCCTCTAGCTAAGTATGATTCCCGATAGGATGTGCAATCCAGATATAGTGAACTGACAATGCATGCAGAGACATATGCATTACTATGGCCATAGTTTTCAATATAAATTGATGTTCGCAATGAACATTGTTGTAATGTTCACCCACTCCAACTCGACTTGGATACTATCATATTCCTACATTTCAACTTGGTCAATTATGTTTAACTTGAGAAATTATGACGTTTTCAACAATTTAGTCTTCCCGACCCAATACATGTTTTCTGTCTCTGTCTAAAATCCATAGACCTATCAACTTTCTTTCTTTACGAGGACTCTCATTGCATCATTCCAATATCTGAGGTCCATGACTTATAGTCTTATAATAGATATAGATAGATTAATTATGACTAAGATGATAACCTTAACCAGGTTAAGCATTATAGTCTAGGAATCTAAATCACTTCTTGCAAGTAAGAATAATTACGCATAGTCAGGGCACTTGACCCTTCAATCACGATCTAAATAATGATCTCAATGCCTTAATATAATAAATACCATCTCTAGGTTAAGTTAAGGTTTAACTAAAGAGTTTTGACTAACTCAAACCTAGTCTTTATGATTTAAGTGGACTCACCCGACACTGTTGTCACTCTATAATCCTTATGAAATGATTACCCATTCTTAGGTATCCCTTGCATCCTGGCAATCATTTGAGATTCCTTACTTTCAATAAGTAATAACTAAGAGAAAATTGTGACCAACACGTATAATAATTTATGTTTGTTTATCCATTAACAGTATCTCATGCATGCTTGCAAAACCCAAAGCTTGCAACTTATGTTTCAAGTCAAATTATAGCCCAATAAATAGTTTTCCCTACCTAAGGTAAAACATTGTCGACTAGTAACAAATCTCTTTTCAATAAGATAGACATGAACATTACCAAATTAGGGTTCTCAACCTTCTTTGTCGACCCATATATAATCCACTAAAACAAGTTGTAACCCCAAAAGGTATAATTTATAAACTTACCCTACTGGGTCACTCTAGGGTTTTGTATTTCCTTTTCCATGATAATGGAAGATTAAGAATAGAGTTGAAGTAAACAACTTTCCTTTAGTCTTCTTTTGACCTAAAGATCATTTCCAAATAAGCCTAACAATAATGCCAAATGGTTCAACTCCAAGTCTAAGCTTCTCCCAAGTTTAGTTGGATTCTAACTGGTTGGCAATCTAATCCCATTTGTTATCCATTGAAAACATATTTAAAGTTCTTCTCCTTTTTCATATTGAACTATATAGAGTCAAATATAAACGAGTGTTTTTATTCTGAGTTGATGTAGGGAAAATTCATTCTCTTTGAACATCCCTAGAGCAAAGTATTCTCCTAATGACATTAAAAGTACAAGAGGATACTATTTTCGAGACATCTTAAGACTTGCATATTCTTCCCTGTCAATTAAGAATAAACATTCATAGATAGAGTATTTGCTCCTTTTCATTGTCAATCTTTCTAGTGATCATGTCGGTATAGAATATAAAATCTCCCTATCAAGTCAATTTATAGGTCTTATCCTTCTCATACCATCATAATGGAAGAACAACCATATATTCCCATAAAGTAACAATTTAGTGAGCAAAAGGATTAACCTCTAGGTCTTATGTTGACTACAAGGTCATTTCTAGGTTTTCACCACTCTTGACTAGAAAGAAGATTGTTTTCCAAGGTTTTAACCACTAAGAGGTTGTCCAATCCTTTATAACAAAGTTATTTTCCCTTTACATTGAAATCATATTTATAACAATCCTTGCGGTTCCATATAAGTTTAAAATATTGTCTTTGATTGACTTGATATCAAATAATGTAAAAAGACTACTTTATACTATTGTCAACCTATGTTTACTGTCTAAGTTGTTTCTCATTAACATAAATATATCCGAAAAAGCCTTTAGATGAATATTAAAGACTAAATCCTTTTGAGCAACCTAAGCTATGATTCTCACTAGCAATTTGCATTACTCTCATAAAGATTCCACAAAATTACAGGGAGATTCAATCACATACTGAGTATATTAGAGTCAAGGTTTAAAAAGAACTTAAGATTACAAAAACACGAATCCTAAGTCTTTCTAATATCCATAGAAATTGCTTGAACTATTTCCATATTGTAATCAAAGACGTGAACAAACCAAAATGATGTTATAACTATTTTTGATAGAGTCATACAATTTAAATAATCTGAAGAGAGTATACATTTAATCTATATATATTAGAGATAAAATCTCAACGTAAACATTCCTTAAATCTCTGTCTAAGTTTTATACAGAGATAAAAACAATCCTAATGAACTAGAATCGAGCAATATTATCATCCAAAGATGACAACCTTGTAGACATAAAGGATCGACTCACAATTACTACAAAGTCTAGCATTTAACATGCATTTCTAATAGTATTTAAAGACCTTGTGAATAGAAAGAAACCTGATGGAGAACTATAGAGGATCCTTTGTTGATGTTAATGAAGGCTCTTGTTTTCCACTGCTATTTGTTATTTCCTCTTTACACTATCTTCATTCGCTCTTCTCTCTTTTTACTACCGTCCATGCCTAAACAGTAGGAAATCTATTTTCTGCATGCTATCCTGATCCCTCTCTTTAAGCGACCACTCCACATTGTGGAGGTTCCTTTTGGCGACATGGCAGCTGGTGGGTATAACAACTCCATCCACTTTCTCAAACATGAAGGCTTCTAACCTCTGAATTTGCAACTGCTCTGAATTGTGGAGTTAAGCTCTTGCAAGGTGGTAGGTAATAAATGCATAAAGCATCTCTAAAGTTGAATAAGAGAATGAATAAAGGCCAATTTAATAAAGAAAATAAAGGTTAGATTAATGATAACTCAAAATCTTAAGCTCAAAGGAAGAAGACGCATTTGAAATGGAAGACGTCAAAAACAATAGAACTTGAGCATGTCCCTACTCAAGCTTCGACAAGAATATCGACATCTTTCAGGAATAAGGAAATACCTCACATTTACCAAAATGTGATTTGGCATATTCCCCCAAATAATGACCAAAATAGGTTATAACATGCCTTGGCTTCTAATTTGACATCCGTCAATTTCCAAAAAGGAAAGAGTTCACAACGTATGTCCAAGGCATTTTTACGACAATCACGATGGATTGGGTGTAATGTAAAACAAGATTTTAGATTTCGTTTAGTTATCACATAGCTGTGAAAAACCTCTACCCAGAGTTGTTAAAAACTCCTTTATTTGTCCCATTTTGATCACTAAGAATTTCGGATGATGTGAATGGGTCAAGTTTACCCCCCCATCACAATCTGTCAACAATATTTGTGTCATCTAACTTGATGAGAACATCTTGACGTTTAAGAAGTGACAGTAAAACCTCAAGTATCAAAAGAAGAATAACACAACCGTTTTACATCTATGACGTTGTTTACTTTACAAACGACTATGTCGACTCACTATCAACTTGACTAGATGATAAACAAGATATCGACTACTTGTCAATTAGATTCGAAAGTAACCAACAAGACAAGACTTACCTCATACGACTCATTGGTTCAGATTATCATTTAACACTAAACTCGTTTGGCAAATAGACCACTCGTATTCCAAGGTCTATATCTCTCTTCTCGAAAGATACTCTCTCTCTCTCTTCTTTAAGAGTCGATAACTTGTAATCCTATTTCACTTGTCATCAAACAATATGTAATCAGTGCATCATTATCCAATTAATTCAACTAGTAAATCAAATCTCATAATACAATTATTAAATCAACAATAACATGATCATTTCCATGATTTCATAAATGATATTCAATATAATTCCATGTCATATCCTATCATAAATCTATAACATCACAACAAATTTTACTTATGCCCAAGTAAAAAGTAAAAGTATAGCATGTCAGAAATTAGGGATGTAACATATCCTTCCCCTAAGGATTCATCGTCCTCAATGATATAAAGCATCAAAATGCAACTTAAAAGCATATTCATTGTTTAACTACTATAAGCATAAAATAAATGAGGAAATTTCTATTAGAATTCATGGTAATTTCTCCCCCATGCAAAACTATTCTATGCATACTGATCCCACTGGACCTTACACTTCATAACCTCTATGTTACACAAGGATTGCTTGCGATCTTCAAGTATTTAAGAAGCTTGATCATAACCTTTCCTAGGTTCTTGTACTTTTAAATCATTCATAGATTATAGTATTCATATATTACATAAATATATTTCTTATATATAAATCACAAAAAGCATGATGCCTCCTGGCAATAGCTGGTAATAGATTGATTCTTGAAATCAATACAATTTCTAACCTTAAAAATTTTGGAGGGTCCTTTATACTTAGGAACTGGTTTGGAATACATTCAATAATTTATGAAACATTTTTTGGGGTTTAACCCTTAAAAGAATTTTCCTTCTCTAACCCAGAATTGCCTTGGTGTATGCTTAATCATTAACGTATCTTTTCTATTCATTATCCATTTCCTCTGATCTTTCTTGATCAGCTAAATCTTTTCATCCATTCTAATAACATTTCTGGACTAATGCTAATCCTATCTTCTAGCTTACCCATCTTATAGGAGTTCGACATCTTTCTGTACAATGTTTCATTTCAAGCCATTTTAATAGAAAAACTTAGGTATTGTCAAAAATTTCACATGATAAGTAGTCTCCGTACTTGTATTGCTAATCCATGCAACATGTTTGGAACAATCTTCTAAAACATGGTTAACTTCCTTAGTTTAACCATCTGTTCACAGGATAATAACTTATACTCTTTTAAATTTCAGTTCTTAACATAGAGGACAAGTTTGCCAAAACCTTGACATTACACACATATTTCTATCTAAGATAACCTTCTCAGAAAACCATGCAGTCTAAACACATCTTGAACAAAATGTGTGCTAACACTAATGCTCCATCAGTCCAATCCCCTGGTATATAATGTACTACCTTCGAGAGTTTATCATCTCAAAATGGAATCGTGTCTTTTCCCAGACATAGAAAGACTTTGTACAAAATCCATGCAAATAACTTGCCATTTTCACTATGGCACATCATGTGGGTACAACAATTCTATAGGTGTTGATGTTCTACTTTTTCCCTTTAGCCCTCCAGATAATATGTTACAAATCTCGCAACATCATTCTTTATTCCTTTCAAGAATTAAAGAGGTTTTATATCTATTAGTAGTTGGTCACCCCTAGATATTTTGGTATGGTGGAATATGACTTCTTTCCACACCAGTTTTCTTATTTCAGAAGAATTAGAAACACATATTCTTTCTCAGAAACTCAATAGTCTTTGAGTCTCAAAATGAAAACCTATCATACCTTGAAACTTTTAAAATTTTACCACAAGAGCTTGCTTAATTACTCATAATGTAAAGGTACACACCTTAAACCATCTCTCGAGGCATCAATTTTTCTCTCAAACTATCCTTCGGAATAGGAATTTCATAGCATTGGTGGTGTTGTAATTTCTCTTAACCATTATAGAATCACTTGCACATAAGGATAAAGTTCTCCATGCTAAAAATAAATAAATATATCTTCCTAAAGACTTTAAACAAACAAGTCTAAACAACCTCTAAACACATTGTTCATGTGTTTCATGAATGCAACAAGGCATTTGTACGTCCAAAGGACAACACCGCAAACTCACAGTGCCCATTCTTGTCCAAAAGTCGTTTCAAGAGTATCCTCATCCTTCAATCTTGATTGATGACATATTGATCGCCATTCAATCACTTCAGTTCTACCTATCTAATCAAAGAGGTCACCATTACATGGTGAAATATATTTGCTCCTTATCGTGGTTTTAATGAGCATACGACACTAAATACATAATTGTAGAGTTATGTACTTCTTGACAAAAACAATATCTAGTGCACCCCATGGTAACATACTAGATCTAATCAAACCTTTTAGCCAATAATTCTTATAAGGGGCTTTTGATTCCATTAGTCCTAAAGTTGTCATAAGATAAGGTACTTTTCTAGGAAACTCATCCCAAAGTTCTAAGAGGAATAAGATTTTCAGTTGATTCAAACACTGTTCCATCAACTTTGGTGAAAAGGCTTCCTTTTCCAAAACACTAGGTATCTCCTTGGTTTTAAACATGGTTAGGATTGCTCCAACTTGATCAAGAGATTAACTAGTGGTTTATTCTCTTTTAGAATTTCACCCTGGTTTGGTTCTAGTATGATACATGCTCTCATTTTCCTCATACCAGATAATTAAGTTATCTAACAATTTTTCTGAATCTAAAGCGAGTCAAAACATCGAGACATATATTTATCTCATAACAATCAGTAGCTTGTTACAAAACATTGTCATCTTTATTATAATTTATTTAGGAGTAACCACATCCTTATTTATATTGTTGATACGACAGGACTATATGTCATTGTCAGTTTACAATCTTCCAGTTTAATAAACATAGGGGGTGGATGTACACACAAGTACTCCAACACCTTTTTCCTAAAGCAGAAACATCACCTCAACGTTCAAGTGACATGTTGTAACTAGCTACAGTTTACTAGGTTTTACTACACCAGTAGAATTAGTAGGATTCTTGGTCAGTTCAAAACATTGTTTTCTTTCTAGCCGAATACGCTTAAGCGCATTAGCAAAAGTCTTTGAATCCTCCAGCCATGCAGCTTTAGAGTAAGTACTATGCTCTTTAAGTTCAACCTCCTCGATAGGTTTCTTCTTAACCACTAATTTAGGCAAATGCTGGGGAACAGACTTCCTAGCTATTTTCTTGGTTCTTCTCCAAGTCATTCTAACATAAGAAAATTTGAACATTAGCTAACCACATAATGTTGACTATAGGTTAGCACAGTGGACTGATAAGCCCTAGTGTTAACCCTGATAGCTCTGATACCATATGTAACATCCACGTTCTAAGAACATAGTAAAAATAAAAAATTCAACATAAAGTAAACTTAAAAGGTAAAAATGAGATAGAGAAATTTTTTCTTTTATTCAACATATATTCGAGTAACTACAATTACAAGATATCTCATTACAAATACAATCAACTTTATTGTCTTTCTCAAGTACATTGTTTACAAAACTAAATCAATTATAAATACCTAAATCAGATAATGTTTTACTTAGTCTCAATAAACATAAGTCTCAGAAATATACTGCATCTAAAAATCTGACATCTTTATCTCAATCCTTGGCATGTCTTCTACTAGAGAGAGAATCTTTCCAGCGATTTACCTCCAACCACAGACCATCAGTCTCCTGCACTCCTTCCTATCCGGAAGTGGCCCTACCCTTCACGAGAAGTATAGACCAAGGTGACCAGTGGTAATTTGCCTTTCCAAATACATAGTGTTGTATCCTACACAACTCTATCAATCATACAACCCTAGATACCCTCTAGCTAAGTATGATTCCTGATAGGATGTGCAATCCAGATACAGTGAACCGATAATGCATGCAGAGACATATGTATTACTATGGCCATAGTTTTCAATATAAATTGACATTCGCAATGAACATTATCATAATGTTCACCCACTCCAACTCGACTTGGATACTATTATATTCCTACAGTTTGACTTGGTCAATTATGTTTAACTTGAGAAATTATGACGTTTTCAACAATTTTGTCTTCCCGACCCAATACATGTTTTCTGTCTCTGTCTAAAATCCATAGACCTATCAACTTTCTTTCTTTACGAGGACTCTCATTACATCATTTCAATATCTAAGGTCCATGACTTATTGTCTCATAATAGATATAGATAGATTAATTACGACTAAGATGATAACCTTAACCAGGTTAAGCATTATAGTCTAGGAATCTAAATCACTTCTTGCAAGTAAGAATAATTACGCATAGTCAGGGCACTTGACCCTTCAATCACGATCTAAATAATGATCTCAATGCCTTAATATAATAAATACCATCTCTAGGTTAAGTTAAGGTTTAACTAAAGAGTTTTGACTAACTCAAACCTAGTCTTTATGATTTAAGTGGACACACCCGACACTGTCGTCACTCCATAATCCTTATGAAATGATTACCCATTCTTAGGTATCCCTTGCATCCTGGCAATCATTTGAGATTCCTTACTTTCAATAAGTAATAACTAAGAGAAAATTGTGACCAACACGTATAATAATTTATGTTTGTTTATCCATTAACAGTATCTCATGCATGCGTGCAAAACCCAAAGCTTGTGACTTATGTTTCAAGTCAAATTGTAGCCCAATAAATAGTTTTCCCTACCTAAGGTAAAACATTATCGACTAGTAACAAATCTCTTTTCAATAAGATAGACATGAACATTACCACATAAGGGTTCTCGACCTTCTTTGTTGACCCATATATAATCCACTATAACAAGTTGTAACCCCAAAAGGTATAATTTATAACCTTACCCTACTGGGTCACTCTAGGGTTTTGTATTTCCTTTTCCATGATAATGGAAGATCAAGAATAGAGTTTAAGTAAACAACTTTCCTTTAGTCTTCTTTTGACCTAAAGATCATTTCCAAATAAGCCTAACAATAATGCCAAATGGTTCAACTCCAAGTCTAAGCTTCTCCCAAGTTTAGTTGGACTGTAACTGGTTGGCAATCTAATCCCATTTGTTATCCATTGAAAACATATTTAAAGTTCTTCTCCTTTTTCATATTGAACTATATAGAGTCAAATATAAATGAGTGCTTTTATTCTAAGTTGATGTAGGGAAAATTCATTCTCTTTGAACATCCCTAGAGCAAAGTATTCTCCTAATGACATTAAAAGTACAAGAGGATACTATTTTTGAGACATCTTAAGACTTGCATATTCTTCCCTGTCAAGTAAGAATAAACATTCATAGATAGAGTATTTGCTCCTTTTCATTGTCAATCTTTCTAGTGATCACGTCGGTATAGAATATAAAATCTCCCTATCGGGTCAATTTATAGGTCTTATCCTTCTCATACCATCATAATGGAAGAACAACCGTATATTCCCATAAAGTAACAATTTAGTGAGCAAAAGGATTAACCTCTAGGTCTTATGTTGACTAAAAGGTCATTTCTAGGTTTTCACCACTCTTGACTAGAAAGAAGATTGTTTTCCAAGGTTTTAACCACTAAGAGGTTGTCCAATCCTTTATAACGAAGTTATTTTCCCCTTACATTGAAATCATATTTATAACAAACCTTGTGGTTCCATATAAGTTTAAAATATTGTCTTTGATTGACTTGATATCAAATAATGTAAAAAGACTAGTTTATACTATTGTCAACCTATGTTTATTGTCTGAGTTGTTTCTCATTAACATAAATATATCTGAAGAAGCCTTTAGATCAATATTAAAGACTAAATCCTTTTGAGCAACCTAAGCTATGATTCTCACTAGCAATTTGCATTACTCTCATAAAGATTCCACAAAATTACACGGAGATTCAATCACATACTAAGTATATTAGAGTCAAGGTTTAAAAAGAAATTAAGATTACAAAAACATGAATCCTAAGTCTTTCTAATATCCATAGAAATTGCTTGAACTATTTCCATATTGTAATCAAAGACGTGAACAAACCAAAATGATGTTATAACTGTTTTTGACAGAGTCATACGATTTAAATAATCTGAAGAGAGTATACATTTAATTGATATATATTAGAGATAAAATCTCAACATAAACATTCCTTAAATCTCTGTCTAAGTTTTATACAAAGATAAAAACAATCCTAACAAACTAGAATCAAGCAATATTATCATCCAAAGATGATGACCTTGTAGACATAAAGCATTGACTCACAATTACTACAAAGTCTAGCATCTAACATACATTTCTCATAGTATTTAAAGACCTTGTGAATAGAAAGAAACCTGATGGAGAACTACAGAGGATCCTTTGTTGATGTTCACGAAGGCTCTTGTTTTCCATTGCTGTTCGTTATTTCCTCTTTACACTATCTTCATTAGCTCTTCTCTCTTTTTTTTGTTAAGAACTATGCTTGCTATCCTACTCTCCCTGGGTGATGTCCAATAAAAATGTTCTTCCTTTCCCCTGAAATACCATCGCCATACTATGCACGATGAAGGAATCTCGGCACTCATACTGTCGTCCATGCCTAAATAGTAGGAAATCTATTTTCTACATGCTATCCTGATCCCTCTCTTTAAGCGACCACTCCACATTATGGAGGTTCCTTTTGGCAACGTGGTAGCTGGTGGGTATAACAACTCCATCCACTTTCTCGAACATGAAGGCTTCTAACCTCTGAATTTGCAAATTGTGGAGTTAAGCTCTTGCAAGGTGGTGGGTAATAAATGCATAAAGCATCTCTAAAGTCAAATAAGAGAATGAATAAAGGCTAGCTTAATAAAGAAAATAAAGGTTAGATTAATGATAACTCAAAATCTTAAGCTCGAAGGAAGAAGACGCATTCGAAATGGAAGACGTCAAAAATAACAGAACTTGAGCATGTCCCTACTCAAGCTTCGACAAGAATATCGACATCCTTTAGGAATAAGGAAATACCTTACATTTACCAAAATGTGATTTGGCATATTCCCCCAAATAACGAACAAAATAGGTTATAACATGCCTTTGCTTCTAATTCAACATCCGTTGATTTCCAAAAAGGAAAGAGTTCACAACATATGTCCAAGGTGTTTTTACGACAATCACGACGGATTGGACATAACACAAAATAGGATTTTAGATTTCGTTTAGTTATCACATAGCTGTGAAAAACCTCTACTCGAAGTTGTTAAAAACTCCTCTATTTGTCCCATTTTGATCACTAAGAATTTCAGATGATGTGAATTGGTTGAGTTTACCTCCCCATCACAATCTGTCGACAATATTCGCATCATCTAACTTGATGAGAACATCTTGATGTTTAAGAAGCGACAGTAAAACCTCAGGTATCACAAGAAGAATAACACAACCGTTTTACGTCTATGACATTGTTTACTTTACTAACGACTATGTCGACTCACCATCGACTTGACTAGATGATAAACAAGATATCGACTACCTGTCGATTAGATTCGAAAGTAACTAGCAAGACAAGACTTACCTCATACAACTCATTGGTTCACATTATCATTTAACACTAAACTCATTTGGCAAATAGACCACTCATATTCCAAGGTCTATATCTCTCTTCTCAAAAGATACTCTCTCTCTCTCTCTTCTTTGAGAGTTGATAACTTGTAATCCTATTTCACTTGTCATCAAACAATATGTAATTAGTGCATCATTATCCAATTAATTCAACTAGTAAATCAAATCTCATAATACAATTATTAAATCGACAATAACATAATCATTTCCATGATTTCATAAATGATATTCAATATAATTCCATGTCATGTCCTGTCATAAATCTATAACATCACAACAAATTTTACTTATGCCCAAGTAAAAAGTAAAAGTATAGCAAGTCAGAAATTAGGGATGTAACATAAGTATATGTTAAATAAAGAAAACAAAAAGTATATTTCCTTTTCTGCAATACAACTTCAATTCTATATATATATATATACATATAATCTAATTTTGATAACAGAACAATTTCAATCAATAATGAATTTTTATTCCATCATATATTTTTTTATTAAATACAATCAATATGGGATATATATCTGTGTGTGTGTAATTAAATACCATTTTATAAACTATCACAATCGAATATAGTTATTTGGTTTTTCAGACAATAAAAAAAACAAACAATATTTTACAGTTATAACCTTTTAGTTTCTAGATTATTAAATTACAGATATTTGAATGCAATGAACATTAAATTCCTATGGTATTTATATAACAAATGATCTACAAACCAATATCGAATAGATGCAGCAAGATCAACGTTATTATTGTTATGCTAAATATTATATGCATCAAGGATTTCAAATAACTTTGAGAACAACTTACAAACATTTGCAATAAAGATAAACGTAGATATTAGAGACCCGTTCCCAAATGGGATTGCAGTCCTTAAGGGACTGCGGCATCATTTGGAAATGCTGCCTCCCTTAAATGTGTAATGGACATTGTGTGAGATCCTAATAATTCTTTCATTTAACAATGCAGTCAATACTTAATGCAATGCAGTTGATTCTGAATGCTTATAAATGATTTAATGAAAAATACAATTACTCAATGTAAATTAATTCAATAAAGTTTATAGTCAATTTAACATAGAATGCATCCGATTCAATATAATATACCCTGGACTGATTATACTATATATATATATATAAATAATATACTTGTTTTAAAACTACAGCTCGACTGCTTATATTTTTTAACAAATTCAAATAGTAGATCATAATTTTTTGCAAATAGGAAAAAGATTCAAATAAATGCTTGATTCAAACACATAGATAGCCATAGACGAAATGAGATTTATTAAGAACCTGGAATTCATTCCTTATTCCAATTGAATGCTTGATTCCTAAAGAAACTCCCTTGATCTAAATTATTTTTCCTTTGTGCTCAGAATGCTTTCACAATTTCCTTTTGTTTGGAATACCATTACAGAGATGATATATATATATATATATATATATATATATATATATATATATATATATATATATATATATATATATATATATATATATATATATATATATATATATATATATATATATACTTCCTTTAAAACTACATCTGAACAGCTTATATTTTTTAACAAATTCAAACAGAAGATCATGTTTTTTTGCAAATAGGAAAAATATTCAAACAAATGCTTGATTCAAACACATAGATAGCCCCAGACAAAAAGAGATTTATTAAGAACCTCAAATTCATTCCTTATTCCAATTGAATGCTTGATTCCTATAGAAACTCCCTTGATCTGAATTATTTTTCCTTTGTGCTTAGAATGCTTTAACAATTTCCTTTTGTTTGGAATGCCATTACAGAGATGATGATCCCTTCTTTTTGAGAATGAAAGATGTTAAATAGAAGTTTCAAGAAAAGAAAATTGTAACTTCTTATTTTAATGTTTCCTCTTCCCCAAATGTTTCATTATCTAGATCTTTTCTTTTCCTCAAATAAGTTTTTGTTTCAAAAACATGTTTTATTCTTTTTCTAGTTTACATATTTATCATAATGTATCTATAAAACTAATACTTAAATAGAATATGATTATTTTCTAAATAAAACAATTTAAATAACTTAATCAACTATTCTATTTTCTAAACACTCAAGATATTTAAATAACAATGAATTAAATAATCTAATTAAATCACCATTAACTATCTATGTGATATATAATAAAATAAAAATGCAATTTAAATTAAACTATTAAATCACTCAATATGCAACATATGCAGCTATATGACACTATGTGAAGTGTGTGAATAATATCCCCCCATCTTAATCCTGCTAGGATATTAAAATCCTTTACCTCAACCACACTCTTGTCTTCGACAACCTACAACACATAGAAAACTCTAATTTTTGTTAAGAGATTTGTAACCAAATAACCGAATCATAGTCCAAGCATTACTAACATGAATATTATATTTATTTCATTAATTCTTTTCATATTAAAATATTCATAAAAAATTAATCATCTATCTAGATATAATTATTCATGAAATATTTCCATTTAAAGTAAACCCAGATGGTATCAAAATTTGAGACGTGACATCCTTTCCCCCTTAAAAGAATCATCATCCCGATGATCAACTTAACTAAAGAGAAAATTTCATACCTCTTTAATTTTGTTTTACCTCAAAGTCAAAATCATCCTACCTGACAATGTATCATTGCTCCAAGCACCTGCTTGTTCATAACTACAAGAATTCCTTTGTCTAACATTCATTCACTTACACACATCATTAGCATGTCGTTGTTCATCAAATAAATGAATAAAATCATGCAAGCTAAATTATTTCCTTCATAGAATCTTATTCATATCCCAAACATTTTTATAAAATAAAACATTTATGTTCATTTTGTCAACATGCCTATTCGCATGAGATAGTAGAACAATTGCCCTTATGATGAAAAACAAGCATCCCATACTACTTGTTATCATCATTGGCAAATCAAAAGTCTCAATAATAGAAATATCACAATTTACAACAAGGTCTTCAACTATAAAAGATAGGATCATAGGTTTTCAACGTGTAAAAAGATCATTACATGATTAGAAAGATCAAGGATAAGAAGTTCATCATGATTTCAATAATGATTTCAATGGTGCAATATCCATCTTTTTCAATGGTGCAATATTCATCTTTTTCAATAATGCAATATCCATCTTTTTCAATGGTCCAATATCCATCTTTTTCAATAATGCAATATCCATCTTTTTCAATGGTGCAATATCCATATTTTTCAATAATGCAATATCTATTTTTTCAATGGTGCAATATGCATCTTTTTCAATAATGCAATATCCATCTTTTCAATGGTCGAGTATCCATCTTTTTCAATGGTGCAATAAATTAATCTTTTTCAATAATGTAATATCCATCTTTTTCAATCGTCCAATAAAGTATGTTAGTCAATATAAACAACACACACATGGCCCAACTACCAATACAAGCATATACCTAATACATGGTACAACTACCACCCAATTCTATATAGGTAACATATGGTACTCTTGTCACAGTATAATCAAAATATCATCACAATCAATGAAGTTATATGGAAAAATAATCTTACCACCAAAGCATACTAAATGAGGCAAATCTTAGTCCATCATAGACACATAGAAGCATGAATCATTCATCATAATACACATTCAATGGAAATTATAACATAATTCTGAGAAATCCGTTCTTCTAATCAACAGTAGGTCGAGATCCCCTATATCAAAACAAATCTCCAAAGATACACCAACTAGATCAAAACCAACCATCATACATACAACTCCTTTAAGACTACACAACTCCATTGTCCCACTGCCACTGCAATTAAAAGAAGCTTTAGCCCAAAAACCACAACAACAAGTTATGTCCATAAAACTTAGGATCACAACTATGCTGGGATAACCTCTCAAGCTCTCAACTAAGTTTAAGGAGAGTCATAAAGCTACCGTATCTACTCTTAAGGAAAATTGCAACAAATGATTATAGTCTCAACAATCCTTTCTCAGGCACTAACCACAACAAAAGAATTCAAGGATCGGGTATGCTATCTCAAAAGGTTATAGGCACTACTACCACATGTCTCAAGTCTAGATATAGTTTCCCTACATGAGATACTTCTTCACACTCCACTTCTGAAAGAAAGGGTTTCTTTAACATTCTAGCACTACACTACAACAACTAGGACCAACCAAACAGATTCTTAGAGGAAAGAATCTAACCACACCTTCTAAAGGGATAAACACATCTATAAAGCAAGGCTTACCAACTTGTTACTCACTAGGAGCACATCTAAGGTGACATCAATGTACTAACAAGGAGTAAGACTACTCCAGCATACTACCGTTTTATCATAACTAAGCTAGACTAAAATGTCATACAACACAACTTGATCAAAAATTTATGATTAATTAAGAAACACAAGGCTTCTTCATAGCCTAACACCAATTATCCATAAAATGGAATACAAAGGAGAACTTATCCCATCCAACATCAACCTAGAAAACCTCCTACTACTAAGAAGAAACTCCTGAAGAAACCCGATTTCCAAGGTTGGCAACTCAATAAGAATAAAAAGACAACAATAATACCATTAATATCTACATACATTATGTGCTCATGCACTAACTAAAGATCCATCATACCCTACACTATGCCAAACTTGAAGGTTGTTACAGAACTTAAATACAACATAATACACTCTACCAATGCCGAACACTAAGGCATGGCATCGTTTTCAAGATCAACAGGAACAAGATAAACAATGGTGCATAGCACCGTTGCACACTCAAGGTTTTTGATGCATTTTGAAGTCCTTTGGATGCTTTGTTGAGTCAATAAGGTCTAGAGACCAAAGTCTTGTGTCATTTGATTTAATAAAGAGGTACCAAAGGGTTTGTGTAATCAGTCATGTAAGGGAATCATGTAAAGAGGGTTTCAAATGGTCACAAACCATGTTTGTTCATACCTAATCCATATGGTCTAATGCCTCAAATGACCATAACTTTCATAATTCAGTTAGAGGCCATTGTAACTGATGCTTAGGAGTACAAAAAAAATTTCATATGCATCGAATGAAGATTGATGAAGAAATTTTTGAAGACAAAATACATAAAACTCTGCTTTTTCCTATAATATCTCTATTTTTCTCGACTTGCAGACTGTATAACTCTTCTATACAGTCCTGTCATGACTGGTTGATGGTCTAGTTAGATAGTAGAATGTGTTAACTATGATTTGCATTTGGTTTGGGCTTTTGACACTAGTTCTTAATAGAGTTAGAATGTAACATTTGCAGACTAGTCATTAAACTCTGAACTAGGGTTTTTAACAGCAAATAATGAGTTTTCTGCCCATGTTATGAACCTGTGTTTAACCCTTCTCTTTATTTTGTTAGTATATTACATTTGGACGCATATGCTTTGTAAGTCGTCCTATGAGTATATTGTATTATCCCACATTCATGGGAAGTAATAGTTGTTTAGATTAGACTTAGTATATAAGTACGTGTTGAGGCCAATCAAGGCATCCACAAGTTTATTGTATTGAGCTTGCTCAAAGGAGGTTGCCCCCTCGAAGTGGCCTGTGATCAATAACTTCCTTTAGTGTTTCTGCTATTTCTGTTATTTTGTGCATTTTTCATTATATTGTTGTAGGAGGTTCCTCTCATCTGGTATCAGAGCGCTTTCTTGGGCTCGCTGAGTGGAATTTCTGCCAATTTTTTTTTGTAGTGGCCTCTAGGCGCTGTGATTATTACAGTAGTTCTTTTTTATTTGCATTTGTATTGTTCATTTCAATTGTAGGTTTGGATAAGGGAATAATCCCTATCTGCTTAATTGTGGGAAGTGCCTGGGCATAGCCCTAAAACTCATTGTGAGGAGTACCACATGAACCTTGAAGTAGCTGGCCCATTGAGAGAACCTGCTAGTGAAAAGGGCAATGGCCCCTCCTGATTGACTAGTTCCTATCCATGAGGTAAACCAAGAGCTATCATTTGTGGCAAAGTAGTTATCAGTTTTACCTGAGCCATGGATTGAGGGGTACTGCCCCAATATGCAAGCCATTAGACAACACTGGTATCCGAGTGAATCCCTTAAACATTTAGGAAGCCAAACATACCTGAGGTCCACATATATTACCAGATGACAAATTGTCGATTGAATCTGTCCAGAGCCATTTGTAGATCCTATTGTAGATCATTTCCAAAAAAAAAAAAAAAAAATTGCCATATCTTCCTTGCTTTCACTCTGTTTCCTCTAAAAATTCTATTCTGCATATTCCTTCCTTGAGGACCATATCCCAAATTCCACTTATTGAAGCCACAAATCCCACATTTGTCTATTTTGAGGGTTTGCCATAACTTCTTTGATTCTCACCCAATCGCCTTCAAATTTTGCCACAGTGTTCATTTCCTATTTCTGCTCATTTGTCCCTCTTGGACAGATTTTCCCATTCTTTCACCCCGCTTCTGAAATCCCCATTTTTTGCTTCCCTATCCCTCAAAAAGTGTCTAAAACCTAGTCAAACCCCAATTACCCATCAGAGTTTTTCCCAAATTCAAATTTTCCTTTACCAAAAAAGTTTCTATTTTTGATTTTCTACCCATTCCAAAAAAAACCTAGTTATGGTTGTCACCCACGTAGGAGCAAAAAACATGGAGGAGGAACTTACAGCCATCAAGACCAAACTCCAAGATCTGGATGAAAAAATTCTCAGACTCAATCTTCACCATTCAGCCATGAACAATAGATGGCAGCTAGAGTCTTCTGTAGATATAGGGTTTTCTTCTTCTGGCAATTTTCATGGACCGATGCTTGATTTTCCTTGCTTCAATGGTGATGATCCGACTGGATGGATATACTGGGCAGAACAATATTTTAATCAGCATAATACTTTTGATGTCAAAAAAGTCCCACTTGCCTCCTTTCATTTGGAACATCCAAGCTCATGAAGAGCCAAAATGGACATATTTTTGCAAACTCGTTTTGCAACGATTTGGCCCTAGTGCTTTTGATGACTTCACAGGAGCACTCACAAAACTACACCAAATAGGCATTGTGAGAGAATATCAGACATAATTTGAAAAACTAGCCAATCACACAGAAGGATTGTCTGATGAATTCTTCAGGAGTTGTTTTGTTAGTGGTTTGAAGGATGCAATTCGCTTTAAGGTTAAAATGTTATGTCCAAGCACAATGATGGAAGCCTTAGGGTTGGCTAAGTTGGTGGAAGACAAGATCATAGCTCAACAATGCTCCAAATCCAATTTTGTTCCATTCAGAAATATGGATCCCCAAAGCTCTCAAATAATGCCATCTCCTAGAACAACTCCTATGAAGCATTTGACTGATGCAGAGATGCGGGTACATAAAGAAAAAGGGCTTTGTTATAATTGTGATGACAAATTCACTTAGGGACATAGATGTGTTGAGCAAAAGCTCTATCTCTTGGATGTGGATTCTCTACCTGAAACTAAAGATTATACAGATGCTCAAGATACATTAGCTGATCAGGTTGAAACTCAGCAGTCGCATATTGACCCTACTTCTCAAGAAGACCACCCAAAGATCTCTCTCCATGTCGTAGTAGGAGTCACCACCCCACAAACCATGTGGGTAAAAGGTTACTTCAAGAAGCTCCCTCTTACAATACTCATTGATTCTGGTAGTACTCATAACTTCATTGACCCTAGAATAGGCAAACATGCTGATTGTTTTGTTCATCCTTGCTCGAACTTTGAAGTCGTGATTGCCAATGGGGGCACATTACCTTGCAAAGGGGAGTGTCGCAATGTGCGTATCTCTATTGGAGATTATAATCCACGCTTCAACATGTTTGCCTTGCCCTTAGGTAGATGTGATGTGGTTCTGGATGCCCAATGGTTATGCACACTTGGACCCATCTTATGGGATTTTGCTAAACTTTGGATGCAGTTTTCAGACAATGGGTACAAGCACACATTGAAGGGCTTACAATCAGGGTCTCTCAGCATCATAAGTTCAAATCACCTGGAAAAACTTCTTAAGAAGAATTCACATGGTGTCATCACTCAGCTTCACTCCATTCAAATGCAACCATCTATGGTCTCCACTACTCCTTCTGCTCTACAATGAATGATGGCTATTTTGCATGCAGTACAAAAGTGGCAGCTATACCTACTAGGGAATCATTTTTGCATCAGGGTTACTCACCAGAGCCTAAAATATTTCCTGGAACAATGGGTCTCCTCCCCAACACTACATAAATGGATCAGTAAACTCATGGGTTATGCCTATGAGATCACTTACAAGAAGGGTAAGGATAATATTGTGATGACCAAGTTTCTCTTTCAGCTATTTCTATGTCTCTTCCAAATTGGTTGGAATCTATCCCATAGGCTGTCTTCTATCAACTCTATGTTTCTCCATCAGTAGGGCACTCTGGGTTCCTCAAACCTTATAAGCAGGCATGGCGTCACTTCTTTTGGAAGGGAATGAATAGGGCAATTCAATAGATTGCGGCTACATGTGATACCTCAGAACAACAGCATCAGTTGACAAAGTGGCTCCCTCTCACTAAATGGTGGTACAATACGTCCTACCACACTGCATCTAATAAGACTCCATATGAAGTAGTCAATGGTCAAGTACTGCCAATGCTCCTTCCATAGTCCCCCAAAAGTTCACGAGTTCAGGCAGTCGACATAGTTCTCTGCACCCAGGATCAGATTGGGGATCATAAGCTGGATCCTTCTCGCGTTCATCCAGTATTTCATGTCTCTTGTCTAAAGAAACTTCTTGGCACCAACGATAGGGCACACACTATTTTACCACAAATGGATAATGAAGGATCCATCCTTTTGAAGCTAGAGGTAATCCTAGACATGGGCACTCATCCTCTTTGCTTCTGATCCCTCATAGAGGTATTAATTCAGTGGCATGGAATGCACTAAGAGATTGCTATAGGGGAACCACTCCTTCAGATTCAACAACAATTTCCACATCTTACGCTATGAGGACAAAGCTTTTCTAAGAGGGAGGGGATGTTAGGAACTTGTGTTTAACCCTTCTCTTTATTTTGTGAGCATATTACATTTGGAAGCATATGCTTTGTAAGTCATCTCGTGAGTATATTGTATTATCCCACATTCATGGGAAGTAATAGTTTTTTAGATTAGACTTAGTATACAAGTACATGTTGAGGCCAATGAAGGCATCCACGAGTTTATTGTATTGATCTTGCTCAAAGGAGGTTGCCCCCTTGAAGTGGCCTATGATCAATAAATTCCTTTTGTGTTTCTGCTATTTCTATTATTTCATGCATTTTTCATTATATTGTTGTAGGAGGTTCCTCTCAGCCCATTACATTGACTCTGTCTCCACAAAACTAGTGGAATGGAGTGTAAAATGTTTGTTCTTGTTGCTTTGATGATCTTCAAGGTCGATGATGAAGTTTTTGTAGAGTTTTGTGAAAAAACTGCCTAATAAACCCATGTATTAGGCTTGTCAAGTTGAACAATACACATAAATCTTGTTGTCTGGCCATTGTAGCCCTAAAACTCACAAAATTTCTTGTTTTACCATTGATCCCACATGTCCAAGTGGTTATGAAAGGTCATCAAACCCATTTGAGGGTGGTCCCTTTGTAAATTAGGCCTAATTGAGCCTCTGCACAATAGTAACAGTCCAAATTTGGGACACACTTTCCAAAGCAAGGTACTGTCAATTTGAGATAGGTGATGTACCTTCATAAATGGAACTCAGGGCTAGTCTTAGTTTTGGGAAAGTGTACCTTAGTTGAAAGTTATCTGACACAATTTGTATAAAGAGGGCTACAAGGAGTTTAGTAGGCTTGTGAAGGAACTAGTGTTTCCATGCACTCAAGACCATATCAAGTGTGTTTGGAAGGTTTGTATAGGTGTCCCATGATGGCTTACATGACTACCCCCAAGATCTTCTGCCCTTTAGTAGTTTTTGTCATGTTGGGCTCCTTGGCCTAGGTCTAGAAAGATTAGATAGTTTAGGTATTGGAGAAGTATAGTTCACTTCCATGCCAAGTAATTTTGGAAACCAAACTGTTGAAGACATTTAGTCCTTGCCGCCTCTGCATTAGATTGGTATCAGAGCCATTCTGACCTGGTAAAATAGTTGTGGGTTTGTGTCAAGAAGTTGAAGGTTAAGAGAGAAACAAGGTGTCAAGATGCCTCCAAAAGGTGGGTCAGTGGTTGCTAGGGAATTGAAAGCCCTAATAGAGGAGATAGAAGGATTGAAGACCAAAGAGAGAAGGAGCAAGGAAGGTGAAGAATACATCACCACATTTGAAGAAGAAGAAGAGGGTGATGGTGGAGACCTTCTAGAGAAACCTTAGGAAGAGGGGATTGCTCCTGAAGAGAGAAGGTTTATAAATGCTTTGAAATCTGTAAGAGGGGAGACTTCTGATGTGAAGATGGACCTACCGATGTATGGGGGAAAGACGGATGTTGAAGAATTGCTATAATGGATAGATGCCTTGAATAACTATTTTGAATACAACGAGGTGGCAGAGGATAAGAAAGTTATGTTTGCCAAGACGAAACTGAAGGGGTCTTCTTTGTCATTGTGGAATTACATCCAAGGAGAGAGGGTGAAGAATAATAAATCAATGATTAGTTCCTGGAATAGGATGGTATCCAAGTTGAAGGCACAATTCATGCCTGTTGATTATGAAGTGCAGATATATAGAAAATTGCAGAATTTGAAACAAAGAGATATGGATGTGGCAGCCTATACTGAAGAGTTTCATAAACTTAGTTTGAAATCTGGTCATGTGGAGAATGAAAAGGAGAAGGTGGCTAGATATTTGAATGGCCTAAGGTATAGTATCCAATATGAGATGAGTCTTGTCACTCCCAATATAGTAGAGGACTATTTTCAAATAGCAAGTAAGGCTGAAGAAAAGTTGAAGAGGAAACAAGAGTAGCAAGGAAGAGGGAGAGGCAGAAATCCAAGGGGAAGAAGATCCTTTGGTGGCAGAAATTAGTCACAAAAGTCACAAGGAGAATCAAGTACAATCCAAGAACCAGTCCAAGATTCAAGAGGAGGTTTTAGAGGCAGGAGACCTTTTGGAAGAGGAAGATCAAATTGACAAGGAAGGGGATCAAATACCTTCTCTGGCAAGTGTTACAACTGCAATCAATTTGGGCACCCTGCTTTCAAATGTCCTGAGAAGCAGCCATCATATTCGCAAGGAGAAGAATGTAGAAATCAGATTGTGAAAGATGATGAAGAGAGTGCAACCTCACCTTTGGTGAATGTAACTTCAGAGATTGGAGATACTTTGATGATTAGGACATTGCTCAAGGTACCAGTTGTCCAGGAGCCACCACAAAGAAAGGCACTATTTAGGATCAATTGCAAGGTACAACGTAAGGTGTGTAGGGTAGTAGTGGCTTCTAGCTCAACTAATAATTGTGTAGCATTAGAGATGGTTGAGAAGTTAAAACTAAAAATAATCCCTCATCCTAATCCATACAAAGTTTCATGGCTTAATAAGGGGCAACAAGTACTTGTAAATGAACAATCTTGGGTAGAGTTCAACATAGGCCCATACAAGGACAATATTTTATGTGATACAATTCCCATGGATGTATGTCATCTTCTTCATGGCAGACCTTGGAAGTTTGATAGAAAAACTAAACATGATGGGGATTAAAATACTTATGTGGTTACAAAAAATTGAGTGTCTTATAATCTCACACCTCTTCAAGAAGGAGATAAGGTAGAGCATGAAGGGCCTCGTGTGATGGTGGTGAAAGAGAAGGAGTTTTTGAAGATCATGCATGAAGAAGGAGTGGGTTTTTCTATTGTTTCTAAGGTTGTCTCAGACCAAGCAGCAGCTGATAAGACTGAGATTCCTCAAGAGGTGCAAACCTTGTTGAATAAGTATAAGAATATTGTGGAAAAGGAGTTGCCAAGTGCCTTGCCGCATGTGAGGCCTATTAGCCATCAAATTGACCTCATTCCTGGTGCAAGTTTGCCTAATAAGGTAGCTTACAAAATGACCCCGCAACAAAATGAGGAGGTAAAAAAGTAGATTCAAGGATTATTGGATAAGGGGCTGATAAGAGAGAGTTTGAGCCCTTGTACCATTCCTACTGTTTTGGCACCAAAGAAATGGGGAGAATGGAGGTTATGTATTGATTCAAGAGCCCTCAATAAAATTACAATAAGGTATAAATTTCCTATACCAAGGATAGAAGACCTCATGGACAGCCTTGGAGGGGCATGCTACTTTTCAAAAATTGATCTCAAGAGTGGCTACCATCAAATAAGGATAAGGGAAGGTGATGAATGGAAGACAGCTCTTAAGATAAATGAAGGCATCTACGAGTGGTTGGTGATGCCTTTTGGCTTGTCCAATGCCCCTAGCACATTCATGAGACTCATGAATGAGGTTCTCAAACATTTCATTGGTATGTTTGTGGCAGTATATCTAGATGCTATCATTGTGTTTAGTAAAACAAAAGATAATCATTTGCTACATTTAGACAGAGTTTTCAAAAGGTTAGATGAGGAGAAATTAGTAATCAATCTCAAAAAGTGTGAGTTTTTGAAAGAAGAACTAGTTTACCTTGGATTTGTAGTATCCCAAGGCACTCTAAAGATGGACCCTACCAAAGTTGAGGCCATACTTAGTTGGCCAACACCTAGATCAGTGGGAGAAGTGAAGAGCTTTCTTGGACTGGCCACTTTTTATAGAAAGTTCATCGGGAAATTCAGTCATATATGTGCTCCTATTCTTGACACAATAAAAGGAGAAAAGAAAAATAGGTTTCAGTGGACAGAAGTAGCAGCTAAAAGATTTGAATACCTCAAGTCAAGAGTGGCAAAAAGACCCATTCTTTCTATTCCTGACTTTAACAGGGTGTTTGTTCTTGAATGTGATGCCAACAATCAAGCAATAGATGCACTTCTAAACCAAGAAGGCAAACTAGTGGCATTCTTTAGTGTAAAACTTAATGATGCCAAGAGAAAATACTCCTCTTATGACCTTGAAATATATGCCATGGTGTAGGCCCTCAAGAAGTGGAGGTATTATCTTCTTCCCAAAGAGTTCATTGTCCACGCAGATAACCATGCCTTGAGTTATCTAAACAGCTAAAAAAAAGTTAAGCCACAGGCACATTAAGTGGGTGGAACAATTGCAGGCCTACACATTTACAAAGGGTCAAGAGAATAAAGTTGCTGATACACTCAATATAAGGGTGCTGATGGTACAAGTACAACTCCAAAGTGTGGGGATTGATTCCCTCAAGGGAATGTACAAAGAGGATGCTGACTTTAAGGAAGTTTTTGAGGTATGCAATCAATTTTTTTATTCCTTTCATGGAGAATATGCTGAGTATGTTTTGCAATATGGTCTTTTGTTTAAGGGAGCCCAATTATGTGTGCCAAAATGCTCTATGAGGGAAAATTTGGTGAAAGAGAAACATAGTGGAGGCCTAGTGGGACATATTGGTTATGACAAAACTCTAGATCAGGTGAAGAGATTGTATTATTTGCCCAAAATGAATGTGTCATCTATCAAAGAGCTAAAGGGAGAAGTTCAAACACTAGTTTGTATCAGCCCCTGCCCATTCCAAGTAAGCCATGGGAAGCAATAAGTGTGGATTTTATCTTAGGTCTACCTACGACTGCGAGAGAATATGATAGCATCTATGTTGTTGTTGATAGGTTTAGTAAAATGGCACACTTCATTTCATGCAAGACAACCAATGATGCATCCCATATTGCACATTTGTTCTTTAAGGAGGTTGTGAGGATTCATGGACTGCCATTGTCCATAGTGTCTGACAGAGATGTGAAGTTTCTTGGCCACTTTTGGAGAACATTGTGGAGAAAATTAGGCACAAATCTGACTTACAGTTCTGCCTATCACCCTTAGACAAATGGGCAAAATGAGGTTGTCAACAGGTCCTTGGGAAACCCTTTAAGATGCCTAACTAAGGAACATAATCAGGCTTGGGATTTAATCCTACCTTAGGATGAGTATGCCTACAATGATTCATTCAATAGGACTACTAGACAAAATCCATTTGAGATTGTTTATGAGGCACATCCAAGAGGTGTTTATGAATGAAGAGACTTGCATGGGATGGATAGAAAAAGTGCTTAAGGAGAGGAGTTTGCAACAGCTATGTCTGATATACACCAACAAGTCAAGCAAACTCTTGAAAGAAATGTAAACAAATATAAGCAGATTGTAGACTTGAAGAGGAAAGAAGTACACTTCAAGGTGGGTTATCTTGTGTTTTCCCATTTCAAGAAACACATGTTACCAAAGAGGAAGTACACAAAGATCATGATGAAGAAAATAGGTCCCTGTAGAGTACTTCATAAGTATGCAAACAATGCCTAGGAGCTTGAACTCCCACAAGGAGTTGCTATTTCTCCAATCTTCAATGTCTCTAACCTCTATCCATTCAAGGGTTCTGTTGGTGTAGGAGAATATACGTGTGGTCTTGATGTTGCAGATGAAGAATGGATCAGAGATCTTCCACCTAATCAGCCTATGCAGCTTGAGACTATCTTGGACACCAAGGAGGTTAAAAGAACAAGAATGAAGGTTGACAAGGAGTACTTGGTCAAATGGGCTGGCCTACCACCTAAGGATGCTACTTGGATGTCTGAGGCAGACATTGAACTACATGGGCTCACTATTGTAGAGCTCATTCCATCAGGAGATTGAATCATTTTCACCCCTGGGTGTATGGTGCAGAGTACCCTTGTACACTTAAGGTTTTTGATGCATTTTGAAGTCTTTTGGATGCTTTGTTGAGTCAATAAGGTCTAGCGACCAAATTCTTTTGTCATTTGATGTAATAAAGAGGTACCAAAGCGTTTGTGTAATCAGTCATGTAAGGGAATCATGTAAAGAGGGTCTCAAATGGTCACAAACCATGTTTGTTCATACCTAATTCCTATGGTCTAGTGCCTTAAATGACCATAACTTTCATAATGTAATTAGATGCTATTGTAACTGATGTCTAGGAGTACAGAAAAACCTACATATGCATTGAATGAAGATTGATGAAGAAGTTTTTGAACACAAAATATAGAAAACTCTGCTTTTTCCTACAATATCTCTATTTTTCTCAACTTGCAGAACGTATAACTCTTCTGTACAGGCCAGTCATGATTGGTTGATTATCTAGAGAGATAGTAGAATGTGTTAACTATGTTTTACATTTAGTTTGGGCTTTTGACACTAGGATTTAAGAGAGTTAGAATGTAATATTTGCATACTGGTCGTTAAACCCTGAATGAGGGTTTTTAATAGTAAATAATGAATTTTCTGCCCATTCCATCGACTCTGTCTCCATAGAACCGATGGAATGGAGTCTAAAATGTTTGTTCTTTTTTCTTTGATGATCTTCAAGGTTGATGGTGAAGTTTTTGCAGAGTTTTGTGAAGAAACTACCTAATAAACCCATGTATTAGGCTTGTCAAGTGGAACAGTAGACATAAATCTTGTTGACTGGCCATTGGAGCCCTAAAACCCATAAAATCTCTTGTTTTTCCATTGACCCCACATGTCCAAGTGGTTAGGAAAGGTCAGAAACCCCATTTGAGGGTGGTCCCTTTGTAAATTAGGCCTAATTGAGCCTCTGCACATGAGTAACAATCCAAATTTGGGACACACTTTCCAAAGCAAGGTATTGTCAATTTGAGATATGTGGTGTACCTTCATAACTTGTACTTAGGACTAGACTTGGTTTTGGGAAAGTGTACATTAGTTGAAAGTTATCCGACACAATTTGTATAAAGAGTGCTACAAGTCTAGTTTAGTAGGCTTGTAAAGGAACTAGTGTTTCCATGCACTCAAGACCCTATCAATTGTGTTTAGAAGGTTTGTATAGGTTTCCATGATGGCTTAGATGACTAGCCCCAAGATATTGTGCCCTTTAGTAGTTTTTCTCATGTTGGGCTCCTTGGCCTAGGTCAAGGAAGACTAGATATTTTGGGTATTGGAGAAGTATAGTTCACCTCCATGCCAAGTAATTTTGGAAAGCAAATTGTTGAAGACATTTAGTCCTTGCCACCTCTAGATCACACAATAATAACTAAAGTTGGTGGACTAAGCCAACATTAGGCCAATTAAACTAAAAGCAAGATTCAATCCCAGTGTGTTCTCTACACAGTCATAAATCTACATTTAAGCTCATACAAAAATACATTTCTCTTCATGTGATCCATCGAAACAAAAAACAATTTCTCAATATTTCACACAATAGTCACTTTCATTTATCAACAAACCGATGAATTTAATCTACTATAATTCTAGTAATACACACATCAAGTACTAGTTTATTCTCTGCATTCGACTCCCTTATACAATCCATCAGAGGCCCATCATGGACATGATAGAGAACATAACATGACACATGATCAATAGTAAAAACCTTCAAGCATAGCCACCAATAATAATTAAGTAAATAAATTCCAAATAAAATAAAATCAATTACAACAATAAAGCATAAAAAATGTGTCCAATTACAACATCAAATACAACGTGACCATCAATGTCGTAAGATAAATAATAATCAATTTTGATGGCTATACTTTTCCATAAATAAAAGAAAATAAAAAAAATTCAAAGTTCGTCCTTACAAAGTCAAATAAAAATAAATATTCACAAGTTTCACATTACAAGAACTATGTGACTAATTCTAGCCATGATAAAGGGATTATAATGCTACACTACACCTGGATCCAAGGTGAGTAAGAGAATAAACTAAACAAAAAATCTTCCAAGATTCCAATCATGTTTATGTCATAAGATTATTTCTACTTAACCACACAAACATCATTCAATAATACCAAGCAACTGTAAGTTGCATACAATCACTACATAAAGACATACACAACCATCCACTAGAAACCAACGAAAAATCAAGATGAAGCAGAGAAAAAATTAGGTTCACAACTGAGATAGCTAAGCACATCAATCTCTCCAACATGTAGTGGTTAACACTTCTTATCGATCAAGGATTCACCAATATAACATATGGAATAATAAAACAGGAGGAAGGATTAGGTTGGGATTAAGCAATTACCCAACATTCCTTTCACAAGATTTTAAAATCCTCCACAACATGATGACAAGCATACTGAATGCATACTAAGAGACATACAATCATAATTCAGGTCACAAGATATATGGTTTTCTATTTTTCTTAAGATTCTAACACTTCAAAACATCATAGGGATTATATAAAAGACCCTCTTCACAACCCCTTTTTCTCTTTAACTCTTCAAATAATTCAATTCAATAATTACACCTAGGTTCCCACATGAATCCTAGGGAAAATGCAATCTAGGAATATAAGTCATTACCCAAATGATCTATCCTAGTAATGCGATGCAACACTATCTATCTTACAACCACATAATTAATCCATACCTGGGGACATGCTCTCAATAAGACAATGCAATAAATAAGCATTACTAGTCTCTATATAGAGGCAATCATTACGAGCATATGCTACTCTTGTACACAACAAGGTTCATTAATATTCTTCAAATATCAAGCATGTGATCAAAACATCCTCTTGTGCACATACAATGCATAACTTCTAAAAGAATAAACCAAGTTCGATCACACTTGGAACATGATATTTACTTTCACACAAAGGTCCTCATAACTCTACCATCATAGGTGGTTACACAAGCACAAACATGACCCTTCAAAGGTCACTCAAGCACTCTCACATAGTGCAAAAGCTCATACCCAACACTCAAGGCTTTAGAAAGGAAATACCCATAAGCAACTTATTGGCAAACACCTAGGTTTATCTAACCCATAACAATGTATTACTCACCTCACACATGCGAAGATGACATACAAGAGAAGGCACATGCTACTTACTGCATGCCAAGACTCAAGGACCTACACATGTTCAAACAAACTGAGCAATACGTGCCCCAGAGCTACCAATGTTGGAACCGTGCTCTGATACCAAATGTAACATGCAAAAAATTATTATCTAAAAAAAGTACTCGAAAAGAAAAGCATATTCCAAAAATAAGATAATCAATCAATAATAGTTTCCAATTATCCATAATAACATAAAATGGAAAGAATCCATGAATAAGAATAATGATCCATATAGCAGAATGGATTACAAAACAGTTTACATACACCTGACTTGGTGTTACAATACATCTATTTCAATGTTACACAAAGAAGAACTATCATCAAAATATTCATGAATCATATTACAATTGCAACTTGGCAATGAAGCCATACAAAGAAAAATATATAAAGCAAATATCCATATCAATAATAATATCTAATCTCATCCTCGATCCTTTGATCATCTAGAAACCAAGACCAAGAGAGTGGTTGAGGTGCTTTTTCCACCTAACCATGGAGTACTAAACTTCCTCGGGTTTCTTCCTAACTCGAAGAAAGCACTGACCCTGCACAAGAAGCCTAGCAACCTAGAATGGTGTAAGCAAGAGGGAATCTCTTGATGCGTTCATGTTGCCTATAAGCATCCTAATCCTAGAATGACATAAACTCTTGGAAAAGGATGTGGCAAAGAAAAATATAATTCTAGGCTTTTAAACAAATACATCTATTTCAATGGAGTAGTGCTTGGCCAAGCAAATAAATAAAATTATAGTTTTAGAAAAAGTAAAACTATCGTCTCTAGAAACTGACATTCGACATCTTGTCTCGAAAGTCAATACTTTACCAAGTTTACATACAATATAGTTTTTCCTATGATTGGTTTTCCGTGAACATAAATAAATAAAATGCAAACATTATTCCCATTGATCAAAAGTTTACTATTTTCCCTATTCTATCTAATCTATCAGATTTAAACATAATACATTTCTTTATGAAATTTGATATACTACTAGTTTTTCCAATTGAAATGAAAAATAACACCAATCTAGAACTTAATAATTCAAAAGTTGGTGTAAATATATATAAAATAAAGAAAACAAAAAGCGTATTTCCTTTTCTGCAATATAATAAATTCAATTATATATATATATATATATATATATATATATATATATATATATATATATATATATATATATATATATAAGTTGGTGTAAATATCTATAAAATAAAGAAAACAAAAAGTGTATTTCCTTTTCTGCAATGCAATAAATTCAATTCCAGATATGATACATACATACATATAATATACATATACATAAACACACACACACACACACACACACACACACACACACACACACACACACACACACAATCTAGTTTTGATAAAAACAATTTCAAGCAGCAATGAAATTTTATTCCATCATATATATTTTAATTAAATACAATCAATATGGCATATATATATATATATATATATATATATATATATATATATATATATATATATATATATATATATATATATATATATATATATATATATATATATATATATATATATATATATATATATATATATATATATATATATATATATATATATATATATATATCAAGATAGGGAAAAGCTAGCTAATCTGCAGAAAACAAATAACAGCTAACCCTAGCTCCCAATGGAGAACAATCTAAGATAACAGTCAAATAAACATGAAAACAAGCAAAATCTAATCTAGTGTTTGTCTTATCTCCATTGTCCTCCTAAATCTTCCATTATTGTTCTCAAATTTGCATATTTTTGCATAACCTTGAGAAGCTCATGAGAATGGCAAGATGTTCGAGACTTTCATCAAATTCAGATCTAAGAAAAATATCTTCTAAGACGTGAAAATGAAGTTGAATGGGTGGTTTTATAGAAGAGATGATTTGAATGAAGGGCCCAGATCACATGTTGACTTTAGGGCCAAATGGAAGGCTAGGACGACTTGGGCTTTTCTCACCACTAGAGGACAAAAGTGAATTTAAAATTCACAAATATGATGAGGTGGAGGATGTTTAAATTAAATAAACTTGATTAGCTTATTTAATTAATTTGAGGAAGGGGACATGTGAAAGGGGATTTTTGATGGGATTTATTTATTTATTTGAATAAATCAAATGAAGGGGACATTAGGGTATGAACGAATAATTAAATAATCAATTGAAATTAATTATTTAGTTATAGAAGAAATATGGTCAAGTGGACAAAAGGGATGAAATGAATTGTCATGTCGCCTTTGCGACATGAGGACATTTTTCAATGTCTACATTTTGCCCCTCTTTGAGATGATGTTTGAGATGCAATTTTTGTCGAGTAACATCATTTCAAAGAAGATAAGAAAAGAGGAAAAGGATGGTGATGGAGAGATAGGATGATGATGCCCCCTCGAGAGGATAGGCAGGTTGGACAAACACGGGTAGGCTCTCAAAATGAAAGGAATTGGTTAAGGAAGAAAGATAGGAGAATGGATAGAAGAAAGGAATGATATGTTAAGGTGCAATGAAGGTGGAGGAATGAAGATGCGGGAGAGAGATGGTGGAAGAATGAAAGATTGGCTAGAAGAATGGAAATGAGATCTTGCTTTGATTGATTTTGAGCTTCTCATTTGCAAGTTTTTTTTCTTATCATCATAGAACTTATTATGTCAAAGGACGACAATCAACATGGCATGTCAAAGGCCAAGGTGGAAAGTGTAGTCCCTTGTGAAACAAGCACATGACAGACAAGGAATGCCCTGACTTAGACTAGTAATTGTGATACCTTGTCAGAACATGTGATGAGATAACTGTGAGGTGTGCAAATCCTGATGCAAGGAAGCAGTTATTCTTTCCAATGCATAGGATGTCTTTGATTCACACCCAATGGAATCATGATCAAATGCAAGGCACCAAGTTGTCCCGGTCATTTTTCCAAGACAAACTATAAACATCAATCAAAGAAAAGGGTCTCGCTCTATCCTCGCTTCTCTTCATCACTTAGGGACTACCTCGAAAAGCATAAGAACAAGACTATAAAAAACAATCCAGTTAAAAAAGATAGACTAGACCAATAGCCAGTTGGAATTTTTGCCAAGTGATATGTGCTTGATTGATTGTGATAAGTTGGATGATGGAGAAGGAGCCTAGTTTCAGGAAATGAAACATGTCATATAAGATGCCTAGTCTGGTTTCGACAATGCAACATCCTATCTAAGGCAAGTGATTGATTGATTGACACTAGTGTTGTTGGTCATACGAGCAACACTAGGGTTTGATTGATAATGTTTTATAAATGGCGCATGTCATATAAGGAATAAAATCCTAGTTTCGATGATGCCCCATTCCATATAGTGTATGTGATAGTTGATATTGATAGCCTGATACTGACATATGATTATCACAGGCGATTGATTGATTTGACTGATTAGATAGTTGTCTTGTTGATTTTGGGAATTTTTTTGTGTGAAAGACTGATTGCTTTGGTCTGATAAAAGTGTACATCTCCATCTCAGCAAAGGACAACTTATTATGATGGTTGATATGATGGCCCTAAGGGACTCACCTAATGTCTCAGGGGCTTATCAAAGATGGCCTTGCCTATGTGAAAGCTCAGAGGCAACGTAGTTTGACTATGCGGACTGTTGATGATTTAAAGAATGGATTTGAATGATGTGATGATATGATTGATTAGGATGGTTCATTGGATCGATCAAGAAATTTGATTGAGTGATTTGGTTAAGGAAATGAATGATATGAATAATTGATTTGGTTGGAATGATGTGGTTGATTGAAGAGTTGAGTGATTTTATTGCTTGGACTTTTGTAAGATATTTGATTTTTTTGTTGTTTTTGAAAATACTTGGATGTTTATAGATTTTTGAGAAGTTTTGATTTTTTTGGATTTTTGGAATTTTTTTTTTGGTTTTTTGGAAATATTTGATTTTTTGGGGTTTTTTGAGTTTTTGGAATGTTTTGATTTTTTTTAATTTTTGGAAATATTTGATTTTTTTGGATTTTGATATGTTGTGATCTTTTTGTATTTTTGGAAATGTTTTGACATTTTTGTGTTTTTGGAGATACTTGATTTTTTTGGACTTTTTTTTAATTATTTTGAAATGTTTCAATTTTTTTGTATTTTTTGAAATTTTTGGGGAATGGCATTGGATTGCAATTTGAATAGCCTTTGTGCTAGATACCAATGACAAGGGAAAACCAAATCTAGGTGCAGGAATGAAGGATGTGATTGGATGAATGGATAAAAGGGGTGGGTGATAGTGGATGGAAGGAACACATGCATAAGAGGGCAAGGATGTGATCTCCAAGGACTATGTGACATAGGAATAACATGCCCCATTATTGGTGTAATGTTTAGGATTTGACATGACAATGCCTATGATGATAGGATGATGATAGGATAATGAAGAATTTACTTGGTTTAGAGGGATAAGGTATGTCAAGAGACATCCTAAACATTTGTCAACATTGTGCCCCCAATATTTATCTAGATCAAAAGAGGAAAGGAGGATGGATGGATTCAATGGGATAGGTATATGTCTGTGGATGGAAAAAAATGGTGTGATAGGATAGAAATGATATATTGGATGAGACAATGTGCCTCCAAGTGTAGGTGACATAGAAGATGAATCTACACGACACTTGTTTGCTAGGTTTTCATCATGGTACTTATCCAAGGTGCCACCAGGGGTAGTTTTCACCATTAGACGAAGGGATTTATCTTTACTTTTTTTTTTTACTTTTTGGCTTTTATGACTTTTTGAATGGGAAAGGTGGATATGGATGAGAAGGACTCAAGTGTCTAGTGCCATGAAATGTGATAGTCCTGTTTGAGAGTGAAGATGTCACAAATGGACCATGTCAAGTCATTATGCTCATCGATGTTGGTAGAGTGATTGCATGAAAGTGAAATGGATTAGGTAGATAGTTAATTATGGAGGGAATGATAGTGGATTATGATGTGGATTATGTGGGATTTATGTAAGGAAGGATGATTGACTTATACCAAAGCATGGACCATAGGGAGATGAGGTGTGAAATATGTAGGAAAATGAATGAATGATGGGGTGTTGTAGGTATGGGGAAATGTTGCGGAGTGGAATGGAATCATAACCAATGGCTACACACACTTTGAAAACCATTGAAACTTTTGATGTGAAGGTGGTGTGGGAAGCAATGGTGATGTTTGCTTAGTGAATGGATGACGTAGGATTTTAGGGACCCACATGGACGTGGTATTTTTATGATTTTTTCTTAACTCGTGGGATTTTTAGAACTTTTGGATGGAATGGATGGAAGGAGATGGTTGGGATTTTTGAGAAGTGGATGCCTTATTTGACATGTATTTTTGTTTAGGGACCCATACCATTTTAGTTTTGCACTTTGCCTTTGGAGGTATGGGTTTGGATGGATTTTTGAATTTACCTTGCTTTGAATTTTTTGATTGATGTCCTAAGACATGAGGAACCTTAGGATTTTTGACTTTATGAAGGGAGGCATCCAACTGTTAATTTTTGAATCCCATGTGGTGAGTGGGATGAGTGGAAACTCTATGTTTGGACAATGTGTGCATTTGTTGGTCATGACGAGGATATTTAGGGTATTTATGAATGATCAATATATTAGGTGTTGAAAGCAATGGTGGCAAAGTGGATGGTGGGAAATTAGGGGTTGGAAGTAGTGGAGGTAAAGTGGTTCGTGGAAGGTGTATGGTCACATGCTTTTGACATTTGTAGGATGGTGGAGGTGGAATGGCCACATATGTTTTGGGTATATGATGGGATGTGCGATAGAATTTGGTTGATTTACAAGGTATGGAGGAAGTACCAACATCATTAGATTGTTGTCCTTGGGGTGTGTATCCAAGGCCATATGAGCATGGAGGAACTTTGACATGGATAGGCTCCAAAATTCCTTGTTCATGAAGGTCTAGGCCTTTACCTTGGTAGTTCATTTTTTGGAGCATGCGATTGACAATGGGACTAGGTGTGTTTTTGGAACTAGACACGGACTCGTTATTTGATGGAAAATGTGAAGTGGATAATTGTTATTGTTGTCCCAAGGAGGAACATTGATCAATGAAAATGGATAGACCAAGTGGATATGATGGTGGACTTAAAATTGAATCAATAGTGGAAGATGAAGGATCACTAGGACCTTGATTTTGCTCATTAGGATCCAAGTTATTTGTTTGATCTTCTATGTTTATTTGGGAGGCACATGTCTCCTCATGACAAGTAGAAGTGGTTGGATCATGGATGGGTGAAGTGGTAAGCTCTTGACCATGAATGCATAGAGTTGGCTAAGTGGATCATCATGGTCTTCTTCATCATAGATGGGATCTTGATCATAAATTGGAGCTTGATCATTGAAAGGATTAAGCGTGTTATGGATGGGTGGAATGGAAGGGGTTTGATCTTGATTCTAATGAGGGCTATATGTTTCCAAATGATTAGGATTATGCTCATGACATAGCTCTTGACTTGGAATGGAAATGGAAGTGGAAGTGGATGACTCATGAAAAGTCTTAATGGTTTGTGGAGCACATGACGGGGTGAAAGGGATGGACATGGTAGTTGAAAGCTCTTTGCTAGGTCCTAGGGTAGATGTTTGACATGGAGATAGGTTGTTCCTAGATGTTTGACATGGAGATAGGGTAGATGTGGGTGATGACAGTTGAAGGCTTAGTATTGTGATTCGGTGAAGTGGTTAAGTCTCATGGTGGAGGGATGAAAGAGATGGAAGGTGTTGCCTTAGGGTTCAAACTTTGCTTAGGTGGAGTGTCAAATGGATTGGTGGATATGGACAACCCCTTAGGCTTACTTTTGTAATGTTTGATTCTAGGACGGGGGATTGAAGGATTTGGGTGTGGTGGTAGAATGTACTTGTAGGATGGATGAGGTAGAGTTAGGTTTCCCTTGTCAAAGGTAGAATGAGAATGTAAAGGCATTTAGTCATGTTCCCAAGGTGGAATTGGATAAGCTTGTGAATAGGATTGGGGTGCTAGAACGTTGTTCTCTAGAATTGGCATTGAATGACACATGTCTTCATATCATTGTATGTCATCTTGTGGGATTAGGACCATGCTGACGAGTGCTTGACTAGGATGAAAGATGGTTTGGAGTGATTTTGAATGAGTGATTGGATGATTAGATATTGTTGCAAGTATGGGCCTAACCATTGTTGTCATTGATGTCAACATACTCCTGTTGCATTGATGTCAAGGATTGGATGAGTTGTGTGCTAAGGATATTGAGAAAATTAGCCTTATTAGAAACAGAGAAGAACAGTGAAGATAGTGAAGCTCAATGAAGTGAAGATCCTAGCTAAGATGAAGATTAGAGGATGTGAATCAAAGGGTTTGTAGATATGTGTCTAAAGGTGATGTAGTAAAGATTTGAGAGGTTCGAATGAAGATTTGAAGAAGTTATGGCCATATTAGTAAAACTGGTTCTGGTAGATGTTCAGAGGTGACAAAGTGATAGAAATAGGTCTGATGAGATTTAGAAATGCAATATCTTGTTCTACGGATTTGGTGGAGTGTTTAGGAAGTCAATGTGAATTGACAAATCAATTGGTTCATGGTCTGGAAGTCTGCAACCATCTATTTCAATATGATAGTGATAACAGACTATGTTCTTGAGGTTCCAAATGAAGAAGAGAATGATTTTAGTAAGCAAAAGTAGTGTGGATGTCCTTGGTGATTCAGGCAAGCTTGTGGGGTTCTCTGGATTGTGTCCAGTTTGTGTTAGCAGTCTGCATTGAAGATGGAGCTTGAAATTGAAGAATTACTTCTCGATGATGATGTTCTTCCTAAACTTGGCCGATCGGATGATTTACACATCTTACGGATGATCTTGAAGTTGTTCTACAAAGGATGGCATGTTCCTCAAAGAAGATTGAAGTCCCAGATATTTGTGGCCGATAGAGTGGTGATTCACATGAAGTCTTTTGTAATAAATCAAGTTGTATTTGTTTGTTGTGTAATAAAATAAAGTGTGCCGACTTTGATGATTATCCCAAAGTCGATGTCTTCTATTAATAAGATTTGTGAAGTCATTTCAAAAGTATCTTAGGGAAGATGAGAGTGTGGTAGTGAGGAGAAGAGTGAAAAGAAGACCAAAAGTATTGAACTTAAATGGAACTAACTCAAGCATGGTGAAGATGCTATTCTTCAGTTCAATTATGTAATATTTATTATTTTGTAGACAATGTGTCTCTTATTGGTAGTGGGACTCTTGTGAGTAGTGTGCTAAGGCAGTGAACCCTAATTGGCATGTGCCATTTTGTTCTTCTTATTCTTATAACAGAGAATACAGTCTTTGGTTAGTCACCCCGTGGTTTTTCCCTTAACCAGGTTTTCTAGGTTAAAATCTTGGTGTCATATGTGTTAATATGTTTCTACTCTTGAATTATTGCATTGTGTTTACATGATTGATTTATCACTATGCTGCTGAATTACAAGAAAGATTTAAGTGGTTAATAAAAGAAAGGTTTGAGACAACTGATTTGCCCCCCCTCTCAGTTGTATGTCTTGAAACTAACAATTGGTATCAGAGCTAAGTTCCTCTAGAAGAAGCTTAACTACTTGAGGAGATCCAAAATGTCGACCTACAAGAAGGATAGTCCAAGGTTTGATGGTTCAAACTTCACTGCCTAGAAAAGCCGCATGGAATTTCACATACAATGCATGGGATATCAGTATTAGAACATAACCTTAATTAAATATGCCCCCCCAACAAATGGCCCTACAACTCTAAATGAAATCAGAGATGTAAAAAATAATCTTCAAGCTAAAGAAGCCCTACTGAGTGCCTTGTCTGATTTAGAGCTAACAAATGTTATGGGTTTGAAGACTCCCTATGAAATTTGGACAAAGCTTGAAAATCTATATGGAGGAGACAAATATGTTAAGTGTGCCAAGCTATAAAGTCTGAAAGGAAAGTTTGAAAATTTAAAGATGAGTGAAGATGAGAATATCACTTCTTACATGACAAAAGTAAATGAGCTTGTTTGTGGCATATATGTGCTGGTGGAGTACTAGATGAAGATGAAATTGTTGCTAAAGTTCTTAGATCCTTACCTCTTGCTTATAAACACAAAGTTGATGCTATTGAGGAAATCAGATCCTTAACAACTATCACAAGGGATCAATTGGTTGGTAAGATATTTGCATTTGAGTTAGCTGAGTTTGGTGATGCACTTCCGAAGACTGAATCGACATTCAAATCTAGTGCCTCTACAAAAGGCAAACAGAGATATGATCCAAGAGAAATTTCCTCAAGAAAATCATCTTGGTATGAGAAAGCTAGAAAAGATCTAGAAGAGGATGAATTAGAAGCTGAACAACTTGAGGACCTCATTACAAAGAGACTACCAAGAGGATCTAGTAAGTATGAAGGAAAATTGCCTTTCAAATGTTTAACTACAACAAGATTGGTCATTTTGCCTCAAGGTGTCCAGAAATATTTTCTAGGCCAAACCTTAATAGATCAAGATTTCAAAAGAAGTGTTACTATGTTCATGAAGATGATGATGATGAAGGAGTAACAGATGATGAATCAGAGACAAGAAACAAATCTAGAAGTGACTAGGTGTTTATTGCCATCGAGGAAGAAGATCCAATGCCCTCTGAATCTATCAATCATAAAATGATAGAAAGAGCTCTGGTTGCCCACGTTGAAGAAAATGATGATTAGGTCATTGACAGTGGATGCTCCCACCATATGACAGGTGACAAAACTAAGTTCATAGATTTGGAAAGATATGAAGGAGGAGTTGTAAAAATTGGTGATAATTCTGCTGGCAGAATCTGAGGTAGAGGAACTATTTCTTTTGATGGAAAGAACAAAACCAGTGATATACTATATGTTGAAGGTCTGAAACACAATCTTCTCAGTGTTAGACAGTTGGTGGGCAAAGGCTATGATCTCCAATTCAAAAATGGAAAATGTGAGATCTTTGAAAGTACTGGAACAGAGATTGCATCCGATACTCAAATAAAAGGTAACATCTTCCACTTGGTTTGTACTGACAAAATTTGTTTATTTGTTCAAATTGATTAGAGTTGGTTGTGGCATAGGAGAATGTGTCATGTGAATTTTGATAATATCATCAAGATAAGCAACACTCAGGTTGTAAGAGATCTTCCAAGACTGGTGAAACTCAGTAATAGTTTGTGCAAAGAATGTTAGTTGGGTAAACAGAGCAAAGTCACATTCAAAAGTAAGGAACAATCTCCTACCAGATTGTTGGACTTAGTACATACTGATCTATGTGGACCAACAAGAATCAGGAGTTTGCAATGTGATAGATACTTCATGTTATTAATTGATGACCATTCCCAGATGATGTGGGTGACTTTTCTGAAAGAAAAATCTGAGGCTCTTGAGAAATTCAAAATATTCAAAGCTATGGTAGAGAATGAAATTGGATTAAACATAAAATGTCTTAGGTGTGATAGAGGTGGAGAATTCACATCCAGAGAGTTCATAGAATTCTGTGAGAAACATGGGATAAAAAGATAGTTATCTGCTCCAAGGACTCCACAGCAGAATGGAGTAGTGACAAGAAAGAACCAGACCATCGAGGAAGCATCCAGAGCCATGATGATGGAAGAAATGTTCCTCAGATCTCCTGGAAAGAAGCTATAAGCACTGTTGTATATACACTTAATTGAGTAGAAATTAGAAACAATACTGGTAAGACCCCTTATGAACTCTAGTTTGACATCAGTCTCACTGTGAAGTACTTCAGAGTCTTTGGTAGGAAGTGTTACATCAAAAGAGATGAAGACCTTGGAAAATTTGATTCTAGAAGTGATGAAGGAATATTCTTGGGCTATTCTACTCAAAGCAAAGCATACTAGTGTTATAACAAGAGATTGAGAAAGATTATAGAAAGTACAAATGTGAAGGTTGATGAAGCTATGGAAAAAACCCTCAAGGTTTTATGAATATGAAGAAGATGATTAGAATAATGTTTTGGTCTAAGAAGTTCAAGTTCCTTCTGAAATTCAGATCTAGACTGATCCAGAGAATCAGGAAGAAGAGATAAGTCTAAATGAACCTGTCCAAGAAATAGAAGTGCAAGAAATTCCCAAAACACCCGGGTATGTAAGACTAAATCATTTTGAAGATCAGATCATAGGTGATAAAAGCAAAGGTGTCCAAACAAGAAGAAAGATTTCTCAAGACTCAAAAAAGTATTGTCTGATTCCAAAAATTGAACCAAAAATAGTAAGTGAAGCATGCAATGATGAAAGATGGACTAAAGCAATGAAGGAAGAGTTGATGTAGATTGAGAAAAGTCACACTTGGGATCTTGTTCTAAGACCTAGAAACAAAAATGTGATTGGAACCAAATGGGTCTTCTGGAATAAACTAAATGAAGATGGTGAAGTAGTTAGAAACAAAGCCATATTGGTCTACAAGGGTTACTCCCAAGTAGAAAGAGTTGATTTTAAAGAAACTTTTGCTCCGATGGAATGAATTGAAGCAATTAGATTATTTCTTGCCTTTGCTGCCTTCAAAGACTTCAAAGTATATTAGATGGATGTCAAATCTGCCTTCTTGAATGGTGACTTGGAAGAAGTATACATTGAGCAACCGGATGGATTTCAATTGTCTAATCATGGTGATATGATCTGCAAGTTGAAGAAAGTATTGTATGGACTCAAACAAGCCCCAAGAGCCTGGTATGAAAGATTGATAAGCATCTTTTGAAGATTGGTTTCAACAAAGGTACTACTGACAGTAACTTGTACTTCAAGATTGAACATGAAAATATCTTGATTGTTGAAGTATTTGTTGATGATATTATTTTTGGAGGAAGAGATAGTATGTGCAAGACTTTTACAAATCAAATGAAAAGTGAATTTGAAATTTCTATGTTTGGGGAAATGAATTTCTTCTTGGGTATACAAATCACCCAAACAAAGAAAGGAATCTTCATATCTCAGACCAAATATGTGAAAGAATTGTTGAAGAAATTTGGGATGGAAGACTCAAACCAATGAATACTCCCATGGCAACTAAATGTAAATTGAGCAAAGATGGTGACTCTCCTAAGGCTGATAAAAAAAGTACAGGTCAATGATTGGAGGACTATTGTATCTTACTCAAATTAGACCTGACATTATGAATGTTGTTGGTCTTGTTACTAGATTCCAAGCCGATCCTAGAGAATCTCATGTCATGGCAATCAAGAGGATTCTCATATATCTAAAAGGAATAGTTGAGTATGGTTTATGGTATCCTAGAGATCATGATTTCTCTCTTCGTGCATATACAGATGCAGATAGGGTAGGAGATGTGGATGACCAGAAGAGTACCAGTGGTGGAGCATTCTTTTTAGGGAAAAGATTGGTTTCTTGGCTAAGAAAGAAACAAGAGACAATATCTCTATCTACTACACAAGCAGAATATATTGTAGCAATAGGTAGTTGCACTCAAGTATTGTAGATGAAGCAAATGCTAAGACACATCAGAGTGGAGTATGAGGAACCTATCACAATCTTCTGTAATAATTCAAGTATAATAAATATATCAAAAAATCTAGAGTTGCATTCAAAGACAAAACATATATCCATCAAGTTTCACTTTTTAAGAGATTAGGTGAACAAGAATGAAGTTAGATTAGACTTTGTATCCTCCAAGGATCAGATTGCAGACATTTTTACTAACCCTCTACTTAAGGACTCTTTTGAGTATCTCAGGGAGAAGTTAGGGGTTATTACCCCTCTGATTCTAAATTAAGGTGCACTAATGTGCATCAGTTTGGTGGATTTCACAATCATATCTTGGGTCTGGATTGATGATAGGAAGTTGCTACTCATGGGGAGAAGTTTGTATGATTCTAAGTGATGCAAGTATGTGCTCTTTTCCATTGATGTCAAAGGGGGAGAGAAGACATGTGAAAAACAAAAAATGGTTGTTGATCAAAGGGGGAGCAGTAAAGGAAGAGAAGACATGTGAATGGTTGTTGTTGATAAGGGGAGTTATGTCGATTAGTTAGAAGAATTTCTTGTCTTGATAGTTAAAATAGTTTTTCACATCATATGTTGCCATCAATGACAAAAGGGGAGATAGTTGCAAGTATGGGCCTAACTGGTGTTGTCACTGATGTCAACATACTCCTATTGCATTGATGTCAAGGATTGGAAGACTTGTGTGCTGAGGATATTGAGAAAATTAGTATTATCAAAAACAGAGAAGAACAGTGAAGATCCTAGCTAAGTTGAAGATCAGAGGGTGTGAATCAAAGGGTTTGTAGATATGTGTCTAAAGGTGATCCAGTAAATATTTGAGAGGTCTGCCTGAAGACTTGAAGAAGTTATGACCATATTAGTAAAACTGGTTCTGGCAGATGTTCAGAGGTGAGAGAGTGACACAAATAGGTTCGGTGAGTTTTAGAAATGCAATATCTTATTCTGCAGATTTGGTGGAGTGTTTAGGAAGTCAAAGTGAATTGACAAATCAATTGGTTCATGATCTGGAGGTCCACAAGCATCTATTTCAATATGACAGTGATAACAGACTATGTTCTTGAGGTTCCAAATGAAGAAGAGAATGATTTAAATAAGCAAAAGTAGTGTGGATGTTCTCGGTGATTCAGGCAAGCTTGTGGAGGTCTCTAGATTATGTCCAGTTTGTGTTGGTGGTCCAAATTGAAGATAGAGCTCTAAATTGAAGTACTTCCTGATGATGATGTTCTTCCTAAACTTGGGCGACCGGATGATTTACACATCTTGCGGATGATCTTGAAGTTGTTGTGCGAAGGATGGCATGTTCCTCAAAGAAGATTGAAATCCCAAATATGTGTGGCCGACAAAGTGGTGATTCGCATGAAGTCTTTTGTAATAAATCAAGTTGTATTTGTTTGCTCTGTAATTAAATAAAGTGTGCCAACTTTGATGATTATCCCAAAGTCGATGTCTTGTATTAATAAGAGTTGTGAAGTCATTTCAAAAGTATCTTGGGGAAGATGAGAGTGTGGTAGTGAGGAGAAGAGTGAAAAGTAGATCAGAAGTATTGAGCTTAAATGGAACTAACTTAAGCATGGTGAAGATGCTATTCTTCAGTTCAAGTATGTAATATTTACTATTCTATAGACAATGTGTCTCCTATAGGCAGTGGGCCTCTTTTGAGTAGTGTGCTCAAGTAGTGATCCCTAATTGGCATGTGCCATTTTGTTCTTCTTATTCTTTTAATAAAGAATACAATCTTGGGTTAGTCACCCCATGGTTTTTCCCTTAATCAGGTTTTCCACATTAAAATCTTGGTGTCATATGTGTTAATATGTTTCTTCTCTTGAATTATTGCATTGTGTTTCCATGATTGATTTATCACTATGTTGCTAAATTACAAGAAGGATTTACGTGGTTAATAAAAGAAAAATTTAAGACAACTGATTCACCCCCTCCCCTCTCAGTTGTCTGTCTTGAAACTAACAGATATGTGATTAGGGATGATTAGGGTATGGTTAGGGTTGCAGTTAGGATGACTTGGAAATGATCAGGATATGATTAAGGGTTAGATGATTAGGATGAATCTGAGTGAATGATGTCATTAAAAAGGGTGATTAGGATGTGAAGGTGGAATGATGAAGATGAGTAGGATGAAAATTGATTAGAATGATGTTGATTGGATGACAAGGATGATGTGGGGTGATAAGGATGAATATGTTGGGTGGAATGTTTGGAATGTTTGGAATGAGGGATGACTAGGAGAATCTATTCCCTTTCTCTTCTTTCTGCAACTGTGTCTTCACCAAATCAGACTTGTGAAATGTGGGAATTGTGGGATGTTATGGGATGTTGATGCAAGGTGATGAGGCCTAGACTATGATAGAGGTTGATGATATTAGTCTTTGAAAAGTCTAGCTCCAAGAGGGTACTCTCATCTACTAATGACCTTTCAAAGTACAAATTGGTTTTATCAAGACCTTGAGGTGTGTAAGAAGTGATTGATTAAGCCTTGGAGTATTAAGCCCAAGTGGAAGAAATGATTGATGAAAGTGAACCCATGAGTTTCAAAATTCACTTGTAACAATTGACTTAAAGTAGCCATGGAGTATTAAGCCCAAGTTGTGATTGATGTGAAAAATATGTCAAGGTCTCTTGGTCCATATTTGTACTTATGATGCAGTCAAGCTTTGACAGTTTCTCCCTATATTTTGGCCTTAGGAAGACCATGTTTCAGAACCTCTATATATGTGTCAAAGGCCAAATGAAATTGAATGTAGTGGGTGAACAAAACCAAAATGTCTATAATGTTTGGACATTGTTGCAATTGGATTTGATAGGGAGCATAGATGCTCAAAGTTTTCCCTAACGCTATGGTGTATTGTGATGTGTAATGATAAGATGTAGATGACATAGATAGATTGTGATGAAGTGTATTAGATTGTGAATAAAGGTAACTAGGATATGATTAGGATAGATAGAATATGATTAGCAATGATATGATTAGATGACTTGGATGTGAATGGGGAATGATGATGATCACTAAGATATGTTTAGGATATGTGATAGTGATATGATGTGGAATGATAATATGAAATTTCTTGGATTCAAACGGAAAGGATGATGAAATGTAATGATAAGGAATGATTGGGATTCGATTAGGAAGAAGGTGACACAAGATGATTAAGGTTTGAATTATGATGACTTGTGTATGAGTATGGTATGATATGGAATGATTAGGGATGATTATAATGATGTTAATTAGATGAAAGAGGTAATTATGATGAGTTGGAAATGGATAGTGTATGATTAGGATATGATTAAGGTATGATTAGGATGACAATTAGGATGAAGTGTAGTTATTAGGGTGAGGTGTAATGATTATAAATGATGATTAGGATATGCTTATGATGAGTTGGGTTGATTAGCAAGGATGATTAGGATGATGATTAAGATGAGGTCGAATGATATGGAATGACAATATAGGGTGACTTGGATTGATTAGGGTGATGACTAGGATGATTAGGGTTTTGATTATGAGTGAAGGTGACTAGGAATGATGACTAGGATGGATTAGGATTATGTGTAATGATTAGGAATGATGAATTCGGTGTGACTAGGATGTGGTTAGGAATGATTAGGATTGATGTTGTTTGGATATGATCGAATGATGTGTAATGACTAGAATGAGGAGTGGGATATGATTAGGCTGAGGGATAATAATGATGACATGATTGGAATGTGATTAGGAATGATTAGGATCAATGTGGATTGGATGAAAGAGGTGATTAGGGTTTGATAAGGATGACTTGGAAATGTTTAGGAGGGTGGTTAGGATGATGTGGAATGATGAAGATATGATGAATAGGATATGACAAGGATGAGGTGTAATGATTAGGATGATGAAAAGGACATGGTTATGATGAGTTGGATTGAGGAGAATGAAAATGGATTAGGATATGGTGACATGGAATGCATGGATGGAAAGAATGTCTAAGGATGATGATTATGCAAGCACACACATCAATCAAAGAAGACATTTGGCAATCAATTGGCTACTTTTGATGATTAATGAAGTTTTGCAAACACTTGTAAACATGCACAATACTAGGCTAGGCAAGGACTAAACTTACTAAGTTCCCACTTGGTTTTACCCAGTCGTGCCTACTTATGGTGTATAGCTCCAAGAACTTGGGGCACGGGTTCCCTCTTATAGTGTACTCACTTCTCAGGCACACTAAGTTCCACTCCTAGGATGTGCAGGTCCTGAGGTACCTTGCTATATTTGCCATGTAAGCCACAAAAATGTGGGATGACTATCAGAGTTTGATCTTCTGACCTCCTGTATCAACAAGTAGAGGGTTTTTGTCGACTAAACAAAGAGGTTCTAGTGTATATCTAGGGGACCGGAACCCCATGAGAATGTAGAAAGCCACTTAATGCTTTAACTAACCCTACTAGGAGTTTGATATACACAAAGGTCTGCCTCCTTTCGAGCTAGCACTGTATGGTGAGCACTCATACTGGTTGGACTTGGCTTTCACCTTATCCTCAATTTATATAGCAGACTGGATGAAAGTACTACTTGGGGTCACAAATGACCTCTCCTTGTGGATGTGTCTCAAGAGTAGGCCCACTCTAAGGCTCAAACAAAATTGACTTAAGCACAAAAATAATTTTGATCCCCAAGTTCATATGATAATGTGAGGGGAGACCATATGTATTATGCCACACTAAACAAAGGTTCATTCACCCTTACAAATAAAATGTGTGGTGTGACAAATGCAAGTATTCAAGAAGTGTTTTTGATTTCCAAGATCGCTTAGAGCACAAGGGAAGAGCATACACACTTCAAAACCACAAGTAAAGTCACCAAGCAAAGCAAACAATGATTCATTTTAAGCCCCCAAGAATCATGTGAAAAAAAAAGTATGTTCATTTTAAGCCCCGAATCCAAATGTGCCTATGATAACCAACACACATGCATATGAAAGAAATTTAATCCCTGCATCAAATGTGTTAGTAGTTTCAATTTGTACTCTTCAGCCCACGAATGCCACATGCTACAAATCAGACATTAGTAGCAAAAAAACTCCATGATATTGCGAAAAAAACATGACATAACAAATAGATGCATCATTTTTTGAACCTCAAGTCAAAGAGGTCAAAAAAGGGAATCTACAAAATATCTAAAAATTTTGATTAGATGCATCAATATAAATTACAAAATTAGAAAATTGATGAAGTTCCATGCAATTTGAATTTTTTTTTACCAAGATCTGAGCAAATTTGCATGAGATATGGACGTTTGATGTTTTAAATGAGGGTTGACTTTGACAAAAAATATAGCTAATAAAATAAAGTAATTACCTTAAATCGACTGTGCCACAATGAAATTGGGTGAGTCTACTCCACAACGAATTTGTTTCATGAAAATCTGACCTGTTTTACAAAAGTTATGAAAATTTGAAGAAAACTACCTGTTTAGGCATGTGGAGGCAAAAAAGAAGGTTCTAGCAGTTATTGCTAACCATTAGTGGTTATCCCTCTGCAGTCACATGTCAGCAGTCACATCTTGCAATTAGCTAGTGGTTAAGAAATAAAGTAGAGCCCTTGGTCACTGATATGACCATGGGCCAGAATTAAGAAAAAAAAAAAAAAAAAAAGAAAGGATGGACTTTGATCTAGCCCTTCCCCTCGCAGTTACCAAGGTGACCACACCCCAAAGCATGTAGCGTAAGCAAAAAACAAAAATCTATTAGCAAACACAAAACCCTTAAAAGACCCTGACCTTGCTATAGACCTTTTACGGTGAGTGACTGGTAGTTTACAAAGAGAAATTAGGATTTTAACCCTAGCAATGACAAATACCAAATGTGGACTACAAGGCGAATCTTGTGGGAAGGGATTCAAATGCTAACATGGGCGTACTTCAAACAAATCCAAGGGTACTGACTGGGCGGACCCTTGGTGGCGACTAGTAGCTCCTGGGTGGCAACTACATGTGGCAAAGGATTTTGAGCGGGCAGCATCTAGGCCACGGTGGAGATGGGGGATCTTTACAGGTGTCAACCAAGGGACATGTGGTGGCTGTCGATGGGATCTCAAGTGGTGGAGGTGGCTCTATAGTGTGCATAGGATAATGGGAGGTGATGTAATGGTAGTAGAACATCAATGGGAGCTAAGTAGCAGCGGAGGTGGCATTTTGGTGGTGACCACAGGGAATAAAAGGAGTAGCATCTAGCCTGATAGCCACCAGGGGTGTCGACAGAGAATATTAGGCATAGATTAGGAGGCAAGTAGGTTAGATGGTGCCTAGGGTTTAAGAAGACATGTGGTAGGAGGAAGCTAGTGGTGGAAGACTGTTTCGATGGGCTTTCAAATAGAGTAGCGATCGAATGTGAAGAGGAGGTGTCGCTGGGGATAAAAGATGAGTAGCGGAGGAGTCTCAAGCGGAGATCAACTCGAAGGTCATAACCTTGATACAAGCAGAGATTAGGGTTTATGGGGTCGACATATACATAAAAAAAAGAAAGCAAAATCTTTGACAAATCAAAATTTCAACTGGTACCACAGAAAATTCAACCTATAACAAAAATATGCCTTTAATCTTGCATAAGACTTGCAATAAAATATATGCCCAACCTCGTAATATTCAAATGAACACAAGTAGAAATGATAAGAATAGCCACTATTATAGAATGCATGGCAAATCCATACGGTACGGATCCGTATTGTACGGACTGTCGAGTAAAAAAAATTCAAAAAAATTCAAAAAATTTGCAGTGACCAAAATATATCAAATTTTATGTCATTTTTCATGGAAAGGGCTTTCCAGACTCAACAGTGAGGTCTGTTTGAGCTCTAGATATCACCTATGAATTTTTCCTTTCAAAAGTTCACAAAAACTGATCAATTTTATGTCATGTTCACCAAATGAAGACATGGAAAAGGTAGCTAATCTGCACAAAACAAGTATAAGCTACCCCTAGCTCCCAATGGAGAGCAATCTATCCTAGATAATAGTCAAATAAACATGAAAAAAAGCAAAGTCTAATCTAGTGTTTGTCTTATCTCCATTGTCCTCCTAAATCTTCCATTATTGTTCTTAGATTTGTAGATTTTTGCATAAACTTGAGAAGCTCATGAGAATGGCAAGATGTTGGAGAGTTATAGCAGATTCAGAGCTAAGAAAAATGTCTTCTAAGAGGTGAAAATGTAGCTCAATGGGTGGTTTTATAGAAGAGGTGATTTGAATGAAGGGCCCAGATCACATGTTGACTTTAGGGCCAAATGGAGGGCTAGGATGAGTTAGGCTTTTCTCACCACTAGAGGACAAAAGTGAATTTAAAATTCACAAATATGATGAGGTGGAGGATGTTTAAATTAAATAAAATTGATTACTTTATTTAGTTCATTTGAGGAAGGGGACATGTGAAAGGGGATTTTGATGCAATTTATTTATTTATTTGAATAAATCAAGTGAAGGGGACATTAGGGTATGAACGAATAATTAAATAGTCAATTGAAACTAATTATTTAATTATAGAAGAAATATGGTCAAGTAGACAAAATGGATGAAATGAATTGTTATGTTGCCTTTGCAACATGAGGACATTTTTCAGTGTCTACAATATATATTACACAATATATAGAACCTTTTGATTTTTAGATTATAAAATTACACAAATCTAAATGCAATGAACATTAAATTCCTATAGCATATATAAAAAATTATCTATAGACCGATATTGAATAGATGCAGTAACATCAACGTTATTATTGTTATGGTAAATATTGTATGCATCAAGTATTTCAAATACATTTGAGAATAGCTTACAAACATTTGCAATGAAGATAAACGAAGATATCAGAGACTCGATCCCAAATAGGGTCACAGTCCCTAAGGGATTGCGACACCATCTAGAAATGTTGCCTCCCTTAAATATGTAACGACCTTTGTGCCGGATCCTAATAATTCTTTCATTTAACAATATAGTCAATACTTAATGCAATGCAGTCGATTCTGAATGCTTATAAATGATTCAAAGAAAAATTTATAGTTGATTTAACATAGAATGCAACTGATTAAATATAATATACCGTGGATTGATTATACTATATGTGTGTGTGTGTATATATATATATATATATATTGAAACAATATACTTCTTTTAAAACTACAACCCAACTACTTATATTTTTTAACAAATTCAAACAGAAGATCATGCTTTTTTGCAAATAGGAAAAAGATTCCAACAAATGCTTGATTCAAACACATAGATAGCCAAAGATGAAAAGAGATTTATTAAGAACCTAGAATTCATTCCTTATTCCAATTCAATTCTTGATTCCTACAGAAACTCCCTTGATCTGAATTATTTTTCATTTGTGCTTAGAATGCTTTCACAGTTTCCTTCTGTTTGGAATGCCATTACAGAGATGATGATCCCTTCTTTTTGAGAATGAAAGAGGTTAAATAGAAGTTTCAAGAAAATAAAATTGTAACTTCTTTTAATGTTTCCTCTTTCCCAAATGTTTCATTTTCTAGATGTTTTATTTTCCTCAAATAAGTTTTTGTTTTGAAAACATGTTTTATTCCTTTTTTAGTTTACATATTTATCATAATGTATCTATAAAACTAATACTTCAATAGAATATGATTATTTTCTAAATAAAACAATTTAAATAACTTAATCAACTGTTCTATTTTTTAAACACTCAAGATATTTAAATAACAATGAATTAAATAATATAATTAAATCACAATTAACTAACTATGCGATATATAATAAAATAAAAATGAAATTTAAATTAAACTATTAAATCATTCAATATGCAACATATGTAGCTACATGACACTACGTGAAGTGTGTGAATGATATCCCTCCATCTTAACCCTGCCAGAATGCTAATCTCGTTTACCTCAACCATACTCTTGTCTTTGATAAACTGCAACACATAGTAAACTCCATTTTTCGTTAATAGATTTGTAACCAAATAATTGAAGCATAGCTGAAGCATTACTAACATGAATATTGCATTTATTTCATTATATCTTTTCATATTAAAATATTGATAACAAATTATTCATCTATCTGCATATAATTATTCATGAAATATTTCCATTTAAAGTAAACCGAGATGGTATCAAAATTTGAGATGTGACATCCTTTCCCCTTAAAAGAATCATTGTCCCGATGATCAACTTAACTGAATATAAAATTTCATACCTCTTTAATTTTGTTTTACATCAAAGTCAAAATCATCCTACCTGATAATGTGTCATTGCTCCAAGCACCTATTTGTTCATAACTATAATAATTCCTTTGTCTAATATTCATCAAATCATGCAACCTAAATCATTTCCTTCATAGAATCTTATTCATATCCCAACCATTTTTATAAAATAAAATAGTTATTTTTATTTTGTCAACATGCCTACTCGCATTAGGTAGTAGAACAATTTCCATTATGATGAAAAAAAAGCATCCCATACTACTTATTATCATCATTGGCAAATCAAAAGTCTCAATAATGGAAATATCACAATTTACAACAAGGCCTTTAACTTGAAACATAAAAGATAAGATAACAAGTTTTCAACATGTAAAAGGATCATTACATGATTAGAAAGATCAAGGATAAGAAGTTCATCATGATTTCAATAATGCTTTCAATGGTGCAGTATCCATCTTTTTCAATGGTGCAATATTCATCTTTTTCGATAATGCAATATCCATCTTTTTTAATGGTGCAATATCCATCTTTTCAATGGTACAATATCCATCTTTTTCAATAATGCAATATCCATCTTTCAATGGTGCAATATCCATCTTTTTCAATGGTGCAGTATTCATCTTTTTCAATAATGCAATGTCCATCTTTTTCAATGGTCCAATAAAGCATGTTAGTCAATATAAACCACACATGGCACAACTACCAATACAAGCATATACCTGATACATAGTACAACTACCACCAAATTCCATATAGGTAACATATGGTACTCATGTCAGAGTATAATCAAAATATCATCACAATCAATGAAGTTATATGGAAAAATAATCTCACCACCAAAGCACACCAAATGAGGCAAATATTAGTCCATCATAGACACATATAAGCATGAATCATTCATCATAATGCACATGCAATGGAAATCATAACATAATTATGAGAAATCAGTTCTTCTAACCAACACTAGGTCGAGATTCCCTATATCAAAACAAATCTCCAAAGATACACCAACTAGATCGAAACAAACCATCGTACATACAACTCCTTTGAGACTACACCACTCCATTGTCCCACTTCCACTACAATGAGAAGAAGCTTTAGCCCAAAAAGTGCAACAACAAGTTAAGTCCATAAAACTTAGGATCACAACTATGCTGGGATAACCTCTCAAGCTCTCAACTAAGTTTAAGGAGACTCACAAAGCTACCATATCTACTCTTAAGGAAAATTGCTACAAAAGATTATTCTCTCAACAGTCCTTCCTCAAGAACTACCCACAACAAAATAATTCAAGGATTAGGTATGCTATCTCAAAAGGTTATAGGCACTACTACCACATGTCTCAATTCTAGATATGGTTTCCCTACATGAGATACTATGTCACACTCCACTCCTGAAAGAGAGGGTTTCCTTAACGTTCTAGAACTGCACTACCACAACTAGGACCAAGCAAATAGATTCTTATAGGAAAGAATCTAACCACACCTTCTAACGGGGCAAACACTTCTATAAAGCAAGGCTTAGCAACTTGTTACTTACTAGGAGCACATCTAAGATGACATCAATGTACTAAGAAGGAGCAAGACTACTCCACCATACTGCCATTTCCTCATAACTAAGCTAGACCAAAATGTCATACAACACAACTTGATCACAAATTTATGATCAACTAAGAAAACAAAAATAGAACCCTAATCTGACCTATGAAGAAGGGACTTTTGGTGCCTCAAAAAAAAATGCAAATTAAGATGTATTTAATTCAATTTTCTATAAAATGAAAAGTATGACATATATATATAAACAAAAAAAATAATTCACTGGTTAAAACTAGCTCACTGTGGAAACTAAATTAAAACAGGGAGCTCACTTTTATTTATATTTTTTTATTATTTAACCAAATACATATGTATAACTATTTATATATAGATACTTATATGTGTGTGTGTGTGTGTGTGTGTGTCCAACATAGATACAAGGGCAATCTATATACCAAGTAGGATTATTTTAAAAAAAAACATAGACTAACTTTAGAAATTAGAGCATTATACTAACTAAAATTTTCTCTTTCTTGTGAAGTAAGAATAAACTATATCTCTTTTTATAGCTAATAATGAAGATGATCTATTTACACTACTCACTTATCTTACATTTTTCTTTCTTTTCATAACAGTTAGCATAAAAATAGGGTTAAAAACTAGAGAGAGAAAGAGAGGGAGAGAGATGCATATAATTCATTCATTGCCAAGAATTAGAGATTTTATTAATGCCATAACCACACAAAAACATACAATGTTTACAATAGGGTAGAAGACTACAACCCAAAAGAGATTAACCTCTCCACAAGAGTACTATTACAAACCCATAGTGAGGGTAGGTAATTTCAATGCCACTAGTTTTACAAACTACAAAAAATTCCACTAAAACAAAGATTACTCTCCAAGTTCAACTTCTCCATAGCCTCCATAGGAACCTATAAAACATTTAAAAAAATGGTGTCCATACCCATGGGATGTTTTTCTCCCAACCTAGGCCTAAAATAGGCCACCCCCAAGCTAGGAGGCCTTCCAACAACCAAGTCTCAAACCACATATATTTCAACACACACACCATGCGCATTTACACCCATCCCAAGGCTTAGCACAAAAGTAGCCCATCTTAGAAATGGATTTGAAGGGTGAGAGAGTGGACTCACTCTACTCAAGGAGACCCACACTCTTAATACACAAAAATACTCATTATTCACTTGGCCTCTTGCCATACTTATCATTTCACAAAACCAAGGCACTCATGCCACACCCCAAACGCCTCAAAACTTCAAATAAAGGACCTTGGCCATAAATCCATACCAAAAATGAAGAGGGCAAACCGAGGAGGTTCACATCCTATCTCACCCAATACAAAGGTGAGCTCTCTCACAAGGAGAGCTCACCAAAACAACCCATAAGACCCACAACACATAAAAAAACTAAAACAACATAAGCATAAAACATGCATAAACACATTGTATAAGCAAAAACAAATAAGTAAATGACTTAAAGCCTTGAGAAATACCTCTCAAGCTTCAAGGATGTAGTGTGTTTAGTGAAGAGCTTCCAGAAGTTCTCCCAAAATCTCCAAGTCCTTCACTCTCCCAACACAAGTCTAAAATTTCCCAAAAGAAATGAATAGAAGAACCCTCCTCTCATCAAAATGACAAAGATATAAAGACAAGGCTCTCAAACCCTAATGGATGAGAAGGTGACACTTGTCACCCTCTCTTCCATCCACATAACCCTCTTCAAAACCCCACAAGAATGTGGAGGTGACACTTGTCACCTCCCCATTCCACAAAGCTACACATTCTCCCACAAGTGCTCTCACACATGTGTGAGAGCATGGGGAGATGTGAGAACATGAAGGAAGCTTCTTATGAATGAGGAGGTGACACTTGTCACCTTCTCATTCATCTAAGCTACACTCTTGTGTGAGAGCATAGGGAAGAAGTTCACACATGTGAGAAGCTTCTAAAGCATGAGAACCAAGGGTAACCTTACCCAAGTGGGTGAGGTTAAGCTTACATGAGATGGTGACCTTCCAACCACCTCTCACACTTCCCAAACTCGTCACTTGACTTGATGGTCAAGTTTGGGTGACCATACAAGGTCCATATCAAGTTTAAACAAGCTAGGAATGGTCCTAGACCTTAGGGGTATGACCCAGGGTTAATATTTGACCATTGGCAACACATAGAAACACATAAAATCACTTAAAGAGGGCTTCATACATTAAGCACTAAAAATTGTGCAAACTCAACATTACACTTTTTACAGCACATCAAAAGATAAATAGAAAAAGGGTAAACCATACAAAATGTCATAAATCAATTACAACAAAATCAACATTCTCAAACACATATGACCTTAGTCCTACTTAGGACTAGGTCAGCTGAATAGGGATATAACATATGGTTGTTGTTCGACCTCTTATTTTCCATGTGTATGGAAAGTAACTTGCACACTTCCACAAACCCATTAATAGCACAAGCTAATATAACCAAAGCAAATGAACAACATATGTCACACACACATGATCGCAATATCACATACAACATCAACATAATCACATGATAATATAATGTATCTCAAATCATCCATCACGCACAAGTATAATCAGGATCTCATAAGGTAAGATATATCATCAGTCTTAACATCCATGTGCATACCAATAGCATCAAATAATTGTTATCCTATTTTCCTCTGCCCAGAGTTAAATAGTTAACCTAGTAATTTTCTTGAAAATCCTTTAGAAATACATGTACAAGGTGTAAATTCTTCAATTACTCATGCTCTTCTTTGCCAAAAATCCCAAGATCACGCCCAAGGATTCCTTGCAAAAAACCTAGAAAAACCCAGAAAACTTTTGGGCTCAAGTTTTTTCTATCGCTAGGATTTCTCACATTCTATAGCTTGTTTTTATATGCATCCTCGAATGTACATTCAAATATACATTCACCTTTGTACATGCAAAGGCATATACAAAGGGTATATACAAGTTTTGCTTGTATATTGCCAATGTATGTCAAAGATGCAAGGTGGAAAACATACAAGGCAAAATGTACATTGGCAAGCCAAAAATCTCAATCGGCCTTCAAAAAGTGGAAAAAGTGATTGTATTCATCCCAAATGCATATCGGGTTTGTATATGCATTTGGGGAATCTTTCACAGATTCCCCAAAATATTATGCACTTGTATAGTGGGATAGCTTGTATATTGGGTTCGTATATTTGCACATACAATGGATATATACAATGAAAAGATACAAGGCCAACATACATGCATTTGCTATAGTGGAATGTATATCACCTCATATACATTCACAATATACAAAAGGTAGGAGATGCATTCAGTGGGGCCCAGAAGGGTATACAAAGGACTTTCACCTAAGGTACGAAGTCGACATACAAGTGAGAATGTACTGTGGAATGTATATTGGGTTGTATGTTTTAACATACAAGGCTAATATACAAGTCCAACATGTAAAGGCCGAATGTGCAAGCGGTGGGGTCCATGATATACAAAGGCATTTGTATATCCACAACATACAAGGAGAAGATGCAAAGGGTGGGGTCCACCAAATGTACATTTTTTTTTTGTGCTTGTATGATTGGGCATACAAGCAAAGCATGGATTCCTAGTATGCAAGCCAAACCCGAAGGTATTTTTTAGAAAGCTTTATGAAAGATTTGAAGTTCGGGTTGCATATTTTTGCATTGTATATTTGCGATATACAAGTCAAAGGTGCAAAGGAAGTATACAAGGTAGACCTGACTTGGAGATCAAATTCTGACATATTCAGGCATTAGGTCCACAGCTTGTATGTATAAGTGCTTTGTATATTTGCACATACAAAGAATATACAAAGAGGGTGATACAAGCTGGACCCAACAGGGCAGTCAAATATAGATAATGGTCATTTTGGGGTCCGTGGCTTGTATGTTTACAAATACAAAGGATATTCAACTGGTGGGACCCACACATACAAGGGTGATTGTATGCATATACAAGTCGCGAATACAAAGGGGTAAAGTGCATAATTGTATGTGCTAGTTTTTGTATGTATGTTTTGCTTGTATCTTTGCATGTACAAGCCAACATGCAAAGGTTGATATGCAAAGGAGTTTTTAGCCGAACAAGATGCAGTTCTTTAGCGATGGGTCCCAATTTCAATATAGCGGCGAATGAGGAAGTGCCACGTGGTAGTGGCAAATGCATATACAAGGGCTCTTGCACATACAAAGATGATTTAAGAGGCAATTTCAAATGCATATTCTGAAAGTAATTACAAAGACCTTTTAGGTGCCAAAAAACAAAGATACATTTTAAATGCTTTGTACATGCAAAGGCAGACTCAGAGGAATTTTCAAAGGCCCATATATACACAGATGCAAAGTGATATATACAGGTGGTTGACCAAAACTTTGACTGCCTATATCTCCTCCATTTTGGTGAATTTCGACATGCTACAAGAGGCAAAGATGCATATTTTGGTCCCCTCTTTCATTTGGTGAGGTTTTTAGCAAGATTTTCTCACCTTCAAGTTTTGAGTTTGGCTTTGCATGTTTTGTCCGATTGGACGTTTCAGCGGCCGTCTTAAATTTTTGGGGGGTTTTTCTCCTCACAGTGGCTCTGATTGGTGGATTCTATAGATGCATTCATGGCATATGGGCTCTTTGTCTTGCAGGACCATTTTCTGTGCATTCGACAATGACCTTGGGGGTTTTTCTCCACACCCTATCCTATCTCACGTCCTGGCAACCATTATCTATTGTCTTTCACCCTGTCAAGGTATGGTCCCTATCCCTTCACCATACCGCTCCCCATATGCCCCTGGTTCTAGCATTTGTCGCCTGGGTTTTGTGAATCAGTGCCTCCATGCTTCTCTGGCAGGGGTCTGACCTATAAATGCAATGTAACTCTCTTGTTATGGAGGATGGTTTTTATTGGGGTCGTTATGCTGCCAATTTTTTTGTACACAGATCCTCTATGTTTCTAAACATTTTGTATTGTAAAGGTTTTTGGGGCCTTCATGATTAATATATACTGACTTCTCACCTCTCTAATGTCTAGATTTTTGTGTTTTAATTGTAGTTATAGCCTATTATGTGGGTAAAATAGCTCCTCTACATGTCTAACTTTCATACCGAAGCCTCAACTAGTCTTAAGTCTATGTGAATCTTCCTTAGCACTAAAATAATCATTATTGTGTCCACACAATGACCACCATCTCTCACTAAATCTGGTGTATCACCCCTTTTCCTTTCAGTCTCCTTCTAACTCTTTTCCCTTGCAAAATATTAGCACTAGGTTTAGTTGCATTGCTCTAAGTAATAGGTTTAGAGAGAGGAACCAGCCTTCTCTGGAGGTCTGATCTCAAATCACAAGGTCCCACACTTCGAGATCATTCCCATGTTACTTCGGATTGCTAGGGTTTCACAACTGCAGCAAAGGGTGCAAATCTGGGTGATAACAATAACATCATAACATCTACCATCATATCATCAAATTTAAATCTAACAAGCCATCTAACCATCCATAAAGTAAAAAACATCTATTTAATCAAGTATAAGATAAGGTAATAAGGTCAATGTGTGGGATCAACAGTCCCCAATATCCACAAGACCATCATAAATCCATCGAAAGAGTACTATAAGAAAAATAGTATAGGTGAGGTAAAAGTAGGCCTCATAGGATATTAGATAAGGTTTTAGAATTTGGCTTAACACCTCCTAATTAAATTTTCTTGAAAGTTTTATTCAAGCCTTATCAAGAATCCACTTTGTGCATATATTGCAATCATTGCATTCCATGAGACAACATTCCTTTAAGGCATCATGTCAAATAATTCATGTGCATTGTCTATGCTTCCACACAAGTTGCATACATGTCTACAAGGGCAATTGCAAATACAAGGTATATCCTTTATTCCTTGATGGTTGTCCATACCCTATTTTAATGATCCTAATTTGGCATAGGTAGGGAGGATGCTTGAAAATTTTATGGAATTTGGTTTTACACGTTCCAACTACATTTTCTTGAAAGTTTATAAAGCCTTTTGAAAAAATTCATTTTTTGCATATCTTGCAATCATTGCACTCCATGAGATGATATCTCTTTGAGGTGTCATGCCAAATTGTTCACATGCCTTGTCTATGCTTCCAAATGTTATGTACATGTCTACAAGGGTAGATACAAGTACATCTGATAAAATTACTATATCCTTTATGCTTTCATATTTGTACATACGTTGTTCTGAACGTCCATTTTGGGCATAGCCAAGGAGGATGCTAGACGCATTGGACAATGACCTTGGGGGTTTTTCTCCACGCCCTATCCTATCTCACGTGCTGGCAACCATTATCTATTGTCTTTCACCCTGTCAAGGCATGGTCCCTGTCCCTTCACCATACCGCTCCCCATATGCCCCTGGTTCTAGCATTTGTCGCCTGGGTTCTGTGAATCAGTGCCTCCATGCTTCTTTGGCAGGGGTCTGACCTATAAATGCAATGTAACTCTCTTGTTATGGAGGATGGTTTTTATTGGGGTCGTTATGCTGCCAATTTTTTTGTAGACAGATCCTTTCTGTTTCTAAACATTTTGTATTGTAATGGTTTTTGGGGCCTTCATGATTAATATATACTGACTTCTCACCTCTCTAATGTCTAAATTTTTGTGTTTTAATTGTAGTTATAGCCTATTCTGTGGGTAAAATAGCTCCTCTACAAGTCTAAATTTCATACCGAAGCCTCAACCAGTCTCAAGTCTATGTGAATCTTCCTTAGCACTAAAATAATCATTGTTGTGTCCACACGATGACCACCATCTCTCACTAAATCTGGTGTATCACCCCTTTTCCTTTCAGTCTCCTTCTAACTCTTTTCCCTTGCAAAATATTAGCACTAGGTTTAGTTGCATTCCTCTAAGTAATAGGTTTAGAGAGAGGAACCAGCCTTCTCTGGAGGTCTGATCTCAAATCACAAGGTCCCACACTTCGAGATCATTCCCATGTTACTCCGGATTGCTAAGTTTTCACAACTGCAGCAGAGGGTGCAAATCTGGGTGATAACAATAACATCATAACATCTACCATCATATCATCAAATTTAAATCTAACAAGCCATCTAACCATCCATAAAGTAAAAAACATCTATTTAATCAAGTATAAGATAAGGTAATAAGGTCCATGTGTGGGATCAACAGTCCCCAATATCCACAAGACCATCATAAATCCATCGAAAGAGTACTATAAGAAAAATAGTATAGGTGAGGTAAAAGTAGGCCTCATAGGATATTAGATAAGGTTTTAGAATTTGGCTTAACACCTCCTAATTAAATTTTCTTGAAATTTTTATTCAAGCCTTATCAAGAATCCACTTTGTGCATATATTGCAATCATTGCATTCCATGAGACAACATTCCTTTAAGGCATCATGTCAAACAATTCATGTGCATTGTCTATGCTTCCACACAAGTTGCATACATGTCTACAAGGGCAATTGCAAATACAAGGTATATCCTTTATTCCTTGATGGTTGTCCATACCCTATTTTAAAGATCCTAATTTGGCATAGGTAGGGAGGATGCTTGAAAATTTTATGGAATTTGTTTTTACACGTTCCAACTACATTTTCTTGAAAGTTTATAAAGCCTTTTGAAAAAATTCATTTTTTGTATATCTTGCAATCATTGCACTCCATGAGATGATATCTCTTTGATGTGTCATGCCAAGTTGTTCACATGCCTTGTCTATGCTTCCAAATGTTATGTACATGTCTACAATGGTAGATACAAGTACATCTGATAATATCCTTTATGCTTTCATATTTGTACATACATTGTTCCGAACATCCATTTTGGGCATAGCCAAGGAGGATGCTAGATAAGGTTGTCGAATCTGGATTTACACCTCCCAATTGTGTTTTCATGAACTTGTTTCTTTAAAGCCTTATTAAAAAATACATTTTATGCATATCTTGCAATCATTGCATTCCATGAGACTGCATTTCTTTGAGGCATCATGTCAAACAATTCACATGCATTATCTATGCTTCTACACAAGTTGCATACATGTCTACAAGGGCAGTTGCAAATACAACATTTGATAAAATTCATATATCTTTTATTCTTTGATGGTTATCCATACCCTATTCCAAAGATCTTAATTTGGCAAAGGTAGGTAGGATGCTTCCAAAGGTTATAGAATTTGGTTTTACACATACAAATTGCATTTGTTGAATGTTGCTAAAGCTTTTTCAAAAAATCCATTTCATGGATATATTGCAATCATTGCATTCCATGAGGTGACATATGATGCAAGAGCATCCCTAGTTGCAAAGCAATCTTGCATCAACCAAAAATATTTGCATTTTCTTTGGTTTTATTTCACTTTAGTTTAGTTTAGTTAGAGTTAAGTCAAAAGCAGTTTCAATAGTTTGGTCTGCATTTTACCATGTTGAAATTTAGAGTTTGTAGAGAAGGACTTAGCATCTAGACATCATCATGCAGATCATATCCAAAATTCAGATCATTTGGATTAGTTTCTAGAAAGATACCACTATCATAAGGTCAACTGTGTTCTCAGAACAAAGCATTTAGATAATCATCTAAGGACAAGGTTTACAAAGCAGTTCCATGACTTGCAAAGCTAAATGAAACATCATTCAAGGTACTTTGGGACATGGCCAAGCTTTCCTAAAATTTGTACCTTGTTGTATTCATTTGCGGAGGATTTCCATAGGTGTTAGGCTAACTTATTTGCTACTATAGGTTACGTCTCTTCCATTGGAATTTGTAATCTTTCTTGGCTGACCTGGAGGATTCTTACAATTCAGAGATGATATATAATTGTGTAATAGATGCATAGGAAAGTAGTTAGTTAGTAATAGATAGCTCTGGAGTTAGATTTTCTTCTATAAGGGACTTCAAAGCCATACCTTGCGCATATGTTGTAACTAGGAAATCAAGCCTGTGTTCCCTTATTTCCATAGCCCGCATGTTACCGGCATGTAAGCATTTTAATTCTATGATAAGATGAGCATCTAAATCTTTTTTTGCATTCTAAAATTGAGTTTCTTCTGTTGTGTTTACTCTTGCTACACGACTTGGATAGTTCACTCTATGGACCCTCAGACTGTGACTACACCAGCATCTGTATCAGGTGTCATGAAAAACTATTCACATGCCTTGTCTATGCTTCCACACTTTGCATACATGTTGATGCAGAGGCACCAAGGACTAAAAGGAAAAACTTCAAGAACTCAATCAAATGACTCAACAAGGCTCACTATTTTTTACAAAGATCAAATCTCTCATGAGAAAAAAGCTTTAACCCAACAATCATACTTGATCAAGACACAAAATATGAGTAGACTTCAAGGTAGACACTTCAAGGTTCTAAACCCAATCTTGATACTCCATCAAACTCGCCTTGCAGGGTCTAAGGATAGTAATTTTATTATACATTCCATGGGACACTCACAGTACTAACTACTCTGCTTGAAACATAGTCACAATGTCCTCTTTGTAATGATCTTAACTTGAGTAGACTTAATCTATTTTAGATGCTCCTGTGACAAGTCAACAACATATCAAAACACAACTAGTACCTTCTTGTGATAACTATCTTCAGTGAGGACTGGCAGAGTCAAAACAAGGCATAATGGACTGGTTTCATAGAGGAATTCATCCTATTTCATCTCACATGACAATTATCAGATCTGGAGCACCTTGTGTTAGTGACAATGCCTAGCATTTCACTAATTTTCCACTTCCACAGTTGATTGTTGACCCCTATTTGCTATTGTTCTTCTTTAGGTCCCAACACATGGTTTTTGTGGGTCCTTTACATGGCAAACTCAGTCCAACCCGTTCCCTTGCATCCAAAACCTTCACAAGTCATTAGGCTACCTATAATACAATCCATTCCATTGATCATAAGTAGAAAAGATCAGTGGAATGAGACAAAATACATCAAATTCAATCGAGAAGCCCTAACTCAGGGTTTAAGATAGTTTATGAGAAACCAGTGATTTCTTCAACCTAATCTATTGTCAAGCCCCCAATCAATGTTCAAATCAAAGATACTTTGATCTACTATCCATCCAAGGTGCTAATAGACTATGTTGATTCAGTATAGGCCTAGGTACAGGCTAGGAACGGTAAGAAAAACATAGAATTTATAGGAGAACTGAAGTTTCTTCATTTTTCTTCAATTCATTCTTCATCTATATTCAAAATGAATAGGTTCAAGACTTTAAGAAGCCTGTCACAATGACTTGGAGTAGTTGGAGGGTAGTTTGAATTGATGGAAGGTGTAAAACTATTCTCCAACCATCAACTGCCCTGTTTATTAACTTTTGCAACTAATCACCAATTTGGCAACTACCCTAGTTAGGATTTCATCGATTGGTTTAGGTTTAACAATGCCTTCAAACATTTTGACAATGTCATTAAACCTTTGATTAGGCACTAGACTCCTTGACTTTGTCTTATATGCCTTAACAAGGCTTACAACATGATAATGTATGACTGCCTATTACACCTTAGAACTACTCCATCATACCATGACAACAATATGAGCAAATTTGGACATAGTCCTTATTACAATCAAGTAAATGGTCTTCTAGAACATTATTAAAGCAAGAAAACATGAAAAAAAGACATATATAATCTCCTTGGTGCTCTTGCACCATACTCCCTAGGTGGAAAAGAACTCAAGTCTCTTGAGGAAGTAGATCAGCAACTCTGACACCATGATTCAAGATGTCTTCTTCATTCATCCAACTGGCATCTTTAATGGGTAAACCACTCCACTTGACAAGGAACTGTTTGTAGGTTTTCCTTCTAGTCTTCTTCAAGACCTTGGTTTCTAAGATACATTCCAACTTCAAGGGTTGAGTGTGTGGAAGACCCTTAACCCATTCTTCATCTCCTACTACTGTCATATCTACCTCTGAATCTATATTATGATCACCTTTGAAAGGAAACAAGTTTGAAACATTAAACATGGGAGATATGGCCAAGCCTTGAGGAAGCTCAATCTCATAGGCATTGGACCCAAACTTATGCACAATCCGGCATGGTCCTATCTTCTTCATGAGGAGTTTGTTTGGCTGCCCCTTTGGAAGTCTCTCCTTCAAATGTACCATGACCAAATCCCCAACCTTATATTGTACATCTCTCCTCTCATTAGCTTTCTCCTCGTACTTGTGATTGTTATTTTGAAGAGTTTCTCTTACATTATCATGGATGTCCTTCATGGCCAATGCAAAGTCCTCACCTTGAGCACTCTTCCTCTCCAATCCATGGAGATCTCTCAATTCAAGAATACCTCTTGGGTGAGCACCATAAAAAATCTCAAATGGACTCCTTCATGTGCTTCTATTGGTGGAATCATTTTAATAAAACTCAGCTTGAGGGATGATCATATCCCATGCCTCTCCATGTTGTTTGGTAAGACACCTGCGAAGATTTCCCAAGGACCTATTCACCACCTTAGTTTGGCCATTAATCTGAGGGTGATAGGCTGAAGTGAATGACAACTGAGTACCCAACTTCTTCCAAAAAGTGCGCAAAAAGTGGCCTACAAACTTTGGATCCTTGTCAGTCACAATCTTAAGAGGCAAACTAGGGATTCTAACAATTTCTTTGAAGAACAAACCAGCAATGTGTGAAGCATCCTTAGTGCATTTACATGGCAAGAAATGAGCCATCTTACTGAATCTATCCACAACAACAAATATACTATCAAAGCCTTTTTGTGTCCTAGGAAGACCCAAGACAAAATCCATGCTAGTACTTACCCATGGTCTATTAGGAATAGGAAGTGGTTGATATAGACCAGCATTAGATGAAGTACCCTTTGACCTTTGACAAATACTACAACATTCAAAAAAAATTCTGATATCTGATTGCATTTTAGGCAAAAAATAAAACCTCTTCACCTGATCCAATATTTTATCCAGCCCAAAGTGACCTCCTAGTCCACCACAATGTTTTTCCTTGATGATGTTCTCCCTCATGGAACACCTAGGAACACATAGTTGGCTGCCTTTGAACAACAACCCATACTGCAACAAAAACTCAAAAAATTTAGAATGATAAGAGTCTAAAAACTTTGAACAAACTTCATATACCTCCTTGAAATCTTCATCATCTTGGTACATATGTTTGAGAGCATCAACCCCTACACTTTGTAACTAAATTTGTTGAACCATACACACCCTTCTACTCAATGCATCTGCCACTTTGTTGGCCTACCCCTTCTTGTGTTTGATTGAAAAAGTATATTATTGGAGTTGTTCAACCCATTTCATGTGCCTATGGTTGAGTTTCTCCTATGAATTCTGAAAACTAAGTGCATGGTTGTCAGTATAAACATTAAACTCTTTAGGAAAAAGATAGTGCCTCCATTTATTCAAAGCTTGCACCATTGCATACAATTCCAAGTCATAAGTAGAGTACTTTCTCTTAGCATCATTCAATTTTTCACTAAAGAAAGCAACAGGCTTGCCTTCTTGACTTAGGACAACCTCTATAGAAAGGTTACTAGCATCACATTCCACCACAAACAAGTTGTTAAAGTTGGGCAAAACAAGAATGGTCTATTGTGCTACCTTTTGTTTTAGAATCTCAAAAGAATCATTGGCTATCTTTGTCCAAGAAAACTTACATTTCTACCCCTTCTTTATGGTATCCAAAATTGGTGCACAAATATGACTAAAACCCCTTATGAACTTCCTATAAAATGTTGCCAAACCATGAAAAATTTTCACATCACCTACTATTTTTGGAGTTGGCCATGACAAAATAGCTTCTACCTTTGCTGGATCCATCTTCAAACTACCTTAGGAAATGACAAAACCAAGATAAGTGAGTTCTTCCTTCATGAAGACACTATTTTCCATGTTGATCATCAATTGTTCATCATGTAGTTTCTTCAAAACCTGATCCAAATGTTGCAAATGCTCTTCCTTAGTCTTGCTGAAAACAAGAATGTCATCCAGGTATACCACAACAAATTTGCCAATGAAATCCTTCAACACTTTATTCATGAGACACATAAAAGTACTTGGGGAATTAGATAGACCAAATGGCATCACCAACCACTCATAAAGACCCTCATTTTTTTTAAATTCAATCTTCCATTCATCCCCTTGCTTTATCCTAATTTGATGATACACACTCTTAAGATCAATCTTAGAAAAATATCTAGCCCCTCCCAAATAGTCCATTAGGTCCTCAATCCTTGGCATAGGGAACCTATATATTATGGCAATCTTGTTAATGGTTCTAGAATCTATACACAACCTCCATTTACCATCCTTTTTAGGGGCTAGGACTATTGGGACAGCATATGGGCTAAGGCTCTTTCTTACCAATCCCTTATCCAACAATTCTTGCACTTGCTTAGCAATCTCTTGATTTTGAGAAGGTGTCATCTTGTAGGTTGCTTTGTTTGGCAAAGTAGATGTTGGTATGAAGTCAATTTAATGGCTTATGTCCCTAATAGGTGGCAAGTCATTAGACATTTCTTCTACCATAATCCCCTTATACTTCTCTAACAATTGCTACACCTCCTTTGGAACCTCTTCCTTACTAGGATAATGCAAACTAGGACTGTTTTTAGGCTTCAAAATCAGAGCATACCCTTGGGTTCCTTCCTCCTTAAGGGTATCTAGAAACTCTTTACTACTCACAATCATGACACTTGACCCAACACTCTTCTCTACATTCTCATCAGGCAAAGGATCCATTCTTGGTTATAATGAAAGAATTAGTTTTACCATCATGTTGTGATTGAACATCATATTTCCATGGACATCCTAAGAGAAAATCACAAGCATCCATGGGAATTATATCACACAAAATCTTGTCCTTATATTCCCATATCTCAAATTCTACCCATTATTGTTCATCTACCAAAACTTGTTGCCCCTTATTCAACCATGATACTTTATAAGGACTAACATGAGGAAGTCTTTTCAATTTCAACTTGTCTACCATTTCAATGGAAACCAAATTTTCAGTTGAGCCTAAATCAACAATTACCTTGCAAATCTTACCATAGGCCTTGCATGTTGTCTTGAACAATGTCTTCCTTTGAGGGGGTTCTTGTGTTTGAGGCACCTTCAACATGGTTCTTCTCATCATCAAAGTTTCTCCTTCATGGACTAGGGCTACACTTCCAATTGGTGAGTTAACACTTTGGCAATCTTCCTCTTGGATCAATTGGTTCCTTCTCTCTCCTCCATGAGAGCTTGAGGCTTGCTTTTCAGGACATTTGAAGGCTAGATGTCCCACTTGGTTTTAATTGTAGTACCTTCCTATGAAGACATTAGGACCTCTTCCTGGTCCACCGAATCTACCCCTTCTATTGGGCCTCCTTTATCTAAAGCCTCCTCTAGAACCTAATTCTCCACTTTGCTCTTGGGAACTAGATTCTCCTTGACTTCTTTGGGACTAATTTCTGACTTCAAAACTGCCCTAAAATTTCTGCCACCTCTTCCTCTACTTTACTGCTCACCTTTCCTCTTCAACTTGTCTTCAACCCTTAATGCCACTTGAAAGCATTTATCGATGGTTTCAAGGGTTAATAGACTAATTTAATCTTGAATATTAAACATCAAACCATTTAAACACCTTGCCACTTTACCTTTTTCATCCTCCATGTACCCACAACAAAGAGAGAACTTGTGAAACTCCTTGGTGTAGGTGGCCACATCCAAATCTCTTTGCTTGAGATTTTTCATCTTCTTGTAGATATGTACCTCATAGTCTGATGGAAGAAATTGGGACTTGATCCTCTCCAACATTATGCTCCATGAAGAGATCATTAACTTCCCATTCTTTATCCTCTCACCTTGGGTGTAATTCCACCATGTAAGGGGTGCACCTTTGAGTTTAGTTTTTTCAAACTTCACCCTCTTGTTCTCAAGAACTTCTTTGTATTCAAAATAGTTTTTTAAAGCCTCAATCCACTCCATGTCTTCATCAGCATTCATCTTGCCACTAAACATGGGAATCTCCAACCAAGCCTCTGAAGAATCCTTGCCAATTGCCTTGATGGCCTGAAGGAAATGTTTTTGATCTACAGGTACCTCTACCTCTTCTTGATCTTCTTCTTCCTCCTCCTTTTCTTCTTCTTCATCAGAACGTTCATCTATCCTCTTCCCTATCCTCAATGCCTTCAACTCTACTTGGAGTGCTTCCTTGACTCCACTTTTGATCTTTTCTTCCATCTCCTTGAACTTCTTAACCACCTCGGTGGTCATCCCCTTTAGAGGCATATTGCTAGCCTATCCTTCACTCTCCTCTACTAAAATATACCAGGCCTTACACAACCAACAACAAAACCTTTTATGGCTCTGATACCACTATGATGTAGAGGCACCAAGGACTGAAAGGAAAAACTTCAAGAACTCAATCAAATGACTCAACAAGGCTCACTATTTTTGACAGAGATCAAATCTCTCATGAGAAAAAAGCTTTAACCCAACAATCATACTTGATCAAGACACAAAATATGAGTAGACTTCAGGGCAGACACTTCAAGGTTCATAACCCAATCTAGATACTCCATCGAACTCACTGTGCAGGGTCTAAGGACAATAATTTTATTGTACATTCAATGGGATAGTCACAATCCTAACTACTCTACTTGAAAGGAAATCACAATGTCCTCTTTGTAATGATCTTAACTTGAGCAGACTTAATCTATTTTAGATGCTCCTATGACAAGTAAACAAAATATCAAAACACAACTAGTACCTTCTTGTGATAACTATCTTTGATGAGGACTAGCAGAGTCAGAACAAGGCAGAATGGACTGGTTTCACAGAGGAATTCATCCTATTTCTTGTCACAGAACCATTATGAGATCTAGAGCACCTTGTGTTAGTGACAATGCCTAGCATTTCACTGATTTTCCACTTCCATAGTCGATTGTTGACCCCTATTTGCTATTGTTCTTTTTTAGGTCCCAACACATGGTTTTGTTGGTTCCTTTACACAACAAACTCAGTCCATCCCATTCCCTTGCATCCAAACCCTTCACAAGTCTTTGGACTACCTACAATACAATCCATTCCACTGATCATAAATAGAAAAGATCAATGGAATGAGAGAAAATACATCAAATTCACTCAGGAAGCACTAACTCAAGGTTTAAGATAGTTTATGAGAAACCAGTGATTTCTTCAACCTAATCTATTATCAAGCCCCCAATCAATGTTCAAATCCAAGATACTTCAATCTACTATCCATCCAAGGTACTAATAGACTATGAAGATTCTATACAAGGCTAGGTATGGGTTGGGAATAGTAAGAAAAACATAGAATTTATAGGATAACTGAAGTTTCTTCATTTTTCTTCACTTCAATCTTCATCTGCACTCAAAATGAATAGGTTCAAGACTTTAAGAAGCCTGTCACGATGACGTGGAGTAGTTGGAGGGTAGTTTGACTTGATGGAAGGTGTAAAACTATTCGCCAACCATCAACTACCATGTTTATTAACTTCTGCAACTAATTACCAGTTTGGCAACTGCCATGTTTAGGACTGCATCGATTGGTTTAGGCTTAACAATGCCTTCAAACATTTTGACAATGTCGTTAAACCTTGGATTAGGAACTAGAGTTCTTGACTCTTTCCTATATGCCTTACAACATGATAATGTATGACTGCCTATTACACCTTAGAACTACTACATCATACCATGACAACAATATGAGCAAATTTGGACATAGTCCTTATTACAATCAAGTAAATGGTCTTCTAGGACCTTATTGAAGCAAAGAAACATGAACCACAAACATGAAAACAAGACATATATAATCTCCTTGGTGCTCTTGCACCACCTATCTACAAGGGTAGCTACAAATAAAGCATCTAATAAAATTCCTATATCCTTTATGCTTTGACGGTTATCCATACTCTGTTCTAAAGACCCCATTTTGTCATAGGCAAGGAGGATGCTGGATAAGGTTATGGAATTCAGATTTACACCTGCCAATTGTATTTTTTTGTAAGTTTCTTTGAAGCTTCATCAAAAAACTATTTTGTGCACATATTGAAATCATTTCATTCCTTCATTTGTGATGTGCATAACATTCCTTCATTTGTGATGTGCGTAACATGCTATAATTGTACATGCTTACAACAAGGATTCATGCTACAATGAAGCACAACATGAGGAAATAAGAAGATGCATATTTACAACACTTAAGAATATGTTGTAGTGTCTCTCATGTCATTAATATATGTTATATCGCATACATTCTCATGCAAACAGATAAACTATGTTTTCATCTTCACATACATGGGTTACAACATTCCTTCATTTGTGATGTACATACCATGCTATAATTGTACATGCTTACAAGTAATTCATGCTACAATGAAGCACAACATGATGAAATAAGAAGATGCATATTTATAACACTTAAGAATATGTATTATAGTGTTTCTCATGTCATCAATATATGTTATATATCTTACTTTCTCATGCAAATGGATAAACTATGTTTTCATCTTCACACATATGGCTTACAACATGTGACAATAAACCACTACAAGTTGTATATGTGCTTAACAACAAGTATACATGTGATACAACACCCAAAAACATGCATTGACTTAGGTGAATGATTCTTTTATTAATGGTGGTGTTCATTTTGGACATAAAATAATAATGGTTATTTTTATAAAAATTATTTATGGAACTTGTAATTTTTAATCTTGTTCAAGTTATACCTATTCCTTTTATAATTTGAAACAAAAGATGGAATTATTACCCATATTCTATTTACCTACATTAGTGACCAATTTACTTTAACACATAGTGATAGAGATGTATGGAGAACATCGTTGATAAAAACTGGGGTCTTTGCTTATGAATAAGACATCTTGTTGTTGCTACAATCTTAGGGCTATCACAATTTTGCATGCTTTTGACAGTGATAATGAGGGTTCTAGATGCTCAACAAAGTTACCCTCCACTCATGACACCCTCATAGTATCCTCATAAATGATTTCCTTGGTGATCTAATGACTAACTCAATAGGATAACTTCATGGATGCATTAGAAAGAGGCAAGCCCACGATGTAATACTAAAGACAAGAACCCTAGCAGGCATAGGTCGTATCCCTACACACAAAGATTATTTAAATATGCATTAAAGACCATGAAACAAATAATTTAAGTATGAAAATATGAAATTTAATCCATTTTGAAACTTCTACCATAGTTACAATAGTCAAACCAAAAGAAAATCCTTCCATTTTTCCCAAAAATCATCATAAATCCTAGTTTGATAACCATGTCATGTGATTTTTGTAGCACATTCTTTAAGGTGTGTTTTTCCATTATGTTTTTCTAAATAAACTCTAGATACATGTGCTTACAATATTATATTTTATTATTTTAGATGATGTTATCTATCCCATTATTACATTTTTCTTGTGCTAACATGATCATATCTTTTACATTTTTCTTGTGCCAACATAGATCAGAATGGGTTCATCATCTTCAAGATTGTTTTAACCTTTTATTAATTCCCAACAACACATTGGATCAAGTGAGCACCATATCAAATTAAGGAGAGCAGAGGCAACACCTAAAATGGAGATTACAACATATCTTTTAATTTAGTTTCATCTACTAGAAAGGTGCTAGGACTAAATTTTTGCATTTGGAATCTCCTATGGCTAAATAGATTGCACAAACACATCTGGTTGGGTGATTAAATACTAGGGGAGATGTCTTTTTGGTGGTGAAGCCTCCTAGTCATTGTCGACTACATTAGATAGAGACAGTCTCTTAAGAGGCCTAAGACAAAAAAGGTGTCAAACTTTGGACCAGTTGTTCCATCACACTGTGGCACCTCATAACTTATTCTTTGCATCTATAGGTAGATTATAAGTCCACCTATAAATACATAACTTAGTTTCTTTTAAATCAATTTCATTTGCATGTGGTGGCAAGGAACACATTGTTCCAAAATGCTTTAGTTTCATGTAGTGGAAAGGTGCTAGGAGTGAAATTTTGCATTCCACACCTCGTGCAGCCCAAAAGTCTATGAAAGCACATCGATGTGGGTAAATAAATGCTAGGGGAGGTCTCTTTTAATATGCCAAGTGCCCCAGACATTTCAGGACACAAGCTACCAACAAAGTCACTTGAGATCCATGAGAAAAAATGTCAAACTTTGATAGAGTAGTTCTCAGAATTCATGGCACCTAGGAATGTTCCATTTAGACCTACAAGTGCATGTGGGGTCCAACCAAGATAACCCCTCTTAGTTTTTTTTAACTCCAATCCATTTGACCATGCCAAAATTAAACACATTCTTGCAAAATGCTTCACTGACATTCAGTGCAACCTTGTAAAGAGTCATATTTTTCATTCTACTCATTGTGGGGCCCAATAAACTATGCCAAAATGTCATGGTGTGATGGTAAACACTAGGGGAGGTATCTTTTCATGCACCAAGTTACCCAAACATTTTAGGCTACAGGTTATTGGTAACGTCACTTGAGATCTTTGTGAGCAAAAATTTGTTGAACTTTGATGGATCAGTTCTCATAATTCATGGCACTTAGGAATGTTCTATTTGGACCTACATATACATGTGAGGTCCATCCAAAATAAATTCTCTTAGTTTTTGTCAACTCTAATCCATTTGACCGAGTAGAAATTAAATGCATTCCTACAAAATGCTTCAATTGCATTCAACACAACCTTACCAAGAGCAATTTTTTTCTTGTCATGGGGCATAAGAAACTATGCCAACATGTTAGGAAATACTAAGGGAGGTCTCTTTTCATACGCCAAGTGCCCCAGACATTCAGGCTTCAGGTTGTTGACAAAGTCATGTTTATGGACTTTGTGGGTAGCCTGCATCCCAAAATGTCTAAGGCATTTGGTGCACAAAAAGAGATCTCCCCCAGCATTTATCGGCCCACTGTGATATCTTGGCATAGTCCAATAGGCCCCATGATGAGAAAAAAAAATATATGGCTCCTAGGAAGGTTGTGTTGAATGCCACTAAAGCATTTTGGATGAATGCATTTAATTTTGACATGGTCAAATTGATTGGAGTTGAAAAACTAAGAGAATTTATTATAGATGCACCCCACATACACTTGTAGGTTCAAACAAAACATTTCCAGGTGCCAAGAGTTATGAGAACCATTCCATCAATGTTTGGCAATTTTTTTCTCTCAGGGATCTAAAGTGACTTTGCCAATAGCTTGCAGCTTGAAATGTCTGGGGAACTTGGTGCACAAAAAGAGACCTCCACTATTGTTTACCCACCCACCTCAACATGTTGTCATGGTCCATTTGACCCCACCATGAGAAGAACAAAAAATATGGCTCCTGGAAAGGTTATACTGAATGCCATTGAATCATTTTGCAAGAATGTGTCTAATTTTGGCATAGTCAAATAGATTTAAGCTGAAAAAAACCCAGAGGGGTTATTGTGGACAAACCCCACATGCCCCTATAGGTCTAAAAGGAGCATTCCTAGGTGCCATAAATTTTAAGAACTACTCTATCAAAGTGTGGCAGTTTTTTGCTCTCAGGAATCTCAAGTGACTTTGTTGGTAACTATTGTGTGGTTACACAACACGCCCTATTTTGACTTGACAAAATAGGGACCCAACTTTTTTGCTTGGCTTGTTCTTGTGTTTTCCTATTTTCTGGCAGTCTAGTAAGAGTAAGTCATGCAGGTGATCCTGCATAAGGGTGCTGGGTAAGTCATCATGATGAGGTCAGTTTGTCAAAGCTAAGATTTTATATAAATAACCTCATATTTGGAAAGTGCATAAAATTCCATGCAGGTTTGCCTTTAGGATCACCCTGATATTCCTTAGGGAATGAAAGTCATGACAAGTCAAAGTTCCAGTCAAACCTGATATTCTGGGGGGGTCATATTCCTTAACATCAGTCATCTTACGAAAGATCACCCCGATTCAATTTTATCACTTGATAATCATGCGGTCCAAAGCTCTGGACATCAATTTTAAGTGATAAGCGTGTTCACCCGTCAAGCAGTATTGTATATTTCGTGGGGGTGATTTTTTGAATATCACCTGATATTCCAAATATCACCCTGTCGTAAAATATCACCCTAGTGGCAATATGTCAATGATGTCATCTAAATCTGATGAATGATGAATATCACCCTGATGGTGACATCATCATCCTTTTACCTCGCGGAGGTATGTTTCCAATGATCCTCCTTCTAAATGTACATGATGCTGACATCATCCTGATCTTTCGAAAAGGGGATCACTTTAGCTTTGGAGGGTCATATTTTGAATATCACCTAATTTTAAGATCATGACCCGATATTCTGATTATCACTCGTTCCCTTAATATTAGTTTTTTCCTGCTCAACGGTGGAGGGTCATATTTTGAATATCACCCGATATTCCAATTATCACCTGATCTTCTAAAGATCACCCCCTCCTCATGCCTCATGACATTTAATGCCCATAAATACAGTAGGTGGATTCCCGATGATTGCAAACACGATCTAAACACCTGGCAAGATCTGTAGATTTATGGCAGAAGATCAATGGTTTTAAGTGATTTAACCTAGTTTTGCCCTAATTTGCCCTAATGAATGAGATTTAAAGTTAACATACACGGTTAGTTTGTATTTATCCTATGAACAAACTAGAATTTATAGAGCGCAGAACACTCAAACCCTCATATGGCTACTAGCGAATAGATGAGATTTTCCAGTATGACAGATCAAGTGATCCTCAACATTTGTGACCTACTTCCATAATCATTCACCTAATTCAGGAGAAAAATGTAATCAGGTAAGTAATTAGAAACCCTCCTGTTGTCGTTTTCTGTGATATCTAAGTAGAATGTTCTTTTATGGTTTTGCTCTATAAATGTGTATATCATGCTGAAATAGAGATTAATAAGTGTATTATACATGATGTCGTGAACATATATGTTATGTGCATTCATATGAGTATCAAATGGGAAGACCAGTTGTGTTCATTGTAGGAATCCATGGCAGACGTCAGGAGGAGAAAGTCAGAGGCTGAATTTCTTAAGCCTATGTTCACCCATCCTGAAGGAGTACAGTTCAAGTATGGGTCATTGGTGATACCCATCAAGGAAATACAGATATAGTGGGAATGTGGTATGCAGCTGGATTTCCCTATTCTATTGAAACTCCATAATTGATAATAGAGTGTGCCAGAAATTACAATCCTCAGACGAGGAAAGTGGAAAAGCATGGTAGGGTTTATGCAGATCTATCAATAAAAGGAACTACAACTACTTTCAATTTGCCAGTTGGAAGGAAGGTGAGCAGTGTAGATTTGGACAAACTAAAAGTTGAGTATATAAATAATAAAAATACTGCAAGAAAGAGAATATACCAATGGAGAGCAAAGAACAACTTATATACTGCCTCTGCTAAATTGCCAGTGCATCTATACAAGTTGGACCTCGACGATGAATATCAATATATGATTGCCTTGCTCAGCAGGATGACAGGCCAACCTAATGCAGGAAGTTTCAAGGATTGGATGTATGGGGTCATCATGATGTGTATTTTTACAGATAATAAGCCATTATGGGCTAAGATCATTAGTGATGACCTACATGAATAGATAATGAACCTAGGAGGCCTGGAGTATTCATTTTATATGACCTCATATGTTGTATATTCTTGTGCATACAAGGGTACATTTGATGCACTTACCACAGTTGGAATGATTGGTGGCAGTATAAATGATGCCCATATATGGGACCATTATCCTCAGTTGCAAAGAACAAATTATCTACATGACTACAAACTAGTGAATGATGCAATCTCCATGCATCTGATCAGAACAATGGAGGAGGATAGAACCAAAAGACTGGGCATGGAAGCCCAGGAGGTGATATACAAGCATGGTGCCTGGTTCATCCAGTTTGCCACTTTTTCTTATATTAGGATAGAGGGTTTTGAAGGACAGTCACTAATGTTGCCCAGGTACCCTACTGATGGGGTAGTCCTAATGGAATTTCTAAGGCAGGTATTAACTATACTAGATGCATATAAAGAAAGCAAGAAGATACCTACAGTTTTGTTTCCAGTAACCATAGGGTGGTACATTTTCCCTAATTCAGAGGGTATAAAGAAGGCCATAGTGGGTCTAAACAAGATGAACTTACATCCATTTCCATTGGCCAGATCCTATGATCCCTATGGAACGATACAAAAGATTACAAGCTAGCCCATACATCAGAAGCATTTGCAAGATTTTTGGACAGTATGTGAGGATGAGGCTGAGGTCAGAAGAAGAAAATATCAAAGGCTCACCCTCAACCAGATTAAAACATTTGAGTGCATGCCAGTGCCTATGCAATTGAAGAAGGATGATGGTAAGACCATGACCAATGAATATGAAGATAAAAAGGTATATAATGACACCATTTGAGCTCTAGACCTAACACAACCTGAAAATATTTCATTAGATCAGTTTATAGGTGGGGTGCTGAAGTTGACACAATCATGGGTGGATGAATAGATAAATGCACTAAAGAAAAAGGGTATGGCAATAACAGTTGACAATAGGAGGAAAAGATGGGATATTTCGGATGAGGAATATGATGATTTCCTTGGAGAAAAGAGAAAGTCTAATGGAGATAGGTTGCCTTCTCAGAAGAAAGGAAAAAACCCTCTAGAGGAAAAAAGAAGATAGACAACAAACCTAAGGGGTTAATAATTGAGAGAATTGATATAACAGATGCAGGTGCAGCTACATCAGAACATCCATTAGCCTCATCGACACTGCCTCAAGTGGATAGATCAAAAGGAAAAAGGATCCTAAAGCATGTGGAAGAAACTACTGAAACACATGAGGAGGGCCAAGCATCACAAAAGAATGTAGAGGAGAATATCCTTGTTGAAAAGGAGCCTGCAAAGGATGAACCCACGATGGTCACAAGGAAAATGAAAGCAGTATCCTTAGTGCCATCACCCCCTAAGAAACAAAGAACGCACATGAGGGGTGAAATAAGACATGACCCTGTACTACTAAAGGGATCTGGTAGTGAAGTGTTTAGAAAAGAATTGCAACATGAGGCGCCAATTCTTACCATAATTCAATTTAAGACTGAGAAGGCTGAAGAGCAAATGAAAGAAGCCACTAGAGCAAGTCAAGGTGGTCAGTTCTCACTGGATGACACTGTTCACCTATCAGATGATGAGGTGGTGCAGAATGTAGCCTCTCAGCGTATGGAGACCCTTGTTTCTAACACTCGCATGACTCCGCATGGAACCCCATTAGCATAGAGGGTGATATTAAAAGAGTTAAAGCAAGCAGGCCAAGAGGAGAAAGAAAATATCCCAGAAAGGGCACCCCAACAAATTGGGCTTGATAAGTTAGTTGATCAGGTAACTGGTCCTACAGTGATAGACCTAACATATAGAGAGGAGGTAAGTCCCAAACATCAAGAAGGTGCACTTGATGAAGTAGAAAATATTGAAAGAGCCAAGTAGGGAAAAATAGATAGCAGTGCTATGGACATCGGCCAACAACACGATATACCAGCTGAGCCCAAAATCATTGATGTTTGACAAAGGGGTGAGGGGGACAAAGTAACATCAGGTGATGATGTCTTTAAGACTCAAGAAACCTTAGGTGATAAAGAAACATCAGGTCATGAGGACCTTAAAACCCAGGAGGTGGATACATCAGGTGTGGAGCAGAGCATGATCCAACATGAGGTTGATGCACCTAGTTCAAACACATTGATAACCACGGCTACCAATATGCCTCAGGGTGAGGAAATCCCTAACGTGGATGAAACACTAAAGGAGGGAGCACAACATCAGGTTCAAGATCAGCAAATGGGTACACCACAAGATCCTACTCCATAGAAGGAAGCTCCTCAGGAGAAAGAAGTACCATAGGATCCCCCTCATGAAGAGCATCATGAGGAAGAAATAAGGAAGTCACCCTCTCCACTCAGAATAGAGGCAATTATAGGAGATCAGGGTTGACATGATGATGCTGATAGAAGACAAGGATCTGGAGCTGAAGTGCCTCAATGGATCAAGAAGGAAATACGTACAGAATTTGATTTTGAAATTCAAGAATTTGATGTTTCAACATTATTTTCAAAAACTATCATGAAGCCAAAGAGGAAGGCTAGGTTGACCTCAGCCATAAGAAGAGATCTTGATACGGGTAGAAGGACCGCCCAAGTAGCACTTCCCATAGTTGAAAAAGAGAAAAGTAAGATCACCCTAGAAGAATTCCAGATTACAACAGTTGACCTGGGATTTGCCAATGAAGAGTACAAGGCTCAAGAAGGAAAATATATAATAGATTCTTTAACCCAAAGGGTGAAGAAGGAAAAGGAGAAAAATAAGCAGCATAAGGAGCACATTGCCCAGCTGCATTCATACATAAAAGGGTTAATTAACCTTAATGATACATCGTCAGATCATGCAGTCCCATTGATTGTAATTTCTCAGGAGGAGGTTAATAGATTGGACCTTATGAAGCATGAGTCAGTAACCTCGAGAAAGTGGATGGTATCTGCAGTCATAGGAGCTGAGGAAGTAGTAAGGGCCTCTTTGTAGAGGTGGAAGTCTTTAAGCATCTCTAAGAAGAAAGTTAATAAAATGTAGAATGAGACTGGAAAAAGATCATTCCAGTTGGAGAAAGCCTTGGGTGCTTTGAGTGAAATGAAGAGGATTAATCCTCAGATCCTGATAAATAACTAGGTACTGGATAATAACACTACCATACTAATAGATATATGGTATAAAGACATTAGGTTTGAATGTGATGTACTGAAGAAATGCAGTGGTAAATTAAGGGACATCAGTGTGAAACTGCACGACATGATGTCATATGAGGCCTTAGAAGGCAAAATAGAGGGGAAGATTGAAAACCAAGACATAGACTTTACTATTAAAGCTTTGCATGATAACTTTCAGCCAATGACTGATGATCATCTCACCCACTTGACGGAAGAAGCAATGAATAAGATCATGAGGATCAAGGTCAGGGTAGAAAATTATAATGAAACGTTGACCAATAGGAAGGGTAAGTTAGAAATGCTCAGAGATAAGTTTCAAGCTCACAATCATGCCATTGCTAAGGCTAAAACATTGGATGGCAGAGAAATTGATAAGATAGTAGAAGCATATGAAAATATCAGGACAAACATGAAGGTCCATAAACAGGAGGATATTCATTAGGGTGATGACGATACAGAAAGTGATGATCATGATGATCATGCTGAAGAGAAAGAACTTGAGGAGTAAGTGAAGATGCACCAACAAGGAAATACATGCATCAGATACTTAAAAGAAAATAAGATACCTAGATGGTTGCACGTTGGCGACCTGTACCACAGGAGGAGTTGACCAAGTCAAAGGAGAGAATATCCACCGTTGATCTTAAATGATAAATCTTGACCATAGGTCATTTGTAACCACTCCCTCACCTTATTCTATAAAAGGTGTAGGGATGCCTTGTTTCAAACATTCAGAAGCTTAATTGAAATATGATTGCTGAAATATCAAGGCCTATTTCAAAGTTATTGTAAACATTCACGTTTTTCCATACTTAATGAAAGAGAAGACCATTTTGATTATAAATTATTGTAAATCCTGAGTAATCTACTTTTGAATTCTTGATATATGCTTTGATTAGCTGCATCCCTTAGAGTGCTGATCAGTCTGCATATATTGTCTTCATTCATCATCCTTTGAAGTTAGCATCAACTATATCTAGCCATGGAATGTCCTAGTGAAAATATGGTGCAGGGATGCCTTGTTTCGAACATTTAGAAGCTTAATTGAAATATGAATGCTGAAATATTAGGGCCTATTTCAAAGTTATTGTAAACATTCATGTTTTTGCATACTTAATGAAAGAGAAGACCATTTTGATTATAAATTATCATAAATCCTGAGTAATCTGCGTTTGAATTCTTGATATATGCTTTGATTTGCTATGTCCCTTAGAGTGCTCATTAGTCTGCATATATTGTCTTCATTCATCATCCTTTGAAGTTAGCATCAACTGTATCTAGCTGTGGAATGTCCTGGTGAAAATATGGTTTGATTTCTTCTCCTCTTGACAGTATCAAGTGTGTATGTGACTCAATAGCTGAAGATTCATCTTAATTTGAAGTATTCATTTTACATTTCTTTCAATTTCATAAATTCACCATCATAATTGCAAATAACAAATCATCAAAAGCAAATTAATATGAAATATGTTGAAATCTTGTAGATAACTTAACATTTATAGCATATTTGAAGTTAAAGCATGTTAAATAGATAAATATCATGCCAAGATTCGAGTATAAACACATCATTTTAAGGAGTATACTATGTAGAATAACCTTCTTTGTAGCATCTTTACAGAAATAGAATCCTGCTAATGAGCAAACGTAAGGCCCCTGAATGGAAAACAACAACACACATCAACCATTGAGTAACGTCAGTTGATTAAGAACTAATCCATGGAGACTTGGGATCATGAATTCTTTTAATTCATCATATCTTTCAAGATGAGTAAAGGTTGTTGTGTAACTTTTATTCTATGTTTGTTTATGACTAACATCATGATCAACATAAATTGGTGCTAGAGGGAGGGCTGGAAGCTAGAAACCCATCATCAGGTGGTAGATTTTATCAGATTGGATGATGCAAATAGTGAGGTCACACTAAAACGCTCTAGATTTTGATTAATATGCAAAGTGTTGTTGTTGTAAGCTTGTGCATGCTAATCCTGTGTGAAGATTTCAAAACTGACCATGAATATTGCAAGCTTTGTAGTCGATCATCATGAATTTGCAAAGATAAGTCATATTTTAGGTAAATCTGTCAAAGCTTTGTTATAGAAACCTGATATTTAGTTGCAAGTGTCATCAAACTTCAGTATCACCTCATATTTGCATTGTTCATGCAAATATTCCTTAAATATCCAATCAGTCTCACTCTCTGACCGTGAATATAGCTTTTGCTAGTAAATTCCAACTGATCTTTACAATCAACCAGCCATTTTTCCTTAAATTTAATAAATCTTGGCTCTCAAGCCAAATACCAGGTTCCCGATCCAGTGGAATTTTTGAAGAATTACCTGTCAGAGGGTTTAGACTGAGAACGGTAGACATTTATCACTCTCCCGATCCTAGTGCATCAAGTGCTTCACCAGAACGTCCTCCTATAACTCTTATTGGTTTACAAATACCTATAGGATTACCCGTGACACCTCCGGTCCAACCTCAGGTCTAGCCTCAGCTAGTAATACCACAGGCTCAACCTCCAACAGTTGCAATGTTTTTCTTTGCAGCGGAATCACCTCTGACATTCAATACATATCATGCTTTGCCAAAGAATCTAGATAAAATTTGTCCAAAGTATCATCCATATTGGGATGTGGATGATCATATCAAAACTTTTAAGGAAGCCTATTGTAGGGCTAGAATTGAGCATTAGAATGTTGTATGTAGGTTATTTCCATTTTCCTTAGGAGAAGAGGCTTATAACTGGTATATTAGTCTTGGTCAAGGTTCAGTCAATGCATGGGCCATCCTAGAGAATGTTGTATGTAGGTTATTTCCATTTTCCTTAGGAGAAGAGGCTTATAACTGGTATATTAGTCTTGGTCAGGGTTCAGTCAATGCATGGGCCATCCTAGAGAAAGCTTTCACTGATAGGTTCAAACCACCAATTGATCCTTCAATGAACTATCACTTATTTGCCACAATCAAAAGGTTTGAAAGAGAACCTATAGCGAACTTCAATGTTAGATTTTAGAAGATGCTATCTAAGTTAGTTGCACCATATGTTGTAGTAGATGAAGCTACTAGAAGCATTTATTACTAAGCCTTGGATCCTTTAACTTCCATGTTCATCAGGAGAGCACATCCTAATGTAACAACTTTGACATGAGATTTCCAAGAAGCTATCAAAGTCAGTCAACAGTTAATTCCTACTCCAACACCAAACATTGCATTCCCAACACTACTTGGTTATCCAAGTTATCCTGCCCAGTAACAGCCTAATGGAGCCATGATGCCTCCAGCTGTGATGCCTAGTCCATTACAAATATCTCCACTGAGTATCATGCCTCCACCTAATGGGAATGGCCAGATGTTGCAATATCCTAGACAACCATAGATACCTCGGCATGTTGATCAGTCAAATTAGAATAATGGATCTTCCTTTTTCAAGCCCCAAACTGAAAACGTAGTGGCTAAGGTTTAGGAAGAGAAGGAAGAAATCAAACAAAATATCAACTCAGTTAAGGAAACTTACAACTGAGATTACTCATTTGAGAAGCCAAAACTTCTATTCCCAGTCCAACCAGAACAGGGGTTATGCTAATGATAGACCAAATTATCCTGACAGGGGATACAATAATAACTACAACAATAACAATGGCAATAATAATCCTCCTAGACAGCCTAGATTATGGAACTCCAGGCCAAACAATGGTTCTTTGCCATCACCCCTAGATAATCAGCCTCTTGGTGAGTCTAAACAGACCACCAGAGTCAACCTCACAGAGGCAGTACTTACTAACTGGTGCAAGATCCACAACACTAATGCACATGCAGAGCTTGACTGTCCTTAATTCAGGATTGCTGCTAGCATTTTTCAGACTGAAGTATCCAATACTTTAGGAAATCTACTTCCTGTAGAAGAAAATGAAATTGTCCCTTGTGGATATGACTCAGCTTTAGTACTTGAGAGTTTTTCCAATCACCCTCATCAAGATTACACCCTGGCATATGAGGAATCTGCCATGGCTTTTGAGTCAAATTATGTTTTCTCCTTTGAGGATGAAAATGAGCCTTCAAATGAATATGAGGAGGTACATGCCTATCAACAACAATATCAGGGTAAGCACAATTACAACCTAAGAAATAATGCAAACAGGCCTGTTGGTCCTTTAACCTCTTCCTTGCCTCCAAATAACTTTAACACACCTCTAGATCCCAAGGCAAGTAATAACCCTAGGTTTCCCAAGGTTAATGCTCAGTACCTGGCATCACCAAACACAACACTAAGGACTGGTAGTCAACTTGAGTCTAACAAGTTAGTCACCTTTCTAGCAGATGAAATGAAAAAATTTAAATCAGCTTGTCATTGTCAAAGTTGCTCAAAACTCCTGCCATCAAGAAAGCATTCATGAAGTCACTAGATGATCCCACTCTGAGAGAAGATAGTTAAACCTCAGGTCAGTCTGCTAATAAAGATCATGCAGGTAGAGACACTAATGTTAAATAGAAAGTGTCAGCTACTGTTCAAGTTGCAGAAACCTCCCACATGATATTATACAGAGACAAGAGTGAGTCACCTTCGTTCCTCCTTACTATAAGGATGTTTAGTAAAAACTTGCACAACTACTTCGTAGATTCAGGAGCATCTACCAATGTAATGCCCCTGTCCATATGCAATGCTTTAGGATTGCATCCTGCTAAGTCACTCAAGAAGGTGACTCAATTGGACAAAACAAAAGTGAGTGTGGTAGGGGAGTTAACTCACATTCACATGCAACTAGCATCTAATCCCAGAATTCAATATTACATCAATATTTAGGTAGTTGATATACTTGATATGTATGGGATGCTACTCAGAAGGGATTGGTCTAAAACCCTCAAGGGATACATGGCCACCGATTTTAGTCATATGTGGTTGCCCTGGAAGGGCATACCAAACCAAATAAGAATTGATGCTGAACCCTGCATGAAGCACATGATTAATGAATATAACAAAATGAATGAGATCATGTATGTGGACGTAGAACCTGGAGTTTACTCCATCAGGCCACAAACTGTCAGGATAGAAGAAATCCTAATGTATGATGTTCATCATCATCATCATGATGACCCTCAGGATGATGAAATAATTGTAGAATCTGATGGTAACCTTGAGAATGGAAGTGAGGTTGATCATTTTAAGAATTTTGAGATACACCTATCTAGAGAGGTAAAATGATGTAAATTATTGAAAGTACCCTTGCATGACATTTTAATTGATGGATGGTGCAGGTTACATAATAAAGCGCATTCCAAGAAAGCATGTGATGCCTGCATAGACATGCTAGAGCTGGAACAAGCATGTAGTGGTGCATTGTCATCATCATCATTATCATCATCAGAGGTAAATCCATCATATAGTGATAATGATAGCGATGTTGATTATGGTTTATTTCCTGCAAGAACATAAGAGGGTACATGCCGGGATGAGGATCATATTCAGAAAATAGAGGAAATGCTAGTATGCATCCAGAATAATGTTAAGAGAAAAAGGAAAATTACCCCAGGGAGTGATTATTTGATGGAATTAGACTATGAGGTTTCTGATGAAGATAGGGGTAGCAATCTAACCAAATTTGAGGAGTTTTTGTCTAAAGAGATCCAAAAGATGACACAGTAGCAGAGACCTCCACAAGAGGCTTTAATTGAAAATTGGTGCAGGTTTCATAAGGCACCTCATTTAGAAACTACTTGCTCATTGTGTCTGCATATCCTGAAGAGGTAGACAATGCCTAATCTAGAAGATTTTCCTTCTTAGGATAAAAAGAAAGATAAAATATCAGCTTCACCTCAGGCAGATAAGGTAAAGTCTAAAAAAGTTGAAACACCAAAAATGAAATGGATATCAAGCGGCACAGTTGCCAGAGCTACAAAGAAAAAGAAAGGCTCAGATAAGCCTTTAGCTGAAGATAAGCCATGGATCCTTAGATTTGATGGATCCAAGTCAAAGCAAGGTGCTAGAGTAGGGATAGATCTTGTTGATCCATCTAGAAAATCCTACTTGACAGCCTACAGACTATAGTTCCCCTGCACAAATAATGTAACAGAGTATGAAGCTCTAATTCATGGGATACTATTTTCCCTTAAGAAGAAAGTAAAAATTCTGCATGTCTATGGAGACTTAGAATTAGTCATGAGGTAGGTAAAAGGAATTTACTCCTGCAATTATAAAAAACTGTCCAATTATAGACAGGGTGTGGGACCTGATAGAATCTTTTGATGCATTCAACATCACCCACGTGCCCATAGAATAGAATTATAGGGTAGATGCTTTAGCTCAAGCTGCCAGCACTTTGGAGCCACTGTCTATTTATGGTCTAAAAGGATTTTTAGTAGACTTGGTATCAGTAACTTCTGTGCCTGACAATGTAACCAACCTCCAAGTATTTGATGATGATCAGTACATTTTAGATTTCATTTCCAACATGGATGTTTTTGATGCACAAATCATAGACGAGGACAATGTACAAGATCATATATGGGAAGAAGAGGAAATTTTAGAGTTGCCCAGCAATAAGATTCCCAAGGAAATGATTGAGCTAGGGAGACAATTTGATCTGGACAACATGCTAAAATAGAAGGATCTTCCAAAAGCTGATGGAGGACAATATTCTCAGGTTAACATTGGACAAGAGGATGACAAGAAAAATGTCCTAATTGGGCAAGTTTGCACACAAGAAGAATTAGAAGGAATAATCCAGGCTCTCAAGGACTACATCCATGTCATTGCTTGGACTATTGATGAGCTAAAAACATATGACACATCAGTCATCACCCACACCATACCTTTGAAGCCGGATGGTAAGCCATTTAGACAAAAGCAAAGACCTGTCAATGCTTTATTGGAACCTATCATTTTTGAAGAGGTTAAGAAACTGTTAAGTGCCAGGATCATATTTCCTATTAGACACTCCACATGGGTAGCAAACCTAGTGCCAGTAAGAGAAAAGAATGGAGATATCAGACTATGTGTGGACTTCAAGAATTTAAACAGAGTGTCTGAGAAGAATAATTATCCTCTGCCTTCTTTAGACGAAGTCCTACAGATTGTGAATAGTGCTAAAATGATGTCATTTTTGGATGGTTTCTCAGGCTATAACCAAGTAATGGTGGATAAAATTGATAGATTGAAAACTGCCTTCACCATAAAATGGGGGATATTCGCCTACAGGCGGATGTCGTTTGGCTTGATAAACATTGGAGCAACATTCCAGCGAGCAATGGACATAGCCTTTAGAATCTTAATTGGGAAATGTATAGTGATTTACATGGATGACCTAACAGTGTTCTCCAAAGAAAGAAGAAACCATATTGAAGACCTAAGAAGAGTGCTGAAAAAGTGTGAATAATATGGGATATCATTGAACCCCAAGAAATGCATATTCGGGGTAACAACAGGAAAATTACTGGGCCAGCTAATAATTGAAAATGGAATCATCATTGATCCTAACAGGGTGGATTCCATAATGAAGATACAGGTTCCTGGAAGTAAAAAGGAACTCAAATCTTACTTTGGTAAGATTAATTTTGTTAGGAAGTTCATCACTAGCTTTGCAGAGATAGTCAAACCCCTAAATGCCATGCTCAAGAAGGATGCTAAAATTGAGTGGACACCAGAAGCTAGAGCATCTTTTGAAGACATTAAAAAAGCTATATCTGATGCTCCAGTTCTGATTAGTCTAGACTACACCAGGGACTTCTATATTTATTCATTGGCTTTAGAACATACCTTTGTAGCAGTGCTAACATAGAGAAATGAAGAAAAGGAAGAGAAGCCCATAGCCTTCATGAGCTGCCCTTTCAAAGATGCTGAACTAAGATACATGGATATTGAAAGGCAGGCACTTACAAAGGAGAGCCCTAAAAATAAAGTCTCAGACCTCACAAAGGAGAGCCCTAAAAATAAGGTCTCAGAAATATATGATGAAAGGGGGAGTCCTTTTCAAGAGAAAATATGAAGGGATATACTTAAGATGCCTAGAAAGGCTAGAAGAAGATAAAGTGCTATCAGAGCTACATGACAATTTTGGAATAGCACATGGGTCATCCTTGGCCACAACTCACCTTATCCTCAGAGCGGGATACTACTGGCCCACAATTTTCAAGGATACTGCTAAACATATTAAATGCTATCATGTATGTCAGGTTGCTGCTAATAGAGACAGATATGTTGCTCAACCTTTGCAGCCAGTGATGGAGATGCGCACATTTGAACAATGGGGCATGGACTTCTTATGACCAATTAATCCTTCATCATCATCAGGTGACATGTATGTTTTAACAATTACTAATTACTGTACCAAGTGGATTGAAGTTGTCAACACCAAGACCTGCAATGCTGAAGATGTCATCAGGTTTCTAGAAAGTAATATAGTCACTAGGTATGGAGTTCCCTATGCTTTGGTAAGTGATAACCGGTCTACTTTTGCTTCAACAAGATTGTCCAGCTGGGCCTTTGATTATGGGATCATACTGAAGTTTTCCTCAAACTATTATCCCCAAGGGAATGGATTAGCAGAATCCACCAATAAAAATTTATTGAATATCATAAAAAAGTTGATAGAGAAGAACTCTAGGGAGTGGAACACCCTACTGAAATATGCCTTATGAGTAGACAGAACCAGGAATAAAGTTGCATTAGGAAACTCACCTTTCCACTTAGTATATGGGGTGGATCCAATCCTCCCTGTTAACTTAAAGATTCCTATCCTGTAGTTTGCACAAGAATACCTAGGCATAGATAATAACCAAGAGGTCAAGCTGCTTCAGTTGATGCACCTGGAAGAGAAAAGAAGTCAGGTAATTGATCAATTTGCCAAACATCAAGTTGTTGTCAAACACTGGTTTGACAAAAGGGCTAGAATCAAAGCCTTCAGGGTTTCAGATCTGGTCCTGATGTGGGACAAAGCACATGAGAGGAAGGGAGATCATGGTAAGTTTGAAAAACTTTGGATAGGTCCCTTCCAAATTTCTGAAATATTAGGAGACATTACTTATAGGCTTAAAACATTGACAGGTGAGGATGTTCCATTACCAATTAATGGATAGTTCCTTAAACATTATTTCCAAGCCTAAGTCAGCTTCATGACAATCATGTGTATCATAATATATATTTATATATTTGTTTATATAGTTTTGGTTTTGTTTGTTGTTTTGTTTTGCTTGCTTGTTGAGTTTTTATTTTGGTTAGTCAAGATGATGTAGCTCATCACCTTAGAAAATAACTGAATTGTTAGGATTCAAGTGATGAGAACAAATTTATATATAGGTTATGATTCAGTTTGAGGAGTAATAATGATCAGGTCTATGATATATTTTCATCAGGGTGCCTTTTCTTAACCAAAGTGATTCTTTCACAATGACTCACCTAACAGCCTTGGGTTTGTTGAACACACAAGTATAGGTGTTAAGTGAAAAATCTAAATGGACTCCCTTGCTACCAATGCAATCTCCAACCTAAATCAGCAAGTGACCATACCTTGCACACTAAGCTTACATGATGATATCATATATATAGAATTTAAAAAAAAAATTAAAAAATAAAATATAAAATTAGGCCATCTAAGTAACTCTACTAGGGCTATAGACGCCTGCTGGCAGTGGGGCTCTACTTAGGGGGATTGTATAGATAACCTTGTTGGGGCTATGGATGCCTGCTAGCAGCAAGACTCTATCTAGGTTGGCTATGAGGGATGCTCCCAAACTATGTAGATTAACATTAGTTACTCATGTTTTCAATTTGCTTTGAAGATGAGGATAATTAATCATTTGCACACACCTGATCCTTCGTTGGCAATGTTACCATGATGAAAACTTTATCATACAAAAAGATTATGATACTTATACTTAGAAAGAGTTAGAATACTGTATATATGAATGTGAGCACATCACTTGAATCATTGGAATTTAGTTGTTTTCCTTGGTGGCAATTTGTTGTGTGGTTACACAACATGCCCCATTTTGACTTGATGAAACAGGGACCCAACTTTTTTGCTTGGCTTGTTCTTGTGTTTTTCTGCTTTCTGGCAGTCTGGTAAAAGTAAGTCATGCAGGTGATCCTGCATAAGGGTGCTAGGTAAGTCATCATGATGAGGTTAGTTTGTCAAAGTTAAGATTTTATATCAATAACATCGTATTTAGAAAGTGCATAAAATTCCTTGCAGGTTTGCCTTTTGGATCACCCTGATATTCCTTAGGAAATGAAATTTATGACAAGTCAAAGTTCTAGTCAAACTTGATATTCCGGGGAGGGGGGGTCATATTCCTTAACATTAGTCATCTTACAAAAGATCACCCCAATCTAATTTTATCACCCGATAATCATGCGGTCTGAAGATCCGGACGTCAATTTTGAGTGGTAACTGTGTTTACCTGTCAAGTAGTATTGTATATTTCGCGGGGCTGATATTTTGAATATCACTTTATATTCCAAATATCACCCTATCATAAAATATCACCCCAATATGCTGATGACATCATCTAAACCTGATGAATGATGAATATCACCCTGATGGTGACATCATCATCCTTTTACCTCGCGAAGGTATGTTTCCAACAATCGTCCTTCTAAATGGACATGACATTGACGTCATCCTAATCTTTCGAAAAGGGGATCACTTTAGCTTTGGAGGGTCATATTTTGAATATCACCTAATTTTAAGATCATGACCCAATATTCTGATTATCACTCATTCCCTTACTATTAGTTTTTTCCCGCTCAAGGGCGGAGGGTCATTTTATACCGAGGGGGTCATATTTTGAATATCACCAGATATTCTGATTATCACCTGATCTTCTGAAGAGCACCCCCTCCTCATGCCTCATGACATTTAATGCCCATAAATGTAGTAGGTGGATTCCCGCTGATTGTGAACACGATCTAAACACCTGGCAACATCCGTAGATTCGTGGTAGAAGATCAATGGTTTTAAGTGATTTAACCTAGTTTTGCCCTAATTTGCCCTAATGAATGAGATTTAAAGTTAACATAAACGGTCATTTTGCATTTGTTTGTTGTTTTGTTTTGCTTGCTTGTTGAGTTTTTGTTTTGGTTAGTCAAGATGATGCAGCTCATCACCTTAGAAAATAACTGAATTGTTAGGATTCAAGTGATGAGAACAAATTTATATATAGGTTATGATTCATTTTAAGGAGTACTAATGATCAGGTCTATGATATTTTTTCATCAGGGTGCCTTTACCAAAGTGATTCTTTCACAATGACTCACCTAACAGCCTTGGGTTTGTTGAACACACAAGTATAGATGCTAAGTGAAAAATCTAAAGGGACTCCCTTGCTACCAATGCAATCTCCAACCTAAATCAACAAGTGACCATACCTTGCACACTAAGCTTACATGATGATCATATATATAGAATTTATATATATATATATATATATATATAATATAAAATTAGGCTATCTAAGTAACTCTACCGAGGCTATAGACGCCTGTTGGTAGTGGGGCTCTACTTAGGGGGATTGTATAGATAACCTTGCCAGGGTTATGGATGCCTGCTGGCAACAAGACTCTATCCATGTTGGCTATGAGGGATGCTTCGTAGCTTAACATTAGTTACTCATGTTTTCAATTTACTTTCAAGATGAGGATAATTAATCATTTGCACACACCTGATCCTTCGTTAGCATTGTTGCCATGATGAAAACTTTATCATACAAAATGATTATGATACTTATACTTAGAAAGAGTTAGAATACTGTATATGAATGTGAGCACATCACTTGACTCATTAGAATTTAGTTGTTTTCTTTGGTGGCAAGTTGTTGTATGGTTACACAACACACCCCATTTTGACTTGACAAAACAGGGACCCAACTTTTTTGCTTGGCTTGTTCTTGTGTTTTTCTGCTTTCTACCGGTCTGGTAAAAGTAAGTCATGCAGGTGATCTTGCATAAGGGTGCTGGGTAAGTAATTATGATGAGGTTAGTTTGTCAAAGTTAAGATTTTACATCAATAACATCATATTTAGAAAGTGCATAAAATTCCATGCAGGTTTGCCTTTTGGATCACCCTGATATTCCTTAGGGAATGAAATTTATGACAAGTCAAAGTTCTAGTCAAACCTAATATTCTGGGGGGGTCATATTCCTTAACATCAGTCATCTTACAAAAGATCACCCTGATCCAATTTTATCACCCGATAATCATGTGGTCCGATGCTCTGGATGTCAATTTTAAGTGATAACCATGTTTACCTGTCAAGCAGTATTGTATATTTCGCAGGGGTGATATTTTGAATATCGCCCGATATTCCAAATATCACCCTATCATAAAATATCACCCCAGTGCCAATATGCCAATGATGTCATCTAAACCTGATGAATGATGAATATCACCCTGATGGTGACATCATTATCCTTTTCCCTCGCGAAGGTATGTTTCCAACAATCCTCCTTCTAAATGGACATGACGCTGACATCATCCCGATCTTTCGAAAAGGGGATCACTTTAGCTTTGGAGGGTCATATTTTGAATATCACCTGATTTTAAGATCATGACTCGATATTCTGATTATCACTCATTCCCTTAATATTTGTTTTTTCCTACTCAAGGGCGGAGGGTCATATTATACCGAGGGGGTCATATTTTGAATATCACCTGATATTCTGATTATCACCTGATCTTCTGAAGATCACCCACTCCTCGTGCCTCATGACATTTAATGCCCATAAATGCACTAGGTGGATTCCCACTTATTGCAAACATGATCTAAACACCTAGCAACATCCGTAGATTCATGACAGAAGATCAATGGTTTGAAGTGATTTAACCTAGTTTTGCCCTAATTTGCTCTAATGAATGAGATTTAAAGTTAACATACATGGTCGTTTTGCATTTATCCTGTGAACAAACAAGAATTTATAGAGCGCAGAACACTCAAACCCTCATATGGCTACTAGTGAACAGATGAAATTTTCCAGTACGACAGATCAGGTGATCCTCAACATTTGTGACCTACTTCCATAATCATTCACCTAATTCAAGAGAAAAACGTAATCAGGTAAGTAAATAGAAACCCTCCTGCTCTCATTTTTTGTGATATCTAGGTAGCATGTTCTTTTATGGTTTTGCTCTGTAAATGTGCATATCATGCTGAAATAGAGATTAATAAGTGTATTATACATGATGCCATGAACATATATGTTATGTGCATGCATATGAGTGTCAAATTGTAAGACCAGTCGTGTTCATTGCAGTAATCTATGGTAGATGTCAGGAGGAGCAATTTAGAGGATGAATTTCTTAAGCCTATGTTTGCCCATCCTAAAGAAGTACAGTTCAAGTATGTGGTCATTGGTGATACCCATCAGGGAAATATAGATATAGCAGCATGGTCATCCAGGATGGGTGATGATAAGAATAATACCCTGTTGGACAACATATTTGTATCAGGAATGTGGTATTTAGCTAGATTTCCCTATTCTATAGAAATTCCAAAATTGATAATAGAGTGTGCCAAAAATTATAATCCTCAGATGAGGAAAGTGGAAAAGCATGGTAGGGTTTATGCGGATCTGTCAGTAAAAGGAATTACGACTACTTTCAATTTTCCAGTTGGAAGGAAGGTGAGCAGTGTAGAATTTGTACAAACTGGAAGTTGAGTATATAAATAATAAAAGAACTAAAAGAAAGAGAATATACCAATGGAGAGCAAAGAACAACTCATATACTGCCTCTGCTAAATTGCCAGTACATCTATACAAGTTTGACTTCGACGATGAATATCAATATATGATTACCTTGCTCAGTAGGATGACAGGCCAACCTGATGCAGGAAGATTGAAGGATTGGATGTATGGGGTCATCATGATGTGTCTTTTTAAAGATAATAAGCCATTATGGGCTAAGATCATCAGTGATGCCCTACATGAACAGATAATGAACCTAGGAGGCCTGGAGTGTTCATTTTATATGACCTCATATGTTGTATATTCTTGTGCATACAAGGGTACATTTGATGCACTTACCATAGTTGGAATGATTGGTGGCAATATAAATGATGCCCATATATGGGACCATTATCCTCAGTTGCAAAGAAAAAATTATCTCCATGACTACAAACTAGTGAATGATGCATTCTCCATGCATCTGGTCAGAACAATGGAGGAGGATAGAACCAAATGACTAAGCATGGAAGCCTAGGAGGTGATATACAAGCATGGTGCCTAGTTCATCCAATTTGCCACTTTTTCTTATATCAGGATAGAGGGTTTTGAAGGACAGCTACTAATGTTTCCCAGGTACCCTACTAATGGGGTAGTCTTGATGGAATTTCTAAGGCAGGTATTAAATATACTAGATGCATATAAAGAAAGAAAGAAGATACCTCTAGTTTTCTTTCCAGTAACCATAGGGTGGTACATCTTCCCTAATTCAGAGGGTATAAAGAAGGCCATAGTGGGTCTAAACAAGATGAACTTATAGCCATTTCCATTGGCCAGATCCTATGATCCCTATGGAAGGATGTAAAAGATTGTAGGCCAGCCCATACATCAGAAGCATTTGGAAGATTTCTGGACAGACTGTGAGGATGAGGCTGAGGTCAAAAGAAGAAAATATCAAAGGCTCACCCTCAACTAGATTAAAACATTTGACTGCATGCCAGTGCCTACACAATTGAAGAAGGATGATGGTAAGACCATGACCAATGAATATGAAGATAAAAAGGTATATAATGACACCATTTAAGCTCCAGACCTAACACAGCCTAAAGATATTTCATTAGATCAGTTTACAAGTGGGGTACTCAAGTTGACATAATCATGGGTGGATGAATAGATATATGCACTAAAGGAGAAGGGTATTGCAATAACAGTTGACAATAGGAGGAAAAGATAAGATATTTTGGATGAGGAATATGATGATTTCCTTAGAGAAAAGAGAAAGTCTAATGGAGACAGGTTGCCTACTTAGAAGCAAGGAAAATAACCCTCTAGAGGAAAAAAGAAGATAGACAACGAACCTAAGGGGCTAATAATTGAGAGAATTGATATAACAGATGCAGGTGTAGCTACATCAGAATAGCCATCAGCCTCATCGGCATTGCCTCAAGTGGATAGACCAAAAGGAAAAAGGATCCTGAGGCATGTGGAAGAAACTACTGAAACACATGAGGAGGGCCAAGCATCACAAAAGAATGTAGAGGAGGATATCCTTTTTGAAAAGGAGCCTGCAGAGGATGAACTCATGATGGTCACCAGGAAAACAAAAGTAGTATCCTTAGTGTCATCACCCCCTAAGAAACAAAGAACACACATGAGGGGTGAAATAAGACATGACCCTATATTACTAAGGGGATCTGGTAGTGAAGTGTTCAGAAAAGAATTGCAACATGAGTTGCCAATTCCTACCATAATTTAATTTAAGACTGACAAGGCTGAAGAGCAAATGAAAGAAGCCACTAGACCAAGTCAAGGTGGTCAGTTCTCACTGGAGGACATTGTTGACCTATCAGATGATGAGGTGGTGTAGAACGTAGCCTCTCAGCATATGGAGACCCTTGCTTCTAACATTCGCATGACTCTAAATGGAACCCCATCAGCATAGAGGGTGATATTAAAAGAGTTGAAGGAAGTACGCCAAGAGGAGAAAGAAAATAGCCCAGAAAGGGCAGCCTAACAAATTCGGCTTGATAAGTCAGTTGATCAGGTAACTGGCCCTGCAGTGATAGACCTAACATATAGAGAGGAGGTAAGTCCCAAACATCAAGCAGGTGCACCTGATGAAGCAAAATAGATTGAAAGAGCTAAGCAAGTAGAAATAGATAGCAGTGCTATGGACATGGGCCAACAACACGATATACCAGCTGAGCCCAAGATTGTTGAAGTTTGACAAAGGGGCGAGGGGAACAATGTAACATCAGGTGATGATGTCTCCAAGACTCAAGAAATCTTAGGTGATAAAGAAACATTAGGTCATGAGGACCTTAAAACCCAGGAGGTGGATACATCAGGTGTGGAGGTGAGCATGATCCAAGATGAGGTTGATGCACCTAGTTCAAACACATTGATAACCACAGATACCAATATGCCTCAAGGTGACGAAATCCCTAATGTGGATGAAACACCGAAGGAGGGAGCACAAGATCAGGTTCAGGATCAGCAAATGGGTACACCACAAGATCCTCCTCGATAGAAGGAAGCTCCTCAAGAGAAAGAAGTACCACAGGATCCCCCTCATGAAGAGCATCATGAGGAAGAAATAAGGAAGTCACCATCTCCACTCAGAACAAAGGCAGTTATAGGAGATCAAGGTGGACATGATGATGCTAATAGAAGACAAGGATTTGGAGATGAAGTGCCTCAATGGCTCGAGAAGGAAATAGGTACAAAATTTGATTTTGAAATTCAAGAATTTGATGTTTCAACATTATTTTCAGAAACTATTATGAAGCCAAAGAGGAAGGCCAGGTTGACCTTGTCCATAAGAAGAGATCCTGATACAGGTAGAAGGACTGCCCAGGTAGTACTTCCCATAGTTGAAAAAGAGAAAGGCAAGATCACCCTGGAAGAATTCCAGATTACAATAGTTGACCTAGGATTTGCCAATCAAGAGCAGGAGGCTCAAGAAGGAAAAGATATAATAGATTCTTTAAGCCAAAGGGTGAAGAAGGAAAAGGAGAAAAATAAGCAGCATAAGGAGCACATTACCTAGCTGCATTCATACATAAAAGGGTTAATTAATCTTGATAATACATCGTCATATCAGGCAGTCCCATTGACTACAATTTCTTAGGAGGAGGTTAATAGATTGGACCTTATGAAGCATGAGTCAGTAACCTTGAGAAAGTGGATGGTATCCACAGTCATAGGAGCTGAGGAAGTAGTAAGGGCCTCTTTGCAGAGGTGGAAGTCATTAAGCATCTCTAAGAAGAAAGTTAATAAAATGCAGAATGAGACTAGAAAAAAGATCATTCTATTTAGAGAAAGCCTTAGGTGCTTTGAGTGAAATGAAGAGGATTAATCCTTAGATCCTGATAAATAACCAAGTACTGGATAATAACACTGCCATACTGATAGATATTTGGTATAAGGACAACAGGTTTTAATGTGATGTACTGAAGAAATGCAGTGATAAATGAAGAGACATCAGTCTGAAACTGCACGATATGATGTCATATGAGGCAGAAGCCTTGGAGGCCTTAGAAGGAAAAATAGAGGGGAAAATTTAAAACTAAGATGCAAACTTCGTTGTTAAAGCTCTGCATGATAACTTTTAGCTGATGGCTGATGATCCTCTCACCCACCTGACGGAAGAAGCAATCAATAAGATCATGAGGATCAAGGTTAGGGTAGAAAATTATAATGAAACATCGAAAAGCAGGAAGGGTAAGTTAGAAACCCTTAGAGATAAGTTTGAAGCTCACAAGCACACCATTGCTAAGGCTAAAACATTGGATGGCGGAGAAATTGATAAGATAGTAGAAGCATATGAAAATATCAAGACAAGCATGAAGGTCCACATGTAGGAGGATATTCATCAGGGTGATGATGATACAGAAAGTGATGATCATGATGATCATGCTGAAGAGAAAGAACCTGAGGAGTAAGTGAAGATACACCAACAAGGAAATGCATGCATCAGATACTTAAAATAAAATGAGCTACCTAGATGGTTGCCAGCTGGTGACCTGTGCCATAGGAGGAGTTAACCAAGTCAAAGGAGAGAATATCCACTGTTGATCTTAAATGATAAATCTTGATCGTAGGTCATTTGTAACCGCTCCCTCACCTTATTCTATAAAAGGTGTAGGGATGCCTTGTTTCAAACATTCAGAAGCTTAATTGAAATACGATTGCTGAAATATCAAGGCCTATTTCAAAGTTATTGTAAACATTCATGTTTTTCCACAATTAATGAAAGAGAAGACCATTTTGATTATAAATTATCAAAAATCCCTAGTAATCTACATTTGAATTCTTGATATATGCTTTGATTTGCTGCGTCCCTTGGAGTGCTGATCAGTCTGCATATATTGTCTTCATTCATCATCCTTTGAAGTTAGCATCAACTATATCTAGCTGTGGAATGTCCTGGTGAAAATATGGTTTGATTTCTTCTCCTCATGACAGTATCAAGTGTGTATGTGACTCAATAGTTAAAGATTCATCTTAATTTGAAGTATTCATTTAAGATTTCTTTCAATTTCATAAATTCACCATCACAATTGCAAATAACAGATCATCATAAGAAAATTAATATGAAATATGCTAAAATCTCATAGATAACTGAACATTTATAGCATATTTGAAGTTAAAGCATGTTAAATAGATAAATATAATGCCAAGATTTGAGTATAAACAGATCATTTGAAGGAGTATACTGTGTAGAATAACCTTCTCTGTAGCATCTTTATAGAAACAAAATCCTGCTGATGAGCAAATGTAAGGCCCCTGAATGGAAAATAGCAGCACACATCAACCATTGAGTAATGTTAGTTGATTAAGAACTAATCCATGGAGAATTGGGATCATGAATTCTTTGAATTCATCGTATCTGTCAAGATGAGTAAAGGTTCTTGTGTAACTTTTATTCTATGTTTGTTTATGACTAACATCATGATCAACAGTAACCTACAGCTCAGAATGTCTAAGGCACTTGGAACATCAAAATAGACCTCCCCTAGTGTTTATCTTCACACTTTGACATGTTGACATATTCTGTTGGGCCCCATGAGGTGTAGAATACAAAATTTCACTCCTAGCACCTTTCCACTACATGAAACTTAAGCATTTTGAAACAATGTGTTCTTTGCTACCACAGACAAAAGAAATTGATTTAAAAAAATGAGGTATGTATTTGTAGGTGGACCCAAAGTCAACCTATACATGGAAATAAGATGTTCCTAGGTGTCATAGTTTGATGAAACAACTAGTCCAAAGTTAGAGACCTTTTTGTCTTAGGGCTCTTAAGAGATTGTATCTATCCAATGTAGCTAAGAACAACCAGGCAGTTTCATCACTCAAAAGACACCTCCCCTAGCATTTATCTATCAACTCAAACATTTTTTCACCATATGTTAGGCCCCATCAGAAAATACTACATCATAATCTAAAATAAATAATAATTTTCATTAACATATTACCTGGTTCAAGCCGAACCCTTTGCATCAAGGCAAATCAACACTATGTTCTTTTCATAGTAATGTGTTCTTTTCATAGGAATAGGCTACTATTAACATTGGAAATTGCAATGGATGGCAAGGGAGTAGGTCAGCAGGAGTTGGCACAGGAGTTGGAGTTTTAAATTTTGGCAATGGGAGATCTATAGATAGAAAGTAGGGAGTGTTGCAAGTATGTGCCTAATCAGTGTTGTCATTGATGTCAACATATCTGTGTTGTCACTGGTGTCAATTGTGCCCACATTTTGTTACTTTCTTCTAGATATTGAGGATATTGAGAAAATTAGCTCATCCGGTAAAAATAAAGAATGGAAAAATAGTTGAAAAGAATCCTCTGCATTTCCTGTAGAATAAATATGTTTGCCTAGAGATTGGAAGTCATTTAAAAGCATGTCTAAAGATGTTATATTCCAAGGTTGAGCCTTTAGAATTAAAATTTGAGCAAGTTGTGTTCACCAATGTGAAAATTGCTTTTTCTATATGTTTAGTGGTGATAGGGAGAAAGTATTTTGCTCTGTATTCCTCCACATTGAAGTATTTTGGTCTGCGGTTCTAGAATTAAGTCTGTGACGATGTTAAGTACCTTCAAATGCAAGAATGTGTGATTTGGCAGTCTGCAAGCTATCTTTTTCTATTGATAGTTGCTAATAGTGTTGTTCTTGTGCTTTGGTTTGAAGAATCTTATTGACAGAGCGATTAGATATTATACAAGTACAATGTGCTTGTGGACATCTCTTGATCATGTTCCTACTTTTGGATTGGTTTGCAAAGAGAAAAATTAATCGTGAATGAAGAATGTTCTGGCAAACCTAGTGCTATCATCAGTCTTAGCTAACAGGGTTGAATTCATTATTTGTGGAGATGTATTAAAGATTGTAGAAAAGTGTTGTGGCATGGAATTTTGTGTTTGAGTTCCAACTAAGGTGTAGCATGATCCTCATACATCTTTACATCTTTTCCTTAGCTTAATTTGTATTAGGTCCAGACCTATTTTATATATAATTGTAATGCCAACCTTGGAGATTGATCCAATGGTTGATGAATGTAATGCCGACCTTGATGCACATTCCAAGGTTAATGAATTGTATAAAAGCATGTAATGAAGGTGCAAAAAAGTGTGTGTGGTGTGATGATAAAAAGATAAGTGTCAAGGTGTGAAAGAGTAGAGCAGAGAAATAATATTGTGCTTAAATGGAACTAAACCATGGCATAGAGTAGATATTGCTGAATCAGTTCACCCTTTTGGCAGTGAGCCACCTTTTGGCAGTGAGCCACCCTTTGGCAGTGAGCCAGCCTTTGGCAGTGAGCCACCCTTTGGTAGTGAACCACCCTTTGGTAGTGAGCCATCCTTTGTGGTGATCAATTTGGACAGTGAGCCCTATAGGTAGTGAGCCTCTATTTTCTGATATTGATATAACATATATATTTTTGTGGGCTAATACCCACCATGGCTTTTCTCTTCTAGGGTTGTCCACATAAAAATCTGATGTCTTCTGTGTTGATTATGTTATTGTCTTGAACTTCTCATTTCATGCTTTCATGGTTATTTCTAGATATAAGTAATTGATAAGTTGATGTTCATAATTGGTTAAAAGTTTTAGGACAATTGATTCACCCCCCTCCCTCTCAATTGTCTGGTGTAGTTCAACAATAGGTATTAGAGCCAAGTTCCTCAAAAGAAAGCCTAACAACTTGAGGAAGATCTAGGATGTCTTATAAGAGGGAAGCTCTGCATTTTGATGCAACAAATTATGCTCTTTGGAAGGTGCAAATGAAAAGTCATCTCCTCTATCTTGGTTATAAAGTATGGCTAGTTACACAGTCACAAGTTGTCATGCTTGAAGGTGGCTTAACAATTGAGGATGATATCAAAGAATATGAGTTGGATGCCAAAGCCAAGGATTCTCTATTAATTTCTTTAAGTGACTTAGTGTTGACAAAATTTGTGGACCTTGAATCTATAAATGATGTATGGGAGAAGCTGAAAAATCTATATGAAGGAGATGATTCTATAAGATAAGCTAAGCTATAGAGACCAAAAGTGAAATATGAGGGTTTGAAGATGAATGAAGATGAAAACATAACAAACTTTATGCAAAGAGTTGATGAACTTGTCACTGGAATAAAAGGTATGGGAGGAACTTTCAGTGATAAGGAAATTATGATGAAAACTATTAGATCACTACCAAAGTCCTATAGTCACAAGGTAGCCGCTATTGAAGAATTTATGACTGTGAAAACTATTGATAGAGATCAGTTACTTGGAAAGCTTACAACCTTTGAGATGAAAGAATTTGGTGATGCCCTAACAAAAGTTGAATCATATTTTAAAGCCAGTACTTCAAAAAGGATTTCTAGAGCTGAGAAATATAAAGTGGATGATGACTTTGATGAAATTGAAGCTAACTTTGTTAATAGGTTGTAAAGAGGTTCTGGTTTAAGTTCAAAGGTAAATTAGCTTTCAATTGTTTCTCTTGTGGTAAAGTAGGACATTATGCTTCCAGATGTCCTGAGAGAATTGAAAGAAATAAGAAAAGATATGAGAGCAGGCCTAGAGTTCCAAAGAAATATTACTATGTTAGAGATTTTGATGATAAAGGAGTGACCGATGATGAATCTAATGATGCTACTACTAGTGAAAATGAATGCCTATTTATTGCTATTAAAGAAGATCCTATGTCTATTAATTCTGGTAGTTGTGTGAAGGAAGAAAAATGTTGTTATATGGAGCCTAATCAGACTCAGAGGTTATATTTACCCCACTTTTATCGGCGCGGTTTCCCCCCACATTCCTATGGGGTCAAGGGGCAGTGCCCCTTGCGGGGGTTTGGGGGCAGTGCCCCCAAGATAGGGTCAAGGGGCAGCACCCCTTGCGGGGTCCAGGGGCAGCGCCCCTGGCGCGTTCCCTATCGCGATATAGGGTCGTGGCAATACAGGGCGATATAATGCACTGGGAGTTAATTTTTTCATTGACCGACATAAGAAAACCCTATTTTGTAACCGACAAAAAGATTGATAAAAAGCGGCTAAGGGTTAGGGTTTTGGTATTGTATTGTAGCATTTTGCAGCAGTATTGAGTTGCAGGGATTGCTGATTGTAATCGGTTTGATTTACTGGATAATAATATTGGACTCTCTATTTGGTGGATGTAGCTCGAGTTTGGGTGAACCATGTTAAAAATTGTCTCTCGCTATTATTATTATTTCTGTGTATTTCCATTTCTCTGTTTAATCTTTATTTGCATTTAATTGATATCTTCTGTCGGCTAACCCTAACAAGTGGTATCAGAGCAGGTTGTGTTCGATTATCGTCTACAGGAAAGTCTCACAGTTGAGTGAGAGCAATGGCGGACAAGGGTAAAACGAAGGTTGATAAATTCAATGGGCAGAACTATCAGTTATGGAAGATGCAGATGGAGGATTACCTCTATCAAAAGGATTTATGGAGGCCGTTGGAAGGAGTAGCCAAGAAACTGATAACAATGTCTGATGAGGATTGGAATCTTCTTGACAGAAAGGCACTGGGAACCATTCGGTTGTGCCTGGCACTGTCGGTGGCATTCAATATAACAGAAGCGAAGACAATAGATGGTCTGATGAAAGCTTTGGCAAAATTATATGAAAAACCCTCAGCCTCAAATAAGGTATTTCTCATGAAGCAGTTGTTTAATTTGAAAATGGTTGAAGGTGGATCTGTGACAGGTCATTTAAATGAATTTAATACGATTGTCAGTCAATTAAGTTCTATAAATGTAAAATTTGATGAAGAAGTTAGAGCTCTCTTGATATTATGTTCATTGCCTGAAAGCTGGGATAGTTTGGTAATGGCGGTTAGTAACTCTGTTTCTGGTTCAAATACCCTAAAATTTGATGATGTTGTTGGTATTATTCTGAGTGAGGAAATTCGTAAGAAAAGCTCAAGTGGATCCAAATCAGGCAATGTTTTGAGTGCAGAAAGTAGGGGCAGATCAAAGGAGAGAGGAAAAGGTTCTGGAGGTCATGGGAAGTCACGAGGAAAATTAAAGGACAAAAGATCCCAAACCAGAGGACAGAAGGATTGCTGGTACTGTGGAAAACCAGGTCATCTAAAGAAAGATTGCTGGTCTCGAAAGAATAAAGAAGGAGACAAACAAGAAGGCAATAAGGAAGCAAATGTGGTAAGCAATAAGTTTGAAGATGATGCTTTGATTCTTTCCCTAGATAATGCTGATGATTCATGGGTTTTAGATTCAGGGGCCTCATTTCATGCTACACCCCATAGAAGTTATTTCCTTGATTATGTCCAAGGGGATTTTGGGCTAGTTTATTTGGGAGATAACGAACCCTGTCAGATTGTTGGAAAGGGAAGAATCAAGATTAAGTTGCAGAATGGGAATCATTGGCTACTACAAGAGGTAAGGCATGTTCCAAGGCTCAGTAGGAATTTAATTTCAGTGGGGCAGCTAACTGAACAAGGTTGCACTATTACATTTACTAATAAAAATCGGAAGGTTTCAAAAGGTGCCTTAGTAGTAGCAAAAGGTGTGAAAGTAGGCACCTTATATCTTTGTACATGTCATACTGTTCCTTCTACTTTAGCTGTTACAGAGAAAAAATAAATAGGTTCAGGAACAGTTGCTGCAGGTTTGCAGGAAGAGACTGGAAAAGTTGCTGCAGGTTTTGAGACAACACTGTGGCATAACAGACTTGGGCATATGAGTGAAAAAGGTATGAAGGTACTTCATTCTAAGAAAGTTTTACCAGGTCTGAAATGTATTAATATGGATTTCTGTGAAAGTTGTGTGTATGGAAAACAAAAGAGAGTCAGTTTTCTCAAGGATGGGAAGCAAAAGAAAAATGAAAAATTGGAGCTTGTGCATACAGATGTATGGGGATCAGCTCAGGTATCTTCTCTCGATGGCTCTCGGTATTATGTTACATTCATAGATGATGCAACTAGGAAGGTCTGGATTTATTTCCTTAGACAGAAATCTGATGTATTTGAAACATTTAAGAAATGGAGAAGCTTGGTTGAGAATGAGACGGGTAAAAGATTAAAATGTCTCAGATCTGATAATAGCAGTGAGTATTACAGCAAAGAATTTGAAGATTATTGTTCCCTTAATGGAATTCGCAGGCAGAAAATGGTTCCAGGGACTCCACAGGAAAATGGAGTGGCTAAACGCATGAATAGGACAATAATGGAGCATGCAAGGACCATGAGATTGCATGCTGGGCTACCTTTAAACATGTGGGCAGAGGCTTTCCACACTGCTGTATATTTAATTAACAGAGGTCCTTCAGTTCCTTTAGGCTGTGGTATTCCAGAGGAAGCATGGACAGGAAAGAAGGTGAGTTATTCTTTTCTAAAAACCTTCGGCTGTGAAGCATTTGTACATATAGATTCTGAAAATAGAACCAAGCTGGATGCAAAATCAAAAAAATGTACCTTCATTGGATATGGCATTGATGAATTTGGTTATAGGCTTTGGGATTTTGAAAATCAGAAAATTGTGAGAAGCAGGGATGTTATATTCAATGAGAAGCTGTTGTACAAAGATCAGTTGCAGCAGCATGAGAAGAAAGAAAAGGATTATGTGGTGCTGGATGATACTCCAAATAGTGATGTTCCAATGGTTCCTCATGCTCCGCAACAGCAACCAGAAATACCACAAACTCTAGTGAATGTTAGACGGTCAACAAGGATCAGCAGACCTCCTGAAAGGTTTTCTCCCTCTTTGTATTCTATTTTGTTAACAGATGCTGGTGAACCTGAAGGGTATGATGAAGCTATGCAGGTGGATACACAGGTTCAGTGGGAGCTTGCAATGAAAGAAGAAATGGACTCCTTGCTGAAAAATCAGACTTGGGAATTATGTCAGTTACCTGCAGGTAAAAAGGCTTTACCAAATAAATGGGTTTACAGGCAGAAAGAGGAAGATGGAGGTAAGAAAATATTTAAGGCCAGGTTAGTTGTAAAAGGATTTGCACAGAAAAAGGGCATTGATTTTGATGAGATATTTTCTCCGGTTGTCAAGATGACTTCTATTCGTACTGTTTTAAGTATTGTGGCTGCTGAAGATTTACATTTGGAACAGCTAGATGTTAAAACTACCTTTCTCCATGGTGATTTGGAGGAGGAGATCTATATGGAACAGCCCCAAGGATTTGAGGTCAAAGGTAAGGAGAAACTAGTGTGTAGATTGAAGAAGAGTTTGTATGGCCTGAAACAAGCACCTCGGCAATGGTATTTGAAATTTGATAGTTTTATGGCTGAGCAAGGCTACAACAGGTGTAATTCTGACCATTGTGTTTATTTTAAGAGGTTAGATAATGACAGCTACATTATTTTATGTTTATATGTTGATGACATGCTTGTAGCTGGGTCTAACATGGATCACATAAGAGAGTTAAAACAACAGTTGGCACAATCATTTGATATGAAGGATTTGGGGGCAGAAAAACAAATCCTTGGTATGAAAATTTGCAGAGATAGGCTGAACAAAAAATTGACTCTATCTCCAGCTGCTTATGTTGAAAAGGTGTTGCAGAGATTCCACATGGAGAATGCAAAAGCTGTCAGCACACCTTTGCCTAGTCATTTGAAATTGACTAAGGACATGTGTCCTAAGACACAAGAGGAGGAAGAGAAAATGTCCAAGGTACCATATGCTTCAGCTGTAGGCAGTTTAATGTATGCCATGGTATGCACGAGACCGGATATTGCACATGCTGTAGGAGTTGTTAGTAGGTATATGAGTCATCCCGAATTAGAGCATTGGAATGCGGTAAAATGGATTCTCAGGTATTTGAGAGGTACATCCAATAAACACTTATGTTTTGGGGGCTCTAATACTAATTTAGCAGGTTATGTAGACTCAGATTTGGCAGGAGATATTGATACCAGGTGGAGTACTACAGGTTATGTCTTTACTGTAGGTGGAACAGCGGTAAGTTGGATTTCCAGGTTGCAAAAGGTGGTTGCTTTATCCACCACAGAGGCAAAATATGTAGCTGCCACAGGGCAAGCAAGGAGATGATATGGCTGTAATCTTTCATGAATGAATTGGGCACACAACAGGTTAACAGTTATTTGTTTATAGACAGCCAGAGTGCCATACATCTTGCAAAGAATTCTGCCTTGCATTCAAAGACCAAACATATACAGTTGAGGTATCACTTCATTCGGTCGGTGTTGGATGATGGACAGTTACAGCTGGCAAAGATACATATAGATGACAATCCAGCAGATATGTTTACAAAGGAAGTGACAAGGGAGAAGCTGAGCTCCTCTTTAGCTTCCGTTGGTCTTCTAGACTGAACACAACAAAAAAAGAACAGCGGAGTCCAGGGTGCTTATTTCCAGTGGGAGCTACAGGGTCAGTGGTGTTATGCTCAGTCTCCAAGTGGGAGATGATATGGTGTGGAGTCTGATCAATCTCCAAGTGGGAGATTGTGTTATATGGAGCCTAATCAAACTCAGAGGTTATATTTACCCCACTTTTATCGGCGTGGTTTCCCCCCACATTCCTACGGGGTCAAGGGGCAGCGCCCCTTGCGGGGGTTTGGGGGCAGCGCCCCCAAGACAGGGTCAAGGGGCAGCGCCCCTTGCGGGGTCCAAGAGTAGCGCCCCTTGCGCGTTCCCTGTCGCGATACAGGGCGGGGGCGATACAAGGCGATATAATGCACCGGGAGTTAATTTTTTCATTGACCGACATAAGAAAACCCTATTTTGTAACCGACAAAAAGCTTGATAAAAAGCAGCTAAGGGTTAGGGTTTTGGTATTGTATTGTAGCATTTTGCAGCGGTATTGAGTTGCAGGGATTGCTGATTGTAATGGGTTTGATTTACTGGATAATAATATTGGACTCTCTGTTTGGTGGATGTAGCCCGAGTTTGGGTGAACCACGTTAAAAATTGTCTCTCGCTATTATTATTATTTCTGTGTATTTCCATTTCTCTGTTTAATCTTTATTTGCATTTAATTGATATCTTCTGCTGGCTAACCCTAACAAAAAACTAATGGAAGAAAGTGCTTTGGTTGTTTAGGTTGAGAAGGATAAGGATGAATGGATTATTGATAGTGGATGCTCACATCACATGACCTGTGACAAAAGTAAGTTTGTAAGTTTCGAAAAGTATGATGGAGGACTGGTTGGGTTTGGAGATAATGTAGCTTGTAAGATTTGTGGAAAATGATCTATTTCATTTGATGGAAAGCATAATACTGACAATGTCCTATATGTGAATGGTTTGAAGCATAATCTTATGAGTTTTGATCAGATGTGTGACAAAGGATATGATCTGAGATTCAAAGATAATGGGTGTAAAATCATGGAAAGCTCCAGAACTCTGATTGCTATCAGTAAGAAGATAAAAGGTAACATCTATCAATTAAGAGGAACTAATGATTATTATTTATTATCTCACGTAGATGAAAGTTGGTTGTGACATAGAAGGATGTGTCATATAAACTTTGATAATTTGGTGAAGATAAGTTCAAGTCAGATTGTGAGAGATATACCAAAACTTGTTAAACCATCCAATACAATCTGCAAGGAATGTCAGTTAGGGAAGCAGACAAGAACAAGTTTCAAGAACAAAGAGCAATTCTCTGTCAGTTTGTTGGATCTAGTGCATATAGATCTCTGTAGTCATACAAGGGTGAGAAGTCTACAAGGTAAAAGGTAATTCATGTTACTTATTAATGATTATTCTAGAATGACTTGGTTTACTTTTCTATGAGACAAATTAGAAGCCCTCGATAAGTTTAAATATTTCAATGCAATCATTATAAATGAAATAGAATTGAAAATCAAATGCTTGAGGTCTCATAGAGGAGGTGAATTCACCTCAAATGAATTCAACATTTTCTATGAAGAGCATGGGATAAAAAGACAGTTGTCTACACCTAGGACTCCTCAGCAAAATGGAGTTGTGGAAAGGAAAAATAGGATAGTTCAAGATGTTGCTAGGACAATGATGAAGAAAGTAGATCCGCTGGAAGTGTTTTTGAAAGAGGCTATGCACACTACTATTTACATCCAAAATAGAGTTCAACTGAAAGGTAATGGTACTCAAATGCCTTATGAATTGTGGTATGGAAGAATTCCTACAGTAAAATATTTCAAAATCTTTGGAAGTAAATGCTATATCAAGAGAGATGAAGATCTAGGAAAGTTTGATGCAAGGAGTGATAAAAGGAATTTTCCTTGGATACTCTACCAAGAGTAAGGCCTACTAGTGCTACAACAAAAGGCTCAAAAAGATTGTTGAGAGTACAAATGTAAAGTTGGATGAAGGAAAGGAAATAATATTAGACCTGAATTGCTATGAACCAGATGAAGCTGTGACTATAATGAATGAAGAAAAAGATGAGCAAGAAGATAGTCAAGATGAAGAAGAGGCTCTGGAAAGAGTTGTAAAGACGCCCAGGTATGTAAGGATCAATCATTTTGAAGATCAAATTATAGGTGAGAAAAACAAAGGTGTGCTGATAAGGAAATAGGTTGCAGAAGAACAAGTGAATTACTATTTGCTTTCAAAGGTTGAACCAAAGATTGTGAATGAAGCATGTAATGATGAAAGCTGGGTAAAAGCCTTTGTGGAAGAGCTAATGCAGATAGAAAAGAATGATACTTTGGAATTAGTTCTTAGACCTACTGACAAAAATGTTATTGGAACCAAATGGGTTTTCAGGAATAATCTGAATGAGAATGGAGAAGTTGTAAGGAATAAGGCAAGACTTGTGTGCAAAGGATATTCACAAATTGAAGGAATAGATTTTGAAGAGACCTTTAGTCCAGTAGCTCAGATTGAGGCAATCAGAATATTTCTGGCATTTGTAGCCCACAAAGATTTCAAAGTGTATTAGATGGATGTAACGTCTACATTTCTGAATGGTGAGTTGGAAGAGGAAGTTTACACTGAGCAACTAGAAGGATTCAAGTTATCAGACCAAGGTGATTTTGTTTGTAGGTTGAAGAAAGATTTGTGTGGAATCAAGGAAGCTCCTAGATCATGGTATGCATGGTTGGATAAGTACTTATTGCAATTAGTGTTCAATAAAGGTACTACCAACAGTAATATTTATTTCAAGACTAATGGTGATCAAATTCTGATTGTTGAATTCTTTGTTGATGATATGATATTTGAAGGCAGTGAAAGTATGTGTACGAAATTTGTTGGTGAATTGCAAAAAGAGTTTGAGATGTCCATGTTTGGTGAGATGAATTTCTTTCTAGGTCTGTAAATAAATCAATCAGATAAAGGAATCTTCATATCTTAGTCTAAGTATGTGAAAGAGTTATTGAAGAAGTTTGGGATGGAAGACTCTAAACCAGTATGCACTCCCTTGGTGACTAGATGCAAGTTGAGGAAAATTGATGAATCACCTAAGGCTGATCAGAAAAAATACAGATCCATGATTGGATGATTGCTTTAACTAACTCAAACCAGACCTGATATTATGCATGTAGTTTGTCTTGTTGCAAGGTTTCAAGCTAATCTAAGAGAATACATGTGATGGTAGTTAAGAGAATCCTAATGTATTTAAAATATACTTTGGATCATGGCTTATGATATCCAAAGGACAATGATTTCACTCTTAGTGCTCATACAGATGCAGATTGGTCTAGAGATGTTGATGACAAAAAGAGTACAAGTGGAGGTGCCTTCTTATTGGGTAATAGATTGGTCTCATGGTTGACTAAGAAACAAGATTCAATATCTTTGTCAACTGCAGAAGCAAAGTATATTGCAGTAACATGTTGTTGCACTCAAGTTTTATGGATGAAACAAACTTTGAAGAACATAAGAGTTGTGTATGAAGATCAAATTGAAATCTTTTGTGATGATACAAGTACCATAAACATTTGAAATAATCTAGTGATGCATTCAAGGACAAACCACATATCAATAAGGTATCACTTTTTGAGAGAGAAGGTGATAGAAAATGAAGTAAAATTGGAATGTGTCCACAAATGATTAGATTATAGACATCTTCTCTAAGCCTTTTCCTAAAGATACCTTTGAGTATCTCAGAGAAAAGTTAGGGGTCATTACCCCTCCTATGCTAAACTAAGATGCATAGGAATGCGTCAATCCAGTGGAGCTCAAAAGTGTCATTCTTTGATATGGATTGATTTTCTGAAGGCTACCTCTTAGGGGGAGTAGCTAGATGTTTCTGATAAAGTAAGTGGATCAGAGAAGTAGCATACAAGTATGTGCCCTTTACCATCGATGTCAAAGGGGGAGATAAATCACGTGAAAAGATCAGGAGGAGAATCTTGTCTTGATGGTCTTTTTAGTTTTTCACATCATATGTTGTCGTCAATGACAAAGGGGGAGACTATTGCAAGTATGTGCCTAATTAGTGTTGTCATTGATGTCAACATATCTATGTTGTCATTGGTGTCAACTATGCCCTTATTTTGTTACTTTATTCTAGATGTTGAGGATATTGAAAAAATTAGCTCATCTGGTAAAAATAATGAAATGAAGAATAGTCTAGAAGAATGCTCTGTATTTCCTATAGAATAAATATTTTGCTTGTGGATTGGAAGTTATTTAGAAGCTTGTCTAAACATACTATATTCTAAGGTTGAGCCTCTAGAATGAAGATTTGAGCAAGTTGTGTTCACCAGTGTGAAAACTAGCTTTTCTATATGTTTAGTGGTGACAGGGAGAAAGTGTTTTACTCCACATTCCTCCACATTGAAATATTTTAGTCAGCAGTTTTGGAATTAAGTCTTTGATGATGTTAAGTGCCTTCAAATGAAATGGTTTGTGATTTCATAGTCTGCAAGCTATCTTTTTCTCATGATAGTGGTTAATAGTGTTATTCTTGTGCTCTGGTTTGAAGAATCTTATTGACAGAGTGATTAGAGATTGTACTGGTGTTCCGAGTGATTACAATGTTCTTGTGGATGTCTCTTGATCATGTCCCTACTTTTGGATTAGTTTACAAAGAGAAAAATAGACCATCAATGAAGAATGTTCTAGCAGACCTAGTGCTATCATAAGTCTTAGCCAACTGGGTTGAATTCATTATTTGCAGAGATGTATCAAAGATTGTAGAAACATGTTGTGGCATGGAGGATTGTATTTGAGTCCCAGCTAAGGCGTAGTGTGATCCTCATATATCTTTACATCTTTTCCTTAGCTTAATTTGTATTAGGTCTAGACCTATTTTATCTATAACTGTAATGCCGACCTTCATACACCTACGAAGGTTGGTGAATTGTATAAAAGCATGTAATGAAGGTGTGAAAAAGTGTATGTGGTGCAATGATGAAAAGATAAGTACAAACGTGTGAAAGAGTAGAGTAGAGAAATAATATTGTGCTTCATTGGAACTGAACCCTGGCATAGAGTAGATACTTCTGAATTGGTTCACCCTTTTGGTAGTGAGCCACTTTTTGGTAGTGAGCCACCCTTTGGCAGTGAGCCATTCTTTGCAGTGAGCAATTTGGGTAGTGAGCCTCTATTTTCTGGTATTGATATAACATATATATTTCTATGGGCTAACACCCACCATGGTTTTTCCCTTTTAGGGTTGTCCACGTAAAAAATTTGTTGTCTTCTGTGTTGATTATGTTATTGTGTTGAACTTCTCATTTCATGCTTTCATGGTTATTTCTAAATATAATTAATTGATAAGTTGATGTTCATAATTGGCTAAAAGTTTTAGGACAAGTCATTTGCCCACCATCTCAGTTGTCTGATGCAGTTCAACAGGAAGTTGGTAGTAGTTTGGCTGTTGATGGGGCAGGGAAGGAGGGCCCAACTAATGTTGGGACTTTTGATGCCTCCGACACTGATAAAATTTTTAAAACATCATTCCTTAGGAATAGACCTCCTGACATAGGTGGTACCTCATCTTGAATGAATCCTAGTTTGAAAAAACTAGTAGACAAGTAGGATGTGGTGGATAAGCTCAGTGTCCCCTTTATGCAAAAGAATCCCTAGGCATCAGTTTTTGGGTCAAAACCAAGAGGGAAGAGTTCTCTTCCACCTATTCTCTACTCTTGGATCATGGCTCTTGTGAGTTTTCTTCTTTTATTCCTGACTGTACTATTGATAAGGGTTATCCTGTATGGATATGTCATTGGTTGGGAAATTTTAGGCCCTAGGCCTAATATTGAAGTGGTTAGATCTTGCGCCCAAAGAAAATGTGGGATCAAAGGGTAGGTGGATATAGCTACCTTGTAGAAAGGTTTTTTCTCATTCACATTCTCATGTGAGAAAGACCCGTTAAGATCTCTATTAGGAGGACCCTGGGTTATTGGAAACTCTACCTTAGGCCTGAGGAAGTGGCAACCATGTTTCAATGCCTCCAAGAATATTTTCAATGTTTCTTCGGTTTGGGTTAGATTATCCAAAATACTCATGAAATTATAGGATGAGGAGGTTTTTAAAGGTCTAGCAAGGGCCTTTGGCTAGTTGCTAATAGTGGACTCCATAACTGTTTCTAGGAAACATTTGGTCTTTTCTAGGATATGTGTTATGGTGGATCAGTAAACTAATCTTCCTTCCTCAATCAATATTAAGTCTAAACTTGGCATGTTGGATCAAGAAATAGAATTTGAAATGGCACCCTTTTCTTTTTTACTATGTAAAAAGGTGGGGCACTAGGCAAAGAATTTCCCATCCAAGAATCCTAAACATAAGCAGAAAATCTAGTGGGAAAAGAAGGCCAAGGATTTGGGGGAATCCCAAACCTTGGAAATAGGAATATGAATAGAAGGATTGATGGGTGCTAAAAAGGACTTTGACACCCTGGAAGCCCAAATTGATCCCTTGTATCTAGAAAGGAAATCCTGGGTAGATTTCTAGGATATGGAGGCTTAGAAAAAAGAGTTGGGATTCAAACTGGAAGATAGATCGGACGCTCATGTTTCAGATGGGGAAGTCAAAACTCCCCATTTTTAGGGTATCCTGAGAGGAAGTAGGGGTGCTGATCTAGGTGAAAATGAGGATAAATTAGATGGGAGGGTTTAGGAAGATGAAGACATCACTTTAGAGGATCTCCACACCCCCTTTCAGCCTTCCCCATCATAAGGAGAGGGTTTAAAAATCTTGGTTGTAAAGAAGCAAGTAGAGGAACCTTTTGTTGAAGTGAAAGGAAGGAAAAAGAAAAAGTAGTAGAGACCTCCCATCCCTTGTAGAGTTGCAACTAGAAGAAGTGCCAAACCTAATTGCAAATCATACAAGAAAGGTCCTTAGAGACCTGCTACCCTAGAAACTAGGGAAAGAGACAGTAATATGGAAATTGCATCAAGGATGTAAAAAACCCTCATAGACTTGTGCACTAGGAGAACAAACTCCAGGAAATGATGAAGATTATATCTTAGAATATGAAGGGGTTAAATAATAGCCATAAACATAACCTCCTGTCGAACTTGATTTGGGACCATAAACTGGATATCTTGTTGATTTGGCAAACCAAAATGCAGATGGATATATTGTTAAATATTAAACATAGATTTTTATTGTATGTGGCTTTCATAGTTATAGCTCTGATGGTACTTCAAGAGGTGTGGCTACCTTTTACAACCCATGGAGTGTGAAAGAAGTCCCCATGTCAAGGACTCTAATCATGTGGCTACCCAATTTTCTAATATTAGGGAGGATACTTGCTGTATTATCTCTAATATATATGCTCCTAATGTTCAGAATGCGAGAAAGAAACTTTGGAAAAAATCTAGGCCTTTTTAAGAGCTCTCACCAAGATATAAAGTAGATGGTTATTGGAGATTTTAACAGCATTCTTACGGAAGATGAGAAGAGAGGGAGATCTCAAGTCCCCTTAGATAGTAGATTTGATTTGATGGACTTTGTAAATGAAAAAGCTCTCCTTGATTTGGATCCTCAGGGTGCTTTGTATACTAGGTCTAAAGAGAGATCCAGAGAAAACCTTATTCAAGTCAAACTTTATAGAGTCCTTATTTCTATGGACTGCCTTTCGTCCTAATCTTGTTCCCTATCTTTTCTAACCAAACTTGGTTCAGATCACATCCTGATTGCTCTTTTGGCTGACAAGATGGGAAAAAGGAAAATGTTTCCTTTCAGATTTTAAAAATGTGGTCTCAACATCCTAATCTTAATGATAGAATTAGGGAGTGGTGGGGAATCTCTATGGAAGGAACAACCATGTTTTGAATAGCTAAGAAACTTCATAACATCAAGAATAATGTGTAATAATGGAATAATTCTTCCTTTAGGCAAAATTTTAAGGAAAATGAAACTATTAAATCCAAACTAGATGAAATAAAAAAGGAGATACAGAGTATGGGTGTGAGCCCTGGTGGTTCTTCCTCTATTTTAAGGTTTCCAGTTAAGGGTTTGCCTAGTTTCATCGTATGGAATCCCTGAAAATTCTAAGGGTCTGAGCCTTTTGTCTCTCCATGCGCTTTATCTCCTATTCTTCTGTTGACCGTTAATAGAGGGTTACTAGTTGTTTAAGTTATAACTTCACACCTTTATACCCATGAGGAAACTAGCCCCTTGTCCTAGCTTTACCCACTACTACCCATGAAAAATTAAATCTTAAGTCCTAAGTTTAAAAGTTTGTAAAGTGTATTTCATGTTGTCGTGTTGCATCTCCAGTGACGTCATCTACCCCGCACAACACTGCAATATATTGCCAACTATCCATCAATCATTGGCTTACAACCCCTTTGCCAGAGATTTTGTATCAACAAACCACTTGCTACGATAATGTCATAGAAATATTTGACCTGCTAAAAGTTTAGGATTTTGCAACCACTTAGGGCCTGTAGTGGTGGGCCATTTCCATCTACAATGTTGTGAAATGGTACCACGTGTCCTTATCCAACTGGACCAACACCATCAATGATACGACTATAGATTGACATGTCCCTCTCTAATTTGATGAAGACTTTTCAACCATGATGACAAAGATGGTCAAATCTAGTCAACCAATTTCAGTCGTGGATTACAGGAAGTAAGGAAAGGATCAACAACCTTCATTCAAACTAGAAAAACAAAAGACTTTCAAAGTGTCTACAATACAAATAGAGTAATGTCTATTGTGGCCACCATTAATGCTTCTGAATCGTAAGGAAATTCAGCTTCATAAGAACACAATCTAGGGCTGTATTCATCATTTTCATAAGAATGGTTGCATTTCTAGCACACAAGGATTTGAAATGGGCAAGAAAGAAGTGAGTTCAAGTCTATACAAGTAGATAAACCAATCCTTAAGAAACAAAGTCTTATGATTATGACATTTATTAGCAGAGAAAATGCATAAGCAGATTGTCACCATAAAAAGCAAATTATATACTATAAGTCCCCATGTGGAATTCACATGGTATTCTTTGATGTGCCACATGATTCTTTTTTCTTTATCTGACAAATGGCACAAGGATCTACATCAGAAGACAACTGATGCTCAAGTAAACATGATGCCAATACAAATGTGGACATGCATGTTGGACATGCATTGTAAGGATGCAAGTTATGTTGTCTTTAAGGAGCACTTTGTCAGGAAAGTCCTTGGTTTTCTAGAACCAGAAGGGGAGTGATTACATGCAGATGTTAAATATTTTTTGAGGCCCTTAGAAAGATTTCTGCACTTGAAGATAGATCACAATTGGGGAGATTGGTTTCTCCACTCTGGTACAACATGTATCAGAGTTTATGGGTGTGAGGTCCCTCCTTACACTTCGCCTAAATTTTTGCCCAAGAGAATTGCCTTCATGAAAATTATAAGGCAACTAAATGAGGGTGACAAGGAGCATTTCAAGAAACATAGAAAGGGCTCACTCATTCCCACCTCTTTGAAATTCAGTGATTTTATAATGGTGGACAAAAATAGAGTAGATCATATTGGTTCTATTCTTAAATACTATAGGATGGAGCAGGCAAGAATCTTTGATCCAGAAGGATTCATAGAAAATCAAGGGTGAAGGTCAAAAGGCCAAAGTACCCCCATCAGGTCCCCCTTAACTAAGATATAGTGAGAAAATACCTCTCTATGGCAGAAGTTTACCTTTTGAGTAATAAATGGGAAGCAGTGATGACATGGGAGAGAATGAGAAGGAATATAAACTTGCCATACTTGGGAGCTTTTGCTGAGGAGAAGGATCCTATCAGGAGGATCAAAATGATATTTGATAAGGCAAAGAATATGATTGCTAGTGAACTTGTAGGTGAGGAGAGACCATCATACCAGCCTGGTAGCTCCAGAGGTGGGTATGTGATAAAAGAAGAATCCCCTATCTCTCCTCCTCCAAAAAGGGTGAAGATTATTTATCTTTAGTCAGAGCCAGAGGTGGAGATTGTTGACTTGGAAGGAGTAGAAGAGGAACAAGTTCATGAGACTACTCATCAAATCAGCTCTCCAACAAGAGTTAGACCATACTCCTCACCAGACAATAGACTGACAAGGTCAACAATTGGCAATGAAGTTGACACAGAGGATGTGAGGGTATTGGCATGCAATAAATTTATACAGGATGATGAATTTGTTAATACCCCTCAATTTAGGCCTTTTGTGCTAAAGACCAAAAATGAAGAATTCTAGAAGAGGATTGAAGAAGTAAAACTGGAGTTGATCCCTCAAAATATGAAGGAATTACTCAAAGGGTCTTAAGTGAAGTTAATAAAAACATCAATGGGATGACCCCAGAGGAAGGCAGATCTCTTGTGGCCAAAAGAAACATCCCACTCTTCCCAGATTGGATGTTATTAGATGTAATTGCATTTGATACTATAACTAGGAATGATTTAGAGGTCACAAAAGAGAAGGTCAGTAAAGCTCTACCAAGTGCTGCTTTTGACCTAAGGTTTGAATCCCTAGAAATTTGGGCATTGGCCCTGAGTGACAAGAAACCAAGGATAGGTTTAGAGGAGTTGACTAGAAATATGATTATTAAGAGGGTGTAAACCATCCCTACTTCTTAGGCTGCTAGTTTGAATGTTTAAACTGCACAATTTACTGAGGTAGTAACAAACAAACTACAAAAGGAACATAATGAATTGTTGGAGAAATATGTACAGGCCATGGTAGAAGTGAGCAAATATCAAGAAAAAGTACAATTAGAGCTTGGTCCATCTCAAATTCCTCTTACTATTCAAACTACAGAATCACTCCCAGTTGATACAGAGCCTCACTAATCTGAAATCAGAGAATTGAAAGAGGAGAAAAAAGAAATTAGAGTATGAGAAAAAGAATACAATGAAGGATGTGGTCACCAATTGATAAATCACAGGGTGACTAAGATCTTGGCAAGGTTGGATGAGACTTGGAGGTCTTATTCACAATTGAGGATAGCCTATGAAAAGCATGAATCGGGTGAAGAAAGACTCTCAGTTGTCAAAGCAAGATAGTTTCCAAGGACTGGAGAGGTAAGGGATCTCCATAGATGTTTGAGATTTGATATGCAAGAACCCCTTGAATTAAAATTGGTAGTTGATATGTTACAACATTTTGAGGATGTTGCTAGATTTCAATTTAGGTTGGATAAAGTTTTGGTAGAAAAGAAACAGGCTATTGAAAAGATGGACACAAGGTGGCTACCAAGTATTTTAGAAGGTGATGGGCAAGTAAAAGGCCTGGACAAGTGGAAAGCATCAATAGAAGAAAATACCAATTGATTAATTCCTACTTGGTATACTGATGTTGATCCAACTATGAATATTTTGAGCTTAGCAATTGATAAGATGCATATAGTTGAAATAAATTTTAAAATATTTTTTAAGCAAGTAAAGGTTTTGTTGGATGCTCTATACACCAGCCATAATGGGAGGATTGTAGAGATAGTCTCTTTCTAATGGCCATCTAAAAAGACATATAATTACTAGACATAAATGTATGGGCCTACATAATTGAAAGGAATAGCCAACCAGCACCTACCCTATATAAATGAGGTAGATTTCCTTCAAGCAACTGCACATTCTCCAATGTCTATCTACTTTTCTCTTATTTTCTCCATGTAGTAAATTTCTCAATGCCAAATGGATAGTGCATTGTATCAAGTATTCTCTAAAAAGACAATTTAATTAATGATGAGTACACATTCTTGGTCTATAAAAGAACTGTGTTACTCATTCTTGTTGTTGAATGATTTTGGAATTTTGAGGAGTAAATAAGATATAAGTCTCTCTCGATTGCTTCATCTCTTGTTCTATAAGTCTATGAGTTGTGTATTGAATGTATTTCTGCATAAATTTTATTCATTTTTATGTTAATATAAATGAAAAATGATATATACATGTGTTCTGTTAGTTGTCTCCATGGTTTCACATGTTTTTATTCTGAATCTAATAACTAAGGGTTATCAAAGATTCTAGAATATAGGCTTATTGTATTGCAAACTTAATCTTCTACTTCTTTTCAAGAAATAGATTAAATGCTAAGGGTTAAATATGGGGAAGAACATACTACAATAGGAATGTTTGTAAGTAAAGTTAACAGAATACTTGGTTTTAGGGTGGTGTTTGTAAGGAAGATGTTGATTAAACCCCTTGAAACTTGATTGTTATTTTAGATTATGAGAATCATTCAAACAAATATGTCTATTTGACTCCATGCCTTGGGATAAGCACCGGTCAGAGTTTGTATTTTTATTTATGAGTCAAAACCCTAATCTTCCATCCATGTATAAAACAAAACCATTACATTATCTACAAACTTTTAGGATTTTAGGAGTAGTTTAAAGGTTTGAGAATCCTTTGGTTCAAAACTGGAGTAGGGTCCAAAGCTAGCCCCTTTACATTTGCCTTGTAGTTTTTGCCTTCATAAAGAAATGATTCATCTTCTTTGTATCAATACCTGATCGCAGTCAAAGATTTATCCAATATGTATTGAGTAGGGAATACCCCCTAGGTTTTACAGAGCCGAAAGAAGCAGAAGAGACATTTATAGTTTGTCTCTTGTACTGTTGGCCTCTAACCTAAGGATCTTGTTGATAAGTGATGGCTACCTTGTAGGAAAACTTAGGAACTATCAGTTGGAAAAACACCAACAGATCTGGTGACTCCGTTGGGGAGTTGAAAAGGAACCTAGAACTTAAGTTAAATGCTAGTAGTGGGTGGCGACTCCAAGAAAAATATCCTAGCTGGTAAAGCATAAGTTGTATGCAAGGGAGAGATCCCTTCACAAGCCTTTGTTCCAAGAATTACGAAGAAAGATGTATAGAAGAAAGGGAACTGCTCAATCCAGTCATGAAGGCTCACCAAGCCCTACAAATAATGATGATCCCCAAGGTAATCCTAGGTCTTCTGGACAGTAACCACAATATTTTTTAAATACAGAAGCTGAGATTCAGGAGATGTATGAAAGACAACAAGGTTTTGTGTTGAGGTTGAGATTAAAAGTGTTTCAAGAATGTCCTTTTTAGATCCCCTTGATAGATTTGAAGACACATAATCCCCAATGGATACTGATAATCCCAATGGAAAGGGACCATCCTATTCTATGCCAAGAGATGATGAGTTGGCAGAAGAAATTAGGAATCTTAGGGAAGAACTTGATTATTTACAGGCCCTGAGAATAAGAGATGATATGAAACAAAGGTGCAAGCTCTAAAAATGGCCCAATAAGATTCAATTCCCACCCTTAACAATGTAAATGTGTTGAGAAACCAATAGGCAAATGAGGTTCAGAACCAATAAAATGATCAAAACATCCTTGGGAATGATCAAGGACTTAACCAGCATGTGATCCAAAATCCACAAAATAATCAAAGACCAAATGTGATTAACAATAGGGTACCAGAAAACAATGTGAGAAATTAGAATAACAATGTTAATGCCAATAAGAATGCAAATGCCAACTAGTTTGGTAGAAGGCCTATGCAGTTAGATAGATTTAGACAATTGGATTTCAATGGTATTCCTAGATACCCTAACCCCATTGACAAACATATAAGAGGTGAATTACCAAATTTTTTAGGGAACAATATTGTGTTAGGAGAAGATCATTTGAAGGCTTTCCAAAATGTCATGGATAATTTTGAGGTAGAGCACGAGGCTTTTTTCATCAAATTATTTATGCAATCCTTGATTGATGAAGCTAGAGAATGGTATAGAAATCTACTTGATCAGAGTATCACATCATGGGATGGTTTTAAGAGAATCTTTAGAGAACAATATAGAGATAAGACTAATCCTAGTTTTATTATCAATGAGTTCATAGGTATTGCTAAGGGGTCAAATGAGCCTGTTGTTGATTTTAATGCTAGGTTTACGAGAGTGTTGAATAAATTGTCACTTCATATGAGGCCAAATGAATTGATGTATATGGTATTGTATATAAATTCCTTTGATGCCAAAACAACATATGAATTAAGGGATAAAAGGCCAACTAGTCTTAGGGATGCTTTCACAATTGTAACAAATATTAAAAATAATAGGAAAGCATCTAGTAAAACAAATAGAAGAGATGATGTAAGGATTCTGTAGAACCCAAATAGTAGGTCTTAGAATATTCAAGGTAATACTTCCACTTCTGAGGACAAGTTAGATAAGTTGACATCTTCTATCAAGGACTTAAGTTACAAGCATGCTAAGAATGAAAAAGGGCTTGGTCTTGAAAAGCACGTTTACCAGAGGCAAGAAAAGAGACATCGGTTGCATGATATGCCATAGAATACCAATTGGTACAATGGTAAACCTATTCCCAACAATAAAACTATTCAGAGACCTTAGAATGTTAAGGAAAATCTTCATCCCCTAAAGAAAATTGTCAATGTTGTGCAAGATGCCCCATGGTGTATAATTTATCAGATGCCTCACTCATAGTCACAATGTATGATTGTCCAGTCTTTTTATAATGATAATGTTACCTATGACGAGTGTAATGAACCTCACTATGTAGAAAATGATAGTGTTAATATGCTCTCTACAAGTGGAGATTACTCCTCTGATGAGGCCTATATGGAAAGAAATGTGAATGAAGGTAAGTGCTATAAAGGTGAAATCTATCAGTAGGATTTTTCTGATGATGAAAATGAGGATCATCAAGTTTACGATCAAGATTCACATGTCCCTTTGGTTAATTTGAGGAGGCTTTCTGATGAAGAAATTAGAGCTCTTATAGCTATTATAGTAGCCCATGTTAAGAATAATTATAACCTTAGGAGTAAAGCTTAGGTAGGAGATTCAGGCCAGCCAAGAAGCATCTTCACAAAACAACCTTAGTATAAACACAAAGACCCTGAACCACAGAAGAGACAAGGTAATAATAGTAGGAAAAATTCAAGGAATAAGTTTGGTCAAAATACTAAGGGTCCAAAAAATAGGGTTTCTCATAATATAGAAAGGACTAAAAGTTTACATGCCATAGATGACAGTCAAAAAACCACAAAAGCTAAGGTGGGACAAACTCTTGAGAAGAATAAAAGTCAAACTCAAGCTGCAACTGTTATACAAAAGTATGCCCCATTTGACATAACTCAAACTTTATCCCAGACAAAGGTCTCTATCCCATTGATGGAAATGATGAAAATTGAAGAATATAGAAATAAGGCATTGCCTTTAATTTTAGGGGTAGCTCATCAGGAAGAATAGAGTGTTGAAGATCATAGTAAGAATCAAGAGATGTGTGTTGATGAGGAAGAAGTTCTAGAGGTTTATTTTGGGATGACAATGACAAAGTGTCCTTCTTAGGTAGAACCATTTTATGTATCCCTTGTTGTTAATGGGACGATGATCAAGAATTGTATACTTGATTCGATTGCATCAACAAATATTATGTCTTTGGCTGTTATGCAACAAATTGGGTTGAAAATAGATAAAGCCTATGGGAGATGTTATGCAATGGATGCTAAAGAAGTGCCAGTCATATGAATTATGAAGGATATGAACTTTATGCTTGCATCCTATCCAGAAAAGACCTACATGTTGAATGTGATAGTAGTTGATATTAAACCACAATATGACATGTTCTTGTCTAGGAGATGGGCTGCATTAATTGGAGGAGGCATGCAATTGGATCTATCGTATTCCATGATCCCCATGAATGGTAAAGATGTCAAGCTGATTAGAGAGGAAAGAGCACCAAAAATGGTTGAAGATCAAGAAATAGAAGATCAAGTTTATTTTGTGGATACTAATTGTGAAAATTTCAAAATTATTTCAGGTGATCAAGAAAATGAGGAGGGAGATCTTGGCAATAAAGATCCAGACTAGCATGATCTTTGGACTATGTATTTTGATGGTGCCTATTTAAAGGAGGGCTCTGGTGCAGGAGTGGTATTTCTATCTCCAATTGGTAAGACCTCAAATTATCCTTTCTATTGAAGTTTGCATGCACAAACAATATTGCAGAATATGAAGCTCTTTTGTTAGGATTGAATGTTTCCCTCAAGCATGGCATTAAAATGTTAAGAGTATTTGGAGTTTCAGAGTTAATAGTTTCCCAAGTAAGAGATAAATATACTTCAAAGAATAAAAGGCTAAAACAATATAGGCATGTTGTCTGGGATTCTATTGAGTTGTTTGATGTATTCTCAATAAATTGGATAGAAAGATCAAAGAATGTCATTCTAGATTTCTTGGCTAATTTTGCAATTAGGCCAGATGACGTTAGGTTATTTGACATCACTAATGTTTAGATAAAACTTAGACCTGCAGTGCCAGACAACATATGTACTTGGCAGGTGTTTGAGGATGATAAGGACTTGTTGAGATTCTTGTATTACATAGATGGATATGAGAACTAGGAAATTGATTTCCTAAACTTTGTAGAAGTTATAGATGGGAAAGAGACTCTTTTAGGAAAGTAAGTGATACAACTTATGAAAAATAAGATCCCCAGAGGATTAGTATCTTTAGAAAGAACATTTGACAGCATGGATTAGCTTGTTACAAAGCCATCTCCCACAAACAAGGATGACTTAGAAGAGATGAATTTGGTGACACATAATGCCCCAAAAAAGGTATACATTGGTAAGAATCTTAAGCCACATATCAGGGAAATGTTGATAGCATTATTAAGGAAATACAAACATGTCTTTGCATGGTCATATGAAGACCTAAAGGCCTATAAAGAAGATTTATTTCAGCATGAGATTCCTTTGAATCCTGGAGCTAGGCCATTTAGATAGAAGTAAAGGCCCATTAACCCTACTTTGGCTCCAAAAATGTAGGAGGAACTTATGAAGCTTAGGGATGCAGAATAATTAAGCCCATAAGGCACTCAACTTGGGTGTCAGATCTTGTCCCAGTTAGAAAAAAGAATGGAGACATAAGACTCTGTGTAGATTTCAAGAATTTGTATGTTTCTTCTTTGAAAGATAATTACCCACTCCCTAACATGGAAGCTATGTTGCAGAGGGTAATAGGGTGTGAACTCTTGTCCATGATGGATGTATTTTTATGATATAATCACGTGAAGGTAAAATAATCAGAGCAATACAAAATGGCCTTCACAACTCCATGGGGAACCTATGTATATGTAAGAATGCCATTTGGGCTGACAAATGTAGGTGCTACATTCCAAAGAGCAATGGATGTTTCTTTTGCAGGATTAATAGACTCAATCTTGGTTGTGTATCAAGATGATTTAACTACTTATTCAAAGAAGGAAGAGCAACATTGTATGCATATAGAGTAGATTTTTATTAAAGCATTAGAATATGGCATTTCACTTAATCCTAAGAAGTGTTCTTTTGGTGTAGTTGAAGGAAAATTATTAGGGCACATAGTTTCTAAGAATGGAGTCAAGATTGATCCTGAAAGGGTTGTAGCAATTGACAAAATCCAAATACCCAAGACAATAAAAGGTATTCAATATTTCTTTGGGCAGATTAATTTTGTTAGGAGATTTATTATCAACTTTGTAGAGATCACTAAAGACATTTCTAAAATTTAAAAAAAAGGTGAATCTATAACATGGGGGAATGTGGCAACGGAATCATTTCAGAACATTAAAGAAGCTATTAAGATGGCTCCTGTATTAAAGTCTCCCAATTTTTCTAAGCCATTCCAATTGTTCGCATTTCCTTCTTTTCACACAATTGATGTGTGCCTATTACAGAAGAATGAGAATGGTTTTGAATAGCCTATTTTTTTCTTCAACAAATCATTGCAAGTAGTGGAATTGAAGTATGACATCATGGCGAAGAAAGCTTATGCTTTGGTCAAAGCAGTTAAAATTTTTACACCCTATTTGGTTGGATCTTAGATTATTACATATGTACCCCATTCAGCTATTAAAGACATATTCACTTAGCAAGAAGTGACAGGAAGAAGATGTAGATAGATAAATAAGCTAAAAGAGTTTAATATTGAAATATAGATCACCAAGTTAGTGAGGGGACAAGGTCTGGCTAAATTAATGGTAGAGTCAAATTTGGAGGCATGTCAAATCAATATGGCTCAGGATGGGATTGTAAACATGTCAGAGTTAGAATGGTATAAGGATATTGTGTATTTTCTACAAAATTTAAATTCTCCAGCTCATTTGAATGATAGCCAAAAGAGAACCTTGAAGCTGCATCCTATCAAATATGTTCTTGTCCAAGGAGAATTGTATTGGAAGAATCCTGATGGTGTGCTACTCAAATGTGTAGATGAACATCAGGCTAGGAATATTCTAAATGAAATGCATAAGGGAGAGTGTGGGGTACACTATACTTCCAAGACACCAACTCACAAAATCCTTAGAGCAGGATATTAGTGGCCAACACTCTTCTCTGATGCATATAGGATGGTAAGAAAGTGTGATGCCTATTAGAAAATTTGAGGAAATCTCAGATATGAAGGTGCATTACCCCTTAAAACTATGACAATGGAGGCTCCATTTTAGCAATGGGGATTTGACTTTATAGGGGAAATTAAAGAGAAATCAAGTGGAGGGCATAGTTGGATCTTAGTTGCTACTGACTATTTTACTAAATGGATTGAAGCCATCCCAACTAAGAAAGATACAAGAAAAGTGGTTCTTGATTTCATTTTAGAGCACATTATTATCAGATTTGGAGTACCAGCAAAATTGGTCACAAACAATGCCATGTGTGGTGCAGAGCCCACCATAGCATATTTTGGTTTTTGTGTTGAATAGGAGCCTAGCATTTTGAGTGTTGCGCTCAATAGGAGCCTTGAAGGATTTTTATTTTATTATGATTGTAATAAGGTCTATTGTCAGACCACTCTAATGTTTTGAAGGTCATTTTTTAGTGGAGTTTCAAGAGTTGCTCTTAGTTTAGCATTTTCTATGTTTAGAAGGTTAGTGGCTAGGCTAATTTTAGCCTCCTTTTCCCTTTTCCAGGATGTGGAATCTTGCACAATGGAACAGATGAGGGAAAACATTGTTATTGAATTGTATTCATTTTGAGAAGGGAGAGAGATGAAGTTTTATGAAGAAAAGAAATACAAAGGATCGAGTTTTTTGTGATTTTCTATTCTTTTTGTTGTTCCTCTATTCAGTATGCAACTGTACAGCATTGTCAAGGGTAAAAGTGCATAGGATGGCATAATAAGGGGTCTTAGCTTTCATTCAAGTCTCGTTTGGAGTTTTGACATTACTGTAGAAGGATTTTTGAATCATTTTTTTTGAGTTTGCTCTAAAACCTTAGATTTTGGAGGGTTTAAGGAAATTGATGGGGTTCAAACCCATTCCAACTATGTTAGAGCCCCAAAATGGATGGAATGGGATTAGTTTGGTATGTTTTCAATTGGGTTTTGTGTGCAGGAGTAGGGGACCAGTCTGTTGATAGTTTGGAGGTTGTCTAGGCTTGATATCCTCATGTATTAAGCTAATAAGCATAATTACAGTTGACATTTGTTGTAAAGTGACTAGGGATGAGTGTAGATCCCCAAAACTTGTAGAATCCATCCATTTGTAATCCATTTCATGCCCTGGAGTAGGTTAGGAAGTTCTAGAGTTAGTTAATAGGGTACTTGCTTTGCAAAATAGGGCTAATTACCTCTTGGAACAGTAGGTACAGTCATCCTTTATAGCACATGTTCCAAAACAAGTCACCTTGCATAACTAATATGTTGTATAGGGGCTTAATGGGTATCTGAAAACCTAAAGAGTTCATGAACCTGTTTGGGAGTTCTATGAGTTTGTTGGGTGAATATTTCATCTTCAACTTACTAAAGGCAAAATGGTTATATCAACCACGGTGTAATGAGATAAATCTCTCCTCTTAGCAAGGGGAGGTTCCCTATTAACTATTACAAACTTATTTACACTAAAACTAATTTTAGGGTGAAACCATATCATCTATTATTCTTTTTTTAGAAATGATGTTTACAATATAAAAGAGCACTTTTACAATACAAATCAAAATCACCAAGAAACTCATGAGAGCACAACGTCTATCATTTCTCCTTTTGCTAATTTACAATTTACAATCATGTAGGAAAAGGTGCAGCTCAAAGTCTTCACTGAATACTATGACAAAACATACGATCACAAAAGATAATAGTAGTTCAAAGTCTTTCCAATATCTTTTACTTTAAAACATAAAATCACGAGCTAAAGATAATTGTTGTAGCACAAAGTCTCCAAAATAAGCTTTAGAACATCTCCCATGTTATCCACACTCACACTACAATTTGATCAATTAGATAAGATAGTATAAGGAAAAGGACATAAGAATAATTTCCAATACACCACAAGTTATTCCAATGCAAAGATTGAAAGATCGCTTGCTTTTCTATTCACTTGATAAAATATGATTTACAATTTGAACACAAAGTCTCAAAATGATCTTCAATTTGGTAGAGTTTTGCTTCAATAACTAAAAGATGATAATTACAATGGGGGTCCTCTTTATTTATAAGAGAATCTGAGAGCAAAAATAGGAAAAGAACAACTAACTATGACGTATTCAACAAATGAGTCCTTTTTTATTTGGGACTTCCTACGTTTTTACATGTAATTACATATGAGAAAAGTACATGTAAATATGTCCAAAATTATTTCAAAAGTACATCTAAAAAATAGAAAATAAAGTAACTGATGAAAAAGTTACTTCAACTTGCACTGCCTTCTTTCTTCATGTGGCAATCATACATAGTAAATGTAGCTTGCATCCCAAAACTATCCGAACTAACTATGTTCTTGAAAATTATCTAGGCTCTAACTATTGCATCTCTGACTATGGTAATTGATTTTGTATGGCTAGTTAACTTGGCCTTCAGATTATCCAAAGTTAACTGATTATCAAGAATATTATCCATAGAGGCTACTGAAAATGTTTTGTCCTCAAACTCCTGAAACATATTCTCAAATTCTTAGGTCATCTCCTCTACAGAAAGAAATTGATTATCCTTTGACACCAAATGGCATGGTAGGTCCTCCAACATGTGTAAGAGACTAACATCACTTTGGTCAATTAGCTTCCACGCAGTTTCTAAGTCATTGATTAGATCTTTTAGCACCTAGCTCTGATATGTCAATGCCTCCTTAGTCTCAGTATATGAATCTCGATTTGGAATAACACCAATTGATATCAAATCACTTATTTTCAACTTCCTAATTTCTACCCACTTATCATGATTCTATTCTAAATGCTCAATATCCTAGGAAATAGCATCAATTAAAACATCAAGTTCTACCCTGATTTTCTCCATTTTGCTTGTTTTCTCAGCTAGCCTTCTAAGAAGAGAGATTCCCTATGTGTACATCCTTTCCAAATAATCTTCAAGCACTTTTCCCTTAAGGTAAGTCTTTTCATCTTTCTGGATGATAGGATCCTCAACATAAATGGCTTCAGGAGATACTAATTTTGAATTCAAAGTAATCTTCCTTACCACTGCAGTCAATTGCTCTACCATTGCTTTATAATGATCTTTCATCTCTTTTTCTTTATCAAACTTCTAAATCAAAATATCCATTACCGATTGCATGTCAGTCTTTGCACTCTCATGTGTTATTTTGCCCAGCTTAATTCTAGAAATAGAGTAATCACTCATACTAAAATTTTCTATGGTAGCATCTTGTGGGGGCCTTGCAATCTCCACAAATTTGTGCCCTTTGTCTCCCAGTACTCTTGAATTTTTTTTTGGCTTCTTTGGTGTCTAAGCCTTAGCAGGCACTAGCTTACCAAAATTAAAGTCATCTAGAGAGATGGCTTGTTTCTTTCTTTTAGATGTATATGCCGACAACCATGGAGGAAGCACAAAAGTACTCACATTCGGATCCGGTTCCATTGTTGGTGTTACGGGAACTGTACTGGCGCTGGAAGTAGAAATAATAGGTGGAGTATTAGTAAACACTACACCTGACACATTCACATTTGAAACTTACTCAAAACCCAATACAAAGTGATCAAATATTGAAGAATCTTCAATATCAAAAGATGAGGAGGACAGACTAGGAATGAACCTAGAAGAACAAAGAACATCATCAAAAGTAGTTTGAGGATTATCAAAAAATATTTTTGAGGGTGATGGAGATTCAGAAGATGGGATGTCAATAGGTGAAATAGATAGGGGAACTGAAATGTATGTTAGAAAAAAGAGAAGAGACTCCCATATCCTGTTGTACATTCTCATGTGGAGACAGAACTTCATCCCCTTGTCCTTCTCCCATCTCTTCTGTTGATCTATTTTTAACGTCCATTTCTTTGGTAGCTGGCTCATTCACATTTTGTTTCTCAATTTCCATTTCTTCTACCACAGATTCTTTCTCTATAGCCTTTCACTTCTTTGACACAAATTTGATCTTGGGTTAATGTGGCTTGGAAGAAGAGGGAATGACATTCTTATTCTTTGTCCCATTCTCCACCCTCTTACCTATTTGTTCTTGGATTTTAGTCCCTGATCCCATAAGGAATTCTTTCAATGCAATTCCCTTACCTTCTAACCACTTGTTTGTGTTAGCCAATATAGGTTCAAACCTTTTCCTTAGAGAAGTCAATTCTTTCTGAGACCATTGGATAGGAGGAAAAGGAGAACTAGCAATCTATTTAGTGTTATACCTAGAATCAGTCATCTCTTCATCATCCACCAGGTCTTCAAGAATATTAGCCAATCCTAGATACCCAATTTGTTCTAGAGATAACCTACTATAGTCCAATTTTTTTATATCCTCTTTTGTTCTCAAGTCCACCCAAATGTCTTTAACCATTGGTTCATGAAAATGGGTCTTCCTTTTGATCTTGTCTTTTACACCCCTGTAATCAAACCTTGGTCTTTGTTTGAATTGTGTCATGGTCACTAGCTACATGTTAGTTTCCATGTCTCTAGCCTTTGCAGTAGTTAACATTGAAAACCTACCAACTTCTACTGGAAATCTAAATCTTGGTTTCTTGAGTTCCATTTGCTTATTGTGTACAATAATCATTTGTCTACATAATTCCATCAGAACAAGTTTTTTTAAAGGAAACCTTGGCAACATATAAGGATTACCTTAGATAAAGCCAACTCTTAAATATGAGAAAGTCTAAAATTGTAATAACATGCACCCATAATCATTCACCACTGAGCAAGCTTCATCTAAAAATCTTCTTTGCTCTAACTGAGGGTCAAAAAGACATAAGAACACTATGAAGAAAGCATCACTTACCCTCGTAAAATGGTGAATAGAACCTTTCAATGTCAGTTGAGGATAGTACTAATACATAGGAACCACTCTCCTATCTCCTTTGGATGTTAAACCCAGAAAGATCCTCATTGAGGCTGCTATATACACAAGGTAAGAAGTCATATAGAATTTGAAAGTAGTGGATATCTTAGTCAATTGCTCATGCAGAGCATTGCTGATTTGTTCACCCCAAAAGATGGCTTGATTGCCTTGAAGAATAATCTTGATAAAAGCGTACATCCATTCATGGAAAAGAGAGGAAGAAGCTAGCCCCCTTATCCTGCTAAGAAGACTAATGAGATCACCAACCTCCTTAATAAATCACTTCTAGGAAAAGTCCTCAGCCACCTAGATAAGTTTGACCTTGAAGTCTTAAGCCATTTGGTGTTAATTGTCTTTTTAGCCTTCTCAGAATTCTTGTCATATTCTTTTTGAGCTTCAGCCAAATCTAGTTTCACAACTTCTGTAGTAGCAGGACACATGAAAACTTCATCAATGAATTCCAGATCCAATCTGATGATCACATTGCCATTCGTATCCACCACTACCCTAGTGTCTCTGTTGTAGAATTGAGCACATTGAAGAACAAACTCAGTATTATGAGCTGCCACTAGGAAAGATGACACCAAGTGAATGTTGCTATCAACAATCTTCTTCATCATAGAACTAGGGTTATCAGACCTAATTCTTTCCACAAACTCAGCCATGTCTACATGGCCAATCTCTATATCCTAAATGTCATCAACATTCGAGGTAATCGAGGTGATTGGAAAAACACCCTGATACTTATACTTCATTGCTTTCAACTTCTTTGGAGACAGCTCAGTCATCTGAAAAAACTAACACCAGAAGGATGTCAATGAAGAGAGAAAATCCATAGAAGAAACTGCAACAAAAAGCCATGATCATGCAATTAGGGGAAATACTGGTAGTCTAAGAAAATTGCATGTCGACAATCATGACTACGGGGATATACTTGAAAGAGCTAGAGTGCAAACAGGTTGAAAAAATGGAGAAAAGTGGGCTCAAGAAAGTAAATTTGAAAATCTCCCACAGAGAAAATTGAGAGAGTGAATGCATGAACGGCAAAATTTGCTACCCTTGCATTGGAGGGATAAATTGTAGGTGTCAGGGCGGCAAATTTTGCCGACCTTGCATGTTGGGAAAACCTTTTTCATGTCTAAGTGGCAATTTTTTCTGACTATGCATGAGGATGGATTTGTAAGTTTGAGGCACGTGAAGAAGTGGCGAAAAGGTCTGCCAATGCATGTGAAGAACAAACTCTGATGTATAGTCGGTTAGAAAGACTGCTCATGCAAGTATTTTTAGAAAATCCAAGATACATATGCAAGAGCGGGAGTTTCGGCTACTAATGGATCAAAGTAGGTAATGCAAAGTTTGTGTAAGGGTGATGCTTTTAACTACCCTTACATATAGGGAAGACCACATGAAAGAGATGCAAAGGCGGGGAAAACCCTTGACATTACATATCCAAAGGAAAACATGTAATTCACGTATGGATAGTGAAAAGTCCCGCCCTTACATGAAATATCAACACCGAGGAAAACGTGTATCAACGATAATTTTTGCCATCCCTATATGCGTCAAGAAATTGGGAAAAACAATGCCTAAGTTTAATATGAGCAAAGAAAATCCTGACCCACTGAATCAAATGCATTCAAAACCAAAACAAAAACTAGGGTTTTAAAGAAAAAGGAGAAAATACATATATGGTTGATACAGTATTACTAATCCATAAAAGAGAAATTAATACAAAAGTAAAGACATTTACCACATGCTAAAACCATAGTCTTAAAATGAAAAGAAGAATAAAAAATAGAGACTTATTTGGTCGAAAAAGTGAAACCCTAAATGTAGTCATGGAGGCAAGATAGGCTTAAATTCGAAATCTATGTGAGCTTCACGAAGAAAACTGGTATCGAAGAGGTATAGCTCATTAGAGGTCTTTGATAATAATCAATAAGCAAATTAAAATGAAAATAAACACTTAAAAAGGCTTTGAAAGTTGTGCATTAAACATGGCACAAGTGCCATTAATGCTAACTCCAACTTCATGGATTTCACGGGATATGTTGGAGCAGTGAAAAACCCTGACACTACACAAACTAGGAACATGCTTGAGAAGACAATATGACCACCTTTACATTTGGAATTACTCTAGGAAACATATGCCCGAGTAGTGAAATTAACTGCTATTGCATATGCGACACAAACCTAAACATGCATGGGCGGCAGTTTTAACCGCTCATGCATATTTATAAAGAACAAGACAATTAAATATGCATCGGTGGTAGTTTTGGCCAACATTACATATTTAATAACAACATACATGTAAGAGCGGTAATTTTGACCGCTATTGCATGTGAAAACAAAAACTTTCTAACACCCCAAAATAGTCAAAAATGATATTTTGACAAGCTTACGACCTAGTTGATTTTTGCAATTTTTGAGGAATCAACCTAAGAGAATGTCGCAAACTATTTCAATGCTATTAGAAGACCTCATGCAAGGCCTAGAGGACTTTCTTCAATAAGTGAACTTAGAGTGTAGACTACGAAACAGACAAGTTTCATAGGGGTTGTCTACAAAAATGAGCGTAGCTAATTTTAAGAACAATAGTTGGCTCTAATTGGGGAACTTCCATCGATTGAACTTTGAAACAATCAAAGGGAGAAGAATCCAATCTCTAAGTGCCTTCATCCATGCCATTGGGCCATAGAGTCAAGCTACCAAAAAGAAAAAGACACAAAACACTAAATATAAATGAAAAATAAAAACACAAGACTATATAAATGATTAAATAAACTTATATGATACTTCAAGGATTGAAGTGCTTTAGATGTTGTCCACTGTGAGGTAGCAAGAATGGTGTTCCATCAAGAAACTCCAACAAGAAGCTATTTTCACCACAAAGTTGATGAATGATGAATGGGCTTGTCCATAGCGAATCAAACTTCCCATGCATTCCTTTTGGCTCTCTCCTCTTGTCCCATAACAAGACTTGATCTCCAATTTGAAAATCACGAGCCCTTCCTTTCTTGTCAAAGAGTTTGTTCACCTGACTTTGATGTTCAACAATACAGTCTACTACCATAGCTCACTGTTCTTTGAGTTCAGTGAGGTACATGATTCTTTTGTCAATAGACCTTTCAAAAGTTCTATCTTCTACTACCTTTGGCAACTTTGGTGCTGACAACTCCAAAGTAATAGGTATCTCTACATTTAGACCGTATAGAAGCTAAAATGGTGAAATACTATCACCCTTTTAGGGGTAATCATGTTTGCCCATAAAGCATCAAACAACTCTTTATGCCAAGTTCTCTAATTATCTTCCACCAATTTCCTGATAATAGTAACCAGATTTTTGTTACTAGATTCTGCCTAACCATTTCCTTGCAGATAATTGTCTGAAGAGTGAGAAAGAATACTCCCATGTTCATAGCAAAAGTAAGTAATCTCGTTGGAAGAGAAACAAGTAGCATTATCTGCTACAACTTTGTTTGGAACTCCAAACTGGGAAACAATATTTTCCTTAAGAAAATTACATACCACTTTAGAAGTAGCATGCTTTACTGGGATGGCCTCCACCCACTTGGTAAAATAATTAGTTTTGGTGAGAAAAACATTGTGTCTCGCACTTGACAGTGGGTTCACAACACTAATGAAGTCAATGCCCCATTCTTGAAAAGGTTCTTCAATCACAACTGGCTTGAGAGGTAATGCGGCCAACTTAAGATTTCTAATGAACTATTGACATAACTCACACCTACGTACCCAATTGTACGCATCCTGAAATAGTGTGGGCCAATAGTACCTAGCCCGTAGAATCTTATGAGCCATCACAGGTGTAGAAAAATGTCTTCTACAAGACAAATTGTGAAAAGACTCCAAAAGTCTATTTTGTTGTGCTTTATCCACACAACGGAGAAAAACTCCATCAAGACTTATTTTATACAAACCATTGTCCCACAAGACATAGTTCTTAGCCTTCAATTTGATAGTTCTTTTCTCCTTATAGGATAGATGAGAAGGACACTCACCAAAGGTAAGAAAATGAGCAATATTTGAATACCACTCATCTGTAGTAGTGACAAAAACAACAGTTGGCATATCCTCAACTTCTTCTTCTTCATCTCTTGTCTCTTTTGGTACATTTTCAGCACTGAACTGACACAAACCTCTGCCACACAAAAGCTTGGTAGGTTTGATATCAAGATCAAACTCTTGAATCTTGGCAATCCAATTGCCTCTTTTGGTTCCAAACTCTTGTTGAGTCAGGATCGACTTCACTGTTGTGTCTAGCACCAAAACAATAGTGTGTGAATTCAAAATATAAAACCGGAAATGCTTTATTGCCTTGACCATGACATAAGCATGTTTCTCCATATTTGAGTATTTCAATTCATGAGCCTTTAGAGGACAACTCATAAATGAAATGGGAGATTCCACACCTTCTTCATTCTGCTGAACAAGAATGGCTGAAAGTGTATGCTCAGAAGCATAACTGTATACTATGAAATCCTTGGTATAATAAGGACAAACAAGAACCAGAGCATGAGGTATGGCCCTCGTGATGCCTTAAAATGTTGCTTTACCTTCCGTACTCCGATGGAAAGTAGTCTTACCCTTCATCATGTTGATAACATGGTAGGTTTTCTCTACGAATTTTGGAATGAATCTTCACAGAAAATTTAGCTTCTTGAAAAAAGAGTGAACTACAGTCTTACTAGTAGGCAAAGTAAGACTTTGAATGGAATTGACTCTTTTTGAGTCAATCTTAGTGCCTTCTCAGGACACAATGTGACTAAAATCCTTACCTTCTGTAACCCTGAAAAATGATATCTTAGGGTTAAGAGAAATACCATTTTGTTGACATCTTTCCAACACCTATTGCAAATGATATGCATGATCTTGATGTTGTTTAGAGAAAACAATCAAGTCATCAAGATATACCACAATGAATTTCCCCATCTCATCTTTGAAAGTGAGGTCCATTTCTCTCTGGAAAGTAGAACCATCATTGATTAAACCAAACAGCATCCTGTGATATGCAAACATACCCAAAGGCATTGTGAAAGCAGTCTTGTACTGATCTGCTTCACTGACCTCTACTTGATTATATCTTAAAAAACCATTTAACACAGACAGCATCTCCGAACCAGTTATAGTTTACAACACTTGGTCCATGATGGGTAGGGGATAGTTATCCTTTAGAGAAGACTGGTTGAGATTCCTGAAATCAACACAAATACAGATTTCTCCATTCTTCTTTCTTACAAGGACAATATTCATGATCTAGGTAGAATGATGAATAGGAAAGATTATTCTGGCATTCAACATTTTCTAAATCTCAGAAAGAATAGTACCTAATATTTTGGGATTATATTGCCTCTGATTTTGCTTGTGAGGCAATGACCCAACTTTGAGAGGGATTTTGTGTTGAATCTCCTTAGGTCTAAAAGACTTCAGATCATCATAAGAATATGCCAAAACATGAATGTAATGGCGAAGAAGTGTAGTGAATTTGAATTTCTCATTGGCAGTGCAACACTTCCCAATGTTGACCATTTTGGGATTTGCCTCAGAACTCAAATTTACTTGTTCAAATTCCATAGATGAACTTGAATCAAGTTGTTGCTGCTATTTTACATATCTATCACTCTTATCAAATAGTTTTTCTAGGGAAACTAAACCTTTTGGAATCTTATTGCCTTTTAGTTGAAGAAACTCTTCACCAGTTTGTGAATCTATTTTAGAAATGTATTCCCGTGGTGGAGATTCACTACCTTCAAAATAGAGCTCATCAAAGCTATCCATCTTTTCCAAGAAAACTATGATTTGATTATCACCATTGAACACCTACCAATGGTCAACATTATCTAATACACTTGGTTGGAAAACCAACTCAATTGTGTACTTGTTACCTTTTGAAGTCCTTATGGGGAACCATAGGAGTTGCGGAAATAGCTAATGAATCTACACAATCATTAAACACTCTGGGCACCACAGAAATGTCAAAAGTGTCAAAACCTTCAATGCAACCCCATACATGATTGAGATAATGCCTCAACCTTTCATTTTTGGTATGATATAAATTTCTCACTTGGCAAACAACTAGTTCAGCATCTCCTTGAGCATCAAGATTTTTAATACATTTAACTTGAGTAGCTTCCATGCCGAGTAATAATGATTCATACTCTGCAGTATTATTGGTATTGTTGAATTGCAGCTTGTATGAGAAAGGGAAGATATCACCTTGTGGAGATATCAGAACAATTCCAGCTCTAGAACCAATAGAAGAACAACTGCCATCAAAGCTTAAAATCCAAACCTCATTAGAATTTGATTTTTTAGATTTTTAGAATTTCTTTGACTAGAAGATTCCTCTTCATTAGTGAATGAAGAATCTGGCATCACTATACTTTCATCTGTACTTTCATCTAAATACTCTTCTGATTCTCCATCTGAATTGTCTGAATCTTCATCAAATGAACTGTAAAGATTTTTTATGGATAAGAAATAGTTACCCATACCTGAAGACTTGAACAAAATCCAAGCTTTCAGGTTTTCAGTTTGGGTGACTATGTATTTCGCTTCCTTCATAGGAAGCAACTTTTGTATGACTCCTTTAATAGGTATCCTGTCTTTGGATAGATCCATGTTCAATTCTCTACCTACATCTTTACAAAAGTTACGCCCAAGCAAAATGCCATAAGAAGCTGGAACATCAGCCACTAGGACAGTCATCTTGATCCTCTTGTCTGAAAAGGCTGCAAATACAAATTGGGCATCCTTAATTTGACCCAATAATGACACTTACTTATTTTCCATGGAGAAACAGCTCCCAAAGGTCTTGGTTAAGGTGAGAACAAGGGCGTCCACCACCTTAGTAGGCATGATGTTATCAGAAGCCCTGGAGTTTATTATACAATTGCTTAACTTATGACCATTGACCAATAGAGAAACATAGAAGGTGTTATTTTCCCTGGAGAAACAAGGGGAGTAGTGAGTAAATTATTTTGGATAGATTTTTTTTTAGAGGAGTCATGGATGGTTTTGGAAGAATCTTGCCCCATGGGGGCAGCCTTATTTTTCACATATTTAGCTAACCTATCAAACTATTCAGGGTTAGCTTTTAAGTACTCCACCTTAGACATTTGGATCTTGGTTTTCCTGGCATGATCCATAATATCAAAAAGATGAAATGAACTAGATATAGAGGAAGAGAATCCATCATTCTAGGCTTTATTTAGAGTAGTACTGGTCTAAGGAACAGAAGCAGGAGAGATAGAATGGTTAGCTAAACTTACTTGTTTATTAGCAACTAGGTCCTTTGATTAAAAAGGCAATGAAGTTCCCCATTTGACAATGGAGATAACTAGCTGAGGTTCCTCTCTTGTCTTTCCTTTATCAACTTGCTAATTTGGCTGATTTTGTGACCTGGTAAAAATAGCATATGCTCCATCATACACTTCTCCTTCTCTTTCCACTTCATCTTGGTAATTCAAAAAACCAATAGTAGAGTCACCAACTAACTCTTCTTCTCCTTCTGTAAAGAGGTTAGCATTATTCTCTTGATTGAAATCAGGTTGGTAAGAATTGTCATTTTCTACTTCATAATAGTCAATTGATGAGTTGACTAGTATTGCTTCAATGGCGAGCTTCCCCTGGGTAGGAGGAAGATGATTTGGTTGCCCTTGATTTCTGGCAATGTTGCTTTGGTATGAATGATTGGGAAATGTTCTCCTTGGTATATCCCTATAGGAAGGAGCAGACATACCTTGAGACATTTGTTTCTTTAGAGCTAGTAATTCATTTGCTAGCTTTTGCACCATAGGATCCATTGCACTCATGGAAGAATTATCAACAGAGGACTGACCTTTGTTTTTGTTAGAATCTCTTCTGATCTTATCTGCAAGGATAAGATCATCTTCCACCTTTGTAGCTAAAGTTTGGGCTACAAGAAGATTAGTAGGACTAGCCGGTCTTAGTAGAAAGCTTACCTTAGGAAGCTGAGTATTGATGAAAAAACATTTGAGATTTTCCATCATTGGTTGAGCGGATGTCAGAATCTTGTTTCTCAGCTTATTGAACTTAGCAATGAAGTCTCGCATGGGTTCATGAGGCTCTTTCTTCATTTGTGTAAGATGAGCCAATAAGGCATGTGCATCTTCTGTAGGCTTGAACCTAGCCTCAAACTTGGTTTTGAGGGTATTCCAATTAGTTATAGTTTGGGCCTAGAGATGGTAGAACCAATCTGTAGCAGCACCTTGTAATATTTCCACAAAAAATCTTATTGTTACGTCTTCATGTTCCACACATATTACACCGTAAGCTATGCAAAAAGTTGCAATGTGTTCATCCAGGTGGACTTTCCCATCACCATAGAACTTAGGAAAATTCTTCGTCAAACTACGAGGTAGTTCTTGAAATGGTGGAGTTAAATTCAAAGGACCAAAAGTGTTACCCCAAGGGCCTTGAGCTACCATGGTGCACTGATTAAAGCATGGGATAACAAACCTTTGTGGAATATGAATAGACAAAACTCTGCTAGTACTAGAACTAGAAGCTTCACCTGGTATTGGAGACTTGGCATTAGTAGGAGGAAAACTCCTAGTTCACTAAAGTTGAGGTCGTGGAGGTAAAAGACCAAAGTTATTTTGTTGCATCAACTAAAATACAGGATCAAGAATACCTTGAGCTCTCTTGCTTCTTGTATACCGTGAGTCTGTCAGAATGCAATGTACTCAACAAAATTTTGAAAATAGCTTGAAACCATGGAAAAGAACTGTTGTGCTTCAACTCAAAGTGTGAGGCTTCAAGTTGCACATTGGTTCCCCAGTAGAGTCACCAAAAACTATTGGGTGAATATTTTTCCTTCAACTAACTAAAGGCAAAATGCTTATATCAACCGCAGTGTAATGAGATAAATCTCTCCTCTTAACAAGGGGAGGTTCCCTATTAACTATTACAGGCTTATTTACACTAAAATTAATTTCAGGGTGAAACCATATCATCCATTTCTCTTTTTTTAGAAATGATGTTTACAATATAAAAGAGCACTTTTACAATACAAATCAAAATAACCAAGAAACTCACAAGAGCACAAAGTCTATCATTAATCCTTTTGCTAATTTACAATTTAGAATCAAGGAGGAAAAGGTGTAGCTCAAAGTCTTCACCGAATACTATGACAAAACATACGATCACAAAAGATAATAGTACTTCAAAGTCTTTCCAATATATTTTACTTCAAAACATAAAATCACAAGCTAAAGATAATTGTTGTAGCACAAAGTCTCCAAAATCAGCTTTAGAACATCTCCCAGATTATCCACACTCACACTACAATTTGATTAAGTAGATAAGATAGTATAAGGAAAAGGACATAAGAACAATTTCCAATACACCACAAGTTATTCCAATGCAAAGATTGAAAGATCGCTTGCTTTTCTATTCACTTGATAATATATGATTTACAATTTGAACACAAAGTCTCAAAATGCTCTTCAATTTGGTAGAGTTTTCCTTCAATAACTAAAAGATGATAATTACAATGGGAGTCCTCTTTATTTATAAGAGAAACTGAGAGCAAAAATAGGAAAAGAACAACTAACTATGACTTATTCAACAAAGGAGTCCTTTTTTATTTGGGACTTCCTACATTTTTACATGTAATTACATATGAGAAAAGTACATGTAAATATGTCCAAAATTATTTCAAAAGTATATTTGAAAAATAGAAAATAAACTAAGTGATGAAAAGCTGCTTTAACTTGCACTGCCTTCTTTCTTCATATGGCAGTCATACATAGTAAACACAGCATGCATCCGCAAACTATCTGGACTAACTGTGTTCTTGAAAATCATCTAGGCTCTAACTATTGCATCTCTGACTATGGTAATTGATTTTGCATGGCTAGTTAACTTGGCCTTTAGATTATCCAAAGTTAACTGATTATCAAGAATATTATCCACAGAGACAACTGAAAATGTTTTTTCCTCAAACTCCTTCTGAAACATATTCTCAAATTCCTAGGTCATCTCCTCTGCAAAAAGAAATTGATTATCCTTTGACACCAAATTGCATGGCAGCTCCTCCAACTTGTGTAAGAGACTAACATCACTTTGGTCACTCATTTTCCTTGCAGTTTCTAAGTCATAGATCAGATCTTTCAGCACCAGGCTTCAATATGTCAGTGCCTCCTTAGTCTCAGTATATGAATCCTGGTTTGGAATAACACCGATTGATATCAAAGCACTTATTTTAAACTTCCTCATTTCTATCCACTTATCATGATTCTATTCTAAATGCTCAATATCCTGAGAAATAGCATCAATCAAATCATCAAGTTTTGTCCTGATTTTCTCCATTTTTCTTGTTTTCTCAGCTAGCTCTATAAGAAGAGAGATTCCCTATGTGCACATCATTTCCAAATATTCTTCAAGCACTTTTCCCTTAAGGTGAGTCTTTTCAGCTTTCTGGATGATAGGATCCACAACAGAAAAAATCTCAAGAGTCATTGATTTTGAATTCGAAGTAATCTTCCTTACCACTGCAGTCAATTGCTCTACCATTGCTTTATAATCATCTTTCATCTCTTTTTCTTTATCAAATTTCTGAATCAAAATATCCATTGCCGATTACATGTCAGTCTTTGCACTCTCATGTGTTAATTTACCCAGCTCAATTCTAGAAATAGATTAATCACTCATACTAAAATTTCCTATGGTAGCATCATGTGGGGGCCTTACAATCTCCACAAATTTGTGCCCTTTGTCTCCCAACACTCTTGAAAGAATTTTTGGCTTCTTTGGTGTCTTAGCCTTAGCACGCACCAGTTGACCAAAATCAAAGTCATCTAGAGAGATGGCTTGTTTCTTTCTTTTAGGTGTATATGCCGACAACCATGGAGGAAGCACAAAAGTACTCACATTCAGAGCCGGTTCCATTGTTGGTGTTATGGGAACTATACTAGCATTGGAAGTAGAAATAATAGGTGGAGTATTAGTAAACATTGCACCTAACACATTCACATTTGAAACTTACTCAAAACCTAATACAAAGCGATCAAATATTAAAGAATCTTCAATATGAAAAGATGAGGAGGACAGACTAGGAATGGACCTAGAAGAACGAAGAACATCATCAAAAGCAGTTTGAGGATTATCAAAATATATTTTTTGAGTGTGATGCAGATTCAGAAGATGGGATGTCGATGGTGAAACAGATAGAGGAACCGAAATAGGTATGTTAGACAAAGGAGAAGAGACAGGTATGATGATTTGAATACTTTTTTGATATTAGGTAAATATCCATGTAAGATGAAGTCTTCTAAAAGGAGAGCTTTAAATATTACAGTACAGAGGTATATGGTACAAGGAGGTCTTCTATTCAAGAAGACCCATGAAGGCATATATTTAAGATGTTTAAACAGAGTTGAAGCAGATATGGTATTATCGGAATTGCATGATAAGTATGGAACTACTCATGGTTCTCATTTAGCTATCACACATAAGATATTAAGAGCAATATACTATTGGCCTACAATGTTTAAAGATACAGAGAGTCACATTAGAAGTTGTCACACTTGTCAAACTACAGCAAACAAGGGGAGGAATCAGGCTAATCCTTTGCAACTAGTCATTGAGTCTAGGCCATTTGCATAGTGGGGCTTAGATTTCATTGGAGTTATAAATCCTCCATCATCTGCATGACATAAGTTTATATTGACAGTAACTAACTATTGTACAAGGTGGACTGAAGCCATATGTTGCAAGTTTTCTACTACTGAGGTGGTTATCAAATTCCTTGAAGAGAACATCATAACAAGGTTTGGAGCTCCATATTCGCTGGTATGTGATAATGGCCTTGCATTTTTTTCTCTAAAATTTTCTAAATGGGCATTTGAATATGGGATAGTTTTAAAATTTTCTTCAAATTATTATCCTCAGGGGAATGGTTTAGCTGAGTCCACAAACAAGATTTTATTGGATATAATCAAGAAGCTAATTGAAAAGAATCCTAGAGAATGGAACACATTGTTAAAATATGCATTGTGGGTAGATATGACTAAGGTTAAGTCAGCCTTAGGCAATGCACCTTATCACCTAGTTTATGGGACTGATCCGATACTTCTAGTGAATTTAAGAATACCTGTCTGGAAGTTTACTAATGAATATTTAGGCTTTAATGATCATAGGGAAGCCATAATAATCCAAATGTTATAATTAGATGAGAAAAGATATCAAGCCATTGAGAAATTTGCTAAACATCAAGCAGTGGTTAAAAGATGGTTTAATAAAAGAGCTAGAGTCCAAACATTCAGAATATCAGACTTAGTGCTGTGTTGGGATAAAGCACATGAAAAGAAAGGAAATCATGGAAAATTTGACAAGTTATGGTTGGGTCCATTACAAGTCGCAAAAATAAGAGGAGATAACACTTTCAAGCTCAAGACCTTGACTGGAGAAGATGTACCATTACTTGTTAATGGCCAACACTTGAAACATTACTTTCAAGCTTGAGGTTAGGGTATTTGGGATGTTCTATATCATAATGTAAATAGTGTAAACAGTGTATAGTTTTCTTGGGTGTTGTTTTGTTTTGTTTTGTTTGGTTTGTTGTGCGGGTTTGTGTGTTGTGTTTCCTTGGTAGGGATGTTTTTTTTTTTTTTTTTGTTTTAAGGTATGCAGGAGTAGACTAACAACTACTGAAAACAATAGAAAATTCAAAACATTCAGGTTAATTATTTGAAATTTATGCATAACTTGTTGTGACTGTTATGAATGTAGAAAATGGTCTAGCTTGTGAAATTTTGTATTCAATGACTGTGGGTTGAGTATTCAAGGGAAGTTTCTCACAATGACACACCTAAAATCCTTGGGTTTGTTGAACACACTAGTGTAGCTATTAGGTGAAAAATTAGAGGTCACCCTTGCTACCATTACAATTCTCAGCTTAATTCCAGCAAGTGATCATTCCTTGCATTATGAAGTTACAAATGTAATATCATATGAAGTCTATTTCTTACACAAAATATAAAATAAATAAATGAATAAAATGGATTTTTCTGAAAATCCAGATTAAGCCATCTAAGTAACTCTACCGGGGCTATAGACGCTTGCTGGCAATGGGGCCTACTTAGGAGAATTGTAATGATAACCTTGTCAGGGCTATATATACATGCTGGCAGCAAGGCTCTATCCAGTTGGCTATGATGGAATGACATCAACTATGCAGGTTAATATTAGTCACTAGTTTGTTCAACCTATTTTTAAGATGAGGATTATTAATCACATGCACCCACTTAAACTGAATGGGAAAATTCATGCACCTTATTGAATACATTAAGTCTCAAGTTGGATAATGATTTATAGAGAAGATAGTTAGAAGTTATGAATTTATTTCATTTAGTTTTCTTTAATGGGTTTAATTTAATTATTTTATTTGGTTTCTAGTTGTTGTGATGCTCACAACATGCCCCATTTTACTTCTTAGCAAAATGAGGACCCTTGCTATGGCTATAGTTTTTTTCTTGTGTGTGGGTCTGCTTGGTGGTAAAAGGGAAAAAGGGGTAAGTGTTACAAACCTTGTTGAAAATAAAGAAAAAATAGCATCAAGTACCAAAATAGAATATGTGTGAATTCCTTATCAAAAATGAGTAAGGGTTGCTTTTTGAACCATTTTAAAATTCCCATTATTTTGCAAGATATGAGTGTTTTGGTAAAATGCACTATGAGAAGGTTTGTATGATGCATATAAAAGGTTGTTTGTATGTGGTGTCATTGTATGAGTCACATAAAAAGTTATCAGGTTTATTACATCATTATACTTGTATGCATTTTGTAACGCTTTATCCTTACATACAAGTCGGACCCGACAGAATTCAGAGCTTAGATGAATAATTGGTTAAGTCCGTTAGATGTATTTTATGTTTATATGTTTGGCAAAAGGAAACATACAAGGTGATATACAACAGTATATGCATATCGCGGAACCAAAAAGGATATAAAATGATGTTTTATTGTTATATGTTCCGGGCTTTGTATGTGTATGTTTCAAATACATACATTATGATATACATACAACGCGAAACTCAAAAGAAGTTAAAGTTTGGTATAAATGATACATCATACCTTAGCGTATATCGAAAGAGGCATTTCACTTTATATACATGGCAGAGCCGAAAAGTAAATGAACTGTGGTTTATAAAAATGAAAAGTCTGAAAAAGAGGATGCAATTGAGTTTGTATGTATCGGGCCTTGTATATAAGGTTATGATACAAGTATGGTTGTAACATGGAATGCAAGTGAAAAGTAAAGTAGGTCCCGCCGCTTGCATATCAGGTTTGTATAATAACAATGTATATCTTCGATATACAAGCTGATATACAAGAAAGGGATGTAGGTAAGAGATACAAACCGGATGCGAAAAGAAGTTAAATATAGAAAAGCCTTTGTATGCTTGGAGCGATTGTATGTTTATGATATACCTACCTGATATACAAAGAAATTAAAGGCTTCACGGAAGATAAAGGTAAACAGAGGGTTTGTATAGGAGGTTTGTATATGTGCTTATACAAGATAACATACAAAAGGCAATATACAAAGCAAAGGTACATGTACGAAAAAGAGGAAAGGGAAGGAACATTAGTTTGATTTCTTGCATATATGTTTGTATGTTAAAAGATACAAAGAAACATGCAAAGAAAACATACAAATGAAAATACAAAGAAAACACGATGTATGCAGAAATGAACTAACGGTAAAAAAGGTTTAAAAGTCAAAACACTAAAATAGAAGGCCAAAGTTTTGGCGCATTAATTGTTGTAATTAATGTCGATCTACCACTAAAAAAAGAGTAAAATTTAATGAGAGTTAGGGCAAATTTAAAGTATTTTTCTTTCAGATTGGCACTATTTAGAGTTAAAATTGCAAAAGAAAGAGTTGTTAGAGTGATTTGAAGAGAAATCATTAGAGTGAGGGAATTACGGTAGCTAGACAAAAGCAAAATGGTGAAAGTAAGTCAACGACTGAAGTCAAGTAGTCAAAGAAATACAAGTATTTATCTCAAAGCACCATTACATTTTGAATGGTAAAAATGCATGTTAATTTTAGTAATTGTTTTGAACTGTTAATTAATTGGGTAGGGATTAATGAATGTGAAAGTTAGAACAGAAAAGACAAATAGGGTTAGGGTAAAATGGTAAAAGTAGAAATTCACAGTAAAACCCTAGATAGGAAGGTAAAAATGAAAGTTAAAAGATGCATTTTCTACAGGATGGCCCCTAAGCAGAAAAAGGTAGATATAGGAGGTGAGGTGAAAAAAGAAAGGAAACCCCACAAAGAGATAGAAAAGGAAGAATTGCCATTGCATAGAGGTTATCCATCATTAATCAGTGCGAGTGGAGTAGGAACGGATACAAGTATAGGAAACTCTGATACATAAGATGTTTTATAGAAAATCACTGATGTAGATGCTTCACTAGAAATGAAATGGATATGGGAAAGTGGACTATACAGAGCTGCACGTTTCCCACTGGCTATGGAGGCTAGAGATTTGTGTTTAGATTGTATAACTGTATATGATTTATCAACCAAGAAGATAATGCTTTATGATAGACTCATTAGTGATCTGTCCACAGAAGGCATTGCAAGGACATTCAATTTAGAAATCAATGAGAAAATGACAGACATTGACATTGATCAATACAATGAGGATTTTCAAATCAATGAAAGGTAGTGCAAAGGTAAAATATTCCATAGTTGGTTCAGCCCAAAGAATAAACCCAAGGCTATAGCTAGGGTGCATAAGAATTTGATGAGGATATACTTCAAAGAAGAAATCCATTTGATGATCACCATGCTGAGTAGGTTGGTAGGACTGAGGGATGCCACCAAATGTGAACCATGGATGTTCACTGTTATTGAGTTCATTAGAGCAGGAGGAAAAGATCAAGGAAAGATTCACTGGGCAAAAATAATAAGTATAGCTATATGGAAATAGGCCATGTTTAGAAAGCAAAAGATGATGCCATTTTATTTGTCTTCATACATGTTATATTCCTATGCAACAAATATTAGACCTTACATACATGGAATAGAAAGGGTGGGAACCCTAGGGAATGGTCTTGATTAGAAGTTAGTATATGAGCACTACCCTAACTTACAAGAAGAAAATGAAATGAAGAAATATTCTTTGGTTAATGATGTGTTTTATACTTACATGGTGAGAATTTTGAGAGAGGAGCCTGATAAAAGATTGTCCAAAAGTGCAGAAGATACAATTGGATTGCATAGTTCTTGGTTCATTCAATTTGAACATCTTACTTACATAAGGACTAAAGGACTTGAAGGAAAGCCCTTTATGCTACATCGGTATCCCTTTGATAAATTGATTGTTTTGGAATTTTCAAGGCAGAATTTGAATGCCTTTAGAATGTATAAGAGGAAGTTTAGCAGAGGTAATCTAAAGTTGCCTTGGGCTATTGGCAGGAGCTCTTGTTACAGTGAAGAGGTTGCGGTATATTCAGAGTAGGAATTAAGATATTATGGATTTCAGGAATTTGATTTAGCTAGAAAGTTTGATCCTTTCCATAGGATCTAGAATACAGTGGATAAAAAGTATAAACATCAGATAAATATTGAGGATTTTTGGGCTGACTGCAAAAATGATAGGGAGGTAAGGAAAAGGGCTCATAAAAGATTAACAATTGAGAAAATGAAAACCATGGGTGACATATACGTTCCTCCAGAGGTTCAAGAAGATTGTAAACTACTACATCACAGTTATGTAGAGGCTAGGCTAGCTCCTATTATAGAGCCTAATTGGTTACAGCCTTGGAACACATCTTTGGACATATTGTCCAAACCAATTATATTGTTTTCAAATACATGGTTAAAAGATAGAATTGAGGAACTCAAAGCTGAAGGAAAAGAAATCACCTATCCTAAGAAAGGGGGGAAGAGGAAACAAGAACCTAGTGAGAACCTTCAATGCTTTTATGAGAAGAAAAGGAGGGTTGTAGAAGCTAAAATTGTTCAACAATATAGGAATGCTACTCTAATGGATCGCTATGCATTAGCAATAATAGTAATAGTGTCATCAGATACTTTTGTAGATGCAAAGTCACTAAGTCATGAGGTTAGTGCAGAGGAAGCACATACTACCAAAGAGGTAGCAGGACATCAAATTAGAAAGGTAATCCCAATAAGCCTATCAAAAGGTGAGACTTTTAAAACAAGTGAGGTAGTTGGAGCACAACAAGTAGGTGAAAAGTTGAGAGATATACCTAGTGCCTCTACTTCATCAGAAAAGAAATAGGCATATCTTCAATAAATATAGAATTGGCTAGAGAAAGGCTGCAAGGGTCACAATCTCATGAAGCCAAGCAAACCACCAAGACTGTGCACATTGTAGATGATAGTAGTGAAAGTGAGGAAAGGGGGATGTATGCTGGGAAGGAGATTGAAATAGAGGAAGGGTTTAGTGATTTCCTAAGTGAAGAAGAAATTACTCAAGCTGAAATGGAAATGGAACAAGGCTCAGAGTATGAAGAAGAAAGGGTATAGGAAGAAGGAATAGCGGATCCATTTAGTATCTTAGTGCTACCTGAAATCATTAAAGATGTGCAAGAGGAGGTACATAAAATTGAAGAAGCTGAAAAAGAAAGTACACCTGAGGAGATAATCACAGAAAAGCATGCTCAAGCAGAAGAAGAAACAAAAGATGGCACTTCAGGTATAGATACCTTTATATGCTTAATATGTATCATGAGCAAAGTGAAGAAGAAAAAAACACAGAAAGTAGACAACAGGAAGAAAAAGAAGCAGAAGAGGAAAGTACAGTGGTAGGATCCTCTGCACCTACAAAACAAATTAATATGTTTGAAAAGGAACAAAAAGGAAGGAAAGATACAAGGGGTGCAATCAATACAGAGGACATAATCAATAGGCCTGAAGATGTAGAAAAGCTAGAAAAGATAGATGAAATTAAAGTCAATGAACAAACAGAAGGTATTGAAAAGGGTAAAACTGAAGAATTAGCAAAAGATATAAACATGCCTAATATAGAGCAAATACATATAGAAGAGGACCAAGAAAATGAACCATTCAAAGGAGAAGGTCCTTAAGAGGAAGCTGAGGGTGGAGGAGACACAGAAATAGAGAGAGAAGAAAATGAGGGTGAGTCCAAACAACAGGACAAGCCCATGGTCCAAGAAGAAGGACCTCAACAGCAAACTCCACCTCAACAAAAAGAGCAAGAGGAAACATAAAGACCTCATGAAGAGGTAATTGATGAAGTTAAAAATCCAGATGGCACCAAGGAAATTCTTCCATGGTTAGGAGGAGAGGTAAGAAAGGAAAAGAAAGAGGTACAATTGGTACCAATTGACATTAAAAGCTTGTTGGGTAATAAAACACCAAGAAAAGAAAAGAGAAAGGCCAGAACAATGTCAGCTATCCAAAGAGGTCTAGATGGATCTAGGATGTTGAACTTGGATATACCTCAAAAGGAGAAGGCAATAGGTGAAATAACCTTAGAAGAATTTAAGATACCAAATTTTGTCCTTGGACATACTACAAGGGAGCAGTACATCTCTGAATGGGAGAATATGCACCAAGTAATAGCAGAGATGTTGAGGAAAGATAAAGACAAGAAAGAATATCTAAAGGGACACATTGTCTAGTTGCAACAATTTATTAAAGGGATATTTGATCCCAATACAATAATACTAGAGCTGCCTAGTGACATAGCATTGGAATCCAAGGAGGAAATTAAAGACATGGAAAATAAAAGGCTTAAGGCCAATGCATTTGAAGAATGGTTTAATGATTTCATGAAAGAAGGTCAGCAAGTGATACGTCAAGCAGTGGAAAGGTAGGAAGTAACTGTGAAAGAAAAGAATAGATGCAGTGTACTTATACACTATTGCCAATTCAGAAAAGAGGAATGCAGATTTGAATTGAAATATGTAACAGAAATTGAAGAAAGAACAGAAGAATTAGTAAATGAAGGAGTAATCACCCCTTCAATGGAAAATCAAGTGCCATAGGTGAAGTTAGAACTTAAATTTGAAGAAGAAAATCTGAGAAAATGCATAGCAATTGCTCAACAGTTAGAAGAAAAAGTAGATGGCATGATCAGAAAACATAAAAGGATAATAGAAAAACTACTAGATCATGAATGCATGGATACACTAGTGTGTGAAATATACAAGGCTTTGATAGAATTTAATGCTATTTTTACACCATGCATGGAAAATACAAATGCATATTTTAGCAAGCAGATGATTGATTCATTATGGAAGGGAATTCAAGGATGAGAAAATACAAGAAAAAAAATGTCGATTCAAATAAGGAAACAAAGAAATTAAAAGATGGAATTACAATGCAAGAACTTATATGGACAAAGAGTCTAGGAGGGGATTGCACTTTTGTAGAAGGTGTGATAAGTAATTTCAAAACATACCTAAAGGAGTGAAAAACTAAAGGGAGCAATAGTTTTTGGGAAAGGTCAAATAAAGAGTATCAGTTGATAGAAGTCAAAGAAAAGGGGAATCTTATTTTTGAAAGATTCCAATAGCATCCTTTGAGACAAGGAAAAGATGCCATTTAGATATTTTGGCAAATGGATGGAGATGAACATACACCATTGATCAATAATAGAAAGATCTTGACCATAGATGAAGTTGGTAGCTGTAGCAATGGAAAGTTCAAAATCTATATAAGGAACTTTGCTACATGTAAATTAATTACATAGGGATTTTGAGAGAATAGCTGGCAATTGTAGTTTTTTGAATATTTTGATAAGAAAGAATCATTTTAGTTTAGAGGAGGTCATCTGTGTCTACTCTAAGGAATGCGTGGAGCATCTAACTTCCTTATTGTATCAGTAAGACATTTTGTAAGTTTTTCTGTAAGTTGATTAATGAAGCAAGGAGTCATTCATTCATTATAAATCATATGTGACTATATATTTTGAATACAAATACATCTAGAATTCCGCGTCTATTTTAGAGTGTTTTCTGGCTCTTCTGTGTATTTGAAATATTAGCTCTTCAAAAGCTTGCAATCTTAAATGTATGTTCATGCAAATACTCAGGGCTTACATTTAAAGGTTTAGTTTGTGGATTTAGTCAAGTTTGTTGTACTTCTTACAATGTGAATAACAGAACATTTAGATCTTGTAGTATAATGAAGTTTAATTTAAATTTCTCTAACTTTTCCAAAACATTTGAAATACTTAGCTTAAATGCAGAAATTTAAAGGAGATTGTCTGATATTTGAAGGAAACATGAACAATTGAGTTAATATTTGACAATTTTCATAATATTTGAAAAGAAAAGCTTGTGTTAATATAAATCATATAAAGCTTTGTGATACAGTAACAAATTTATGCAAAGGAATGTATAATTTGATTGATCTTTTAGTAGTTTGCATACTTCAAGTCCAGTAAGTCATAAGTCACCTTGAATCAAGTAAGGCCCCTTGCATATTACAGCTTCACATTAACCTTCTAAATTATCCACAAGGTCAAGACCCAACCATACAGAAACTTGGGATTAAGAAATCCTAATCGATTTCTTCATATCTTTCAAGACAGTTAGGTTCATTTTGTGAATTTTAGCTTTTGTTATGAATGTGTAAAAACAATCATCAACAAGAAGGTTGGTAAATCTATGTCAGGTGCTACTGTTGACTAAAGGCTTGAAACCCTGGTAATTTGGGCACTGGCCCCAAGCAACAAGAAACCAAGGATAGGTTTAGAGGAGTTGACTAGAAATGTCATAATTAAGAGGGTCTCAACCACCCCTGCTCCTTAGGTTGTTAGTTTGAAGGTGCAAACTACACAATTTGTTGAGGCAGTAACAAACAAACTACAGAAGGAACATAATGAATTTCTAAAGAAATATGCATAGGCCATGGTAGAATTGAGCAGATATCAAGGACAACTACAATTAGAGCCTGGTCCATATCAAATTCCTCCTATCATTCAGACTACATAATCACTCCTAGTTGATATAGAGCCTCTTGTATCAACAAGGTCGAGATCTGACCATACAGAAACTTGGGATTAAGATATCCTAATCGATTTCTTCATATCTTTCAAGACAGTTAGGTTCATTTTGTGAATTTTAACTTTTGTTATGAATGTGTAAAAATAATCATCAACAAGAAGGTCGGTAAAGCTATGTCAGGTGCTACTTTTTACCCAAGGTTTGAAACCCTGGCAATTTGGGCATTGGCCCCGAGCAACAAGAAACTAAGGATAGGTTTAGAGGAGTTGACTGGAAATATGATAATTAAGAGGGTCTCAACCACCCCTGCTCCTTAGGTTGCTAGTTTGAAGGTGTAAACTACACAATTTGTTGAGACAGAAACAAAGAAAACTACAGAAGGAACATAATGAATTTCTCAAGAAATATGCACAGGCCATGGCAGAATTGAGCAAATATCAAGGACAACTACAATTAGAGCCCGGTCCATCTCAAATTCCTCCTATCATTCAGATTGCAGAATTAGTCCTAGTTGATATAGAGCCTCTTGTATCCATAAGGTCAAGATCCAACCATACAGAAAATTAGGATTAAGATATCCTAATCGATTTCTTCATATCTTTCAAGACAGTTAGGTTCATTTTGTGAATTTTATCTTTTGTTATGAATGTGTAAAAATAATCATCAACAAGAAGGTCGGTAAAGCTATGTCAAGTGCTACTTTTGACCCAAGGTTTGAAACCCTGGCAATTTGGGCATTGGCCCCAAGCAACAAGAAACCAAGTATAGGTTTAGACGAGTTGACTGGAAATGTGATAATTAAGAGGGTCTCAACCACCCCTACTCCTTAGGTTGCTAGTCTGACGGTGCAAACTGCACAATTTGTTGAGGTAGTAACAAACAAACTACAAAAGGAACATAATGAATTTCTCAAGAAATATGCACAGGCCATGGTAGAATTGAGCAGATATCAAGGATAACTACAATTAGAGCCTGGTCCATCTCAAATTCCTCCTATCATTTAGACTATAGAATCACTCCTAGTTGATATAGAGTCTCTCATATCTAAAATCATAGAATTAAAAGGGGAGAACAAGAAATTGGAGGATGAGAAAAAGAATAAAGAAAAGGATGTGGTCACCAATTTGATAAATCATAGGGTGACTAATATCGTGGCAAGGTTGGATGAGACCTAGAGGTCTTATTCACAATTGAGGATAGCCTATGAAAAGTATGAATCAGATAAAGAAAGGTTCCAACCAAGATGGTTGCCAAGGACTAGAGAGGTAAGGGATCTCCATAGAAGTTTGAGATTTAATGTACATGCACCCCCTGAATTAAAGATGGTAGTGGATATGTTGCAACATTTTGAGGAAGTTGCTAGATTTTAGTTGAGGTTGGATAAGGTTTTGGTAGAAAAGAAACAGGCTATTGAAAAGATTGACACAAGTTGGCTGCTGAGTATTTTAGAAGGTGATGGGCAAGAAAAAGGCCTAGACAAGTGGAAAGTAGAAATAGACAAAAATGCCAACTAATTAATTCCTACTTTTTGTACTGATGCCGATCCAACTATGAATATTTTGAGCTTAGCACTTGATAAGCTGCATATAGTTGAAATAAAATTTGAAATATTTTGTAAGGAAGTAAAGATTTTGTTGGATGCTCGGTACACCAGTCATAATGGGAGGATTGCAGAGATAGTCTCTTTCCAATGACCATTTGAAAAGACATATAATGACTGGACAGAAACGTATGTGCCTACATAATTGAAAGGAATAGCTAACCAGTACCTACCCTATATTAATGAGGTACATTTCCTTGAAGCAATTGCACATTCTCCAATGTCTATCTACTTTTCTCTTCTTTTCTCCATGTAGTAAATTTCTCAAAGTGAAATGGGCGGTGCATTGTATCAATTATTCTCTAAAAATTATATGTAATTAATGATGAGTACACGTTCTTGGTCTATAAAAGAACCGTGTTACTCATTCTTGTTGTTGAATGATTTTGGAATTTTGAAGAGTAAATAAGATACAAGTCTCTCTCGGTTGCTTCATCTCTTGTTCTATAAGTCTATGAGTTGTGTGTTAAATGTATTTATACATCAATTTTATTTAGTTTCATGTTGATATAAATGAAAAATGCTATATGCATGTGTTCTGTTAATTGTCTCCATGGTTGTTGTATTTGTTTTTCTTATGAATCTAGAATATAGGCTTACTGTATTGCATTCTTAATCTTCTACTTATGTTCAAGGAATAGATTAAATGTTAAGGGTTAAATATGAGGAAGAACACATTGCAACAGGGATGTCTATAAGTAGAGTTAAAAGAATACTCTATTTTGGGGTGGTGTCTATCAGGTAGATGCTGATTAAACCCCTTGAAACTTGATTGATATTTTAGATTATGAGAATCATTCACACATATATGTTTGTTTGACTCCATGCCCTATGATAAGAACCAAATAGAGTTTGTATTGAGTTTATGAGTCAAAACCCTAATCTTCTAGCCAACCATAGAACAAAACCATAACAGTATCTATAAACTTATAGGATTTTAGGAGTAGTTTTAGGGTTTGAGAATCCTTTGGTTCACAACTATGGTAGGGTCCAAATCTAGACTCTTTGCATTTGCCTTATAGTTTTGGCATTCATAAATAAAGGATTCATATGCTTTGTATCAATACCTGGTTGCAGTCAAAGATTTATCCAATAGGTATTGAGTAGGGAATACCCCTAGGTTTTGCAGAGCTTGAAGAAGCAGAGGAGACATTTAGAGTCTATCTCCTATACTGTTGGCCTCTAACCTCAGGATCCTATTGATAAGTGATGGCTACCCTATAGAGAAACTTAGGAACTATCAGTTAGAAAAACACCAACAAGCCCCACCACCAAAGATAAAGAAATTGACATTCTCGGTAAGTTTCATGGGATCATAGCTAAAGAAGAATATTTCTAGAAGCAAAGGTCTAGAGTTGTCTGGCAGAAAAGTAGAGATCACAATACTAAGCTCTTTCATTTGGAGAATCTTAAAAACTAAGGTTCTAATAGGATTAAGGTGATCCATAATAATGACCCTGTGGTGAAAATTAAAGAAGAAATTCACAAAGAGGTTGTGGAGTTTTTCTCTAATCTCCTTAGCATTGAGGCTCCACAAAATCAGGTTTTGGAGAATTAGATCTTGGATTTTCCCCTCTTCCCTAGGTCCCTCTTGTTCTCATCAACAATACATTGATGATACTTATAAATGGTAAAATTTGGATAGTTTATTTTTTGATAGTTTTGTATGTGTATCCACTTTTCACCCTTTCATTCAAGGACCTACGGTCGATTACAATGTACTATCATACCCTAGGTTGCTGTGAGATATAGGGAAACTTGGATTTTATGATTTGATTTCCAATTATCTTCTCTTATGCCCAATTATACCTTAAAACCCTAATTATGCAAATACAACAGCAAACAAATGAATATAAAAAAATGCTGCTACAGAAAGATGTAAAATGACAAATAACTGTGCACCTGTTTTCAGGGTTTGGAAGTGGAATAGTTAGGGACTGAAGAGCAGGCACCCAAGTCCAATGCCTTGCCTTTTGTTAGGATCTACAAACAAGATCTGCATCTTGGTCCTATTGTACTAAATATTTTCCCATCATGGAACTTTGAGGACTAATGAGTGGGTGCCCTAGTCCAAGGAACTATTTTCTTCTATGATCTACAATTCTGACACTCTATTGTACCCTTCTTCAACTTCACTTTCTCCAAATATGACACTTGTAACATGCAATCATGAAAACTTTGGGAGGGGGTTGTGGTGTTTAGAGGCTTGCCTCAGTCAAGCCCCAGAGAGACATTCAAGTCTTCTAAACACCATTGTCAGATAGAGAGTACATGCCCTTGTGAGGCAAAGGAAAAAACCAAATGATAAATTCTTACAAACACAAATGATGTCACCCTGTAGTGAGGATCTCATTGGAGGAAGAAGCTCTTCATGCCATAAGGAGATGGATGCTTAAATCTACAAATACAAACACATAGACAATACAAATCTGCTCTTGCAACAAATTGAAAGCCTTGAATCACCTTTAGGATGCATAAAGTTCACAATAACAATCTAGTTTACAAATGAATTTCTAAACAATTTTTATATGGAATTACAAACACTCTTGCCAAGAATTTTGTAATTCAAACCTACTATGTCAGCGTAGGACCCAAATAATGGTGACAAGACAACACAAAAAAATTGGGACTGACCCAAAATAGGGCAAGACTAGGGCATGTGCACCCAAGTCCTCCCCCTATTTTGGTCAGGGATTATCTCAAGCAGTCCCCCTAGGTCCTATTTGCCAAGACACCTAGGGGTTTTCTCATCGGGATGCTGAAATATGATGTAATATGTCCTAAATGCAGCTAAGAGGCCTAACTGCTAAACCTTATAAGGGAAAATCCCCCAAGGGGACATTTTATGACATTACATTTAGCCCCCACTTTAATGTATGTATAAATGTGAGGCCAATACATGCATTAAAGTATGGTCAACAAGCACATCAAACATGCCAAGCATGGGGAAGACACACCAGACACATTAAAGACAATGATAGGCACAAAATACATGGAGAAGATAGTTATAGTCATGCAAAACATAGAGAATACATTGAATGCACAGAAAGCACATTGATGCATAGAAGATAGGAATGATTTCTTTTCTTTCCTTTTTCTCATATATATGAAATGCAGATGTAAGTATAGGAAAGTAAACAAACCTCCCATAATGCAGGATGTACTCATCACACATGTCTTTAAACTACATATATGGGGCAACACACACGTAAGACATGCAAAACCTCCCAAAATACAAGATGTCCTCATCACACGGGTCTTTAAACTACATATTGGGCAACAAACATGCCACACAAAGAAAGGACACCAAAAGCACACACTTTGAAGAGACGGAGAAAACACAGCAAACAAGTGATGGAGTGTTCCTATTTCTAGGTCCAACACCATCTCAAGCACATTACAAGCACACACCAATGAATGGGCTTCACCACAACAATCTCTAAATACACACTTAAGGGTTGAGTTAGTCACAGAACCACTCCCCGCCTCTATAGAGGACTTTTGAAAATGACAGGATGGTGCAATCTTCTCTGATAAATACACTACCCCTGCCTCCACAAAGGGATTAAAATAAAAAGGATATACGTGATATCACACCTTTGCATAGGGCTTAAATGATTGATTGATTGATTGTAAACAAACTCAGAGTGCATGATGTACTCATCGTACAAGTCTTTAAACTATACCTAAGGAAATACACGTTGCTAACATCTACAACAGATAACTTACCTTATATATCCCCCCACCTTAAGGTGGTTGATATCACACATCAATATCAAGCACGCTAAGGTAGGAAGAAAATACACAAGGGAACATAGACTTTTGTAAAGCCCATGCCCCCCGGAGGTGACATGTACTTTACGATCGCCAAATGTTCCCACAAACACGTCCCTGCAAGAAACATGTTAGTGCATACATAATCATGATAAACAAGAACATCAATGCATATTATTAACCACACAAAGAGCCAAGGTTATACTATGAATTTGGAGTTCGAGGATAACCATGGGGCTATACCACGCAGATCTCTGAATCAAGTACCACCAAGGCTAGATTCAAAGACAAACAAAGTTTGCAGAGCATCAATATTGTTATGATTTGTAAATGAGATAAAAACATCATCAAAATTACTATGTGGAAAGCACGAGTGCTTCCACTAGCCAAGCATTAGATAAGATATACAACCCCATCGTCATATTAGGAACGAAGTCCAATATTTGATTGCAATCAAGAGGATTCTTAGATATCTAAAAGGAATAGTTGAGTATGGTTTATGGTATCCTAGAGATCATGATTTCTCTCTTCATGCATATACAGATGCGGATTGGGTAGGAGATGTGGATGACCGGAAGAGTACCAGTGGTGGAGCATTCTTTTTAGGGAAAAGATTGGTTTCTTAGCTAAGTAAGAAACAAGAGGCAATATCTCTATCCACTGCAGAAGAAGAATATATTACAATAGTAGGTAGTTGTACTCAAGTATTGTAGATGAAGAAAATGCTAAGAGACATCAGAGTGGGGTATGAGGAACCTATCACAATCTTCTATGATAATTCAAGTGCAATAAATATATCAAAAAATCTAGTGTTGCATTCAAAGACAAAACATATATCCATCAAGTTTCACTTTTTGAAAGAGTAGGTGAAGAAGAATGAAGTCAGATTGGAGTTTGTACCCTCCAAGGATCAGATTGTAGACATTTTTACTAAACCTCTACCTAAGGACTCTTTTGAGTATCTCAGGGAGAAATTAGGGGTTTTTACCCCTCTAGTTCTAAATTAAGGTGCATTGATGTGCATCAGTTCGGTGGATCTCACAATCATATCTTGTGGTCCGGATTGATGATAAGATGCTGCTACTCAGGGAGAGAAGCCTGTATGATTCTGAGTGATGCAAGTATGTGCCCTTTTCCATTAATGTCAAAGAGGGAGAGAAGACATGTGAATGGTTGTTGTTGATAGGGGGAGTTATGTCAATTAGTAAGAAGAAGTTCTTGTCTTGATGGTTAAAATAGTTTTTCACATCATATGTTGCCATCAAGGACAAAGGGGGAGATTGTTGCAAGTATGGGCCTAACCAGTGTTGTCATTGACATCAACATACTCCTATTGCATTGATGTCAAGGATTGGATGAGTTGTGTGCTGAGGATATTGAGAAAATTAGTCTTATCACAAATAGAGAAGAATAGTGAAGACAATGAAGCTCTATGAAGTGAAGATCCTAGCTACGATGAAGATCAGAGGATGTGAATCAAAGGGTTTGTAGATATGTGTCTAAAGGTGATCCAGTAAAGATTTGAGACGTCCGCATGAAGATTTGAAGAAGTTATGGCGATATTAGTAAAACCATTTCTGGTAGATGTTCAGAGGTGACAGAGTGACACAAATAGGTCCGGTGAGATCCAGAAATGCAATATCTTGTTCTGCAGATTTGGTCGAGTGTTTAGGAAGTCAATGTGAATTGACAACTCAATTGGTTCATGGTTTAGAGGTCTACAAGCATCTATTTCAATATGAAAGTGATAACAGACTATGTTCTTGAGGTTCCAGATCAAGAAGAGAACGATTTCAGTAAGCAGAAGTAGTGTGGATGTTCTTGGTGATTTAGGCAAGCTTGTGGGGGTCTTTGGATTGTGTCTAGTTTCTGTTGGTGGTCCGCATTGAAGATGGAGCTCTAAATTGAAGAATTACTTTCGGATGATAATTTTCTTCCTAAACTTGGCCGATTGGATGATTTACACATCTTGCAGATGATCTTGAAGTTGTTCTGCAAAGGTTGGCGTGTTCCTCAAAGAAGATTGAAGTCCTAGATATGTGTGGTCAACAATGTGGTGATTCGCATGAAGTCTTTTGTAATAAATCAAATTGTATTTGTTTTCTCTTTAATAAAATAAAGTGTGCTGACTTTGATGATTATCCCAAAGTCAATGCCTTGTATTAATAAGAGTTGTGAAGTCATTTAAAAAGTATCTTGGGGAAGATGAGAGTGTGGTAGTGAGGAGAAGAGCAAAAAGTAGAGTAGAAGTATTGAGCTTAAATGGAACTGACTCAAGCATGATGAAGATGTTATTCTTCAGTTCAAGTATGTAATATTTATTATTCTATAGACAGTATATGTCCTATAGGCAGTGGGCCTCTTGTGAGTAGTGTGCTAGGGCAATGATCCCTAATTAGCATGTGCTATTTTGTTCTTCTTATTCTTTTAATAGAGAATACAATCTTGGGTTAGTCAGCTCGTGGTTTTTCCCTTCACCAGGTTTTCCACATTAAAATCTTGGTGTCATATATGTGTTAATATGTTTCTACTCTTGAACTATTGCATTATTTTTCCATGATTGATTTATCACTATGCTGCTAAATTACAAGAAGGATTTAAGTGGTTAATAAAAGAAAAGTTTGAGACAACTAATTCACCCCCCCTCTCAGTTGTCTATCTTGAAACTAACATATATGTGATTATGGATGATTAGGGTATGGTTAGGGTTGCTGTTAGGATGACTTGGAAATGATTAGGATATGATTAGGGGTGAGATGATTAGGATGAATCTAAGTGAATAATGTGGTTAGAAAGGGTGATTAGGATGTGAAGGTGGAATGATGAAGATGAGTAGGATAAAAATTGATTAGAATGATGTTGATTGGATCACAAGGATGATGTGGGGTGATAAGGATGAATGTGTTGGGTGGAATGTTTGGAATGTTTGGAATGAGGGATGACTAGGAGAATCTATTCCCTTTCTCTTCTTTATGCAACTATGTCTTTGTAGTGCCCCTCTGTATTCACTTTGGCTTGTGTCAGGTAATTTGGTGAGAATACTTTTGGAGGAGGATATTAGAGCATCTTTGAGCAATGATGGCGGGAGATGGAGCCAACGGTTAAGATCTAAAACAAGAAGATGGTGACCAAGGAGGGAGGTGAGAAGCAAGTGCTAATTGAGGTATGTAATTTATTGAATAGATACCTTCATTATTACAATTAGATGAGTTGGAACTATATTCATGAGATCTAAATAGATAACTTATCCTTAAGGTATTCTATAAAACAATTTCACATTTACCATACTTTCCTATGAGAGCATTTCCAACTATAATAATCAGTTATCAATACTTCCAGTGTGGCACACATTAGGAATCTGGTATAACGCCTTCCACCTGCATTAATTTAAAAGTTTCTAACATCTTTAGCAACTATCCACCTTGTTTTTATATAGGACATGTTTAATTTGGGCATAACGTATTTCACCTTACAATGTAGAGTAACTGTAAATTAGTTGTCTTCGGTTATGCATCGATGAATGTCCCTTCATTACTATTGGTTATTACGAACCCGTCGGTGGTTCCGATCAGCAAAACTCTCTTATTTAACCGTTCGGTTTATCTGGAGATCGGGGGATGGTAACTTGGGCAACACTTTCTTGGTAATAAATTAGAAAATAGATTTCAAGCGTTAGGAAGATCTGATAGGAGGGTTACAAAGAGAAGAAATAAGGGGGGATGCCACATATATCGGGGTGCAAATGCTCTAGTCACTTTTTTTTTGAAAACTCGGTGGGGGGAAATTTGGGTGCCAGGAAGCACTCTCTGTGGGAAGAGCTTATGTTACAGCCTTGTTGTGGATTTCTCCCTCTTTGTTCTTATATTTTTTGTATTGGAATCATATGGGCAAGCATCCAATATATATGTTGCTACTAGAGATTGGAAGTTCGGGCCCCAAACCTTAAAGGGTTTCAAGACAACATTGAAGATTATTCAATTTTTTTTTCGTTTCTTGTTTCGGTTCCACAAGGCATTTTGTTTCCCATCCTTGCCATGAACCTTGCTTCTACGAAATTATCTTATTGCTAGTTTAGAGATTAGAGATCATTATTGGAGGGGTGGGATTGCTTAAAATTTCATCATAGTGCAGTAGGTGGGTGAGATTAAACTCTCAATTTGTTGACAACCCATGGTGACTCAGATGAGCAACAAGAGAGAGGTATGTTTTTATGGTTACTTCCCCACCACACGATATTTAGAATTATTTTCTAGGTATTAATCTGATATGGTAGATTTTGTTCTTCTTTTGGTGTTGTTCGATAGATTTGAGGTCTTAGTTTGATTTTAAATTGGCTCTTGAGTTACCTGTAATTGCCTTCTTCTATGATTGAATTTGTACTATGGCTGGAAGACTTCTAGAGTCCACCCGATTTCATGTTGTATCAAATTTGGTATGTGGCATTCTATTAAATGATTCTTATGTCAAGTCTGAGTTTCATATTTAGCATGCATGCCTATGTTGCATTGCCCAAAAGTTTTGAAATGTACCATACCTAATCTAAGCCTGAGGATTCTTTTATAATCAAGGAATTTTAGTAGTGTCGCTGCCGTTTCAAATATATACGTCAAGATCCATTTTGTGTATTCCTGCAACTTATATTCCATGAAATAATTGACCTATGGATATCCTTACTCCATTCAAAAGCTTTCGTTATGGTCCATGTAGTCAAGTTAATAGCAAAGGTTGAGGATTTTGGCTTTACACCTATCAACCACATTTATTTGGAAATTCTAAAGTCTTACCAACAGATTCATATAATGTATAATCTAGACAAACCGCACTGCCACAGTAAATACTGTATGTCCTTTTTTTAGAAGTTCGATTATCTTTTCCCAGTTTAACCTTCTCATCGTGTTGTTTACATATTATTAAGGGCATCTTCTTTTAGAGTAGTTTGAAATTCATTATGAGATTAAACCTGGGATATTTTCATTAGTTAATTAACAATAGTAATTCTCCTTAAACCCTTCGGCATCTTTTGAGGTGTTTTATGTTGCAACATTTCTAATCCAACCATTGGGATAACGTCCCAGATCTTGTACTAAAATTAGTTATTCTTTCTCTTTCTAATTTATACTCTTAATTCTTTGTGAGTATTTAGTGAAAATGCTTAATTATGAGCTTTCAGAACATTTAGTTGACAAGGGAGATGCTTGAGTTAAACCTTGATTCCACTATATGCAGATTCCTGGTGCAAACCATGAGTGAATTATAGGAGAAGGTCTGATGACAATAATGGTGTGATCTTCACCTGTGACTATCAAATCTGGTTTAGAACATTCCTCGAGGTGCCAAGCATCTTGATCTTCTTTGTGATATGATAATCTTTAGGAAATTTAGCTGGGTTTGGTTTGAGTCATGGAGGTTAGCGTCTTTTGCTATATTCTCTTATCTAGAAAGAGGTGTGGAAACCGTGTGGAGCCATGGATTCCACAAGAAGTTTGGTTGTCCTGGTGCTTAATTAAATCCCATTTAGTTCTCCTTATACTTTGTCTATTTCAGAAACTCACTAATGATTGTTTTTTTTTTATTAGTAACTGAACAGTTTCTTTTGGAATCTATGTGGCTTTAGTTGGAAACTGAGCGGCCTTTCTATGTTTAAACTCTAATGTCTGAAAATGACATTACTCTATTATGCAGTGATAGATGCCTTTCTTTTGTTTTAACTTAGAGGCCTTTGATAGACTAGCTCAAGTAAGTCATGATATCAATATGATTTCATTCTTATATTAACATTAAAAGTAATTTATGATCTCTATGCTTTGAAGTTAGTCTGAATTAAACCTTATTATTGTTCATAGAGCATTAGAGATATGTGTATTAAATTTGGGCTTTGGCTACAAGAACAAGTTGCCAATAATTTGGTTTCCTATCCTTGATTGCACCAAAATCCTTTTAGAAACTGATATCATTCCTACCCTTTGGTAATATTTGCATACTTTAAGCTGTTCAATGTGTAGATAATGTGTTGGATATCAATGCTGCCATGTTATCCCTAGAGATGTTTGTTAACTTGTTGTATCAACTATGTTATATTTGGTTATCATTATCTCTATAAAAATAAAAATTAAAAAAAATTCTGCCTTGTTTATGCTTTAGTTGACTTATCTCTAGGGTTGCATGGTGAGGCATTACATCTAGTATCTGAGCCAAGTTGCAGCACTGGGATCTCTGGTTAATGTTGTTGCCCATGTCTAGTTATAGTAACTTCTCTTATGCATGTGCAGGTTCAGATTAATTAGCTAAGTTGGCATGTAGATTTCTTTTGTTTGACTAAAGGTGCATTAGGATAAGATGTTATTTTGTGTAGCTAGGTATTTAATCTATGTATTTGGAAGTAAATGTATGTGATTAAGTTTTGTATTACATAATGTGATATGTTTTATTGGAAGGGCTATTTTTGTGGAATAAATAAGATGCTAGTGCATAGAACTAGGTATCTTCTCTGGAAAATTATGATGACTATATTTGGTGTTTGAAAACCTTGTTTGCTAGGTGTATCTGAAAACCCATGAGGTAATGTCCTTCTCTTTTCTTACTATTGTATAAATAGAAAAGATTTATGCATTGGATGTCTTGCATGTTGAAAATATGTGAATCCTTTGGTTCTGTGAGAATTCAAATAGCTTGTGATGAAGTAAGAGTTGTTGTGTTTAGGAAAGACCTACATGAAGTGGTAAGAGTTAAGTAGAGGATCATTATTGTTATTTTGTGAATATGGAACTTGTGTATAATTTGTTAAGTGGAATTGTTAAGTAATTGTGATGATCATGACAGTGACTTTTAGCATTAGGTGGTATATGGAAAAGATGATTTAAAAAAAAGGGGGGTTATGGATAATATGAAATGATATGATCTTATAAAGGGAATCATAGTGGTTATGGAAATAAATGTACTTTTGGTATGTGATCCTTGGTAGTAATGAAAATTGTGTATGTAAATGCAAATCTTCCCCCTGTAAATGTGAGGAACCAGTAACTGTGCATTGGTTGAGTGTTGTGAATACCCTATACATGCTTTGTGTGCCCATAAGATGGTGATACTGGGTACCCATCCATTTGGAATGAGTGTATTTTGGTGTGGGTTTAACCATACCACAACGTGTGTTTGTATGTTTGTTACCTAATTAAGGGCCAACCCTTGTGTGGTTGAAAATATATATATAAAAGAGTAGCCAAAAGTTAGATTCATAGATTCTCTTCTTTTGGTTCTCTAGTCCCTTAGTCTGTGAAGGGGTAGTAGCAGCCACAAAGTTCCTTGGGCGGAGTGAATAGCATACGCTTATGACGGCGCAGAGTGGTCCCTCACTCAACCGATCCTAAGGAAACATACTCACTACTTCGCCTTATGATGGATCAGGGTACTTGATTCATATGTGTTAGCCTAAACCCCACAGTTTCTAAGCATTTGGATGATATTTCTTGGATGATCATTTACCTTGTCTTCATGAAAGGTATGATATGCCACATGAGTTATCAGTTGGGGGCCGGGGTCTAGGACCTGCATGGACAACCCAACTGGAACTATGTGATGACATGAGTCGTCACTTAGGGGCCAGGGTCTAGGACCTGCGTGGGTAACCCAAGTGAGACCATGTGCCCCATGTATATTTTGAGGTCTAGCATGTGGAGGGAGATTTGTTACCCATGCTGAGATGATTCCATATCTGCACATGTTCCGACATGATAGGTACGATGCCACACCCCCACTGATGTTCTGACACAGTGCTGGTGATGATGCCGTGTTGTTGTTGGTAGCGAGCTAGGCTCGAGGACATGATGCCATGTGCATAGACACGTGAAGGTGCACTATGAGATTGTGTTATAGCCTACTTGTGTGATGAGCGTAATGGGGTCTCACACACTTGTAGAGGGATACTCATGTTTGCTTTCGATAGTGTTGGGTCGGTTAGCATATGAGTAGGTCCTAGCCATGTATACCTTTGGCTATGGTGAGTACCTACGTGTGCCTTCTCCATGAGGTATCGCTATGCGGGATGTGTTCTGTGCATGCCTACTTCCGCGGAGCCACAGACACACTGCCATGCGGCATACGGCCAGTACGTGCCTTCTCCAGCTGGCGTATGACCATGCCATGCTGAGATGTGATGCGGGATGTGGCTAAGGTGCACGTTCCATGCGGGCAGCCAAGGAGTGTGTGGGCCACTTGGTTAGTCCATGCCGCGTGATGACGCGATGTAGGGTGTAGCCGAGGAGTACACCTTGAGCCATGTGGATGGCATGTTCACTCTGCACTACATGAGGGCTACTGCTATAGCCTGACATTGTTCCCTCCTTCCTCGTTTGGTGGCTAGTATCTAGTCACATAATGTTGTACAGTGTACTTTCAAAGATTGAATATTTTTTTTATGGTTATTGATGATTTCCTATTGATTGTGAAGGCCGGCACTTTGTTTCTTTTTGATTGTGATGGTTTAGCCACACCTTGTGATCCTATTTGGTTGTAACCCTCATGGTTACATTTGACTTAATATTAAAATTGTGTGCATTTTTCTACTTTATTGTTGAAATTGAATTTTTATTTGATCTTTCTTATGACATTGGTGGCTAAACTAGTTTTTTTTTTCCTTATTGTTTCCGATGTCGGCCATGTGTCGTATTGTGATTCCTCTCCAAGGACATATAAGGTGGACTTGGTGAGTGTATACGAGGAAGCAGACACAGGGAACCTTGAGGATGGGGGTGTGTGAGGCTATTACACAGCTAGGACCCACTACCCACCTATGTGTGATGACTATCTCTTGGAGGCTAACTACCTTATACAATAAGAGATAGGTCATTGTGACTTGTTTGGATGGCTTCACCCTGTGAGTGTGGCCTAACACCAACAAGTTACTAAGAGTGAGGTATGGATTATGTGAGATGGATATTGGCTCTTGGCTCATGGGATTATGTATCATGGATTAGCATGTTGCTTTTCGGTATCCAGATGGACCCTTGTGTAGCCTTGTGATGTGAAATTCTGGTGATGTGAATTTGTGTGTATGTGAAAAATATATGTCAAATCATGGATATAGTACTTATGAAATGATAAAATGTGATGGAATTTGTATGGTACAATAATTATAGTGAAATGTCTTGCTTTAAATGATGGATATGTAATGGAAAATATGGGTCTTACATATAAAATATGTTGATATGTTACATTCTAATCTACTGATCGCTTAATAGCAAATTGGTGGTGTATTTGAAATTAGATACTTTATATGTTATGATATGAGGATTTCTACTAGTTAGGATTAAAAAGTGCAAAGTTTTCTTTGTCCTAAGGAAATTGTTTGGATGGCAATGCTAACTTGTAAGGATTTGAGTGGTTTATGTACTATGGAGCCATTTTTGAAGTGTCAGTTTTGACTATGTTACTAATGTGACATTGAAAACTAGAAGGACAGACTATGGTTGAAATGAAGTATATAAGTTTATATTCTATAAATCCTTCCCATAGGCAACTAGTGTCTATGATTTTATGAAATAAAACAGTTTGATGTTGTTACTAACATGTGATGTTTCCACCCCAGTTTGTGACTTCTAGGAGTAAGTCAAGTTTTAGGGGGGGAGGATGTAGTGCCCCTCTGTATTCACTTTGGCTTGTGTCAGGTAATTTGGTGAGAATACTTTTGGAGGAGGATATTAGAGCATCTTTGAGCAATGATGGCGGGAGATGGAGCCAATGGTTAAGATCTAAAACAAGAAGATGGTGACCAAGGAGGGAGGTGAGAAGAAAGTGCTAATTGAGGTATGTAATTTATTGAATAGATACCTTCATTATTACAATTAGATGAGTTGGAACTATATTCATGAGATCTAAATAGATAACTTATCATTAAGGTATTCTGTAAAACAATTTCACATTTACCATACTTTCCTACGAGAGCATTTCCAACTATAATAATTGGTTATCAATACTTCTAGTGTGGCACACATTAGGAATCTGGTATAACGCCTTCCACCTGCATTAATTTAAAAGTTTCTAACATCTTTAGCAACTATCCACCTTGTTTTTATATAGGACATGTTTAATTTGGGCATAACGTATTTCACCTTACAATGTAGACTAACTGTAAATTAGTTGTCTTTGGTTATGCATCGATGAATGTCCCTTCATTACTATTGGTTATTATGAACTCGTCGGTGGTTCCGATCAGCAAAACTCTCTTATCTAACCATTCAGTTTATTTGGAGATCGGGGGATGGTAACTTGGGCAACACTTTCTTGGTAATAAATCAGAAAATAGATTTCAAGCATTAGGAAGATCTGACAGGAGGGTTACAAAGAGAAGAAATAAGGGGGGATGCCACATATATCGGGGTGCAAATGCTCTAGTCACATTTTTTTTGAAAACTCGGTGGGGGGAAATTTGGGTGCCAGGAAGCACTCTCTATGGGAAGAGCTTATGTTACAGCCTTGTTGTGGATTTCTCCCTCTTTGTTCTTATATTTTTTGTATTGGAATCATATGGGCAAGCATCCAATATATATGTTTCTACTAGAGATTGGAAGTTCGGGCCCCAAACCTTAAAGGGTTTCAAGACAACATTGAAGATTATTTAGTTTTTTTTTCTTTTCTTGTTTCGGTTCCACAAGGCATTTTGTTTCCCATCCTTGCCATGAACCTTGCTTCTACGAAATTATCTTATTGCTAGATTAGAGATTAGAGATCATTATTGGAGGGGTGGGATCGCTTAAAATTTCATCATAGTGCAGTAGGTGGGTGAGCTTAAACTCTCAATTTGTTGACAACCCATGGTGACTCAGATGAGCAACAAGAGAGAGGTATGTTTTTATGGTTACTTCCCCACCACACGATATTTAGAATTATTTTCTGGGTATTAATCTGATATGGTAGATTTTGTTCTTCTTTTGGTGTTGTTCGATAGATTTGAGGTCTTAGTTTGATTTTAAATTGGCTCTTGAGTTACCTGTAATTGCCTTCTTCTATGATTGAATTTGTACTATGGCTGGAAGACTTCTAGAGTCCACCCGATTTTATGTTGTATCAAATTTGGTATGTGGCGTTCTGTCAAATGATTCTTATGTCAAGTCTGAGTTTCATATTTAGCATGCACGCCTATGTTGCATTGCCCAAAAGTTTTGAAATGTACCATACCTAATCTAAGCCTGAGGATTCTTTTATAATCAAAGAATTTTAGTAGTGTCGCTACCGTTTCAAATATATACGTCAAGATCCATTTTGTGTATTCCTGCAACTTATATTCCATGAAATAATTGACCTATGGATATCCTTACTCCAATCCAAAGCTTTCCTTATGGTCCATGTAATCAAGTTAATAGCGAAGGTTGAGGATTTTGGCTTTACACCTATCAACCACATTTATTTGGAAATTCTAAAGTCTTACCAACAGATTCATATAATGTATAATCTAGACAAACCGCACTGCCACAGTAAATACTGTATGTCCTATTTTTAGAAGTTTGATTATCTTTTCCCAGTTTAACCTTCTCGTTGTGTTGTTTACATATTATTAAGGGCATCTTCTTTTAGAGTAGTTTGAAATTCATTATGAGATTAAACTTGGGAAATTTTCATTAGTTAATTAACAATAGTAATTCCCCTTAAACCCTTCGACATCTTTCCAGGTGTTTTGTGTTGCAACATTTCTAATCCAACCATTGGGATAATGTCCCAGATCTTGTGCTGAAATTAGTTATTCTTTCTCTTTCTAATTTATACTCTGAATCCTTTGTGAGTATTTAGTGAAAACGCTTAATTATGAGCTTTGAGAACATTTAGTTGACAAGGGAGATGCTTGAGTTAAACCTTGATTCCACTATATGCAGATTCCTGGTGCAAACCATGAGTGAATTATAGGAGAAGGTCTAATGACAATAACGGTGTGATCTTCACCTATGACTATCAAATCTATTTTAGAACATTCCTCGAGGTGCCAAGCATCTTGATCTTCTTCGTGATATTATAATCTTTAGGAAATTTAGCTGGGTTTGGTTTGAGTCATGGAGGTTAGCGTCTTTTGCTATATTCTCTTATCTAGAAAGAGGTGTGGAAACCATGTGGAGCCATGGCTTCCACAAGAAGTTTGGTTGTCCTAGTGCTTAATTAAATCCCGTTCAGTTCTCCTTATACTTTGTTTATTTGAGAAACTCACTAATGATTGTTTTTTTTATTAGTAACTGAACAGTTTCTTTTGGAATCTATGCGGCCTTAGTTGGAAACTGAGCGGCCTTTCTATGTTTAAACTCTAATGTCTGAAAATGACATTACTCTATTATGCAGTGATAGATGCCTTTCTTTTGTTTTAACTTAGAGGCCTTTGATAGACTAGATCAAGTAAGTCGTGATATCAATATGATTTCATTCTTATATTAACATTAAAAGTAATTTATGATCTCTGTGCTTTGAAGTTAGTCTGAATTAAACCTTATTATTGTTCATAGAGCATTAGAGATATGTGTATTAAATTTGGGCTTTGGCTGCAAGAACAAGTTGCCAGTAATTTGGTTTCCTATCCTTGATTGCACCAAAATCCTTTTAGAAACTGATATCATTCCTACCCTTTGGTAATATTTGCATACTTTAAGCTATCCAATGTGTAGATAATGTGTTGGATATCAATGCTGCCATGTTATCCCTAGAGATGTTTATTAACTTGTTGTATCAACTATGTTATATTTGGTTATCATTATCTCTATAAAAATAAAAATTAAATTTTTTTTTGCCTTGTTTATGCTTTAGTTGACTTATCTCTAGGGTTGCATGGTGAGGCATTACAGTCTTCACCCTATCAGAGTTGTGAAATGTGGGAATTGTGGGATGTTATGGGATGTTGATGCAAGGTGATGAGGCCTGGACTATGATAGAGGTTGATGATATTAATCTTCAAAAATTCTAGCTCCAAGAGGGTACTCTCGTCTACTAATGACCTTTCAAAGCACAAATTGGTTTTGTCGAGACCTTGAGGTGTGTAAGAAGTGATTAATTAAGCCTTGGAGTATTAAGCCCAAGTGGAAGAAATGATTGATGAAAGTGAACCCATGTGTTTCAAAATTCACTTGTAAGGATGGACTTAAAGTAGACTTGGAGTATTAAGCCCAAGTTGTGATTGATGTGAAAAATATGTCAAGGTCTCTTGGTCTGGATTTGTACTTATGATGCAGTCAAGCTTCAACAATTTCTCCCTATGTTTCGACCTTAGGAAGACCATGTTTTAGAACCTCTATATATGTGTCAAAGGCCAAATGAAATTGAATGTAGTGGAATAGAATTATTTTAGTAGTGGAATAAAATTGGATATGTAGTGGGTGAACAAAACCAACATGTCTATAATGTTTGGACACTGTTGCAATTGGATTTGATAGGGAGCATAAATGCTCAAAGTTTTCCCTAAGGTTATGGTGTATTGTGATGTGTAATGATAAGATGTAGATGATATAGATAGATTGTGATGAAGTGGATTGGATTATGAATTAAGGCGACTAGGATATGATTAGGGTAGATAGAATATGATTAGCAATGATATGATTGGATGACTTGGATGTGAATGGGGAATGATGATGATGACTTAGATATGTTTAGGATATGTGATAGTGATATGATGTGGAATGATAATATGAAATTACTTCGATTCAAATGGAAAGGATGATGAAATGTAATGATAAGGAATGATTGGGATTCAATTAGGAAGAAGGTGACATGAGATGATTAAGGTTTGAATTATGATGACTTGGGTATGAGTATGGTATGATATGGAATGATTAGGGATGATAATAATGGTGTTAATTAGATGAAAGAGGTGATTATGATGAGTTGGAAATGGTTAGTGTATGATTAGGATATGATTAAGGTATGATTAGGATGACAATTAGGATGAAGTGTAGTGATTAGGGTGAGGTGTAATGATTTGAAATGATGATTAGGATATGCTTATGATGAGTTGGGTTGATTAGTAAGGATGATTAGGATGATGATTAAGATGAGGTTGAATGATGTGGAATGACAATATAGGGTGACTTGGATTGATTAGGGTGATGACTAGGATGATTAGGGTTTTGATTATGAGTGAAGGTGACTAGGAATGATGACTAGGGTGGATTAGGATTATGTGTAATGATTAGGAATGATGAATTGGGTGTGACTAAGATATGGTTAGGAATGATTAGGATTGATGTTGTTTGGATACAACTGGATTATGTGTAATGACTAGAATGAGGAATGGGATATGATTAGGATGAGGGGTAATAATGATGACATGATTAGAATGTGATTAGGAATGATTAGGATTAGTGTGGATTGGATGAAAGAGGTGATTAGGGTTTGATAAGGATGACTTGGAAATGTTTAGGAGGGTGGTTAGGATGATGTGAAATGATAAAGATATGATGAATAGGATATGACAAGGATGAGGTGTAATGATTAGGATGATGAAAAGGACATGGTTATGATGAGTTGGATTGAGGAGAATGAAAATGGATTACGATATGGTGACTTGGAATGCATGGATGGAAAGAATGTCTAAGGGTGATGATTATGCAAGCACACACATCAATCAAAGAAGACATTTGGCAATCAATTGGCTGCTTTTGATGATTCATGAAGTTTTGTAAACACTTGTAAACATGCACAATCCTAGGCTAGGCAAGGACTAAACTTGCTGAGTTCCCACTTGGTTTTACCCGGTCATGCCTACTTATGGTGTATAGCTCCAGGAACTTGGGGCACGGGTTCCCTCTTATAGTGTACTCACTTCTTAGGCACACTAAGTTCCACATCCTAGGATGCGCAGGTCCTACGGTACCTTGCTATCTTTGCCATGTAAGCCATGAAAACATGGGATGTCTATTAGAGTTTGATCTTCTGACCTCCTGTATCAATAAGTAGATGGTTTTTGGCCACTAAACAAGGAGGTTCTCGTGTATATCCGGGGGACCAGCACCCCACGAACATCTAGCAAGCCACTTAATGCTTTAACTAACCCTACTAGGAGTTTAATATACACAAAGGTATGCCTCCTTTCAAGCTAGCACTATATGGTGAGCACTCATACTAGTTCAACTTGGCTTTTACCTTATCCTCAATTTAAATAGAGGACTAAATGAAAGTACCACTTGGGGTCACAAATGAGTTCTCCTTGTGGATGTGTCTCAAGAGTAGGCCCACTCTAAGGCTCAAACAAAATTTACTTAAGCACAAAAATAATTTTTATCCCCAAGTTCATATGACAATGTGAGGGGAGAGCATACATATTATGCCACACTAAACAAAGGTTCATTCAGCCTTAGAAATCAAATGTGTGGTGTGACAAATGCAAGTATTCAAGAAGTGTTTTTGATTCCCAAGATCGCCTAGAGCGCAAGGGAAGAGCATACAACACAAGAAAAGTCACTAAGCAAAGCATACAGTGATTCATTTTAAGCCCCCAAGAATCGTGTGAAAAAAAAAGTATGTTCATTTTAAGCCCCAAATCCAAATGTGCCTATGATAACCAACACACATGCATATGAAAGAAATTGAATCCCTGCATCAAATGTGTTAGTAGTTTCAGTTTGTAGTCTTCAGCCCACGAATGCCACATGCCCACGAATGCCACATGCTACAAACCAGACATTAGTGGTAGAAAAACTCCATGATATTGCAAAAAAACCATGACATAAAAAGTAGATGCATCATTTTACGAACCTCAAGTCAAAGACGTCAAAAAAGGGAATCTGCAAGATATCTAAAAAATTTGATCAGATGAATCAAAATAAATTGCAAAATTAAAAAATTAACAAAGTTCCATGCAATTTGAAATTTTTTTTACCAAAATCTGAGCAAATTTGCTTGAGAAATGGACGTTTGATGTTTTAAATGAGGGTTGACTTTGACCAAAAATATAGCTGATAAAAAAAGTCATTACCTAAAATTGACTGTGCCACAGTGAAATTAGACAAGTCTACTCCACAACGCAACTCGTTTCGGGAAAATCTAACCTGTTTTACAAAAGTTATAAAAAATTGAAAAAAACTACCTATTTAGGCATGTGTAGCCAAAAAAGAAGGTTCTAGCAGTTAATACTAACCATTAGTGGTTATCCCTCTATGGTCACATGCCAACAGTCACATCTTATGATTAGCTGGTGGTTAAAAAATAAAGTAGAGCCCTTGGTCACTGATATGACCATGGGCCAGAATTAAGCAAAAATAAAAAAGGAAAGGAGGGACTTTGATCCAGCCCTTCCCCTTGCAGTTACCAAGGTGACCACACCCTAAAGCATGTAGCCTAAGAAAACAACTAAAATCTATCAGCAAACAAAAAACCCTTAAAAGACCCCGACCTTGCCATAGACCTTTTACGGTGAGTGACTGGTAGTTTACAAAGAGAAATTAGGGTTTTAACCCTAGCAACGACAAAGACCAAATGTGGACTACAAGGTGAAGCTTGTGGGAAGGGTTTCAGATGCTGATGTGGGTGTGCTTTAGACAAAGCCAAGAGTACCGATTGGGCAGACCCCTTATGGCGACTAGTAGCTCCCAGGTGGCAACTGCGCGTGGCAAAGGATTTTGAGCAGGCAATATCCAAGCCATGGTGGCAATGGGGGATCTCTGCAGGTGTCGACTAAGGGACATGTGGTGGCTGTTGATGGGATCTCAAGTGCTGGAGGTGGCTCTATGGTGTGCATAGGATAATGGGAGGTGACTCAACGACAGTAGAACATCAACAGGAGCTAAGCAGTAGTGGAGGTGGCATTTTGGTGGTGACCATAGGGAATAAAAGGAGTAGCGGCTAGTCTGATAGCCGCCAGGGGTGTCAACAAAGAATATTGGACACAGATCAGGAGGCAAGCAGGTTAGATGGTGTCTAGGGTTTAAGAAGACACGTGGTAGGAGGAAGCTAGTGGTGGAATACTATTTTGATGGGTTTTCAAACAGAGTAGCGGTCGAATGTGAAGTGGATGTGTCGCTGGGGATAAAAAATGAGCAGTAGAGGAGTCTCAAGTAGAGGTCAACTAGAAGGTTGCAGCCTTGATACAAGTAGAGATTAGGGTTTATGGGGTTGACATATACATAAAAAAAAAAGAAACCAAAATCTTTGACAAATCAAAATTTCAACTTGCATCACAGAAAATTGAAGTTGTAACAAAAATATGCCTTTAGTCTTGCATAAGACTTGCAATAAAATATACACCCAACCCCATAATATTCAAATGAACACAAGTAGAAATGATAAGAATAGGTACTATTATAGAACGTAGGGCAAATCCATACGGTATGGACTACCGAGTAAAAAAAACATAAAAAAAAATCAAAAAATTTGTAGTGGCCAAAATATATCAAATTTTATGTCATCTTTCATGGAAAGGGTCTCTTGAACTCAACAGTGAGGTCTATTTGAGCTCCAAATGTCAACTATGAATTTTTCCTTCCAAAAGTTCACAAAAACTGATTGATTTCAGGTCATGTTCACGAAATGAAGATAGGGAAAAGCTAGCTAATTTGCACAAAACAAATATAAGCTAACCCTAGCTTCCAATGGAGAGCAATCTAACCTAGATAATAGTCAAATAAACATGAAAACAAAAAAAATCTAAGCTAGTGTTTGTCTTATCTCCATTGTCCTCCTAAATCTTTCATTATTGTTCTCAAATTTGTAGATTTTTTTCTAAAATTGAGAAGCTCATGAGAATGGCAAGATGTTGGAGAGTTACAACAGATTCAGAGCTAAGAAAAATGTCTTCTAAGAGGTGAAAATGAAGCTCAATGGGTAGTTTTATAGAAGAGGTGATTTGAATGAAGGGCCCCAGATCACATATTGACTTTAGGGCCAAACGAAGGGCTAGGATGAGTTAGGCTTTTCTCACCACTAGAGGACAAAAGTGAATTTAAAATTCACAAATATGATGAGGTGGAGGATGTTTAAATTAAATAAAATTGATTACTTTATTTAATTCATTTGAGGAAGGGGACATGTGAAAGGGGATTTTTGATGGTATTTATTTATTTATTTGATTAAATCAAGTGAAGGGGACATTAGGGTATGAAAGAATAATTAAATAATCAATTGAAACTAATTATTTAATTATAGAGGAAATATGGTCAAGTAGACAAAAGGGATGAAATGAATATTTATGTTGCCTTTGTGACATGAGGACATTTTTCATTGTCTACAATATATATATATATATATATATATATATATATATATATATATATATATATATATATGTGTGTGTGTGTGTGTGTGTCTGTGTGTAATTAAATACCATTTTATAAACTAAGTTATCACAATCGAATATAGTTATTTGGTTTTTTAGACAATAAGAAAAATAGTCAATATTTTACAGTTATAACCTTTTGATTTCTAGATTATAAAATTACACAAATCTGAATGCAATGAACATTAAATTCCTATGGTATATATAAAAAATTATCTACAGACTGATATTGAATAGACGCAGTAAGATCAACATTATTATTATTATGCTAAATATTGTATGCATCAAGTATTTCAAATATGTTTGAGAATAGCTTACAAACATTTGCAATGAAGATAAACAAAGATATCAAACCTGTTCCCAAATGGGGTTGCAGTCCCTAAGGGACTGCAACACCATTTGGAAATGCTGCCTCCCTTAAATATGCAATGACCTTTGTGCTAGATCCTAATAATTCTTTCATTTAACAATACAGTCAATACTTAATGCAATGCAGTCGATTCTGAATGCTTATAAATGATTCAATGAAAAATTTATAGTCGATTTAACATAGAATGCAATTGATTAAATATAATATACCCTGGATTGATTATACTATATGTGTGTGTATATATATATATGTATGTTGAAACAATATACTTATTTTAAAACTACAACCCAACTACTTATATTTTTTTAACAAATTCAAACAGAAGATCATGATTTTTTGCAAATAGGAAAATGATTCCAACAAATGCTTGATTCAAACACATAGATAGCCAAAGATGAAAAGAGATTTATTAAGAACTTGGAATTCGTTCCTTATTCCAATTCAATTCTTGACTCCTACAGTAACACCCTCGATCTGAATTATTTTTTATTTGTGCTCAGAATGCTTTCATAAATTCCTTTTGTTTGGAATGACATTACAGAGATAATGATCCCCTCTTTTTGAGAATGAAAGAGGTTAAATAGAAGTTTCAAGAAAAGAAAATTGTAACTTCTTCTTTTAATGTTTCCTCTTCCCCAAATGTTTCATTTTCTAGAGATTTTATTTTCTTCAAATAAGTTTTTGTTTCAAAAACATGTTTTATTCCTTTTCTAGTTTACATATTTATCTTAATGTATCTATAAAACTAATACTTCAATATAATATGATTATTTTCTAAATAAAACAATTTAAATAACGTAATCAACTATTCTATTTTTTAAACACTCAAGATATTTCAATAACAATGAATTAAATAATCTAATTAAATCACAATTAACTAACTATGCGATATATAATAAAATAAAAATGCAATTTAAATTAAACTATTAAATCATTTAGTATGCAACATATGTAGCTCCATGACACTACATGAAGTGTGTGAATGATATCCCTCCATCTTAACCATGCCAGAATGCTAATCTTCTTTACCTCAACCACACTCTTATCTTCGATAACCTGCAACACATAGTAAACTCCAATTTCCATTAATAGATTTGTAACCAAATAACCAAAGCATATCTAAAGCATTACTAACATGAATATTGCATTTATTTCATTACATATTTTCATATTAAAATATTCATAACAAATTATTCATCTATCTGCATATAATTATTCATGAAATATTTCCATTTAAAGTAAACCGAGATGGTATCAAAATTTGAGACATGACATCCTTTCCCCTTAAAAGAATCATCCTCCCAATGATCAACTTAAGTGAATATAAAATTTCATACCTCTTTAATTTTATTTTACCTCAAAGTCAAAATCATCGTACCTGACAACGTGTTGTTGCTCCAAGCACCTGTTTGTTCATAACTGTAAGAATTCCTTTGTCTAATATTCATCAAATAAACAAACAAAATCATGCAACCTAAATCATTTCCTTCATAGAATCTTATTCATATCCCAAACATTTTTATAAATTAAAACATTTATTTTCATTTTGTCAACATGCGTACTCGCATTAGACAGTAGAACAATTGTCCTTATGATGAAAAACAAGCATCCCATACTACTTATTATCATCATTGGCAAATCAAAAGTCTCAATAATGGAAATATCACAATTTACAACAAGGCCTTTAACTTGAAACATAAAAGATAAGATCACAGGTTTTCAACATGTAAAAGGATCATTACATGATTAGAAAGATCAAGGATAAGAAGTACATTATGATTTCAATAATGATTTCAATGGTGCAATATCCATATTTTTCAATGGTACAATATTCATCTTTTTCAATAATGTAATATCCATCTTTTTCAATGGTGCAATATCCATCTTTTTCAATAATGCAATATCCATCTTTTCAATGGTGCAATATCCATCTTTTTCAATGTTACAATATTCATTTTTTTCAATAATGCAATATCCATCTTTTCCAATGGTCCAATAAAGCATGTTAGTCAATATAAACAACACACACATGTCACAACTACCAATACAAGCATATACTCAACACACGCTACAACTACCACCCAATTCCAAACAGGTAACATATGGTACTCATGTTAGAGTATAATCAAAATATCATCACAATCAATGAAGTTATATGGAAAAATAATCTCACCACCAAGGCACACCAAATCAGGAAAATCTTAGTCCATCATAGACACATATAAGCATGAATCATTCATCATAATGCACATGCAATGGAAATCATAACATAATTATGAGAAATTAGTTCTTCTAACCAACACTAGGTCGAGATTCCCTATATCAAAACAAATCTCCAAAGATACACCAACTAGATAAAAACCAACCATCATACATACAACTCCTTTGAGACTACACCACTCCATTGTCCCACTTCCACTGCAATAAGAAGAAGCTTTAGCCCAAAAAGTGCAACAACAAGTTAAGTCCATAAAACTTAGGATCACAACTATGCTAGGATAACCTCTCAAGCTCTCAACTAAGTTTAAGGAGACTCACAAAGCTACCATATCTACTCTTAAGGAAAATTGCAACAAAAGATTATTCTCTCAATAGTCCTTCCTTAGGAACTACCCACAACAAAATAATTCAAGGATTAGCTATGCTATCTCAAAAGGTTATAGGCACTACTACCACATGTCTCAATTCTAGATACGGTTTCCCTACATGAGATACTACGTCACACTCCACTCTTGAAAGAGAGGGTTTCCTTAACATTCTAGCACTACACTACCACAACTAGGACCAACCAAATAGATTCTTATAGGAAATAATCTAACCACACCTTCTAACGGGGCAAACACTTCTATAAAGCAAGGCTTAGCAACTTGTTACTCACTAGGAGGACATCTAAGATGACATCAATTTACTAACAAGGAGCAAGACTACTCCACCATACTACCATTTTCTCATAACTAAGCTAGACCAAAATGTCATACAACACAACTTGATCATAAATTTATGATCAACTAAGAAAACAAAAATAGAACCCTACTCTGACCTACGAAGAAGGGACTTTCAGTGCCTCAAAAAAATATGCAAATTAAGATGTATTTAATTCAATTTGCTATAAAATGAAAAATATGATATATATATATATATATATATATATATATATATATATATATATATATATAAACAAAAAAACAATTCACTGGTGAAAACTAGCTTATCGTGGAAACTAAATTAAAACAGGGAGCTCACTTTTATTTATATTTTTTTATTATTTAACCAAATACATATGTATAACTATTTATATATATAGACCATAAGTGTATATATATATATATTTGTGTCCAACATAGATACAAGGGCAATCTATATACCATGTAGGCTTATTTAGAAAAAAAACATAGACTAACTTTAGACATTAGAGCATTATACTAACTAAAATTTTCTCTCTTGTGAAGTAAGAGTAAACTATATCTCTTTTTTAAGCTAATAATGAAGATGATCTATTTACACTACTCACTTATCTTACACTTTTCTTTATTTTCATAATAGTTAGCATAAAAAAGAGAGTTAAAAAATAGAGAGAGAGAGAGAGAGAGAGAGAGAGAGAGAGAGAGAGAGAGAGAGAGAGAGAGAGAGAGAGAGAGAGAGAGAGAGATGCATATAGTTCCTTCGTTGCCAAGAATTAGAGATTTTATTAATGCCATAACCATACAAAAACATACAATGTTTACAATAGGGTAGAAGATTACAACCCAAAAGAGATTAACCTCTCCACAAGAGTACTATTACAAACCCATAGTGAGGGTAGGGCATTTCAATGCAACTAGTTTTACAAACTACAAAAAATTCTACTAAAACCAAGATTACTCTCCAAGTTCAACTTCTCCATATCCTCCATAGGAACCCACAAAACATAAGAAAAAAGGTATCCATACCCATGGGATGTTGTCCCCCCAACCTAGGCCTAAAATAGGCCACCCCCAAGCTAGGAGGCCTTCCAACAACCAAGTCTCAAACCACATATATTTCAACACACACACCATGCACATTTACACCCATCCCAAGGCTTAGCAAAAAACTAACCCATCTTAGAAATGGATTTGAAGGGTGAGAGAGTGGACTCAATCTACTCAAGGAGACACACACTCTTAATACACAAAAATACTCATTACTCACTTGGCCTCTTGCCATACTTATCATTTCACAAAACCAAGGCACTCATGCCATATCCCAAATGCCTCAAAACATCAAATAAAGGACCTTGGCCATAAATCCGTACCAAAAATGAAGAGGGAAAATTGAGGAGGTTAACATCCTCTCTCACCCAATAGAAAGGTGAGCTCTCTCACAAGGAGAGATCACCCAAACAACCCATAAGACCCACAACACATAAAAAAACTAAAATAACATAAGCATAAAACATGCATAAACACATTATATAAGAAAAAAGAAATAAGTAAATGGCTTACAGACTTGAGAAATACCTCTCAAGCTTCAAGGATGTAGTGAGTTTAGTGAAGAGCTTCCACAAGTTCTCCCAAAATCTCCAAGTCCTTCACTCTCCCAACACAAGTCTAAAATTTCCCAAAAGAAATGAAAAGAACCCTGCTCTCATCAAAATCATAGAGATATGAAGACAAGGCTCTCAAACCCTAATGGATGAGAAGGTGACACTTGTCACCCTCTCCTCCATCCACATAACCCTCCTCAAAACTCCACAAGAATGTGGAGGTGACACTTGTCACCTCTCCATTCCACAAAGCTACACATTCTCCCACAAGTGCTCTCACACATGTTTGAGAGCACGGGGAGATGTGAGAGCACAAAGGAAGCTTCTTATGAATGAGGAGGTGACACTTGTCACCTTCTCATTCATCTAAGCTACACTCTTCCCCACAAGTGCTCTCATACATGTGTGAGAGCATAGGGAAGAGGTTCACACATGTGAGAAGCTTCTAAAGCATGAGAAGCAAGGGTAACCTTATGGTGCAGAGGCACCTACCTGACAGCCGGTCTTGATAAGGCAGTTAGTTTGTTATAGGTCTTGTTTGTGTTTCCAAGAAGGTCTGTTAATACCAAATGCATGTAATAAGGTCATGCTGATCATGATAAGATCATGCTGACCAGGCTTTTGCTATTTTTAGTTAGTTGGTTATAACAGCTGTCATGATGTAGGGTCCGGTTGGATCTCCCAGCCGCTTGGAGAGTTCCCAGCCGCTTGGAGTCGGGTCAGTAGTACTCGTAGGATAATCTTTATAAGCATGAGGATCGGTTGATATTGCATATACAGACAGATATCATCGATCGAGCTAGGTTGCAGAGAGTGAGACTGAGGGAGAGATTGATCATTGTATTGCATCTTTGAAATCAATAAAGATCCTGTTTCATTTTCTGTTTAATCTCCTTTGTGTAATCGATCTGCTGTTTTGGGTGGCTTATGGATTTACTGATCCATTCCACCAGTTGATCCGTCTGATCGGTGGAATGGCGATGTACAGTAGATTAGTAGTTAGTTTGTTTGTTTGCATGCAGGTGTGCAGGATTGCGGTCGACAGATGTTGAAGACCCTAGCATGGGCATGTGCTAGGTCAAGTTGAAAAGATAGAGTGTGGAAGATCACCCTGAGGTTGGATCGGGTCATCCCTGGAGGATCGGTGAAGTGAAATTTTGCTAAGGCTGGAAATTGGTCAAGATGGCATCATCAGGATATTTCTGCAAATATCCTGCAGTCGGGTTAGGCATCATCATCCAGACAAGTGGAGGAGATGAGCATGATGTTTTCGATTGCATGAAGTGCAAGTGCGTCGGGGTGATCATCATCAGGAGGAGCCGAGGAGGAGCGTATCGGCATCAGGATCATCTTTCGGGAGAGCCCATCATCCGCATATCGCTAACAGATGCGGGAGTGAAAGTTCGTGTTTTTGACTAAGTGTTGAAGAGGTCATCAGGATATTGGGTGACGTCATCGTCATCAGGATATTGAGATATCCCCCTATGTGAGTTTATCCTACCGTTGTTAAGTGCTTAGGTATCGGCGGAAGTCCGTGGCAGAAGGTTGTATTAACATCATCAGGAGGTTCCAAGACAACCAGATAAAGCAGATCATGATGTTGTTGCTTGTGTCGTCGGCTAGCGGAGCATCGAAGGGAAGGTACTGAAGTGGTCGTCATCAAGATCTTTGGGGCAACCGGATATTGGTTATCCTGCTGACGAAGGGAGTGTTGCATATCATGATGCCGATGGAGCTTGGCGCCCGATGAACAGTGCAACAGGAGGATGTTTGTGTTAGTGGAACATCATGATGATGATGTTAGGAGGAAAACGGAGGAGGTGAACAGTAGTCGGCAGGAGGATAAGTGTGATCATCCGAAATATGATGATGCTGTTGGTGGTTTTAGGAAACATGATGATGATGCTGACAGAGTAAAGCGGAATATGATGATGATGGCGAAGATGATGTTGATGATGAGGATGGGCTGCAGACATCCATGCTATATGCGAAGGTTATAGTGTGGATGCCTCTGCATCATAGTGGTATCAGAGCTCAGCAAAAGGTCTGGGCTGTTGTGTGTTGATTCTGTCACCGAAAGGGCAGAGGTAGAGTTGAATTGTGTGTTGTGTGTTGATTTAGAGGTTGACAAAATGCCTCCAAAAGGTAGTGGTACTGCAAGGGAATTGCAGGAAATGAAGGAGAAACATGCTAGAGAGATGAGGAAGATGAAGGAGCTTGCTGAAGCACTTCAAGCCAGGCTGACAGCCCTGGAAAAGAACAAAAAGAGGGAAGTGGAAGACAGTGAGTCTGAAGAAGATGAAGATACTGTTGAAGAGTATGAAGAGGTAGCTGAAGATCTGGATGCTGAAGACCAGAGATTGGCAAAACTGTTAAAGGCAGTGCAGAGTGAAAAACCTAAGGTAAAGGTTGATGTTTCCAAGTATACTGGAAGCTTGAATGAAGATGAGTTGTTGGATTGGATTGCTGCACTTGATAATCACTTTGAATGTGAAGATGTTGCTGAGGATCAGAAGGTAAAGATTGCAAAGACCAAGTTAGGAGGTCATGCTTTGGTATGGTGGGATTATGTACAATCTGAGAGAAGGAAACAAGGGAAGTCTAAGATCACTTCATGGGATAAGATGGTAGCAAGGATCAAGGGTAAATTCTTGCCAAGGGATTATGAAATCCAGATGTTTAAGAAGCTGCAATTTTTAAAGCAGAAAGATAGGGATGTGAAAGCATATACTGAAGAATTTTATCTGTTAAGTATGAGATCTGGTCATCATGAGAATGAGGTAGAAAAGGTGGCTAGGTACTTGGCTGGTTTGAGATTTAACATACAGGATGAGTTAGTGTTAGCTAACCCTAAGAATGTGGAGGATTGTTATCAAATGGCAATCAGGATTGAAGAAAAGCTGAATAGAGGACATGATAAGTCCATGAGAGGAAGAGGACACAATAGGGGAAGAGGAGCAGCCCCTGCACAAAAGCAAACCAATGAAGGTCAAGAAGACACTGGTAAAGGACAGGGACAGTCTGATTTCAGAGGTGGATGGAAAGGTAATAGAGGAAGATTTGGAGGTGGTAGAGGTTCTACTACATTTTCAGGAAAGTGTTACACCTGTGGAGAGTTTGGTCATCCATCTTTCAAATGTCCAGAAAACAAAGGTTCATCATCCAGAAATGATAGAACTAGTGACAAGAGAGTACAACTTGTGCAAGAAGAGAAAGTAGAAGAAAGTACACAGAGTTCAAACAGAGATCCTGATAATTATGGATATCCAGAGAGTGGAGAATCATTGATGTTAAGGAGAATTAGTTTACAGGCATCAAAGGATATGATGCAAAGAAGAGCTCTTTTCAAGACCACATGCAAGAGTAAAGGTAAAGTATGCAAGGTTGTCATTGATACTGGTTCAACAGACAACATGGTATCCCAGGAGATGGTGGATAAACTGCATTTGGAAAGGATTCCACATCCACACCCTTACAAGGCATCTTGGGTGAGTGATAGTCAATCACTTTTTGTCTCTGAACAGGCATATGTGGATTTTCAGATTGGAGCCTATCATGATAGAATTTTGTGTGATATTTTGCCTATGGAATGTTGTCACCTACTGTTGGGTAGACCATGGCAATTTGATAGAAGGGTACTGTATGATGGGTATGCTAATACCTACACCATCAAGAAGGATGGGAAGATTATTAAGTTGATGCCATTGCAGGCAAAAGCTGCAGTACAGAAGGCAGCCCAAATCATTTTAATGGGAAAGAAGGAGTTTGTGCAGATGCCTAGAGGAACAGGCATGAAGGCAGATAAGGACACTGCAGGGAAAGGAGTTGTTACAGACAACAAGATGAAGAAAGTTTCAGTTGTGACTGACAGAGGTCAGCGACAGGTGCAGAAACAGGTTTGCACACAGCAACCAGTTCAGAAGAATGACAAGGATGTTGTCATAGTTGGGACTATTGCTTGTCCTATAAAGATTGACAGGAAGATAGAGTTGAACATTTCAGCAGTTCAAGAGGCAGTTCAGAACGAGGTTCTGGTCAGGCAACCTGACAAACACAAGGTATGTGAGAGAAAAGTCTACATTGACAGGCATGAGGATTTACTTGCCAGAAAGCAAGTTACAGTTCAGAAGTCTTGGAGCAGCCAAGAGATAGCAGCAGACAAAGCTGGAACAGGTCAGAAGACTGACAAGGCAAAGTGTAAAGGTGGAGGACTTCCACATGCTAAACTCATGGGACATGAGTTCTTTTCTTTTGGGGAGTATGGTGCAGAGGCACCTACCTGACAGCCGGTCTTGATAAGGCAGTTAGTTTGTTATAGGTCTTGTTTGTGTTTCCAAGAAGGTCTGTTAAGACCAAATGCATGTAATAAGGTCATGCTGATCATGATAAGATCATGCTGACCAGGCTTTTTCTATTTTTAGTTAGTTGGTTATAACAGCTGCCATGATGTAGGGTCCGGTTGGATCTCCCAGCCGCTTGGAGAGTTCCCAGCCGCTTGGAGTCGGGTCAGTAGTACTCGTAGGATAATCTTTATAAGCATGAGGATCGGTTGATATTGCATATACAGACAGATATCATCGATCGAGCTAGGTTGCAGAGAGTGAGACTGAGGGAGAGATTGATCATTGTATTGCATCTTTGAAATCAATAAAGATCCTGTTTCATTTTCTGTTTAATCTCCTTTGTGTAATCGATCTGCTGTTTTGGGTGGCTTATGGATTTACTGATCCATTCCACCGGTTGATCCGTCTGATCGGTGGAATGGCGATGTACAGTAGATTAGTAGTTAGTTTGTTTGTTTGCATGCAGGTGTGCAGGATCGCGGTCGACAGATGTTGAAGACCCTAGCATGGGCATGTGCTAGGTCAAGTTGAAAAGATAGAGTGTGGAAGATCACCCTGAGGTTGGATCGGGTCATCCCTGGAGGATCGGCGAAGTGAAATTTTGCTAAGGCTGGAAATTGGTCAAGACGGCATCATCAGGATATTTCTGCAAATATCCTGCAGTCGGGTTAGGCATCATCATCCAGACAAGTGGAGGAGATGAGCATGATGTTTTCGATTGCATGAAGTGCAAGTGCGTCGGGGTGATCATCATCAGGAGGAGCCGAGGAGGAGCGTATCGGCATCAGGATCATCTCTCGGGAGAGCCCATCATCCGCATATCGCTAACAGATGCGGGAGTGAAAGTTCGTGTTTTTGACTAAGTGTTGAAGAGGTCATCAGGATATTGGGTGACGTCATCGTCATCAGGATATTGAGATATCCCCCTATGCGAGTTTATCCTGCCGTTGTTAAGTGCTTAGGTATCGGCAGAAGTCCGTGGCAGAAGGTTGTATTAACATCATCAGGAGGTTCCAAGACAACCGGATAAAGCAGATCATGATGCTATTGCTTGTGTCATCGGCTAGCGGAGCATCGAAGGGAAGGTGCTGAAGTGGTCGTCATCATGATCTTTGGGGCAACCGGATATTGGTTATCCTGCTGACGAAGGGAGTGTTGCATATCATGATGCCGATGGAGCTTGGCGCCCGATGAACAGTGCAACAGGAGGATGTTTGCGTTAGTGGAACATCATGATGATGATGTTAGGAGGAAAACGGAGGAGGTGAACAGTAGTCGGCAGGAGGATAAGTGTGATCATCCGAAATATGATGATGTTGTTGGTGGTTTTAGGAAACATGATGATGATGCTGACAGAGTAAAGCGGAATATGATGATGATGGCGAAGATGATGATGATGATGAGGATGGGCTGCAGACATCCATGCTATATGCGAAGGTTATAGTGTGGATGCCTCTGCATCACCTTACCCAAGTGGGTGAGGTTAAGGTTAAGTGAGACGGTGACCTACCAACCACCTCTCACACTTCTCAAACTCGTCACTTGACTTGATGGTCAAGTTTGGGTGACCATACAAGGTCCAAATCAAGTTTAAACAAGCTATGAATGGTCCTAGACCCTAGGGGTATGACCTAGGGTCAATACTTGACCATTGGCAACACTTAGAAACACATAAAATTACTTAAAGAGGGCTTCATACATTAAGCACTAAAAATTGTGCAAACTCAACATTACACTTTTTACAACACATAAAATGATAAATAGAAAAAGGGTAAACCATACAAAATGTTATAAATCATTACAACAAAATCAACATTCTCAAACACATATGACCTTAGTCCTACTTAGGAGTAGGTCATCTGAATAGGGCTATAAACATATGGTTGTTGTCTGACCTCTTATTTTCCATGGGTATGGAAAGTAACCTGCACACTTCCACAAACCCATTAATAACATAGGCTAATATAGCCAAAGCAAATGAACAACATATGTCACACACGTGATAGTAATATCACATACAACATCAACATAATCACATGATAATATAATGTATCTCAAATCATCCATCACTCACAAGTATAATCAAGATCTCACAAGGTAAGATATATCATCAGTCTCAACATCCATGCACATACCAATAGCATCAAATAACATCATAGCATCTAACAAGCCATCCAACCATCCATAAAGTAAAAAAACATCTATCTAATCAAGTATAAGATAAGGTAATAAGGTCCATGTGTGGGATCAATAGTCCCCAATATCCACAAGACAGTCATAAATCCATCGAAAGAGTACTATAAGAAAAATAATATAGGTGAGGTAAAAGTAGTCCTCACAGGATATTGAATAAGGTTTTGGAATTTGGCTTAACACCCGCTAATTGAATTTTCTTGAAAGTTTGTTTCAAGCCTTATCAAGAATCCATTGTGTGCATATATTGCAATCATTGCAAGCCATGAGACAACATTCCTTTAAGGAATCATGTCAAACAATTCATGTGCATTGTCTATGCTTCCACACAAGTTGCATACATTTCTACAAGGGCAATTGCAAATACAAGGTATATCCTTTTATTCCTTGATAGTTGTCCATACCCGATTTGAAAGATCCTAATTTGGTATAGGTAGGGAGGATGCTTGAAAATTTTATGGAATTTGGTTTTACACATTCCAATTGCATTTTCTTGAATTTTTCTAAAGCCTTTTCAAAAATCCCATTTTGTGCATATCTTGCAATCATTTCATTCCATGAGATGATATCTCTTTGAGGTATCATGCCAAATTGTTCACATGCCTTGTCTATGCTTCCAAATGTTACGTACATGTCTACAAGGGTAGATACAAGTACATCTGACAAAATTACTATATCCTTTATGATTTCATATTTGTACATACCTTGTTCTGAACATCTATTTTGGGCATAGGCAAGGAGGATGCTAGATAAGGTTGTGGAATCTAGATTTTACACCTGCCAATTGTATTTTCATGAACTTGTTTCTTTGAAGCCTTATTAAAAAATACATTTTATGCATATCTTGCAATCATTGCATTCCATGAGATTGTATTTCTTTGAGGCTTCATGTCAAACAATTCACGTGCATTATCTATGCTTCTACACAAGTTGCATACATGTCTACAAGGGCAGTAGCAAATACAACATTTGATAAAAATTCCTAATCCTTTATTCTTTGATGGTTATCCATACCCTATTCCAAAGATCGTAATTTGGCAAAGGTAGGTAGGATGCTTCCAAAGGTTATAGAATTTGGTTTTACACATACAAATTGCATTTGTTGAAAGTTCCTAAAGCCTTTTCAAAAAATCCATTTCATGGATATCTTGCAATCATTGCATTCCATGAGGTGACATATGATGTAGGAGCATCCCTGGTTGCAAAGTAATCTTGCATCAACTAGAAATATTTGCATTTTCTTTTGTTTTATTTCACTTCAGTTTAGTTTAGTTAGAGTTAAGTCAGAAGCAGTTTCAATAGTTTGGTCTGTATTTTACCGTGTTGGTATTTTAGAGCTTGTAGAGAAGGTCTTAGCATCTAGACATCATCATCCGCATCATATCCAAAATTTAGATCATTTGGATTAGTTTCTAGAAAGATACCACTATCATAAGGTCAATTGTGTTCTCAGAATAGAGCATTTAGATACTCAGCTAAGGACAAGGTTTATGGAGCACTTCCATGACTTGTAGAGCTAAATGAAACATCATTCAAGGTACTTTGGGACATGGCCAACCTTTCCTAAAATTTACACCTTGTTGCACTCATTTGTGGAGGATTTCCATAGGTGTTAAGCTAACTTATTTGGTACTATAGGTTACATCTCTTCCATTAGAATTTGTAATCTTTCTTGATTAACCTGGAGGATTCTTGCAATTCAGAGATGATATATAATCATGTAATAGATGCATAGGAAAGCAGTTAGTTAGAGATAGATAGCTCTGGATTTAGATTTTCTTCTGTAAGGGACTTCAAAGCTATACCTTGCACATATATTGTAACTAGAAAATTAGGCCTGTGTTTCCTTGTTTCTATAGCCCGTATGCATGTAAGTATTTTGATTCTATGATAAAATGAACATCTGAATCTTTCTTTAGATTCTAAAATTGAGTTGCTTCTGTTGTGTTTACTCTTGCTACATGACTTAGGTAGTTCACTCTATGGCCCCTCAGATCGTGAGTGCATCAGCATCTCTATTAGGTGTCATGAAAAACTATTCAAAGCCTTGTATATGCTTCCACACTTTGCATACATGTTGATGTAGACGCACCAAGGACTGAAAGGAAAAACTTTTAGAACTCAATCAAATGACTCAACAAGGCTCACTGGTTTTGACAGAGATCAAATCTCTCATGAGAAAAAAGCTTTAACCCAACAATCATACTTGATCAAGACACAAAATATGAGTAGACTTTAGGGCAGACACTTCAAGGTTCTGAACCCAATCTAAATTCTCCATCGAGCACACCGTGTAGGGTCTAAGGATAGTAATTTTGTTATACATTCCATGGGACAGTCACAATCCTAACTACTCTACTTGAAACACAATCACAATGTCCTCTTTCTAATGAGCTTAACTTGAGCAGACTTAATCTATTTTAGATGTTCCTATGACAAGTCAATAACATATCAAAACACAACTAGTACCTTCTTGTGATAACTGTCTTTGGTGAGGACTGGCAGATTTAGAATAAGGCAGAATGGACTAGTTTCACAGACGAATTCATCCTATTTCCTTTCGCATGACCATTATCAGATCTAGAACACCTTGTGTTAGTGATAATGCCTATCATTTCATTGATTTTCCACTTCCACAGTCAATTGTTGACTCCTATTTGCTATTGTTCTTCTTTAGGTGCCAACACATGGTTTTGTTGGGTCCTTTACACAGCAAACTCAGTCCAACCTATTCCCCTGCATCCAAAACCTTCACAAGTGTTTGGACTATCTACAATACAATCCATTCCACTGATCATAAATAAAAAAGATTAGTGGAATGAGACAAAATACATCGAATTCACTCAGGAAGCCCTAACTCAGGGTTTAAGATAGTTTATGAGAAACCAGTGATTTCTTCAACCTAGTCTATTGTCAAATCCCCAATCAATGTTCAAATCAAAGATACTTCTATCTACTATCCATCCAAGGTGCTAATAGACTATGATGACTCCATACAGGGCCAGGTACAAGCTGGGAACAGTAAGAAAAACATAGAATTTATAGGAGAATTGAAGTTCTTTTTTCTTCACTTCAATCTTCATCCACATTCAAAATGAATAGGTTCAAGACTTTAAGAAGCCTCTCCTGATGACTTGGAGTAGTTGGAGGGAAGTTTGAGTTGATGGATGGTGTAAAATTGTTCTCCAACCATCAACTGCCATATTTATTAACTTTTGCAACTAATTATCAATTTGGCAACTGCCATATTTAGGATTGCATCGATTTGTTTAGGCTTAACAATACCGTCAAATATTTTAACAATATCATTAAACCTTGGATTAGGCACTAGACTCCTTGACTTTGTCCTATATGCCTTAACAAGGTTTACAACATGATAATGTATGACTGTCTATTACATATCAGAACTACTCCACCATACCATGACATCAATATGAGCAAATTTGGACATAGTCCCTTATTACAATCAAGTAAATGGTCTTCTAGGACCTTATTGAAGTGAGACAACATTAAAACAAGACATATATAATCTCCTTGGTGCTCCTGCACCATACTTTGTAGGTGGAAAGGAACTCAAGTCTCTTGAGGAAGTAGATCGGCAAATGTGACACCATGCTTCAATATGTCTTCTTCATTCATCCAAGTGGCATCTTCAATGGGTAAACCACTCCACTTGACAAGGAACTGTTTGCAGGTTTTCCTTCTAGTCTTGTTCAAGACCTTGGTGTCCAAGATACATTCCAGCTTCAAGGGTTGAGTGGGTGGAAGACCCTTAACCCATTCTTCATCTGCTACTACTATCATATCTACCTCTGAATCTGCATTATGATCACCTTTGAAAGGAAACAAGTCTGAAACATTAAAGATGGGAGATGTGGCCAAGCCTGGAGGAAGCTCAATCTCATAGGCATTGGACCCAAAGTTGTGCACAATTTGGCATGGTCCTATCTTCTTCATGAGGAGTTTGGTTGTCTTCCCCTTTGGAAGTCTCTCCTTCTTCAAATGTGCCATGACCAAATGCCCAACCTTGTATTGTAAATCTCTCCTCTCATTAGCTTTCTCCTTGTACTTGTCATTGTTCTTTTGAAGAGTTTCTCTTACATTATCATCGATGTCCTTCATGGACAATGCAAAGTCCCCACCTTGAGCACTCTTCCTCTCCAATCCATGGAGATCTCTCAATTCAAGAATACCTCTTGGGTGAATACCATAAAAAATCTCAAATGGACCCCTTCCTATGCTTCTATTGGGGAAATCATTTTAAGAAAACTCAGCTTGAGGGATGATCATATCCCATGCCTCTCCATGTTGTTTAGTAAGACACCTAAGAATATTTCCCAAGGACCTATTCACCACCTCAGTTTGGCCATCATTCTAAGGGTGATAGGCTGAAGTGAATGACAACTGAGTACCCAACTTCTTCCACAAAGTGTGCCAAGAGTGGCCTACAAACTTTGGATCCCTGTTAGTCACAATGTTAAGAGGAAAACCATGGATTCTAACAATTTCTTTGAAGAACAAACTAGCAATGTGTGAAGCATCATTAGTGCATTTACATGGCAAGAAATGAGCCATATTACTAAATCTATCCACCACAACAAATATACTATCAAAGCCTCTTTGTGTCCTAGGAAGAAGACAAAATCCATGCTAATACTTTCCCATGGCCTATTAGGAATAGGAAGTGGCTGATATAGACCAGCATTAGATGAAGTACCCTTTGTCCTTTGATAAATACTACAACATTCAACAAATTTTCTGATATCTAATTGCATTTTAGGCCAAAAATAAAACCTCTTCACCTAATCCAATGTTTTATCTAGCCCAAAGTGACCTCCTAGTCCACCACAATATTTTTCCTTGATGATGTTCTCCCTCATGGAACACCTAGGAACACATAGTTGGCTACCTTTGAACAACAACCCCTGCTACAACAAAAACTCAGAAAAATTAGAGTGATAAGAGTCTAAAAACTGTGAACAAACTTCATACACCTCCTCAAAATCTTCATCATCCTAGTACATATGTTTGAGAGCATCAACCCCTACACTTTGTAACTAAATTTCTTGAACCATACACACCCTTCTACTCAATGCATCTACCACTTTGTTGGCCTTCCCCTTCTTGTGTTTGATTGAAAAAGTATATGCTTGGAGTTGTTCAACCCATTTCATGTGCCTATGGTTGAGTTTCTCATATGAATTTAGAAAACTAAGTGCATGGTTGTCAGTATAAAAAACAAACTCTTTAGGCAAAAGATAGTGCCTCCATTTTTTTAAAGATTGTACCATTGCATACAATACCAAATCATAAGTAGAGTACTTTCTCTTAACATCATTCAATTTTTCACTAAAGAAAGCAACAGGCCTACCTTCTTGAGTTAGGACAACCCCTATAGCAAGGTTACTAGCATCACATTCCACCACAAACAACTTGTTAAAGTTGGGCAAAACAAGAATGGTCTGTTGTGCTACCTTCTATTTTAGAATCTCAAAAGAATCATTGGCTATCTTTGTCCAAGAAAACTTACATTTCTGCCCCCTCTTGATGGTATCCAAAATTGGTGCACAAATATGACTAAAACCCCTTATGAACTTCCTATAAAATGTTGCTAAACCATGAAAACTTTTCACATCACCTGCTATTTTTGGAGTTGGCCATGACAAAATAGCCTCTACCTTTTCTGGATTCATCTTCTAACTACCTTGGGAAATGACAAAACCAAGATAAGTGAGTTCTTCCTTCATGAAGACACTCTTTTCCATGTTGATCATCAATTGTTCATCATGTAGCTTCTTCAAAACCTGATCCAAATGTTGCAAATGCTCTTCCTTAGTCCTGTTCAAAACAAGAATGTCATCCAAGTATACCACAACAAATTTGCCAATGAAATCCTTCAACACTTCATTCATGAGACACATAAAAGTACTTGGGGCATTGGATAGACCAAATGGCATCACCAACCACTCATAAAGACCCGCAATTTGTTTTTGAATATTTTCTTCCATTCAACCCCCTTTCTTTAATTCTAATTTGATGATACCCACTCTTAAGATCAATCTTAGAAAAATATCTAGGCCTCTCCCAAACAGTCCATTATGTCCTCAATCCTTGGCACAGGGAACCTATATCTTATGGTAATCTTGTTAATGGCTCTATAATCCATACACAACCTCGCATTTACCATCCTTTTTAGGGGCTACGACTATTGGGACAGCACATGGGCTAACGCTCTTTCTTACCAATCCCTTATCCAACAATTCTTGCACTTGCTTGGCAATCTCTTCATTTTGAGAAGGTGTCATCTTGTAGGCTGCTTTGTTTGGCAAAGTAGATCTAGGTATGAAGTCAATTTGATGGCTTTATGTCCCTAATAGGTGGCAAGTCATTAGGCATTTCTTCTACCATAATCCCCTTATACTTTTCTAACAATTGTTGCACCTCCTTAGGAACCTCTTCCTTACTAGGATCATGCCAACTAGGACTATTTTTAGGCTTCAAAATCAGAGCATACCCTAGGGTTCCTTCCTCCTTAAGGGTATCTAGAAACTCTTTACCACTCACAATCATGACACTTGACCCAACACTCTTCTCTACATTCTCATTAGGCAATGGATCCATTCTATACTTCATACCATTCTTTGTTATAATGAAAGAATTAGTTTTACCATCATGTTGTGATTGAACATCATATTGCCATGGACGTCCTAAAAGAAAATGACAAGAAACCATGGGAATTATATCACATAAAATCTTGTCCTTATATTCCCCTGTCCAAATTCTACCCATGATTGTTCATCTATCAAAACTTGTTGCCCCTTATTCAACCATGATACTTTATAAGGACTAACATGAGGATGTCTTTTCAATTTCAACTTGTCTACCATTTCAATGGAAACCAAATTTTTAGTTGAACCTGAACCATCAATTACCTTACAAATCTTACCATAGGCCTTGCATGTTGTCTTGAGTAATGTCTTCCTTTGAGGGGGTTCTTGTCTTTGAGGCAACTTCAACATGGTTCTTCTCATCATCAAACTTTCTCATTCATGGATTGGGGCTGCACTTCCAATTGGTGAGTTAACACTTTCATAATATTCCTCTTGGATCAATTGGTTCCTTCTCTCTCGTCCATGAGAGCTTGAGGCTTGCTTTTCAAGACATTTGAAGGCTAGATGTCCCCCCTTGGTTGCAATTGTAGTACCTTCCTGTGAAGACATTAGGACCTCTTCCTGGTCCATCGGATCTACCCCTTCCATTGGGTCTCCTTCCTCTAAAGCCTCCTCTAGAACCTAATTCTCCACTTTGCTCTTGGGATCTAGATTCCCCTTGACTTCTTTGGGACTTATTTCTACCTCCAAAACTGCCCCTACCTCTAAAATTTCTGCCACCTCTTCCTCTACTTTGCTGCTCACCTTTCCTCTTGAACTTCTCTTCAACCCTTAATGCCACTTGAAAGCATTTATCCATGGTTTCAGAGGTTAATAGACTGATTTCATCTTGAATATTAAACCTCAAACCATTTAGACACCTTGCCACTTTAACCGTTTTCATCCTCCATGTACCCACAACAAAGAGAGAACTTATGAAACTCCTCGGTGTAGGTGGCCACATCCAAATATCTTTGCTTGAGATTTTGTATCTTCTTGTAGATCTACACCTCATAGTCTGATGGAAGGAATTGGGACTTCATCCTCTCCAACATTTTTCTCCATGAAGAGATCATGCTCTTCCCATTCTTTAGCCTCTCACCTTGGGTGTAATTCCACCATGTAAAAGGGCAACACCTTTGAGTTTAGTTTTTCCAAACTTCACCCTCTTGTTCTCAGGAACTTCTTTGTATTCAAAATAGTTGTTTAGGGCCTCAATCCACTCCATGACTTCATCAGCATTGATCTTGCCACTAAACATGGGAATCTACATCTGAGCCTCTAAAGAATCATTTCCAATTGCCTTGATGGCCTCAAGGAAATGTTTTTGATCTGTAGGTACCTCTACCTATTGTTTATCTTCTTCTTCCTCCTCCTTTTCTTCTTCTTCATTAGAACCTTCATCTATCCTCTTCCCTATCCTCATTGCCTTCAACTCTACTTAGAGTGCTTCCTTGACTCCACTTTTGATCTTTTCTTCCATCTCCTTAAACTTCTTAACCACTTCAATGGTCATCCCCTTTGGAGGCATATTGTTAGCCTTTCCTTCACTCTCCTCTGTTGACATATACCAGGCCTTACACAACCAACAACAAAACCTTTTATGGCTCTGATACCACTATGATGTAGAGGCACCAAGGACTGAAAGGAAAAACTTCAAGAACTCAATCAAATGACTCAACAAGGCTCACTATTTTTGACAAAGATCAAATCTCTCATGAGAAAAAAGATTTAACCCAACAGTCATACTTGATCAAGACACAAAATATGAGTAGACTTTAGGGAAGACACTTCAAGGTTCTTAACCCAATCTAGATACTCCATCAAACTCACTATGCAGGGTCTAATGACAGTAATTTTATTGTACATTGCATAGGACAGTCACAGTCATAGCTACTCTCTTGAAATATAGTCACAATGTCCTCTTTGTAATGATCTTAAATTGAGTAGACTTAATCTATTTTAGATGTTGCTATGCCAAGTCAACAACATATCAAAACGCAACTAGTACTTTCTTGTGAGAACTATCTTTGGTGAGGACTACCAGAGTCAGAACAAGGCAGAATGGACTATTTTCACAGAGCAATTCATCCTATTTCCTGTCATAGGACCATTATTAGATCCTATAGCACCTTGTGTTAGTGACAATGCCTAGCATTTCACTAATTTTCCACTTCCACAGTCAATTGTTGACACCTATTTGCTATTTTTCTTCTTTAGGTCCCAACACATAGTTTTGTTGGGTCCTTTACACAGAAAACTCAGTCTAACCCATTCCCCTATATCCAAAACCTTCACAAGTCTTTGGAATACCTACAATACAATCCATTCCATGGATTATAAATAGAAAAGATTAGTGGAATGAGAGAAAATAGATAGAATTCACTCAGGAAGCCCTAACTCAGGGTTTAAGACAATTTATGAGAAACCAGTGATTTCTTCAACCTGATCTATTGTCAAGCCTCCAATCAATGTTCAAATCAAAGATACTTCAATCTACTATCCAACCAAGGTGCTAATAGACTATGATGATTCTGTACAGGGCTAGGTACAATCTAGGAATAGTAAGAAAAACATAGAATTTATAGGAGAACTAAAGTTTCTTCATTTTTCTTCACTTCAATCTTCATCTACACTCAAAATGAACAGGTTCAAGACTTTAAGAAGCATGTCACGATGACTTGGAGTATTTTGAATTGATGGAAGGTGTAAAACTATTCTCCAACCATCAACTACCCTGTTTATTAACTTCTGCAACTAATTACCAATTTGGTAACTGCCCTATTTAGGACTACATCAATTGGTTTAGGCTTAACAATGCCTTCAAACATTTTGACAATGTCATTAAACCTTGGATTAGGCACTAGACTCCTTGACTCTATCCTATATGCCTTACAACATGATAATGCATGACTGCCTATTACACCTTAGAACTACTCCATCATACCATGACAACAATATGAGCAAATTTGAACATAGTCCTTATTGCAATCAACTAAATGGTCTTCTAGGACCTTATTGAGGCAAGACAACATGAACCACAAACATGAAAACACAACATATATAATCTCCTTGGTGCTCCTGCATCACATGTCTACAAGGGAAGCTACAAATCAAGCATCTAATAAAACTCCTATATCCTTTATGCTTTGATGGTTATCCATACCATGTTCTAAAGACCCTATTTTGGCATAGGCAAGGAGGATGCTGGATAAGGTTATGGAATTCAGATTTACACCTGCCAATTGCATTTTTTTGTAAGTTTCTTTGAAGACTTATCAAAAAACCTATTTTCTCCACATAATTTCATTCCTTCATTTGTGATGTGCATAACATTCCTTCATTTGTGATGTGCGAAGCATGCTATAATTGTACATGCTTACAACAAGGATTCATGCTACAATCAAGCACAACCTAAGGAAATAAAAAGATGCATATTTATAACACTTAAGAATATGTTGTAGTGTCTCTCATGTCACTAATACATGTTATATTGTATACTTTCTCATGTAAATAGAAAAACTATGTTTTCATCTTCACATACATGGGTTACAACATTCCTTCATTTGTGATGTACATACCATGCTATAATTGTACATGCTTACAACAAGTGATTCATGCTACAATGAAGCACAACATTATGAAATAAGAAGATGCATATTTATAACACTAAAGAATATGTATTATAGTGTTTCTCATGTCATCAATACATGTTATATATCTTACTTTCTCATTCAAATGGATAAACTATGTTTTCATCTTCACACACATGGCTCACAACATGTGACAATAAACCACTACAAGTTGTATATGTGCTTAACAACAAGTATACATGTGATAAAACACCCAAAAACATGTATTGACTTAGGCGAGTGATTCTTTTATTAATGGTGGTGTTCATTTTGGACATAAAATAATAATGGCTATTTTTATAAAAAATATTTATGGAACTTGTAATTTTCAATCTTGTTCAAGTTATGCCTATTCCTTTTATAATCTAAAACAAAAGATTGAATTATTACCCATATTCTATGTACCTACATTAGCGACCAATGTACTTTAACACATAGTGAGAGAGACATATGGAGAACACTGTTGATAAAAACTGGGGTCTTTGCTTACGAATAAGACATCTTGTTGCTGCTAGAATCTTAGGGCTATCATAATTTTGCATGCTTTTGACAGTGATAATGAGGGTTCTGGATGCTCAACAAAGTTACCCTCCACTCATGACACCCTCATAGTATCCTCATAAATGATTTCGTTGGTGATCTAATGTCTAACTCAACAAGATAACTTCATGGATGCAGTAGAAAGAGGCAAGCCCATGATGTAATACTAAAGACAAGAACCCTAGAAGCCATAGGTAGTATCCCTACACACAAACATTATTCAAATATGCATTAAAGACCATGAAACAACAATTTAAGTATGAAAATATGAAATTTAATCCATTTTGAAACTTCTACCATAGTTACAATAGTCAAACCAAAAGAAAATCCTTCCATTTTTCCTAAAAATCATCATAAACCCTAGTTTGATAACCATGTCATGTGATTTTTGTAGCACATTCTTTAAGGTGTGTTTTTCCATTATGTTTTTCTACATAAACTCTAGATACATGTTCTTACAATATTATATTTTATTATTTTAGATGATGTTATCTATCCCATTATTACATTTTTCTTGTGCCAACATGGATTAGAATGGGTTCATCATCTTCAAGATTGTTTGAACCTTTTATTAATGCCCGACAACACATTGGATCAAGTGAGCACCATATAAACTTAAGGAGAGCAGAGGAAACACCTAAAATGGAGATTACAACATAGCTTTTAATTTAGTTTCATCTACTAGAAAGGTGCTGGGACTAGATTTTTCCATTTGGAATCTCCTACAGCTAAACGGATGGCACAAACACATCTGGTTGGGTGATTAAATACTAGGGGAGGTGGCTTTTTGGTGGTAAAGCCCCCTAGTCATTATTGACTACATCAGATAGAGAAAATCTATTAAAAGGCCTAAGACAAAATAGGTTTCAAACTTTGGACTAGTTGTTCCATCACACTGTGACACCTCTAAGCATATTCTTTGCATGTATAGGTAGATTATAAGTGCACCTATAAATACATAACTTAGTTTTTTTAAATCAATTTCATTTGCATCTGGTGGCAAGGAACACATTGTTCCAAAATGCTTTAGTTTTATGCAGTGGAAAGGTGCTAGGAGTGAAATTTTGCATTCCACACCTTGTGCAGCCGAAAAGACTATGAAAGCACATTGATGTAGGCAAATAAATGCTAGGGGAGGTCTCTTTTAATATGCCAAGTGCCCTAGACATTTCAGGATGTAAGATACCAATAAAGTCACTTGAGATCCATGAGAAAAAATGTCAAACTTTGATAGATTAGTTCTCCAAATTCATGGCACCTGGGAATGTTCTATTTAGACCTACAAGTGCATGTGGGGTCGATCCAAGATAACCCCTCTCATTTTTTTTAACTCCAATCCATTTGACCATGCCAAAATTAAACACATTCTTGTAAAATACTTCACTGACATTCAGTACAACCTTGTAAAGAGTCATATTTTTCATTCTACTCATCGTGGGGCCCAATAAACTATGAAAAAACATCACGGTGTGATGGTAAACACTAGGGGAGGTCTCTTTTCATGCACCAAGTTACCCAAACATTTTAGGATACAGGTTACTGGTAATATCACTTGAGATCCTTGTGAGCAAAAAATTGCTAAACTTTGATGGATCAGTTCTCATAATTCATAGCACATAGGAATGTTCTATTCAGACCTACATGTGCACGTGGGGTCCATCCAAAATAAATTCTCTCAATTTTTGTCAACTCTAATCCATTTGACTGAGTAGAAATTAAATGTATTCTTGCAAAATGCTTTAGTGGCATTCAATACAACCTTACCAAGAGCAATTTTTTTCTTGTCATGGGGCATAACAGACTATACAAAAATGTTAGGAAACACTAAGGGAGGTCTCTTTTCATATGCCAAGTGCCCCAAACATTCTGGGCTTCAGGCTGTTGACAAAGTCATGTTTATGGACTTTGTGGGTAGCTTGCATCCCAATACATCTAAGGAACTTGGTACATGAAAAGAGATCTCCCCTATCATTTACCTACCCACTATGATATCTTGGCATAGTCAAATAGGCCCCATGATGAGAAAACAAATATATGGCTCCTAGGAAGGTTGTGTTGAATGCCATTGAAGCATTTTGGATGAATGCATTTAATTTCGACAAGGTCAAATGGATTGGAGTTGAAAAAAATGAGAGAATTTATTATAGATGAACCCCACATACACTTGTAGGTCCAAAAAAAATATTTCCAGGTGCCAAGGATTATGAGAACCACTCCATCAAGGTTTGGCAATTTTTTGCTCTCAGGGATCTAAAGTGACTTTGCCAATAGCTTGCAGCTTGAAACGTCTGGAGAACTTGGTGCACAAAAAGAGACCTCCACTATTGTTTACCCACCCACCTCAACATGTTGTCATGGTCCATTGGGTCCCACCATGAGAAGAACAAAAAATATGGCTCCTGTCAAGGTTGTACTAAATACCATTGAATCATTTTGCAAGAATGTGTCTAATTTTGGCATAGTCAAATAGATTTAAGTCAAAAAAAACCCAGAGAGGTTATTGTGGATAAACTCCACATGCACCTATAGGTCCAAAAGGAGCATTCCTAGGTACCATAAATTCTAAGAACTACTCTATCAAAGTGTGGCAATTTTTTGCTCTCAGGAATCTTAAGTGACTTTGTTGGTAACCTACAACTCGGAATGTCTAAGGCACTTGGAACATCAAAACAGACCTCCCCTAGTGTTTATCTTCCCACCTTGACATGTTGACATAGCTCGTTGGGCCCAATGCGATGTAGAATACAAAATTTCACTCCTAGCACCTTTCCATTGCATGAAACTTAAGCATTTTGAAACAATGTGTTCCTTGCCACCACAGGCAAATGAAATTGATTTAAAAAGAATGAGGTATGTATTTGTAGGTGGACCTGATGTCAACCTATATATGGAAATAAGATGTTCCTAGGTGTCACAGTTTGATGGAACAACTGGTCCAAAGTTAGATTCCTTTTTGTCTTAGGGCTCTTAAGAGACCGTATCTATCCAATGTAGCTAAGAACAACCAGGAGGTTTCACCAGTGAAAGGATACATCCCCTAGCATTTATCTATCAACTCAAACATTTTTTCACCATATGTTTGGCCCCATCAAAAAATACTACATCATAATCTAAAATAAATAATAATTTTCATTAAGTAACATATTACCTAGTTCAGGCCAAACCCTTGCATCAAGGCAAATCAACACTATGGTCTTTGCATAGCACTATGTTCTTTTCATAGGAATAGGCTTCCATTAACATTGGAAATTGCAATGAATGGCAAGGGAGTAGGTCTGTAGGAGTTGGCACAGGAGTTGGAGTTTTGAATTTTGGCAATGGGAGATCTACAGATAGAAAGTAGGGAGTGTTGCAAGTATATGCCTAATCAGTGTTGTCATTGATGTCAACATATCTATGTTGTCATTGGTGTCAATTGTGCCCTCATTTTGTTACTTTCTTCTAGATGTTGAGGATATCAAGAAAATTAGCTCATCTGATAAAAATAATGAATTGAAGAACAATCCAAAAGAATGCTTTGCATTTCTTGTAGAATAAATATCTTTGCCTAGAGATTGGAAGTCATTTAAAAGCATGTCTAAAGATGTTATATTCCAAGGTTGAGCCTTTAGAATTAAGATTTGAGCAAGTTGTGTTCACTAGTGTGAAAACTACTTTTTCTATATGTTTAGTGGTGACAAGGAGAAAGTATTTTGCTCCGTATTCCTCTGCATTGAAGTACTTTGGTCTGCAATTCTAGAATTAAGTCTGTGATGATGTTAAGTACCTTCAAATGCAACAGTTTGTGATTTGGCAGTCCATAAGCTATCTTTTTCTATTGACAGTCACTAACAATGTTGTTCTTGTGCTCTAGTTTGAAGAATCTTATTGACAGAGCGATTAGAGATTATGCAAGTGTTCCTAGTGAGTACAATGTGCTTGTGGATGTCTATTGATCATGTTCCTACTTTTGGATTGGTCTACAAAGAGAAAAATGGATCGTGAATGAAGAATGTTCTGGAAAACCTAGTGCTATCATCAGTCTTAGCTAACTGGGTTGAATTCATTATTTGCAGAGATGTATTGAAGATTGTAGAAACGTGTTGTGGCATGGAGGTTTGTGTTTTTTATTTCATGTCCTAGAGTAGGTAAGGAAGTTCTAGAGCTAGTTAATAGGGTACTTGCTTTGCAAAATAGGGCTAATTGCCTCTTGGAATAGTAGGTACAATAATCTTTTATGGCACATGTTCCAAAACAAGTCACCCTACATGTCTGATATGTTGTATAGGGGCTTAATGGGTATTTGAAAACCAAAAGAGTTCATGAACTTGTTTGGGAGTTCTATGAGTTTGTTGGGTGAATATTTTATCTTCAACTAACTAAAGGCAAAATTGTTATATCAACCACAGTGTAATGAGATAAATCTCTCCTCTTAGCAAGATGAGGTTCCCTCTTAACTATTAAATACTTATTTACACTAAAACTAATTTCAGGGTGAAACCATATCATCCATTTCTCTTTTTTCATAAATGATGTTTACAATATAAAAGAGCATGTTTACAATACAAATCAAAATAACCAAGAAACTCATGAGAGCACAAAGTCTATCATTGCTCCTTTTGCTGATTTATAATTTAGAATCAAGTAGGAAAAGATGCAGCTCAAAGTATTCACCGAATACTATGACAAAACATACGATCACAAAAGATAATAGTAGTTCAAAGTCTTTCTAATATCTTTTACTTCAAAACATAAAATCACAGGGTAAAGATAATTGTTGTAGCACAAAGTCTCCAAAATCAGCTTTAGAACATCTCCCAAATTATCCACACTCACACTACAGTTTGATCAGTTAGATAAGATAGTATAAGGAAAAGGACATAAGAACAATTTCCAATACACCACAAGTTATTCCAATGCAAAGATTGAAAGATCACTTGGTTTTCTTTTTTTTTTTTTTTTTTTTTTTAAAAGGGGTAAAAACTTTATTAGAAATCAGAAAAGAGCATTACAATAATAACTAAGGGACCCAGCCCCAGAAAATAAGGCGAAAACCCCACAGCATAAACAACATCAACTATCCTCATGTATCCTCCTATCCTCCTCCAAGAACCGGTCTAATCCAGATGCAGCTTAGGATTAACCTGATCCCAATCCTCAACTTTCCAACCACTATCATGCTCAGAGGCCCATTTGGCCAAGCAGTCGGCAACTCGATTCCACTCCCTTGGCATGTGAACAAAGGATGCCTCCTCCAACTGAGAACTAACCTGAAGAATCTGCTGAACCACCGAAGCCAACTGCCAATTAATATCAGATATCTTTTGCTCATTCAAGAGATTAATCAAAATCTGTGAATTAGCTTCACATATAACTTTTCTCCAGCCCAAAGCAAGGGCCCTCTCAATAGCATGCAGAATTGCCAGACCCTCCATGAAGTTAACAGTCTTCACCCCCTCATGTATAGAGAACATAAAAATCACCGACCCAGCTGAGTCCCTACCAACTCCACCAATTCCAGCAGGCCCAGGATTGCCCCTAGAAGAACCGTCAGTATTGATCTTTAAAAATCCATTGGGAGGAAGTAACCACCTTCCAACCCGTTGAACCCTCTTTTTTCCATGCCTACAGTTCCTAGAACTGACAAAAGAAGAATGAATTTCTTGAAGACCCAGTCTGGCCATCAACTCATCATCACCTCTCTCCAAGGGGAAAACCAAATCACAATTAGCTGAAACTGACTCCTGCACCATTCCTAGCATACGCAGCCAAACTTACCGACCCACCAACTTCTGATCACGAAAAATTCAGCGGTTTCGCTCCAGCCAAATCTGCCAAAGTAGAAAGGTAGGACCCACGAACCAAACTTCCTGCAAAAAGGAAGCCATAGAAGGAGGTCTTCCCATACTATCCCAGAATTCAACCAAAGAGCACGCATGAATACAAGGAAGCTTCCATACCTCCCACCACCAATGCCAAAGCTGCACAACAAAGGGGCACCGGAAGAACAAATGCGAAGAATCCTCTTCTGCTCCCCCACACAAAACACAAATTGAAGGTCCTTGAAATCCCCGTTTACGAATGTTATCCCAGGTCAAACACCTATTCCAAGCCAAAGTCCAAACAAAGCAATTGCATTTAGGCCACGAGAGTTTATTCCACACCCTTTTCCACCAATGAACCTCTACCCCAGTTAGCTTCTGAGCCAATAACACCTGATAACCAGAAGCAACAGAGTAAACCCCCTTAGGATTATGGGTCCAAGCAAGAATATCCTCTTCCAGAAGAGAACTACAACTCCTACTATGAAGAATCTTGTGAAGCTCAGCACTATCTTCCACAAGTCCCAAATCTGGCCACACTGCAGGATCCTTCCAATGAGCTACCTTCAACTGACCAAAAGAAGCAACAGACTTGAAGTCACTCACCCTAGCCCATCTAGCCTCGAGAAATCTTTGGCACAAAGGAAGAAGGTTGGGGAACTGAGAAGTAAGTGGAGGGAATCCATCCCAAGAATCTGACCAGAAGAGAGCTTCAGTTCCCCGTCTACAAATCCAAAATAAACCTTCCTTGATAAGATTAGCACCCTTTTCAAGAGTATTCCAAATCACTGAACCTTTCCCCTCAAGAGGGTAACGAGGGAGATCCTGCCGTGGAATCCCCAGGAAATACTTATGAGATAATATCCTGGCCCATGGCTGATCCAGTTCCACACACCATCTCCAAAACAGCTTAGCAGCCACAGCCACTCCAGATAACGCAGACTGTCGAAGACCAAGACCACCAAATTACTTTGGGCTACACACAACATCCCACCTGACCAGGCTCCACTTGGAGGATGACAAACTTCCCACCCATAAGAACTGCCTTGCAAGAGAATCCAACTCCCTCAGAAAACCCATTGGAGCCACCTGAAGCATACATCGGTAGGTAGGGAGAGCCTGCACCACCGACTTGAGAAGCTGAACTCACCCCGCAAAAGACAACCATCTGTGGGTCCAATGATTAACTTTTGCACGGAGCTTATCAATAATATTCTGCCAAGAACCCTTGGGAAGAGGGCGAACAGAAATTGGGAAACCCAGATATGTCAAAGGGAGAACCCCTATCTGAAACCTCAAGATATTAGCAATTCTTCTTTGAATGGGGGTCGGCGTATTGAAGAAGAATATGGATGACTTCTCCTCATTAATCATTTGTCCTGAAGCAACAAGATATATATCCAACACCTACCTCAAGTTAGTAGCTTCCCTAATAGTAGCCATCCCCATCAAGGCAGTATCATCAACAAACTGTAAATGAGATTGTGGAGGCAAGTCTCCACCCCATCGCCAACCCTGAATGGTGCCAAGCTCCACCCTTCTTTTCAACAAAAGTCCAAGGCCTTCCACAAGAAGCAGAGAAAGATACGGAGAAAGAGGATCCCCTTGGCGCAAGCCCTGTGAGGCACAAAAAAGTTCAGAATGATCTCCATTTATCAAAACTGAGAAGGAGACAGATGTGACACAGCTCATGACCCATTGGATCCACTCCTCACCAAAGCCAAAAGAAACAAGGATCTTTTGCAAAAAAGACCATCTAACCCTGTCATAAGCCTTAGCCATATCTAGCTTAATGAACATAGCCTTCTCATGGGAGTTGTCCATGGAGTGGATGGTCTCCGTAGCAATGACAACCCCGTCAAGAATCTGTCGACCTGCCACAAATCCACTCTGTTCCTCTGAAATCAGCACTTTAAGCCACTTCTTCAATCGCTCAGCCAATAACTTAGAAATGATTTTGTAAGCCACATTGCAAAGAGAGATAGGCCCGAACTGAGATAACCTATCAACCCCTTCACACTTGGGTATGAGAGCAAGGAAGGTGGAATTCAGAGAATGAAGCATCTGCTTATTCCTCTGGGATTCAAGGACAACTGCCAGAAGATCCAACTTTATGATATCCCAAAATTCCTGAAAAAATTCAATTGGGAAACCATCGGGACCAGGAGCTTTACCCTTCTTCATCTGAAACACAATCCCCTCTAGCTCATCAAGAGAGATATCTTTCATCAGATACTCATTCGCCTCCCTAGAGACCAACTGAGGAATACAAGAAAGAACTTGTGCTTCCTCAACAGAGCCCCCTCGAGAATCCTCCCTAAATAAAGTAGCAAAATACTAAGATGCCTCAGCAGAGATTTCCTGAAACGAGGCAAGATGTTCACCCCTATCATTCACCAAAAAAGGAATGGAATTACCATACCTCCTATCCTTCACAAAATTGAAGAAGAAGGCGGTGTTTTTATCACCTTCCTATAACCATTCAACCCGGGCCTTTTGCTTCTAATAGATTTCTTCCCGCAATTCAAATTCCTCAACCACTTTCAAAGTCTTAGCCTCCTCCCTTAGAAGATCCTCAGAGGCCCCATTCTCACGAATCAACTGCGTAATATTATTCAACTCCTCCTGGGCAGCAACCTTAGCATGAAAGATATTACCAAAACATCGCCGATTCCACCTTTTAAGCTGATATTTGACAAACTGAAGAAGCTTGGAGAATGTGTACATTGCCGTACCAAAAGTTGGTCTACCAATCCACCACCACTCAGCCACAAGTTCATGAAGAGTAGGATCCCGTAACCACATAATCTGGAACTTGAATGAGGGAGAACGAGGCCTCCAAGCAGAGATAATGCTAAGCTTAATAGGCCAATGATCAGAGCCTCTCCAATCAAGAATTTCAGATCGAGTGGACCATAAGTCTCCAACCCAATAACAGGAAACCAAGAATCGATCAAGCCTCTCAGCAACACAACTCTCACCAATTCTCCTATTATTCCAAGTGAAGCAACCATTACTTGGCAGAACATCAATAGGATTTAATTCAGAAATGCTATCTCTGAATAACAGAGCAGAAGGCTCCAACCTAGGAATACCACCTCTTTTCTCAGACAACTCCACAATAGCATTAAAATCGCCAGCCATAACCCACGGATGGTAAGGAGCTAAGCTTCAAACAAAATGAAGATGGGACCAAAGAAGTTGTTTACCCGGAAACTCAACAGGAGCATACACATTAGAGAGGAGGATACACTCACCAGTCTCATACCAAGAGGCGACTAGGGATATAGAGGATCTAGAGGACATCCACCAGAGAGGGAAAATCTTCCAAGGGTTCCAAAAACAAGCCACCCCTCCAGAAGCACCAAGAGCCCCCATACACTGGCATTCACCATATTTCCACAGCTTAGGAGCCATGGCCAACATATTATCTACAGATAATTTAGTCTCCTGAAGAAAAAGAACATCCGGAGAATGATTCCTAACCAAATCACGAACAACTTTTTGTCGAGGGCCACTGTTCAAGCCCCTTACATTCCATGAGAGAACAATCATTTCTGGGGGCATGAAAAATGTGAATCCAGAGTCTTGACTGACCCTGACTCCACCAAAGTTTCCCCAGTTAATTTAATCTTCTCCATATCCTTCTTCCTTCCCAACTTGGAAGTCCTGTCACTAATCCTTTTCTTCAGTTCAATTTGCTGAATACCCAAAAGAGGGGAGGCCAATGAGCTCTTCCCCACATTCTTGCCTCCTTTCAGGGGCAATGGGGAACCACCTCCACCACTCTTCGAAGCTCCAATAGAAGATTCTTGTTCAGTCTGGACAATCAATTGTTGATCCGTATCCATCTCCCCAACCCCAATCTCTTGCACAACCTGCATGGCCTCCAATGGTGGCCCATCCTGTCCCTGTACCCAAAGTTCCCTGATCCAAGTTCAGCAACCCCAGATTCACTTCCCCCTAGCTGAGATCATCCAGCACCTCAAACCTATTAAAAGATTCATCAACCTGCCTCTCCCTCAAGGTCTGCTTCTGGCCCTGATTCCTATTGCGAGCCTTGACAGGGACATAGCCATCATCTCCATTACCATCACCCAGAATAGGTGCCTTACCATTATCAGCCCTAGGTGGATTACAAGAAGACTGAGAAGGTTGGGGCACCATAGGCTTAGCCCTAGGGCACCTACGCTGCAAGTGACCATATTCATGACAAAGACGACACCGAAAAGGTAGGGTTTCATAATCTAGCTGTTGCACCCAAGTATATGATCCAGCACTCACTTCAATAGAATCTGGTAGTGGCTTGCTTAAATCAATTTCTACACAGATACGAGCAAAAGTCATTACCTTTTTATACTGTGTCTGTTGTGAAGACCCAACAGGTTTACCGAGCATTGAAGCCACCAAATGCAACACATCATCCCGCCAACACTCCACTGGAAACCACGGCAACCGAACCCAAACTGGGATCCGAGTTGGTAGTGCCTCAGTCGGGTTGAAGCCAGCATGCCATGGCTTTATAAACAAACCCACCTGGTTATAAAAATAGGGGCCGCCCTCGAAGACTTTATTCTGATCTACCATGCAATCAAAAGAGACCATAAAAAAGTTGTTCGCAAGGAGCCTAATCTCCATCTCCCCCTCTGGCATCCAAGTCCGCTAAGACCAAGATTCCAAAAATTGCAGCGAGACTCTCAAACCCATGAACTTGCAATGAAAAGAGTGCCTTGAATAGTATTCAATATCATTTGCAAGCATTTCCATCGGGATAATCAACTTCGGTCGCTCTTTGCATCTTTCCAAACACCCATTAATCTTTGTTAATCGGGAACCACTAACCGATCCTAGATCATTCATCTCCATCGCTGAAGAAAATAGCGTATTATCAAAAACATTCACTCCATGCGCCAGAGGCTTCAAACCAACTGCTGATCGAAAATCCAATTTGGGGCTAGCCCCAGATGTTTCCCCACCCTGCATAGCAAAAAACAAGAACCCCAGCAGGCATGCAAACCCCCAGGACACGTTTGTAAGAAATCAAAAAAGACAAAACCCCAAGGGAAGGATCAAAACCCTTCCACCCACAAGCCACCCAAACGGTAGCAAGAAGGCCTCCAGAAAAGAAAAAACCCACCACCACCACCCTGAAAGCTTCAAAAAACCCCCCCACAACGCAGAAGCGAGCAACACATAGAGAACGAGCTAGGGCACGGTCGCCCTAGCTCGGCTTGCACAGCACATGAATGCCATCCTCGATGAACCACTTAGAAAAGGATGTGCTCACGTTCAAAGATCACTTGGTTTTCTATTCACTTGAAAAAATATGATTTATAATTTGAACACAAAGTCTCAAAATGCTCTTCAATTTGGCAGAGTTTCGCTTCAATAACTAAAAGATGATAATTACAATGGGGGTCATCTTTATTTATAAGTGAAACCAAGAGCAAAAATAGGAAAAGAACAACTAACTATGACTTATTCAACAAATGAGTCCTTTTTGATTTGGGACTTCCTACATTTTTACATGTAATTACATATGAGAAAAGTACATGTAAATATTTCAATAGTACATCTGAAAAATATAAAATATACTAACTGATGAAAAAGCTGCTTCAACTTGCACCGCCTTCTTTCTTCATGTGGCAATCATACATACTAAATGTAGCTTGCATCCCCAGACTATCCAGACTAACTATGTTCTTGAAAATCATCTGGGCTCTAGCTATTGCATCTCTAACTATGGTAAGTAATTGATTTTGTATGACTAGTTACCTTGGCCTTCAGATTATCCAAAGTTAACTAATTATCAAGAATATTATCCACGGAGGCTACTAAAAATATTTTGTCCTCAAACTCCTTCTGAAACATATTCTCAAATTCCTAGGTCATCTCCTCCGTAGAAAGAAATTGATTATCCTTTGACACCAAATTGCATGGCAGCTCCTCCAACTTGTGTAAGAGACTAACATCACTTTGCTCACTTAGTTTCCTTGTAGTTTCTAAGTCATTGATCAGATCTTTTAGCACCCAACTCCGATATGTCGATGCCTCCTTAGTCTTGGTATATGAATCCTGATTTGGAATAACACCAATTGATATCAAAGCACTTATTTTCAACTTCCTCATTTCTACCCACTTATCATGATTTTGTTCTAAATGCTCAATATCCTGAGAAATAGCATCAATCAAAACATCATGTTCCTGCCCTAATTTTCTCCATTTTGCTTGTTTTCTCAGCTAGCTCTGTAAGAAGAGAGATTCCCTGTGTGCACATCCTTACCAAATATTCTTCAAGCACTTTTCCCTTAAGGTGAGTCTTTTCAGCTTTTTGGATGATAGGATCCTCAACAGAAACAACTTTAGGAGTCACTGATTCTGACTTTAAAGTAATCTTCCTTACCACTACAGTCAATTGCTCTACCATTGCTTTATAATCATCTTTCATCTCTTTTTCTTTATCAAACTTCTGAATCAAAATATCCATTGCCGATTGCATGTCAGTCTTTGCACTCTCATGTGTTATTTTGCCCAGATCAATTCTAGAAATAGAGTAATCACTCATACTAAAATTTTCTATGGTACCATCCTATGGGGGCCTTACAATCTCCACAAATTTGTGCCCTTTGTCTCCCAAAACTCTTGGAAGAATTTTTGTCTTCTTTGGAGTCTTAGCCTTAGCAGGCACCAATTTACCAAAATCAAAGTCATCTGGAGAGATGGCTTGTTTCTTTCTTTTAGGTCTATATGCCGACAACCATGGAGGAAGCACAAAAGTACTCACATTTGGATCCAGTTCCATTGTTAGTGTTATGGGAACTGTACTAGAATTGGAAATAGAAATAATAGGTGGAGTATTAGTAAACACTACACCTGACACATTCACATTTAAAAGTTTCTCAAAACCTACTACAAAGTGATCAAATATTGAAGAATCTCCAATATCAAAAGATGAGGAGGACAGACTAGGAATGGACCTAGAATAATGAAGAACATCATCAAAAGTAGTTTGAGGATTATCAAAAATTATTTTTGAGGGTGGTCGAGATTCAAAAGATGGGATGTCGAGGTGAAATAGACAGAGGAACTGAAACAGGTATGTTAGACAAAGCAGAAGAGACTCCCATATCCTATTGTACATTCTCATGTGGAGACAGAACTTGATCCTCTTGTCCTTCTCCCATCTCTTCTGTTGATCTATTTTCAACCTCCATTTCTTCGGTAGTTGGCTCATTCGTATTCTATTTCTCAATTTCTATTTCTTCTACCTCAGATTCTTTCTCTACAGCCTTTGACTTCTTTGACACAAATTTGATCCTAGGTTTATGTGGCTTGGAAGAAGAGGGAATGTCACTCTTATTCTTTGTCCTATTCTCTACCTTCTTACCTATTTGTTCTTGGACTTCAGTCTTTGATCTTGTAAGGAATTCTTTCAAAGCAATTCCCTTACCTTCTAACCACTTGTTTGTGTTAGCCAATATAGGTTCAAACCTTTTCCTTAGAGAACTCAATTCTTTCTGAGACCATTGGATAAGAGGAAAAGGAAAACTAGCAATCTATTCAGTGTTATACCTAGGATCAATCGTTTCTATATCATCAACCAGGTCTTCAAGTATATCAGCAAATCCTAGATACTCAATCTGTTCTAGAGATAACCTACTATAGTCTAATTTTCTGATATCCTCTTCTGTCCTTAAGTCCACCTAGATGTCTTCAACCATTGGTTCATGAAGCTGGCTCTTCATTTTGATCTTCTCTTTTACACCCCTGTAATCAAACCTTGGTCTTCATTTGAACTATTTCATGGTCACTAGTTACATTTCAGTTTCTATGTCTCTAGCCTTTGTAGTAGTTGACACTAAAAACCTGCCAAATTCTACTAGAAATTTGAATCTTGGTTTCTTGAGTTCCATTTACTTATTATGTACAACAATCATTTGTCTACATAATTCCATTAGAACAAGTTTATCTAAAGGAAACCTTGGAAAAAGCCAACCCTTAAATATGAGAAAATCTAAAATTGTAAGAACATGCACCCATAATCATTCACCACTGACCAAGCTTCATCTAAAACTCTTCTTTTCTCTAACCGAGGGTCAAAAAGACACAAGAACATTGTGATGAAAGCATCATTTACCTTCCTAAAGTGGTGAATAGAACCTTTCAATGTTAGTTGAGGATAGTACTAATACATGGGAACCACTCTCCTATCTACTTAAGATGTCAAACTCAGAATGATCCTCATTGAGGCTGCCATATACACAAGGTAAGAAGTCATATAGAATTTGAAAGTAGTGGATACCTTAGTCAATTGCTCATGCAGAGCATTGTTAATTTGTTCACCTCAAAAGATGGTGTGCTTACCTTGAAGAATAATCTTGATAAAAGGGTACATCCATTCATGGAAAAGAGAGGAAGAAGCCAGCTCCCTTATCCTGCTAAGAAGAGTTATGAGATCACCAACCTCCTTAATAAAATCACTTTTGGGAAAACTCCTTGACCACCTAGATAAGTTTGACATTGAAGTCTTAAGGAATTTGGTGTTAATTGTCCTTTTAGCCTTCTCAAAATTCTTGTCATATTCTTTTTGAGCTTCAGCAAAATCTAGTTTCACAACTTCTGTAGCAGTAGGACACATGAAAAATTTATCAATGAATTCTAGATCCAATCTGATGATCACATTGCCATTTGTATCCACCACTGCTCTAGTGTCTCTATTGTAGAACTAAGCACATTGAAGAACAAACTTAGTATTATGAGCTACCACCAGGAAAGATGACACCAAGTGAATGTTGCTATCAGCAATCTTCTTCATCGCAGAACTAGGGTTATCAAACTTAGTTCTTTCCACAAACTTAGCCATGTCTACATGGCCAATCTTTGTATCCTAAATTTCATCAACATTAGAGGTAACCGAGGTGATTGGAAAAATACCCTGATACTTATACTTCATTGCTTTCAACTTCTTTGCAGACAACTCAGTCATCTAAAAAAACTAACACCAGAAGGATGTCAATGAAGAGAGAAAATCCACAGAAGAAACTACAACAAAAAGCCATGATCATGCAATTAGGAGAAATACTGGTAATCTAGGAAAATTGCATGTTGACTATCACAACTACGGGGATACACTTGAAAGGGCTAGAGCGCAAGCGGGTTGAAAAAATGAAGGAAAGTAAATTTGAAAATCTCTCACAGTTAGAGAAAATTGAGAGAGTGAATGCACAGACGACAAAATTTTCTACCCTTGCATTAGAGGGATAAATTACAGGTGTTAGGGTGGTAAATTTTGCAGACCCTGCATGTTGGGAAAACCTTTTTCATGTTCGAGCGGCAATTTTTGCCAACTATGCATGAGGATGGATTTGCAAGTTTGAGGCACATGAAGAAGTTGTGAAAAGGTCCGCTGATGCATGTTGAAGAACAAACTCTGATGTATAGTCAGTTAGAAAGACCACTCATGCATGTATTTTCAAAAACTCCAAGTTACATACGTAAGAGTGAGAGTTTTGGCTGCTAAGGCATCAAAGTAGGTAATGAAAAGTTTGTGTAAGGGTGGTGGTTTTAACCAGCCTTACATATAGGGAAGATCACATGATAGAGATGTGAAGGCAGGGAAAACCCCTGACATTACATATCCAAAGGAAAACATGTAATTCACGTAGGGACAGTGAAAAGTCCTGCCCTTACATGAAATATCAACACTGAGGAGAATGTGTATCAACGCCAATTTTTACCATCCCTATATGCACCAGGAAACTAGGAAAAACAAAACCTAAGTTTAATAGGGGCGGCGAAAATCTTGACCCATTGAATCAAATGCATTCAAAACAAAAATAAAAACTAGGGTTTTAAAGAAAAAAGAGAAAATACATATATGGTTGATATAGTTGTACTAATCCATAAAAGAGAAATCAAAACAAAAGCAAATATGTTTACCACATGGTAAAACCCTAGTATTAAAATGAAAACAAGAATAAAAAATAAATACGTACCTGGTTGAAAAAGTGAAACCCTAAACGCAGTCACGGAGGCAAGATAGGATTAAATTCAAAATCTATGCGAGCTTCATGAAGAAAACTGGTATCAAAGAGGTATAGCTTGTTGGAGGTCTTTAAGAATAATCAATAAGAAAATAAAATGAAAACAAACACTTAAAAAGGCTTTAAAAGTTGTGCATTGAACATGGCACGAGTGCCATTAATGCTAACTCCAAGTTCATGGATTTCACAAGATATGTTAGAGCGGCAAAAAACCCTAACACTACACAAACTAGGAACATGCTCGAGCAGTGAATATGACTACCTTTACATTTAAAATTACTACAGGAAACATATGCCGGAGCGGCAAAATTAACTGCTATTGCATATGCAACACAAACCTAAACATGCATGGACGGCGGTTTTAACCGCTCATGCATATTTATAAAGAACAAGACAATTAAATATGCATTGGTAGTAGTTTTGGCCAACATTGCATATTTAATAACAAAACACATATAAGAGTGGTAATTTTGATTGCTATTGCATGTGAAAAGAAAAACTTTCTAACATGCCAAAATAGTCAAAAATGATATTTTGACAAGCTTACGACCTAGTTGATTTTTGCAATTTTTGAGGAATCAACCTAGGAGAATGTCGCAAACTATTTCAATGCTATTAGAAGACTTCATGCGAGGCTAAGAGAACTTTCCTTGATAAGCGAACTTAGAGTGTAGACTACAAAACAAAAAAGTTTCATAAGGGTTGTCTACAAAAATGAGCGTAGCTGATTTTGATAACAACAGCTGGCTCTAATTGGGGAACTTCCATTGATCAAACTTTGAAACAATTGAAGGGAGAAGAATCCAGTTTCTAAGTGCCTTCATCCATTCCATTGGGCCATAGAGTCAAGCTACCAAAAAGAAAAAGACACAAAAGACTAAATATAAATGAAAAATAAAAACACAAGACTATACAAATGTACAAATAAACTTATCTGATACTTCAAGGATTGAAGTGCTTTAGATGTTGTCCATTGTGAGGTAGCAAGAACGGTGTTCCGTCAAGATACTCCAACAAGAAGCTATTTGCACCACAAATTTGATGAATGATGAATGGGCTTCTCCATAGGGAATCAAACTTCCCATGCATTCCTTTTGGCTCTCTCCTCTTGTCCCATAACAAGACTTGATCTCTAATTTGAGAATTAGGAGCCCTTCCTTTCTTGTCAAAGAGCTTCTTCACCTGACTTTGATGTTCAACAATACGGTCTACTACCATAGCTCACTATTCTTCAAGTTCAGTGAGGTACATGATTCTTTTGTCAATAGAACTTTTAAAAGTTCTATCTTCTACTGCCTTCGCCAACTTCAGTGCCAACAACTCCAAAGTAATAGGTATCTCTACATTTAGACCATACAAAAGATGAAATTGTGACATACCTATCACCCTTTTGGGGGTAATCTTTTCTGCCCATAAAGCATCAAACAATGCTTTATGCCAAGTTCTCTGATTATCTTGCACCAGTTTCTTGATAATAGTAACCAGATTTTTTTTATTAGATTCTGCCTAACCATTTCCCTACGGATAATAGTCTGAAGAGTGAGAAAGAATGATCCCATGTTCATAGCAAAAGCAAGTAATCTTGTTGGAAGTGAAACAAGTAGCATTATCTGCTACAACTTTGTTTGGAACTCCAAACTGGGAAATAATATTTTCCTTAAGAAAATTACATACCACTTTAGAAGTAGCGTGCTTTACTGGGATGGCCTCCACCCACTTGGTAAAATAATTAGTTGCGGTGAGAAAAAAGTTGTGTCTCGCACTTGACGATGGGTTCACAACACCAATGAAGTCAATGCCCCATTGCTGAAAAGGTTCTTCAATCACAACTGGCTTGAGAGGTAGTGTAACCAACTTAGGATTTCCAATGAACTGTTGACATAACTCACACCTACATACCAAATTGTACACATCCTGAAATAGTATGGGCCAATAGTACCTAGCCCACATAATCTTATGAGCCATCACAGGCATAGAAAAATTTCCTCCACAACACAAATTGTGAAAAGTCTCCAAAAGTCTATTTTGTTGTGCTTTATCCACACAACGGAGAAAAACTCCATCAAGACTTCTTTTATACAAACCATTGTTCCACAAGACATAGTTCTTAGCCTTCAATTTGATAGTTCTTTTCTCCTTATAGGATAGATGAGAAGGACACTCACCATAGGTAAGAAAATGAGTAATATTTGAATACCACTCATCTGTAGTAGTGACAAAAAGAACAGTTGGCATATCCTCAACTTCTTCTTCTTCATCTCCTGTCTCTTTTGGTACATTGTTAGCAATCAACTGACACAAACCTCTACCACGCAAAAGCTTGGTAGGTTTGATATCAAGATCAAACTCTTGAATCTTGGCAATCCAATTGCCTCTTTTGGTTCCAAACTCTTGTTGAGTCAGGATCGACTTCACTATTGTGTCTGGCACCAAAATAATAGTGTGTGAATTCAAAATATAAAACCAAAAATGCTTTACCGCCTTCACCATGACATAAGCATGTTTCTCCATATTTGAGTATTTCAATTCATGAGCCTTCAGAGTACAACTCATAAATGAAATGGGAGATTCCACACCTTCTTCATTCTACTGAACAAGAATGGTTGAAAGTGTATGCTTGGAAGCATAACTGTATACTATGAAATCCTTAGTATAATCAAGACAAACTAGAACTAGAGCATGAGCTCTGGCCCTCTTGATGTCTTCAAATGCTACTTTACCTTCCGCACTCCAATGGAAAGTAGTCTTACCCTTCATCATGTTGACAATGTGATGGGCTTTCTCCACGAATTCTATAATGAATCTCTGCAGAAAATTTACCTTCCTGAAGAAAGAGTGAACTGTAGTCTTACTAGTAGGCAAAGTAAGACTTTGAATGGAATTGACTCTTTATGAGTCAATCTTAGTGCCTTCTTAGGACACAATGTGACTGAGAAGCTTACCTATTCTAACCCAAAAATTGATTTCTTAGGGTTAAGAGAAATACCATTTTGTCGACATCTTTCCAACACCTGTCACAAATGATATGCATGATCTTGATGTTGTTTAGAGAAAATAGTCAAGTCATCAAGATATACCACAATGAATTTCCCCATCTCATCTCTGAAAGCAAGATCCATTTCTCTCTGGAAAGTAGCACCAGCATTGATTAAACCAAATGGCATCCTGCGATATGCAAATGTGCCCAAAGGTGTTGTGAAAGCAGTCTTGTACTGATCTTCTTCGCTGACCTCTACTTGATTATATTTTGAAAAATTGTCTAACATGGACAGCATCTCCAAACCAGTTACAGTTTGCAACACTTGGTCCATGATGGGTAGCGGATAGTTATCCTTTAGAGAAGACTAGTTGGAATTCCTGAAATCAACGCAAATACAGATTTCTCCATTCTTCTTTCTTACAGGGACAATATTCGCGATCCAGGTAGAATGATGAATAGGAAAGATTATTCTGGCATTCAACATTTTCTAAATCTTAGAAAGAATAGTACCTAATATTTTGGGATTATATTGCTTTTGTTTCTGCTTATGAGGCAATGACCCAACTTTGAAAGGTATTTCATGTTGAATCTCCTAAAGTATGAAAGAATTTAGATTATCAAAAGAATATGCCAAAACATCAATGTAATGGCAAAGGAGTGTAGTGAATTTGAATTTCTCATCGACAGTGCAACACTTCCCAATGTTGACCATTTTGGGATTTGCCTCAGAACTCAAATTTACTTACTCAAATTCCATAGATGAACTTGAATCAAGTTGTTGCTACGGTTTTACATATTTGTCATGCTTATTGTTGTCATATTTTTCCTAGCCCCAAAATATTCTTGTTTCCTTCCTCCTATCAAAGAAATTCGATTAGAGAAAGCCTAAATAGAAGGAGAGAAAGATTATATTCTTCAATTACTCATTCTCTTCCTTGCCAAATTTCCCAAAATCTAACTTTAAGAACCTTTACCAAAAACCCAGAAAAACCCAGAAATCTTTTAGCTTCAAGTATTTCCCATCACAAGGTTTCTCAATTTCATGCTTAGTATTTTTGTATGCATTTTTGAATGTATATTCGCATATACATTTGTCATTGTATGTTTGCATATACAAAGGCAAAGACATGAGAGAGATACAAAAGTAAGATGCAAAGATCATATGCAAAGGGATATACATTTGTCGTTGTATGTTTACACATACAAAGGCGATATGCAAGGGTCGATATACAAAGGATCACATTTAGAGGGAAATGTACATCAACCAACATATAAAGGATCACATGCAAGAGGAAATGTACATAGGCCAACATACAAAGGAAAATATGCAAAGGTAAAATGCAAGGAAAATGATACAAAGGAATATACATCAGCGGCATACAAAAGGGAGTTTCAAAGTCAGATGCAATAGTTGCATGTATATGCAATTGTATCTTTATACATACAATCGCAGATACAAGGGAGCAGATGCAAAGTCTGATGTATAGGTGCCAACATACAACGCAAAACATACAAAGGTTATTGTATATATATACAAGGCAAAGATACAAGAAATAAAAGGATGAATGTACACTTGCATGTACAAAGCAACATGCAAGGGTTAGATAGTCAATTGGGGCCAACCAATTGTATGTATATACAATTGTATGTTTGCCCATACAAGGTGAAACATACAAAAGATATGCATTCCTGATATACAAGGCCTGGACCTAAGAGGAACATGCAATTTGGTTTATTAAGGCAGATGTTTGTTTGCGTCTTTCTTTGTATGTTCGTGTTGTATGTTTGGACATACAAGCCAATATACAAAGGTAACATACAAAGGTCAAATGCATGTTTGTAATGTACAGGTCTGATTGTATGTATGTTTTTCTTGTATATTGGCATTGTATATGCGATATACAAGGCTGATATACAAAGGGAAAACATACAAGATGAACCTGACTGGAAAATCAAAATTGGCAAATTCAGCGTTGGGGTCTACAATTTGTATGTTAGTTGCATTGTATATGCCGAAATACAAAGAGGAAGAAATACAAGATAGACCTCTTGCAAAGTTACAATATGGATGATAACTTTTGAGTTCCACATTATATGTATATTTGTGATTGTATGTTTTGCATATACAATCTAATATACAAAGGGTTGCACGCAAAGGATTTCGGCGTGACAGCATCCATCGGTAGTGCATTTTAAGGTCTTTTAGATGGCCGATAGAGGATGTAGTTTTTTAGTGATGGGTCCAAGGATCAGTTCCGTGACCAATCAGGTGATGCCACATGTCAGGACTAATTCAAAGGTCATTTTTGAAAGGGGCCCGCTTTTGTATGTAGCTGTTGTATCACATATGCAAATGCACATTCAAATGTATACACAGGGGTGTTTTCAAAGGCCATTTAAATGTCAAATGCAAGGCACATACAATAATCATTTCGGTGAGACTTAGTGCATTGGTGACTCAGTCCAAACTCTCCCTGACAACCCAATACATACAAGGTAGTTTGCATATGCAAAAGTAGATTCAAAGGGTCATTCAGATGCTGATTCGAGTGCAGATGCAAAGCGATATGTATATGCAAGGTGCAATTGAACACAACTGTGACCGCCCATATCTCCCTCATTTTGGTGAATTTTAACATGATTCAAAAGGCAAAATTGCTTATTTTTGTCTCCTATTTCATTTGGTGGGCTTTTCAGGGGAAATTTTCTCACTTTTAGATTTGGATCTGGCTTTACAAGTTTGGTCGACTGGACGTTTTAGGGACCATTTTTGGTGTGTGCCGATGTTGTTTATTTTCATAGTAGCTCCGGTTGGTGAGTTTTGTAGGTGCATTCATCGTGGATGGCTTCACTCTTCAATGCATATGAGCTTTGCATCTTGCTAGCTAATTTTTGAGTGTTGGGCGATGACTTTGGGGGTTTCTTCTTTAATACCCTATCCTATCTTGTGTTTGGGTGGCTGTTTTATGTAGCTTTGGACCTGCCAGTGACATGGTTCCTATCTTTTCACCATGCCCCTACCCATGCACCCTTGTTCCTGCATTAATGACCTCAGATCCTGTGGAACAACAACTTCATGCCTTTCTGCACAGGAGCTTGACCTATAAAATGCAGTGAAACCTCATTTTTGGGGAGGATGGTTTATTTTGGGCTATTATGTTGTTGATTTTTCTCTTGTCAAATTTTTGCTACTGAATATTCTATAATGTTATAGTTTCTGACCTTCATGATTAATATATGTATGACTTCTTGCCTCTCTTGTGTCATGATTTCTATGTTTTAATTGAAGTTATAGTCTATTCTGTGAGTAAAACAGCTCCTCTGCATGTTTAACCTTCACACCGAAGCGTCAATCAATCATAAGTCTATGCAAATCCCGTTCATCATTGGAATCATTGTTGTGTCTATACCAAGATCTCCATTGCTCAATGAATTTGGTGCATCATCTTAGATAATAGGTTTATTTTTATGCAATCCTTCTTCTCCTTTTCTCTGCCAATTCAGTAGATATTAGGTGATAACCAAAGAGGAAGCTGACCTTCTCCGGAGGTCTGATCTCAATTTGCAAGGTCCCACACTTCGAGATCATTCCCATGTTTATCCAGATTGCTAAAGTTTTATAACAATAGCAAGGGTGCAAATCTGGGTGACAACAGTTTTTTGCATGCCCAGTGGGACCTAAGAATTAGAAAAATAGTTCAAATACTACCTTTTATTGCTAGTTTTGACATGCAGCTAGTGATTTTCAGACCTGTAAGAGGTTAAAACCTGCATATCTGGTGACTCTAAGATTTGGTTTAGCAAAATCAGTGTATTTCTGCTTATGAGAAGAATACATACTAGAAGTAGTTCTTCATCTTTTGAATACTTGAAATTATCCCCACCTAGGAGAAGAGGTATAACAGCTGAGAAACCCAAGAAGACTCGTGTCCAGTCTAGGAGAGCCAAGTCAACTCCTACAGTTGGAACTCATACTGCCCCAAAAATCTTAGTTACAATGATTCCTATAGTCAAAAATCAGTTGTTTGTTGCATTCAACCAAGGCAGCCCACTGAATTTAGCTCAGCATGATGATATTCCTATCCCTGCCTTGAAAATTTTACTATATTTTAATGGTGAAGATTACACTACTCCAGCTGAGCACATAAAAGACATTACAAACTTGTGTGCTATCCATCATGTGACAGAAGAAAATGTTACAATCAGGTTATTGGTAGCTTCCCTCAAAGGGAAGGCTTTGCAATGGTTCAGAAGTCTACCGGTGAACTCCATAGATTCATGGGATCATTTGGGAGAAGAGTTGTGCAGCTTCTTTAAAGACAAATCAGACCATTTGTCACTGGTGGAACAACTGTCTACAATTAAAAGAGCCCCTCATGAAGTTATGTTAGACTTCAACCACTGTTTCCATAAGATGTGGGACATAATCCCACCAACGGTAAGGCCTACAGCTGACCATGCTTTCTTATATTATTTGAGAGCTTTAAACAGTGACATTTCTATGATGATTCAATCTATGGGAGGAATTTCCTTACCACAAGCTTATGCCATAGCCATAAGAGTTGAAAGCAGTCTCATGCAGGTTGGTAAAATTGCCCCTAGGCCTCCTTTGCTAATATTCCCCACTATTCAACAACCAATGCCAATGTACATGCCTCCTATAGCTGTCATACCTGCTACACCAACATTACCAACAACTAATATGTAGCCCAATAAATTTGAAAATGCTGCTCAAACTCAGTCTTTTGAGTTACAAGAAATCAAAGGATTGTTGCAATCTTTTGGTAATGAGTTGACGAATATAAAAAAATAGTAGTTCCAGAATAGATAGCCTTATTAGACACACAACCAAGGGCAAAATCAGCCTTATCAGGGGCAAAACCAGCCACACCAAGCTAATAGGCCACCTTATGAAAGAAATTACCAGGGTTCTAGGCAGAATGTGAACTAGAGGCCTTTCCAGCTTTACAATCCTACACCCATTAATGCCATCGGTGACCTCGTCCCTATTCAAAACAACCTTGCAGCTAAGTATGAATAGTGTTCTCCATGTAATAAGCCACACAATCAGGCAACATGTCCAAATGGAGTGATAAATCAGGCTCTAATGGTGCAAAATGTTGCAGTTTCACAGCCAAAATATTAGGGTTAGATGGCAGAAGATATCAATTATATGCAAATAAAGATTAAATAGAGGAATAAAAAATACATAGAAATAATAACAATGAGAGACAGGTTTTAACGTGGTTCACCCAAACTCAGGCTACATCCACCAACAGAGAGTGCAATATTATTATCCAGTAAATCAAACCAATTACAACTAGCAATCCCTGCAACTCAATACCGTTGCAAATGCTACAATACAATATATCAAAAAACCCTAACCCTTAGCCACTTTTATCAAGCCTTATGTTAGTTACAAAATAGGGTTTTTTATGTTGGTCCAAAAAAATTTTCGTGGGCTACACCCCCGAACCCACGCTTGGGGCCCAGCTCGGTCCTAAACACCAGTGAGGATACATGGCTATTGTACAGTACTTTCCTGATCAGTCACCACCTACCAACAATCTCCCACTTGGAGACTGATCAGGCTCCACACCAAACAATCTCTCACTTGGAGACTAATCCTGGATGACACTACTGCACATGCAGCTCCCATTGGAAATAAGCACCCTAGACTCTGTTGTTCTGATTTTATTATTTTAGTTTTGAAGACCAACCAAAGCTGAAGAGGAGGTCAGCTTCTCCCTTGTCACTGCCTTTGTAAACATATCTGCTAGATTTTCATCTGTATGTATCTTTTCCAGCCTTAACTGTCTATTATCCAACACCGACCGAATAAAGTGATACCTCAACTGTATGTGTTTGGTCTTTGAATGCAAGGTAGAATTCTTTGCAAGATGTATGGCACTCTGACTATCTATATACAAAGAATTGTTAGCCTATTGTTTGCCCAATTCTTCCATAAAATCTTGCAGCCAAATAATCTCCTTGCTTGCCTCTATGGTAGATAAAGCAACCACCTTTTGCAACTGTGAGATCCAACTCACTATTGTTCCACCTACAATAAAGACATAACCTATAGTACTCCACCTGGTATCAATATCCCCTGCCAAATCTGAGTCTACATAGCCTGCTAAATCAATATTAGAGCCCCCAAAAAATAAATGTGTATTGGATATACCTCTCAAATATCAAAGAATCTATTTTACTGCATTCCAGTGCTCTAATCTGGGATGAATCATATACCTGCTAACAACTCCTACAGCATGTGCAATATCTGGTCTCGTGCATACCACGGCATACATTAAACTTCCTACAGCTGAAGCATATGGTACCTTAGACATTTTCTCTTTTTCCTCTTGTGTCTTAGGACACATCTCCTTAGTCAATTTCAAATGACTAGGCAAAGGTGTGCTGACAACTTTTACATTCTCCATATGGAATCTCTACAACACCTTTTCAACATAAGTAGCTTGAGATAGAGTCAATTTTCTGTTCTTCCTATCTCTACAAATTTTCATACCAAGGATTTATTTTGCTACCCCCAAATCTTTCATAGCAAATGACTGTGGTAACTGATGTTTTAACTCTATAATGTGGTCCATGTTAGACCCATCTACAAGCATGTCATCAACATATTAACATAAAATAATGTAGTTGTCATTATCCAACCTCTTAAAATAAACACAATGGTCAGAATTACACCGATTGTAGCCTTGCTCAGCCATAAAACTATCAAATTTCAAATACCATTGTCGATGTGCTTATTTTAGGCCATATAAACTCTTCTTCAATCTGCACACCAGTTTCTCCTTACTTTTGACCTCAAATCATTGGGGCTGGTCCATGTATATCTCCTCCTCCAAATCACCATGGAGAAAGGTAGTTTTTACATCTAGCTATTCTAAATGCAAATCTTCAGTAGCCACACTACTTAAAATAGTACGAATAGAAGTCATCTTGACAACCAGAGAAAAAATCTCATCAAAATCAATGCCCAGTTTATGTGCAAATACTTTTACTACTAACCTAGCTTTAAATCTTTTCTTACCTCCATCTTCCTCTTTTAGCCTATAAACCCACTTGTTTGGTAAAACCTTTTTACCTGTAGGTAAATTACATAATTCCCAAGTCTAATTTTTTAGCAAGGAGTCCATTTCTTCTTCCAGTGTAAGCTCCCACTGAACCTATGTATCTACCTGCATAGCTTCATCATACCCTTTTGGTTCACCAGCATCTATTAACAAAATAGAATACAAAGAGGATGAAAACCTTTCAGGAGGTCTACTTAGCCTTGTCGACTATCTAACATTCACTGGAGTTTGTGGTATTTTTGGTTGCTGTTGTAGAGCATGAGGAACCACTGGAACATCACTATTTGGACTATCATCCAGCACCACAAAATCTTTTTCTTTCTTCTCATACTACTGCAACTGATCTTTGTACAACACCTTCTCATTGAATATAACATCCCTGCTTCTCACAATTTTCTAATTTTCAAAATCTCAAAGCCTATAACCAAATTCATCAATGCCATATCCAACAAAAGTACATTTTTTTGATTTTGCATCCAGCTTGGTTCTATTTTCAGAATCTACATGTGCAAATGCTCCACATCTGAAGGTTTTGAGAAAACAATAACTCACCTTCTTTACCTATCCATGCTTCCACTAGAATAGCACAGCCCAAATAAACTGAAGGACCTCTATTAATTAAATATACAGTAGTGTTGACAGCCTCTGTCCACATGTTTAAAAGCAGCCCAGCATGCAATCTCATGGTCCTTGCATGCTCCATTATTGTCTTATTCATGCGTTCAACCACTCCATTTTCCTGTGGAGTCCCTGGGACTATTTTCTACCTACGAATTCCATTAAAGGAACAATAATCCTCAAATTCTTTGCTGCAATACTCACCATCATTATCAAATCTGAGATATTTTAATCTTTTACCTGTCTCATTCTCAACCAAGCTTCTCCATTTCTTAAGCATTTCAAATACATCAGATTTCTGCCTAAGAAAATAAATCCATACCTTCCTAGTTGCATCATCTATGAATGTAACATAATACCAAGAGCCATTGAGAGAAGATACCTGATCTAATCCCCATACATCTGTATGCTTAAACTCCAACTTTTCATTTTTCTTTTGCTTCCCATCCTTGAGAAAATTGACTCTCTTTTGTTTTCCATACACACAACTTTCACAAAAATCCATATTAATATATTTTAGACCTAGTAAAACTTTCCTAGAATGAAGTACCTTCATACCTTTTTCACTCATATGCCCAAGTTTGTTATGCCAAAGCATTGTCTCAGAACCTGTAGCAACTGTTCCTGAACCTGTTTATTTTTTCTCTACAACAGCTAAAGTAGAAGGAATAGTATGACCTATACAAAGATATAAGGTGCCTACTTTTACACCTTTTGCTACTATTAAGGCACCTTTTGAGACCTTCCAATTTTTATCAGTAAATGTAACAATGCAACCTTCTTTAGCTAGTTGTCTTACTAAAATTAAATTCCTACCGAGCCTTGGAATGTGCCTTACCTCTAGTAGTAGCCAATGATTCCCATTCTGCAACTTAATTTTAATTCTTCCCTTTCCAACAATCTAACAAAGTTCATTATCTCCCAAATAAACTAGCACAAAATCCCCTTGGACATAATCAAGAAAATAACTTCTATGAGGTGTAGCATGAAATGAGGCCCCTAAATCTAAAACCCATGAATCATCAGCATTATCTAGGGAAAGAATCAAAGCATCATCTTTAGATTAATTACTTACCACATTTGCTTCCTGATTACCTTCTTGTTTGTCTCCTTTATTTTTCTGAGACCAACAATCTTTCTTTAGATGACCTAGTTTCCCATAGTACCAGCAATCCTTCTGTCCTCTGGTTTGGGATCTTTTGTCCTTTGATTTTCCTCATGACTTCCCATTACCTCCAGAACCTTTTCCTCTCTCCTTTGATCTGCCCCTGCTTTCTGCATTCAAAACACTACTTGATGTGGATCTAGCTGAGCTTTTCCTATGAATTTCCTCACTTAGAATAACACCAACAACATCATCAAATTTTAGGGTATTTGAACCAGAAACAGAGTTACTAACTACAATTACCAAACTATTCTAGCTTTTAGGCAAAGAACATAATATCAAGAGAGCTCTAACTTCATCAAATATTACATTTACAGAAGTTAATTGATTGACAATCGTATTAAATTCAATTGAATGATCTATCACAGATCCACCTTCAACCATTTTCAGATTAAACAAACGCTTCATGAGAAATACCTTATTTGAGGCTGAGGGTTTTTCATACAATTTAGCCAAATCTTTCATCAAACCATCTATTGTCTTTGCTTCTATTATATTGAATGCCACCGATGGTGCAAGGCACAACTGAATGGTTCCCAGTGCCTTTCTGTCAAGAAGATTCCAATCCTCATCACTCATTGTTGCTAGTTTCTTGGCTACTCCTTCCAACGACATCCATAAATCCTTTTGATAGAGGTAATCCTCCATCTACATCTTCCATAACTGATAGTTCTGCCCATTGAATTTATCGACCTTCAATTTACCCTCGCCCGCCATTGCTCCCACTCAACTGTGAGACCTTCCTGGAGACGATAATCACAACCCGCTCTGATACCACTTGTTAGGGTTAGCCGACAGAAGATATCAATTATATGCAAATAAAGATTAAATAGAAGAATAAAAAATACACCGAAATAATAACAGCGAGAGACAAGTTTTAACATGGTTCACCCAAACTCAGGCTACATCCACCAACAAAGAGTCCAATATTATTATCCAGTAAATCAAACCAATTACAATTAGCAATCCCTGCAACTCAATACAGTTACAAATGCTATAATACAATATATCAAAAAACCCTAACCCTTAGCCACTTCTATCAAGTCACCACCTACCAACACAAACACACCTAGTGATGGGGTTGTACAGTAGCAAGAACAGCCCCAGAATGATACTGCCTTCATAAACTGGTAGGGAGATGAGTTCTGTAGTGTAAACAGAGATGATACTTCAGTCGTAGCCAATATGAGAGATAAAAAGAGGGGTTATGAGATAGATCAAGCAGCAAACAAAGAGAAAAGACCTGCTGATCCTTCTACATCCCAACTTCCCCATATTTTACAAATAAACACTCAAACAACTGCTAGGGAATAGCCTCATTTGTAGGCTGATATCACTGCCGCAAAGTCACATCAGAAGGTAAATGTTACCTCACCTTTCAATATCATTGAAAATATGAAGAAAGTGAATGTGACGATGTCTATGTGGGATTCCTTAGTGATCCCAGGTCAAAAGGACATGCTACAATCTGCCTTATCTGATTTAAAAGTGTCAAATGATGCAACTACTGACCCAACTAGGGTTGTTCTTACCAATTCATCCTAGGATAGCAGCAAGCAACGAAACAAGACTGCTAAACCACTTCCATTATGTGTCATTAATAATAGGAGACAAGTTAGTACGTAATTGCATGGTGGATAGTGGTGCAAGTAGTTATGTGATGCCAAAATAGATTGCAGACCAATTAGGATTGAAATACAAGCCCCTAACAAAGGGTGTGCTCTAGCTAGATGGCACAGTTGTTAACATTGTAGGTGTGATAAAAGACCTAGGTCTCAGTTTGCATACCTGTCCAAACATTTTCATTTCTCAAGAGGTGTTCGTCATAGATCTACCTCCTCATTTTGTTGTGTTTATCAAAAGAGTTCATAGCCAAGATAGAAGGATATTTATCCTCAAATTGGTCCCACATGTTTTTTAGGACCTAATATGGCACAAAAGTGACCGTAAAATCTAAATTGCTTGCCAAACATCACATAGAGCCTTACGTCCCAAGTGTTGTTAACGCAAATTGCATTATTTCTAATGAGTCTAAGCTTGTTGTTGCTCAACAACTGCAAGCTGAGAGTATACCACAAGTGATGTTAAAGGAGTGGGCCTTAGAAAACATTGTTGATGATCCTGAGGGACACATCCATGAAACTAGCATGGGGGTTTATATACTACGCAAACCTGAAACAACAATTCCAAACCTTTTAAGGAGTTTAGAACAACAGATAAAGCAACAAGATGAGGTATGGAAAATGTACTTTGATGGCTATAGGAATAAGAATGGATCTGGTGGTGGTGCAATGCTTGTGTCTCCACAAGGTGACAAATATTATTCTGCTTTCCGCTTTACTTTTTCATGTACAAATGACATTGCTGAGTATGAAGGGTTGATTCAAGGTTTGCAGTGGGCAAGGAAGAAAAACATTTTCTATTTTTAGGTGTATGGGGACAGTGAACTCATTTTAAATCAGGTGAGAGGACTGCATGTTACAAAGAATGATGCTTTAAAATGCTATAAACATAGGGTATGGGATATGATTGAAGAGTTTAATGCTTTTAATCTAATCTCTATTCCAAGAAATCAAAATTATCATGCAGATAGGTTAACTACGATTGGGGCTCAGTTTGATATCCCCAATGATATTCAAAGAGAGAAGGTTCAGCCTCATGTTAAAGTAGTTGATAGGCCCTCTATCTCTGACAATAATATTCATTGGCAAGTTTTTGAGAGCGATGAGCAGATTCTACATTTCTTATTAGAAGAGGATGAGTTTTCTATGATAAATTAGAACAAACTCAAACAACAATATGATGATGATCAAGTTATTCAGCTAAGGACTAATAAGTTGCCCAGAGGATTGGTAACCTTGGAATCTATTTTTGGTACTAATGATCAGCTGAAGAAGAGTAAAACCAGTATGCAGGTCAAAGAGGAACATTAAGAGGAGCTAGAAATTTTTAAGGGTAAGCTTCTCAAAATTGGTAAAATTTGTTCGCCTGAGGATAGGAAAGCTTTCATTGCTCTTTGTCAAGAATTTGAGGCTGTGTTTTCTTGGGATTACCCAGACCTAAAAGGGTTTGACCCTCATATTGCCCAGCATACCATAGAGTTAGAGCTAGATGCAAAACCTATGAGGCAGAAACAAAGACCTTTAAATCCAAAACTGGAGCCTCTGATGATTAATGAATTAACCAAGTTGATCGAGGGAAACATCATTTTTCTGATGAAGCATACTTCTTGGGTCTCCAATCTTGTTCTTGTGAGGAAAAGGAATGGAGAGATTAGGTTGTGCGTTGACTTTAGAGACCTTAATAGAACCTCCCTAAAAGACCAGTACCCACTACCCTCAATGGAGCATATTCTGCAAGTAGTGTCTCATTCAGAAAGATTCTCCTTACTTGATGGATTTTTTGATTATAATCAAGTATTGGTCAAAGAGGAAGATCAGTTTAAGACTACTTTTACCACCAAATGGGGCACCATGGCCTACAAAAGGATAACTTTTGCTCTGTCAAATGCTAGCTCTACTTTTCAGAGAGCTATGGATATAGCTTTTAGGGGTTTACTTTATAAATTGGTACTTGTGTACCCTGATGACATCACAGTTTTCTCTAAGGATGCATCTGAACATTTATCCCACCTGAGACAAGTATTAGAGAGATGTAAAGAGTTTGGGATATCTCTCAATCCTAGGAAAAGCATTTTTGCTGTGCATGAAGGCAAGCTTTTAGGGCACATTGTGTCGAATGAGGGAATTACCATTGATACAGAAAGGGTAAGAGCTATTTTGTAGCTGCCTTTTGTTAGATTTAGGGCACACAACTAAGAGGGGGTGATCAGTTGTGCAAAACATTCTCCAATTTACACACTTAAAACTTCTTAGTGATTAGCATTATATTAAACATGAAACACAATGCATTCAAATCACAAGCAGAAACTCAACATCAAATAAGACACCAAGATTTTGACATGGAAAACCCAGTTAAGAGAAAAACCACGAGGTGATTAACCCAAGAATGTATTCTCTGTTAGAAGAATAGAAAGAACAAATGGCACATACTAATTAGGGCTCACTGCCTGAGTACACTGCTTACAAGAGGCTCACTGCCTGAGTACACTGCTTACAAGAGGCTCACTGCCTACAAGAGACATACTATTTACAAAGAAATAAGTATCGCATACATGAACTAGAGAATAGCATCTTCACCATGCTTGAATCAGTTCCATTAAAGCCCAAAAACTTTTGCTCTACCTTTCACTCTCTTCTTCTCTACCACATGCTCATCTTCCCAAGACCCGCTTTGGAATGATTTCACAATCCTTTATTTATACAAGGCATCGACTTAGGAACACTCATCTAAGTTGGCAAACACTTATAGATCCTCTGGAAGATGTGTAATAGATCTGGTCAGCTAGTCTCAGGAAGTACACCAACATCTAGTGTTTATTCATCAAATCCAAACTCTAACTTTAATGCAGACCACCAACATGAACTAGACATGATCCAAAGATCACCATAGCCTTTCCTGAGCCACCAAGAACATCCACACTTTATCAGATTACTGGAATTCTTCTCTCCTTCATCTGGAGCTTCAAGAACACAGTCTGTCATTACTGTCGCAAATGAACAGGCTCTTTCGAACCTTCAAACCACAAGCCAATCTAGTTGACACTTCTCAAGGACTTCCTCAATACTCTCTCCAATCCACAAAATGGGATGATGCACTTCCAGAGCTCACCAGACCTATCTGTGACACCCTGTCACCTCTGAACACCTGCCGGAACCGGTTCTACTTGAACAGCTGTAACTTCTTGAGATCTTCATGTGGGCCTCTGAAAACTTGACTAGAGCATCTCAAGACTTATATCTAAAAACCTTTAAACCACATCCTCTAATCCTCAACCTATTATGTACTTGTATCTTCTTGTCATCACTGTTCTTCACTGTTCTTGATTGAGACTAATTTTCTCAATATCCTCAGCACATAGCTCATCCAATCCTTCTTATTAATGCAACATGAGTATGTTGACATCAGTGACAACACTTGTTAGGCCCATACTTGCAACAATCTCCCCTTTTGTCATTTATGGCAACATATGATGTGAAAAACCATCAAGAAAAGAACTCCTTACTGTCACAACTCCCCCAATCAGCAACAACCATTAACATGTCTTCTCTTCCTTTACTACTCCCCCTTTGATCAACAACCACTTGTTTTTCACATGTCTTCTCTCCCCCTTTGACATCAATGGCAAATGGCTCATACTTGCAATTCTAACACATTAGATTCATACCAGCTGCTCCCCCTGAGTAGTAGCTCTCCATCACCAATCTAGATCACAAGATATGACTGTGATATCCACTAGACTGATGCACATCAGTGCATCCTAGTTCATCACCTAAGGGGCAATAACCTCTAACTTCTCCTGGAGATACTCAAAAGAGTCCTTGGGAAGAGGTTTAGTAAAGATATCTGCAATCTGATCCTTTGAGGGCACAAACTCCAATCTGACTTCATCCTTGTTCACTTGCTCTCTTAGAAAGTGAAATTTGATATATATGCTTAGTCTTAGAATGCAACACCAGATTCTTAGAAATATTTATTCCACTTGAATTATCATAGACTATTGTGATAGGCTCCTCATACTCTACTTTGATGTCTCTTAGCATCTGCTTCATCCACAAAACTTGAGTGCAACTACCTACTACAACAATGTATTCTGCTTCAGTTGTAGACAGAGATATTGCTTCTTATTTCTTGCTTATCCAAGAAACCAATCTCTTTCCCAAAAAGAATGCTCCATCACTAGTACTCTTCCGGTCATCCATATCTCATGCCCAATCTGCATCTGTATATGCATGAAGAGAGAAATCATGATCTCTAGGATACCACAACCCATACTCAACTATCCCTTTTAGATATCTAAAAATCATTTTGATTGCCATGACATGAGATTCTCTAGGATCAACCTAGAATCTAGCCACAAGACCAAAATCCTGCATTATATCTGGTCTAGTTTGAGTGAGATACAATAATCCACCAATCATTGATCTATACTTTGTCTGGTCTACCTTAGGAGAGTCATCATCTTTGCTCAACTTACATCTGGTTGCCATGGGAGTATTCATTAGCTTTGAATCTTTCATCCCAAATTTCTTCAACAATTCTTTCACATATTTGGTCTGAGAAATGAAGATTCCTTTCTTTGTTTGAGTAATTTGCAGACCCAAGAAGAAATTCATTTCACCAAGCATAGACATCTCAAACTCACTTTTCATTTGATTTGCAAAGGTTTGACACATACTATCTCTTCCTCCAAAGATTATATCATCAACAAATACTTCAACAATCAAGATGTTTTCATGATCAATTTTGAAATATAAGTTACTATCAACAGTACCTTTATTGAATCCAATCTTCAGAAGATGCTTATCCAATCTTTCATACCAAGCTCTTGGGGCTTGCTTTAAACCATAAAGTACCTTTTTCAATCTGCAGACCATATCACCATGATTAGACAACTGAAATTCATCTAGTTGCTCTATATACATTTCTTCCAAATCACTGTTTAGAAAGGCAGACTTGACATCCATCTGATATACTTTGAAATCTTTGAAGGCAACAAAGGTAAGAAATAATCTGACTGCTTCAATTCTTACCACTCGAGCAAAAGTTTCTTCAAAATCAATTCCTTCTATTTGAGAGTAGCCCTTGCAAACCAATCTGGCTTTATTTCTGATTACTTCACCAACTTCATTCAGTTTGTTCCAGAAGACCCATTTGGTTCCAATCACATTCTTGTTTCTAGGTCTGGGAACAAGATCCCAAATGTGATTTTTCTCTATTTGCACCAGCTCTTCCTCCATTGCTTTAGTCCAGTTTTCATCATTGCAAGCTTCATTCACTATTTTAGGTTCAATTTTAGAGATCAAACAATACTCTTCTGAATCTTGAGAAATTTTTCTTCTTGTTAGAAATCCTTTACTTTTATCACCTATGATCTGATCTTCAGAGTGGTTCATTCTTACATACCTAGGAACTTTGGGAGTTTCCTGCACTTCTAATTCTTGATCAGGCTCATTATGATTCATCTCTTCTCCCTAAATTACCAGATCTGTTTGATTTTGAGTACCGGAAGGGGTTTGGGCTCCTTGAATCAGAACACCATTCTGATCATCATCATCATATTCATAAAACCTTGAAGATTTCTCAATTCCTTCATCAACCTTCACATTTGTACTTTCTAGCATCTTTCTCAGTCTCTTATTGTAACATCAGTATGCTTTGCTTTGAGTGGAGTAACCCAAGAAACTTCCTTCATCACTTCTAGCATCAAACTTTCCTAGATCTTCATCTCTTTTAATGTAACATTTGCTACCAAAAACTCTGAAATACCTTAGAGTAGGAGTGATGCCAAACCAAAGTTCATAAGGAGTCTTACCGGTATTGCTTCTGATTTGAACTCGATTGAGTGTATAGACTACAGTGCTGACAGCTTCTCTCCAAGATATCTGAGGAACATTTGCTTCCATCATCATTGTCCCAGATGTTTCCTTGATGGTTTGGTTCTTTCTCTCTACTACTCCATTCTGCTGTGGAGTCCTAGGAGTAGACAACTATCTCTTTATGCCATGCTTCACAAAAAAATCTATGAACTCACCGGATGTGAATTCACCACCTCTATCAGACCTTAGACATTTCAGTTTCAATTGGGTTTGATTCTCTACCATAGCCTTGAAGATTTTAAACTTCTCAAAAGCTTCTGATTTCTCTTTCAAAAAGGTAACCCACATCATCTGGGAATGGTCATCAATCAGTAACATGAAATATTTGTCACCTTGCATACTCTTGATTCTTATTAGACCACACAAATCAGTATGAACTAATTCCAATAATCCAGTGGAGGATTGATCATTGCTTTTGAATGAGACTCTGCTCTGTTTCCCCAGCTGACATTCCTTGCACAAGCTGTTAGTAGGTTTCACCAATTTTGGAAGATCTCTTATAGCCTGAGTATTGCTTATCTTGATGCTATTATCAAAATTCACATGACACATCCTTCTATGCCATAACCAACTCTGATCAACTTGAACAAATAAACAACTTTTACTAGTACCAACCAAGTGGAATATATTACCTTTAGTTTGAGCACCGGATGCAATCTCTATTCTAGAACTTTCAAAGATTTTGCATTTTCCATCATTAAACTGGAGATCATAGCCTTTGTCCACCAACTATCCAACACTGAGAAGATTGTGCTTCAAGCCTTCAACATATAGAACATTACCAGTTTTGTTTCTTCCATCAAAAGAAATAGCTCCTCTTCCTCTGATTCTACCAGTAGAATTATCACCAAACTTCACCACTCCTCCTTCATACCTTTCCAAATCTATGAACTTATTTTTGTCACCTGTCATATGGTGAGAGCAACCACTGTCAATGACCCAATCATCCTTTTCTTCAACTTGGGCAGCCAGAGCTCTTTCTACAACTTTATGATTGACAGATACAGAGGATATTGGTTCTTCTTCCTTGATGGCAATGAACACCCATTCACTTCCGTATTTGTTTCCTGTCTCTGATTCATCATCTATTACTCCTTCATTATCATCTTCTTCATGAACATAGTAACAATTCTTTTGGAACCTTGATATGTTAGGATTTGGCTTTGAAAATCATTCCAGACATCTTGAGGCAAAATGACCAATCTTATTGCAGTTAAAACACTTGAAAGGCAATTTTCCTTCATACTTACCAGATCCTCTTGGTAGTCTCTTTGCAATGAGGGCTTCAAGTTGAGCAGTTTCTACTTCTTCTTCTTCCTAGTCTTTTCTTGCTTTTTCATACCATGACAGTTTCCTTGATGAGTTCTCTCCTAGATCAAATATTTGTTTACCTTTCACAGAGGCACTAGCTTTGAATATAGATTTAGTCTTGGGGGGATCATCTCCAAACTCGGTCATTTCAAATGCAACTAGTTTGCCAGCCAATTGGTCTCTTATGACAGTTGTATGGGCTTTGAATTCATCAATGGAAGCAACCTTGATTTTGTAAGAGGCAGGAAGGGATCTGAGGATTTTGCCAATAATCTCATTTTAATCCAAGACTCCACCAGCATTTCTGATTCCACAAACTAGCTCATTTACTCTTGGCATAAAAGTAGTAATATTTTCATCATCTCTCATTTTCAGCCTTTCAAATTGCCCTTTTAGACTCTGTAACCTTGCACATTTAACATACTGGTCTCCTTCATGCAAAAGTTATAGTTTATTCCAAATCTCAAAAGTAGTTGGTAGGCAATAACATTTGAGAGCTCTAAGTCAGATAAAGTGCTTAGAAGAGCCTCTTTGGTCCATAGATTGTTTTCAGCATCTGTGAGTTCATTTAGGGTTGTCAGACCACCCTGTGGAGGTACATATGCCTTTGTAATCATGGACCAGTACCCCATTCCCATACACTACAAGTGACATTTCATGTGACCTTACCAAAGATCAAAGTTGGTTCCATCAAACTTCAGACTATCCTTCTTGTAGGATGACATCCTGGATCTCCTCAAGTGGTTAAGATCCTTTTAGAGGAACTAAGCTCTGATACCAATTGTTAGATTTAGGGCAGACAACTGAGAGGGGGGTGAATCAGTTGTGCCAAACTTTCTCCAATTTACACACTTAAAACTTCTTGGTGATTAGTAGTATATTAAAAATGAAACATAATGCATTCAAATCACAAGCAGAAACTCAACAACACATAATACACCAAGATTTTGACGTGGAAAACCCAGTTAAGGGAAAAACCACAGGGTGATTAACCCAAGAATGTATTATCTATTAGAAGAATAGAAAGAACAAATGGCACATGCCAATTAGGGCTCACTACCTGAGCACACTGCTCACAAGAGGCTCACTACCTACAAGAGACACACTGTCTACAAAGAAATAAGTATCACATACATGAACTGGAGAATAGCATCTTCACCATGCTTGAATTAGTTCTATTAAAGCCCAAAAACTTTTTCTCTACCTTTCGCTCTCTTCTTCACTACCACACACTCATCTTCCAAAGACCCACTTTGGAATGACTTCACAATCCTTTATTTATACAAGGCATTAACTTAGGAACACTCATCTAAGTCGGCAAACACTTATAGATCCTCTGGAAGACGTGTAATGCATCTGATCGGCCAGTCTCAGAGAGTACACCAACATCTGGTGGTTATTCATCAAATCTAAACTCTAACTTCAATGCGGACCACCAACATGTACTAGACATGATCCAAAGATCACCACAGCCTTTCTTGAGCCACCAGGAACATCTGCACTTTATCAGCTTACTGGAATTCTTCTCTCCTTCAACCAGAGCTTCAAGAACACAGTCTGTCATCACTGTCACAAATGAATAGGCTCTTCTGGACCTTCAAACCACGAGCCAATCTAGTTGACACTTCTCAAGGACTTCCTCAATACTCTCTCCAATCCGTAGAATGGGATGATGCAATTCCGGAGCTCACTGGACCTATCTGTGACACCCTGTCACCTCTAAACGCCTGCCAAAACCAGTTCTACTTGAACAGCCATAACGTCTTCATATCTTCATGTAGACCTCTAAAAACTTGACTGGAGCATCTCAAGACTTATATCTACAAACCCTTTAAACTGCATCCTCTGGTCCTCAACCGATTGTGGACTTTTACCTTCTTGTCATCATTGTTCTTCACTGTTCCTAATTGAGACTAATTTTCTCAATATCCTCAGCACATAGCTCATCCAATCCTTCTTATTAATGCAACATGAGTATGTTGACATCAATGAAAACACCTATTAGGCCCATACTTGCAACACCTTTACCCAGTCATAGAAAGGGAATGCAAAGTTTTATTGGCAGAATTAATTTTTTGTGAAGATTTATACCTGACATTGCAAATTTATTGAAGCCATTGACCTCTATGTTAAAGAAAAATGTAGTTTTCAGTTGGACAAAAGAGGGCAAACTCAGCTTTGAGTCCATAAAAGAAGTGTTATTAGCTGCACCAACTCTAGTAAATCCCAATTTCTCCAAATATTTTATTTTGTGTGCTTATGGCGGTCTGGTTACTATTTCTGCAATTTTGGTACAACAACGAAGTGAAGGTTTTGAGTAGCCAATCACTTTCGGTAGTCAAGGACTGGAGGAGTATGAATAGTGATATAGTTTCATTGAAAAGGATATCCTTTCAGTCATAAGAACTCTCAAGAAGTTTAGGCATCTTATTTCTAACAATAAGATACATTTGATGGTTGCTCACCCTAGTGTGAGAGTTCCTGTTAGGAAAGGATGTTAATGAGAAAAGGGCTGGTTGGTTTACCAAAGTCATGGAATATGACATAGATATCAAGATAACCAAGCTCATCAGAGGTAGAGGACTTAGTGAACAACTTTCTACTAGTTCCGAAAATAAAATAGAGAAGGAAGAAGAGGTGCTTCTGACCATTGAAGATGAACATCAAGATGATACAACAACAGTGGGCATAGGTTGGGTCAATGACATGACTCATTTTCTACAAACTGGTGAATGTCCAATAGGTTTAGATAGAGCCAAGAGAAGATATTTTAGGCTGTAGTCTATTCCATATGTTTTAATTAATGATATCCTTTTCAGAAAGGATTTTAATGGTGTGTTGTTAAGATGCATCAATAATGATCAAATTGACAAAGTGCTGCATGAGTTTCATAATGGAACAACATAGGGTCATTTTGCCCCAGGAGCTACTACTTGGAAAATAATGAGAGCTAGCTATTATTGGCCCAACTTATTCAAGGATTCCCATGCATGGGTGAGAAAGTGTGTGAAATGTGCCATTTTTGCAGGCAAGGAAAGGCTGCAAGCTTTACCTCTATAGCCAGTTCAAGTAGAACAACCCTTCATGAGATGGGGCATTGATTTTATAGGTCCCATTAACCCACCATCAAGTGTAGGCCAAAGGTGCGTACTTATAGCAACAGACTATTTCACAAGGTGGACTGAAGTAGTGGCTTTCAAGGAATCCAATGAGAGTGTTGTTTTGAACTTTTATTGTGATTTGGTATCTAGATTTGGAGTACCTGAGTCAATCATCTCAGACAATGCTTTATCCTTCATTAGGTTGAAGATAACTGACTGAGCTGTGAGGAATGGAATCTATTTGAACACTTTAGCAAATTATTACCCACAGGGTAATGGTTTGGCTAAGTCTACGAATAAAAATCTTATAAGGATTATCAAAAGATCAATGGAGGACAACCAGAGAACCTGGCACACCAATTTAAAATTTGCTTTATGGGCAGATAAAATAACTCCCAAGATGTCTATTCAAAACTCCCCATATATGTTAGTTTATGGAAATTGCCTATGTCTGTGGAGCTGCTAGTACTTGATATCATGAAGAAGCTGGAGATGTTTGAAGAAAAAGATCCCATGGCTCTTAGATATGCTCAACTTATGGAGCTTGAGGAGATCAAAGATACTATGAAAGCTATGGAGTATCATCAGCTTCAAACAAAAAGAGTTTTTGATAAGAAGGCCACTCCCATAATTTTTAGGGAGGGTGATATGGTACTTAAATGGGATGAGTTGAAAAGTAGGCCAGGAAAGCACTCCAAGTTTGACAGCATGTGGAGTGGCCCATTTATCATTACTGAATGCAAGGAGCATAATGCATTTCAGTTATCAAACATGAATGGAGAAGGTCTGCCTATCCCAGTCAATGGGATACACCTAAAGAGGTGTTTTGAGGTATGAGTTTCTTTGTAAAATTAGTAGGTTACGTTTCTTTCTTTCAATAAGTGTTGCTACACAATAGTTTATATGACTTTTTGTTTTCCCTAAATACTGTCTAGCATAGTTTGTGGGTTTCTTTCAGCATTTTGTTTTGGTTTTGGCCTTCCTGTGTTCTTCATTGCTGTATGCTGAGTTACTAAGGGCAGGTTTGATTGTCAAAGGTTTATTTTGAAGTCTCTATGTGACTCCATACCTAATGGATGTATAAGGCCACTGATCTCATGTTTAGCATGCAAACATCCCTGAGAGGTCATGAAAGATGTTGTCATATTTTGCATATCCCCAAAATTTTCTTGTTCCCCTCCTCCTATCAAAGAAATCTGATCTACAAAAAGCCTAAATAGAAGGAGAGAATTCTTAAATTATTCAATTACTCATGCTCTACCTTGCTGAATTTCCTAAAATCTCACCTGAAGAACCACTGCCAAAAACCCAGAAAAACCTAGAAATCTTTTAGCTTCAAGTGTTTTCCATCGTAGGGTTTCTTAGTTTCATGCTTAGTATTTTTGTATAGATTTTTGAATGTATATTCACATATACATTCACCATTCCATGTTTGCATATACAAAGGCAGATACATGAGAGAGATACAAAAGGAAGATGCAAAGATCATATGCAAAGGGATATACATTCGCCATTGTATGTTTGCACATACAAAGGTGATATGCAAGGGTCGATATACAATGGATCACATGCAGAGGGAAATGTACATCAGCCAACATACAAAGGATCACATGCAAGAGGAAACATACATCACCCAACATACAAAGGAAAATATGAAAAGGTAAGATGCAAGGTAAATGATACAAAGGAATATACATCGGCGACATACAAAAGGGAGTTTCAAAGTCAGATGCAATAGTTGCATGTATATGCGATTGTATCTTTGTACATACAATCATAGATACAAGGGAGCAGATGCAAAGTCTGATGTACAAGTGTCAACATATAAGGTGAAACATACAAAGGTTATTGTATGTATATACAAGGCTGAGATACAAGAAAAAGATACAAGGATGAATGTACACTTGCATGTACAAAGCAACATGCAAGGGTTAGATAGTCAATTGGGGCCCACCAATTGTATGTATATACAATTGTATGTTTGCCCATTCAAGGCGAAACATACAAGGGATATGCATTCCTGATATACAAGGCCCGGAACTGAAAGGAACATGCAATTTGGTTTATTAAGGACGATGTTTGTTTGCATCTTTGTTTCTATGTTCGTGTTGTATGTTTGGACATACAAGCCAATATACAAAGGTAACATACAAAGGTCAGACGCATGTTTGCAATGTCCATGTCCCATTGTATGTATGTTTTTCTTGTATATTTGCATTGTATATGCGATATACAAGGCCGATATAAAAAGGGAAAACATACAAGGCGGACCTGACTGGAAAATCAAAATTGGCAAATTTAGCATTGGGGTCTGCAGTTTGTATGTTAGGTGCATTGTATATGCCGAAATACAAAGAGGAAGAGATACAAGCTATACCTCTTGCAAAGTTACAATATGGCTGATATCTTTTGAGTTCCACATTGTATGTATATTTGTGATTGTATGTTTTGCATATATAATCCGATATACAAAGGGTTGCATGCAAAGGATTTTGGCATGACAACATCCATCGGCAACGCATTTTAAGGTCTTTTCGATGGCCGATAGAGGAAGTACTTTTTTAGTGATGGGTCCAGGTATCAGTTCAGCGACCAATCAGGTGATGCCATGTGTCAGGGCCGATTCAAAGGCCATTTTTGAAAGGGGCCCACTCTTGTATGTAGCCATTGTATCGCATATGCAAATGCACATTCAAATGTATATATAGGGGCATTTTCAAAGGCCATTTAAATGTCGAATGCAAGGCACATACAATGAATATTTCGGTGAGACTTAGTGCATTGACGACTCAGTCTAAAGTCTCCTCGACAACTCGATACATACAAGGCAATTCACATATACAAAAGTAGATTCAAAGGGTCATTTAGACACTGATACAAGTGCAAATGCAAAGGGATATGTATATGCAAGGTGCCGTTGACCACAACTTTGACCGCCCCTATCTCCCTCATTTTGGCAAATTTAAACATGCTTCAAAAGGTAAAAATGATTGTTTTTGTCTCCTCTTTCATTTAGTGGGCTTTTCAAGGGGAATTTTCTCAATTTTAGATTTGGATCTGGATCTGCATGTTCAACTGTCTGGACATTTCAACGACCATTTTTGGCATGTTCTGTGGCTATTTATTTTCACAGTAGCTCCGGTTGGTGAGTTTTGTGGGTGCATTCATGGAGGATGGCTTCACTCTTCAATTTGTATGGGCTCTGCATCTTGCTGGCCAATTTTTGAGTGTTGGGTGGTGACTTTGGGGGTTTCTTCTTCAATGCCCTGTCCTATCTTGTGTTTGGGCAGCTGTTTTCTATAGCTTTGGACCTACCAGCGGCATGGTTCCTATCTTTTCACCATGCCCCTGCCCATGCACCCTTGTTCCTACATTAATGACCTTAAATCCTATGGAGTAGTGACTTCATGCCTTTCTACACAGGAGCTTGACCTATAAAATGCAGTGTAAGCTCATTTTTGGGGAGGATGGTTTATTTTGGGTTGTTATGCTGCCAAATTTTTTGTAGTCAGATTTCTACTATTGAATATTCTATAATGTAATCATTTCTGACCTTCATGATTAATATATGTATGATTTCTTACCGCTTTTGTGTCATGATTTATGTGTTTTAATTTAAGTTATAGTCTGTTCTATGAGTAAACCAGCACCTCTGTAGGTTTAACCTTCACATTGAAGCCTCAATCAATCATAACTCTGTGTGAATCCCCTTCATCATTGGAATCATTCTTGTGTCTATACCAAGATCTCCATCGCTCAATGAATTTGGTGCATTACCTTAGACAATAGGTTTATTTTTATGCAATCCTTCTTCCCCTTTTCTCTGCCAATTCAGTAGATATTAGGTGATAACCAAAGAGGAAGTCGGCCTTCTCTGGAGGTCTGATCTTAATTTGTAAGGTCCCACACTTCGAGATCATTCTCATGTTTCTCCATATTGCTAAAGTTTTATAATAGCAGCAAGGGTTTAAATCTAGGTGACAACACTTATCAAATAGCTTTTCTAGGGAAACCAAACCTTTTGGAATCTTATTCCCTTTTAGTTGAAGAAACTCTTAACCAGTTTGTGAATCTATTTTGGAAATGTATTCTCATGGTGGAGATTCACTACCTTCAAAATAGAGCTCATCAAAGCTATCCATTTTTTCCAAGAAGCTATGATTTGATTATCACCATTGAACACCTACTAATGGTCAGCATTATCTAGTACACTTGGTCAGAAAACTAACTCAATTGTGTACTTGTTACCTTTAAAGTCCTTATGGGGAACCATAAGAGTTGCAGAAATAGCTAATGAATCTGCATGATCATTAAACTCTCTAGGCACCAAAGAAATATAAAAACAATCAAATCCTTCAATGAAATCCCATACACAATTGTGATAATGCCTCAACCTTTCATTTTTGGTATGATTTAAATTTCTCACTTGGCAAACAACTAGTTCAGTATCTCCTTGAGCATGAAAATTTTTAATACCTTTAATCCGAGTAGCTTCCATGCCAAGTAATAATGATTCATACTCCGCAGTATTATTGGTATTGTCGAATTACAACTTGTATGAGAAAGGGAAGATATCACCTTGTGGAGATATTAGAACAATTCTAGCTCTAGAACTAGTAGAAGAACAACTGCCATCAAATTCTAAAACCCAAACCTCATTAGAATTTGATTTTTTAGAATTTCTTTGACCAAAAGATTCCTCTTCATCAATGAAGGAAGAATCTGACATCACTATACTTTCATTTGAATACTCTTCTAATTCTCCATCTGAATTGTCTAAATCTTCATCAAATGAACTAGAAAGATTTTCTATGGACAAGAAATAGTTACCCATACCTAAAGACTTGAACAAAATCTGAGCTTTCGAGTTTTCAGTTTGGGTGACTATGTATTTCGCTTCCTTCTCAGGAAGAAACTTTTGCATGACTCCTTTAATAGGTATCGTCTCTTTGGACAGATCCATGTTCAACTCTCTACCTACATCTTTATAGAAGTTAGGCCCCAGCAAAATGCCATAAAAAGTTGGAACATTAGCCACTAGGATAGTCATCTTGATCCTCTTGTCCGAAAAGGCTACAAATGGAAATTGGGCATCCTTGATTTGACTCAATAATGACACTTACTTATTTTCCATGGAGAAACATCTCCCAAAGGTCTTGGTTAAGGTGAGACCAAGGGCATTCACCACCTTAGTAGGCATGATGTTATCAGATGCCCCAGAGTCTATTATACAATTGCTTAACTTATGACCATTGACCAATAGAGAAACATAGAAAGGTTTTATTTTCCCTGGAGCAACAAGGGGAGTAGTGACTAAATTATTTTGGTTAGATTTGTTTTTAGAAGAGTCATGGACGCTTTTTGAAGAATCTTGCCCCATGGGGGCAGCCTTATTTTTCACATATTTAGCTAACCTATCAAACTATTCAGGGTTAGCTTGTAAGTACTCCACCTCAGACATTTGGATCTTGGTTTTCCTAGCATGATCTATAATATCAAAAGATGAAATGAACTAGATATAGATGAAGAGAATCCATCATTCTGGGCCTTATTTAGGGTAGTACTACTCTGAGGAACATAAGCAGGAGAGATAGGATGGTTAGGTGAACTTGTTTATTAGCAACCGGGTCCTTTGATTGAAAAAGCAATGGAGTCACCCATTTGGCAATGGAGATAACCAGCTGAGGTTCCTCTCTTGTCTTTCCTTTATCAACTTGTTGATTTGGCTAATTTTGGCACCTGGTAAAAATAGCATATGCTCCATCATACACTTCTCCTTCTCTTTCCGCTTCATCTTGGTAATTTAGAAAACCAATAGTAGAGTCACCAACTAACTCCTCTTCTCCTTCTGTAAAGAGGTTAGCATTATTCTCCTGATCCAAATTAGGTTGGTAGGAATTGTCATTTTCTGTGTCATAATAGCCAACTACTGAGTTGACTGGTGCTGCTTCAATGGCAAGCTTCCCCTAGGTAGGAGGAAGATGATTTGGTTTCCCTTAATTTCTGGCAATGTTTCTTTGGTATGAATGATTGGGAAATGTTCTCCTTGGTATATCCCTATAGGATACTTACAAGTTCACAAAAGGACTTCACCATACAATGACTTATACTTAAGCATTATTTTGGATTTCTAATTACTATGACCCAAACAAGATCTTAGCTATCTTTATTAACATCTAGGAACCTTAACTCAAAAAGAAAAACAATCACCAAGGACTGTCCCATCATGCATTTTCCATTCCTTCATTGACTGTCTCAAACCCTTATAGCCTTCTGAAAAGGACTGTCAAAACTTCCTCCTTAGCACATGCATTGAAACTCAGAAACAAACTCATATTTGAATACCCATTAAAGATCTTTAAAACATATCTAAAACTCAATATCTATTACTTTGTAAAGAATTGCTCAAAATAGGACTGTCACCGTGCCAATTAGGCCTATTAGGCTTTACCCTACCAAGGCTTATTGAAAATGGATATTCCACAACTCCCCACACCTTGCCAATGCTTGGAACACTTCATAAAAGGCCTACTAATGCTCATTGAATCATCAAAAGTACCTTTCCATCAGTTTTTTCACAAATCCTATGCCTATATCTCTTGACTGTCCCTAAACTCTATTTTCTGGATTGTATACATAAGTGCAATCATAAAACTTTGATTTTCCCCACATCAACCTTAGTCATTTGGTCGGAGACCTCAAGAATATGAAGGCAAATACTACCACAATCATTTTCCACCAAGGACTAATAACATGCAATGGATGAACCGAGAGAAACACAAGATTTACATGCCACTGTTTACCCTAATTAGGGTTTTTGACAATTTAAAAAAAACTAACAATATCTAACTCAAAACAATACCAAAATGCATGAAACAAAATGGAAATGGAGGGTGATTGCTCCTACACTCACTTACAATCAATTTGGTACAGATCCTTGCCTATACAGAGCCATACACAGTAGGAATACAGTGATTTTCAAAGAGAATATACAGAAAATAATGTCTTTATTCATTTAGAATTAGACATACAATCACCCACACATATAGAATGGTTGCAAGGCCTTAATAAAGGCATTCCAACTTGTCTCAACAAATTCTAATGACCTTTCAATTGCCCAAAACTATCTTTTGAATAACTTGACTATTGGTATTCCACCAATCTGCCTAATAACTTGACTATTTTTTCCAATTTTACATTGGCAACCTTTACATGGTTTGTAATATTTTACATATTTGAAATTCCTAATCTCCTAGACACATAACAATGACTTGATAAACCTCAGTTCAATGTTGAATCACTAAAAATTTAATCAAACTCCAAAGATTTCTCTAGGCAACATTAATTTGCTAAGGTGTTCCTGTACCATACAACCAACCAACAAAATTTCCATGTCCCTTGGAAATGTACTTGCAACAAAAATCTTTTTCTGCATTTCCTCTATCTATCTCTTCATCTTTAGCTTCAATCTTCTCAGCTTCAGGCTTCCAATCTTCACATTCGTAGCTAGTGACCAACCAACTAACAAAATCAAACAACTATCAACCTTAGAGCTTCTTCAGGCTCCTACTCCCATCAGTGGAGTACTCTTCAGGCTGCAACATCAAGTGCTTTTTTAGTCAGGTATCCATCTCTCTACTACTTCACAACACCAACTCACCAAACCATTCATCTCACCCAATAACAGATCCTAGTGATGCACCTACCACTCTCTCCTCAGTGGTTTCTCTCTACACCCTTATCCAACCTAATCTCCATTGGAGAATGGTCATGATAGACCTCATCTTGTCTACCCACACACAACCTCAGAAAACATCCTTCTGCAGCTAGATGGACCAAGCACGTGCAACCAAACAACTTAGCAAACAAAATAATGGTCACCAACACAACTCTAACTCCTTATCTACCTTCAGATACACAACACTTTACCCAGAGCTTTTACTAGCTCTAATACCAATATGATGTAGAGGAAAAGGATAAACTCAACTTCATACTAGCATATTGCTCAATAATGGGTTTCAATCCATTTGATACTTACAAGTTCAAAAGAGGACTTCACCATACAATGACTTTTACTCAAGCATTGTTTTGGATTTCCAATTACTATGACCCAAACAAGATCTTAGCTATTTTTCTTAACCTCTGGGAACCTTAACTCAATCAAACAAATAATCACCAAGGACTGTCCCATCATGCATTTGCCATTCCTTCATTGACTGTCTCAAACCCTTGTAGCCTTCCCAAAAGGACTGTCAGAACTTCCTCCTTAGCACATGCATTGAAACTTAGAAACAAACTCATATTTGAATACCCATTAAAGATCTTTAAAACATATCCAAAACTCAATATCTATTACTTTGTAAAGAATTGCTCAAAATAGGACTGTCACTGTGCCAATTAGGCCTACTAGGCTTTAGCCTACCAAGGCTTATTGAAAATGGATATTCCACGACTCCCCACACCTTGCCAATGCTTGGAACACTTCATAAAGGTCTGCTAATTCTCATTGAATCATCCAAAGTACTTTCCATCAGTATTTTTACAAACCCTATGCCTATATCTCTTGACTATCCCTAAACTCTATTTTCTGAACTGTATACAGAAGTGCAGTCATAAAACTTTGATTTTCCCCACATCAACCTTAGTCATTTGGTCAGAAACCTCAAGAATATGAAGGCAAATACTACCGCAATCATTTTCCATGAATGATTAATAACATGCAATGGATAAACCAGGAGAAACACAAGATTTACATGCCACTGTTTACCCTAATCAGGGTTTTTGACAGTTTTAAAAAAACTAACAATATCTAACTCAAAACAATACCAAAATGCATGAAATAGAGTGGAAATGGAGGGTGATTGCTCTTGCACTCACTTAAAATCAATTTGGTATGGATCCTTGCCTATACAGAGCCATACACAGCAGGAATACAATGGTTTTCAAAGAGAATATATAGAAAACAATGTCTTTATTCATTCAGAATTAGTTATACAATCACCCACACGTATAGAATGGTTGCAAGGCCTTAATAAAGTCATTCCAACTTGTCTCAACAAATTCTAACGACCTTTCAACTACCCAAACTATCTTTTGAATAACTTGACTATTGGCATTCCACCAATCTGCCTAATAACTTGACTGTTTTTTCCAATTTTACATTGGCAACCTTTACATGGTTTGCAATATTTTGCATATTTGAAATGCCTAATCTCCTAGACACATAACAATGACTTGATAATCCACAGTTCAATGTTGAATCACTAAAAATTTAATCAAACTCCAAAGATTTGTTTAGGGTAACATTAATTTACCAACGTGCTCCTGCACCATACAAACAACCAACAAAATTTTCAAGTCCCTTGGAAATGTACCTGCAACGAAAATCTTTTTTTGCATTTCCTCTGTTGGTCTCTTCATCTTTAGCTTCAATCTTCTCAGCTTCAGGCTTCTAATCTTCACATCCATAGCTAGTGACCAACCAAACAACAAAATAAAACAACTATCAACTTTAGAGCTTCTTCAGACTCCTTCTACTCCCATCAGTGGAGTACTCTTCAGGCTGCAACATTAAGTGCTTCTTCAGTCAGGTATCCATCTCTCTATTGCTTCACAACACCAGCTCACCAAACCATTCATCTCACCTAATAATAGATCCTAGTGATGCACCTACCACTCTCTCCTTAGTGGTTTCTCTCTACACCCGTATCCAACCTAATCTCCATTGGAGAATGGTCATGATAGACCTCATCTTGTCTGCCCACACACAACCTGAGAAAACATCCTTCTGCAGCTAGATGGACCAAGCACGTGCAACCAAACAACTTAGAAAACAAAATAATGGTCACCAACACAACTCTAACTCCTTATCTTCCTTTAGATACACAACACTTTAGCCAGAGCTTTTGCTAGCTCTGATACCAATATGATGTAGAGGAAAAGGATAAACTCAACTTCATACTAGCATATTGCTCAACAATGGGTTTCAATCCATTTGATACTTACAAGTTCACAAGAGGACTTCACCATACAATGACTTCTACTCAAGCATTGTTTTGGATTTCTAATTACTATGACCCAAACAAGACCTTAGCTATCTTTCCTAACCTCTAGGAACCTTAACTCAATCAAACAAACAATCACCAAGGGCTATCCCATCATGCATTTGCCATTCCTTCATTGACTATCTCAAACCTTTATAGCCTTCCCAAAAGGACTATCAGAACTTCCTCCTTAGCACATGTATTGAAACTTAGAAACAAACTCATATTTGAATACCCATTAAAGATCTTTAAAACATATCTAAAACTAAATATCTATTACTTTGTAAAGAATCACTCAAAACAAGACTGTCACTGTACCAATTATGCCTATTAGGCTTTACCCTACCAAGGCTTATTGAAAATGGATATTCCATGACTCCCCACACCTTGACAATGCTTGGAACACTTCATAAAAGGTCTTCTAATGCTCATTGAATCATCCAAAGTACCTTTCCATTAGTATTTTCACAAACCCTACGCCTATAACTCTTGATTGTCCGTAAACTCTATTTTCTGGACTATATACAGAAGTGCAGTCATAAAACTTTGATTTTCCCCACATCAACCTTAGTCATTTTGTCAAAGACCTCAAGAATATGAAGGCAAATACTACCACAATCATTTTCCACCAAGAATTAATAACATGCAATGGATAAACGGGGAGAAACACAAGATTTACATGCCACTGTTTACCCTAATCAGGGTTTTTGATAGTTTTCAGAAAACTAATAATATCTAACTCAAAACAAAACCAAAATGCATGAAACAAAATGGAAATGGAGGGTGATTGCTCTTGCACTCACTTAAAATCAATTTGGTATGGATCCTTGCATGTACAGAGCTGTACATAGTAGGAATACAGTGATTTTCAAAGAGAATATACAGCAAACAATGTCTTTATTCATTTAGAATCAGATATACAATCACCCACACATATAGAATAGTTACAAGGCCTCAATAAAGGCATTCCAACTTGTCTCAACAAATTCTAATGGCCTTTCAACTACCCAAAACTATATTTTGAATAACTTGACTATTGGCATTCCAGCAATCTACCTAATAACTTGACTATTTTTTCCAATTTTACATTGGCAACCTTTACATGGTTTGCAATATTTTGCATATTTGAAATTCCTAATCTCCTAGACACATAACAATGACTTGATAAACATCAATTCAATGTTGAATCACTAAAAATTTAATCAAACTCCAAAGATTTGTCTAGGGCAACATTAATTTGCCAAGGTGCTTCTGCACCATTGAGACATTTGTTTCTTCAGAGCTAGCAATTCATTTGCTAGATTTTGCACCATAGGATCCATGGTGTTCATGGAAGAATTATCAGCAAAGAATTGACCTTTGTTTCTATTAGAATATCTTCTGATCTTATCCGCAAGGATAAGATCATCTTCCACCTCTATAGCCAAATTTTGGGCTGTGAGAAGATCAGTAGGACTAGCCTGTCTTAGTAGAAAGCTTACCTCAAGAAGATGAGTATTGATGAAAAAGCATTTGAGATTCTCCATCGTTGGTTGAGTGGATGTCAAAATCCTATTTCTCAACTTATTGAACTTAGTGATGAAGTCTCGCATGGGTTCATGAGGCTCTTTCTTCATTTGTGTAAGCTGAGCCAATAAGGCATGTGCATCTTTTGTAGGCTTGAACCTAGCCTCAAACTTGGTTTTGAGGGTATTCCAATTAGTTATAGTTTGGGCCTAGAAATGGTAGAACCAATCTGCAGTAGCACCTTGTAATGTTTCCACAAAAAGTCTTACTGCTACATCTTCATGTTCCACACCTATTACACCACAGGCTATGCATAAAGCTGTAATGTGTCCATTTGGGTAGACTTTCCCATCGCCATAGAACTTAGGAAAATTCTTCCTCTAACTATGAGGTAGTTCATGCAATGGTGGAGTTAAATTCAAAGGACCAAAATTGTTACCCCAAGGGCCTTGAGCTGCCATGGTGTGTTGATTAAAGGGTAGGATAACAAACCTCTATGGAATATGAATAGACAAAACATTGTTAGTACTAGAACTAGAAGCTTCACCTAGTATTGGAGACCTAGCATTAGTAGGAGGAAAAGTCCTAGTTCACTAAAGTCGAGGTCGTGGAGATAGAAGACCAAAGTTATTTTGCTGCATCAACTAAAATTCAGAATCAATAATACCTTGAGCTCTCTTGCTTCTTGTATACTGTGAATCTGCCAGAATGCAATGTACTCAACAACATTTTGAAAATAGCTAAAACAATGGAAAAGAACTGTAGTGCTTCAACTCAGAGTGTGAGGCTTCAAGTTGCACGTTCCTTCCCCAGTAGAGTCACCAAAAACTATTGGGTGAATATTTTGTCTTCAACTAACTAAAGGCAAAATGGTTATATCAACCACAGTGTAATGAGATAAATCTCTCCTCTTAGCAAGGGGAGGTTCCCTATTAACTATTACAACCTTATTTACACTAAAACTAATTTCAAGGTGAAACCATATCATCCATTTCTCTCTTTTTAGAAATGATGTTTACAATATAAAAGAGCACTTTTACAATACAAATCAAAATAACCAAAAAACTCATGAGAGCACAAAGTCTATCATTGCTCCTTTTTCTGATTTACAATTTAGAATCAAGTAAGAAAAGGTGCAGCTCAAAGTCTTCACCGAATACTACGACAAAACATATGATCACAAAAGATAATAGTAGTTCAAAGTCTTTCCAATATCTTTTACTTAAAAACATAAAATCACAAGCTAAAGATAATTGTTGTAGCACAAAGTCTCCAAAATAAGCTTTAGAACATCTCCTAGATTATCCACACTCACACTACAATTTGATCAAGTAGATAAGATAGTATAAGGAAAAGGACATAAGAACAATTTCTAATGCACCACAAGTTATTTGAATGCAAAGATTGAAAGATCACTTGCTTTTCTATTCACTTGATAAAATATGATTTACAATTTGAACACAAAGTCTCAAAATGCTCTTCAATTTGGCAGAGTTTCACTTCAATAACTAAAAGATGATAATTACAATGGGGGTCCGTTTTATTTATAAGAGAAACTGAGAGCAAAAATAGGAAAAGAACAACTAACTATGACTTATTCAACATAGGAATCCTTTTTGATTTGGGACTTCCTACGTTTTTACATGTAATTACATATGAGAAAAGTACATGTAAATATGTCCAAAATTATTTCAAAACTGCATTTGAAAAATAGAAAATAAACTAAGTGACGAAAAAACTACTTCAACTTGCACTGCCTTCTTTCTTCATGTGGCAATCATACATAGTAAAAACAGCTTGCATCCCCAAACTATCCAGACTAACTATGTTCTTGAAAATCATCTGGGTTCTAACTATTGCATCTCTAACTGTGGTAATTGATTTTGTATTGCTAGTTAACTTGGCCTTCATATTATCCAAAGTTAACTGATTATCAAGAATATTATCCATAGAGACTACTAAAAATATTTTGTCCTCAAACTCCTTTTGAAACTTATTCTCAAATTCCTGGGTCATCTCCTCTGCAGAAAGAAATTGATTATCCTTTGATACCAAATTGCATGACAGCTCCTCCAAGTTGTGTAAGAGACTAACATCAATTTGGCCACTCAGCTTCCTTGCAGTTTCTAAGTTATTGATCAGATCTTTCAGTACCCGACTCCTATATATCAATGCCTCCTTAGTCTTAGTATATCAATCCCAATTTCGAATAACACCAATTGATATCAAAACACTTATTTTCAACTTCTTTATTTCTACCCACTTATCATGATTCTGTTCTAAAGGGTCAATATCCTAAGAAATAGCATCAATCAAATCATCAAGTTCTACCCTGATTTTTTCCATTTTTCTTGTTTTCTCAGCTAGCTCTATAAGAAGAGAGATTCCCTGTGTGAGCATCATTTCCAAATATTCTTCAAGCACTTTTCCCTTAAGGTGAGTGTTTTTAGATTTCTGGATGATAGGATCCACAACAGAAACAACCTCAGGAGTCACTGATTCTGAATTCAAAGTAATTTTCCTTACCACTACAGTCAATTGCTCTACCATTGCTTTATAATCATCTTTCATCTCTTTGTCTTTATCAAACTTATGAATCAAAATATCCATTGCCAATTGCATGTCAATCTTTGCACTCTCATGTGTTGTTTTTCCCAACTCAATTCTAGAAATAGAGTAATCATTCATACTAAAATTTTCTATGGTAGCATCCTGTGGGGGCCTTGGAATCTCCACAAATTTGTGCCCTTTGTCTCCCACCACTCTTAAAAGAATTTTTGGTTTCTTCAGAGTCTTAGCCTTAGTAGGCACCAACTTACCAAAATCAAAGTCATCTAGAGAGATGGCTTGTTTCTTTCTTTTAGGCGTATATGTCGACAACCATGGAGGAAGCACAGAAGTCCTCACATTCAAATATGGTTCCATTGTCAGTGTTACGGGAACTGTACTGGCACTGTAAGTAGAAACAATAGGTGGAGTATTAGTAAACACTACACATGACACATTCACATTTGAAACTTGCTCAGAACCCAATACAATGTGATCAAATATTGAAGAATCTCCAATATGAAAAGATGAGGAGGACAAACTAGTAATGGACCCAAAAGAATGAAGAACATCATCAAAAGCAGTTTTAGGATTATCAAAAAATATTTTTGAGCATGATGGAGATTTAGAAGATGGGATGTCGATAGGTGAAATAGATAGAAGAACTGAAATAGGCATGTTAGACAAAGGAGAAGAGACACCCATATCTTGTTGTACATTAACCTATGGAGATAGAACTTCATCCCCTTGTCCTTCTCCCATCTCTTCTGTTGATCTATTTTCAACCTCCATTTCTTCAGTAGCTCACTCATCCATACTCTATTTCTCAATTTCCATTTCTTCTACCTCAGATTCTTTCTCTATAGCCTTTGACTTCTTTTACACAAATTTGATCCTGGGTTTATGTGGCTTGGAAGAAGAGAGAATGCCACTCTTATTCTTTGTCCTATTCTCCACCTTCTTACATGTTTATTCATGGACTTAAGTGTTGATAACTGAGAGGGGGGGTGAATTAGTTATCCTAATTATTTATGCTTTCTAAACTTTATTAATAATCACTGTAACATTAATTCAAATAAGCAAACATAACCATGAAATGGAAATACACATGACACAATATTTTTGATGTGGGAACCCTGTTAAGGGAGAAAACCATGGGGTGATTAACCCAAGATTGTATTCTCTGTTAGAAGAATGGAAATACAAAATGACACTTACCAATTAGGGCTCACTACCCAAGCACACTGCTCACAAGAGGCACACTGCCTACAAGAGACTCACTATCTACAAAAAGAGTGTTATACAATACCTAAACTGATTGGGAGCATCTACATATGCTAGGGTTTAGTTTCGGTTAGGCTCAGTATACTGATTTGCTACACTTCATCCTTTTTCTTCTCTTTTATGTTGCTTTCCTTTCACATACTAGATCTTCCTTACTGCTTTCACTCTACTCTTCTACTTTTATTCACACATCACAAACAACCACTACATAACTCACAACTAAATCCATCTTGTATATATATCCACACAAGTGATTTCATCACCTTTCAAGTTGGCATCTGGAATAGTCTATCTTTTCACAAACTTTGATCTGTTGGCTAAATCCTTGCTTACCAAGTATTGCGGATCAAAGATATACTTGTGGAAATCATTAATCATGTCGACCAAACATAATTTATGCCTTCATAACCTTTACCAACATCAGTAACACATCCAAAATAATGTCTGATGTTCTGCCAGTCAGTTCTTCCTCTATTCATATTGCCAATCAGGAACTTGATACTCAAGTATTCATATCTTTTTCCTCATCTATCACTAGAGGCTAAATCCTTGGAATCTATCACTTAAGGTAGTACTCTTGACTTCCCCAAATCTGTACTTCACCAAGATACTTCCTCTAAGAGATCTAGACCTGTCTGTCGGACCTTGCCACATGCACTATTCTTGTTTATCGGACCACAACATTTTTCATTTTGACTTCCGGTATAGACACATCATGTCCTGCGGATGTGTGGGATGAACTTTGTTGCCATCAATGACAACAATCATGAATCCATATAGTGTGTCTTGCCAACAATCTCCCCCTTTGGCATTGATGGCAACACTTAGTGAAAAATGACTAAGTGTTTACACTATGCTCCCTCTTGGCTGATGCTTTATTTTTATATACATTTTTTGGAGCTCCCCCTTAGTTGGATTGCTCATTTTTCACTTCTCCTCACTCTCCCTTTGACATCAATGGCAAAGGGTAAGGTCCGCACACCAAAATTTTCAAAAATTTAACTATACTTAGCTGCATATTACATAGTCACATAAACTGAAGAATGTCTGCAAAGGATGTCTTCAATTGGACGAGTTCTACAACCCAACTTTGCTTCATTCTATCCAAAATTGAGATGTGACCACTCAAAAGGAATGCAAAAGCTTTTGCCCTCTTAAGATCTGTCAGATCATTGGTTTGGGTGGTAGTCTGAGCATCACTTATGGCCTCATGCATGGCCTCTAACTTAGGGATAATAATCTTTCTAAGTTCACCCATCCGGCTAATTATGTTCTTTCTTTCCTTCTCAAAATTCTTTATTGCATTTGTGATTGCAATAGTCTGACACTCTTGATTTACTATGGAGGATGAGAAAGGATCAAAACTTTGAGACAAGCTTAGTAGTTTATCCTCTTGCTCTTTTATTTTCTTCTTAATCTCCACTATTGCTTTGGACCAGAAAATACAAAATTTGTATACTTCTCTACCATCTTTAAGAGCATTTTCTAAGCTCTTTATCCCAATATTCATATTTCTCCTATCATTAATGATCAACCCTTATACCTCTAAGAATCTCTTATCTAAAAACTCCTTCCAGACCTCTTCTTCAGCTGACTTCTCTAGAGAATCAAAATGTGTACTAACATTGCTGACTAGAGTTTTGAGATTACCAGAAGAGGAGGCTGTGGGATCCTTCTGAAAAGATGGCATGATCTTTTCCAAAACTCCGGATGCTACCTCTATAACTCACAGTCTTCCATGTAAGATTTTAGTAGTTTCTCTTTGGCCTTCGCATTTGCAAATGAAGCTATCTTCATTGTTTGCACCGGAGATAGAGAGTCAAAATCTAGTGGCCCTTTTAATAGATCTAGCTCATCAATCTCCATAGTTGCTTTTGTCAAAAAGTCCTTGACTAATTCTGCAGTGTCTCTTACCGGAGATACATTTTTCTTTTCTTCTGCAGTCATAGAACGGTCTTTTGGAGCTTTCTTCCCTTCCACAACCTTTGCACTGATATCTTCTTTTCCCTTCACCTCTGCTACTTTCTCCTTTACTCTTTCTTCTCCTTTGGATCCGGAGTCAACAGGGGAAATTGGAGGAGTGATGTTAGTCTTTTCATGGGCCACCTCTTCTAGAGTAGAGGATTCCCAGTCCTTAGCTATTTCTGCACTGGTATCCATAACTTCTTCTATTATTTTCTCAGAAGACTCTTCTACAACACTTGTGGTTGAGGGGTCACTACCCAAGTCCTCTATAATAGGAAGATTAAATCTTTTGAAGGCTTTCTAGAGAATCTCTTCTATGTCCTTGGCAACCTTGTCAGTCTCACCAAGCATAAGTTGATTCATCCTTGCTTTGCTCCTGAACTCATCCTTGCAATCTTTGAATACCATATTCATTGTCTTGGGATCGATTGAAGGATATAGCTGAATAGCTATCTATTCCCGGATCTCAAGGTCTTTTGCCATGGCATTAGTCTTTCTTATTTCTAACTCCTTTTCTAGGCTCTTGGGAATAAGAGATATAATTTCAATAAAAGCCTTATTATATATGTTCAGATACTTAACTGTAGCTTCCTACAAGATCTTTTGGTCAGCCTCATTATAATCATCATAAAATTTGGCCATTGGTTGAAGGTTTCCATCCATAGTGACTTATTTGATTATACTTTCTAAAGATAGGGTGGGCTTTTCAACAAATTCCTCTACCATCTCTTCTTCTCCTTGACTGGTAGAGTGTTCACTGGATGATTTCTTCTTCTTCTTTAGTTTCTTTATCTCCTCATCTGATTCGGTTTCCTCATCATCCTTTAGGCTAACATTGGACCTTGTTTCCTTTTTCTTTGTTCTCTTTTCTCCTTTTCTGGATGCTTAGACTTTTGGTTATGACAGGTGCTAATCTCTTTGATGATCTTGTCCAGGTGGAAGATTCTACCGGAGTACTTTCCTTACTTCTCTTTTCTGCCTCTTTCTCCTCTTTCTCTACCCTTTCCACCTTTTCTCTTTTGGCATCAAGAGCCTCCTTTGAGATGCCTAAGCCTTTGGCAATTTCTTCAACTTATTTTCTTACTTTCCTTTTTATTTTCAGTTGTCTGAGTTCCACATGATCTTTTACACTTAGCTCTTCAAAGGTTCCAAACTTTTCTGCCTTTGGATCCTTTGGCTGACTTAGCATGTGTTGAACATGCAGCTCCACAATTTGTTCATCAACTTCATACCCCATAGGCGTGATCCACACAGTTCTTGGTTCTACTGCCTCCATTAGGCACTGATTAGTCTCTACCATAAAGCATACTGTGTCTTTGTATTTCTCAACAAGAGACTGGGGAATTCTCTCTCTTGCTTGCATCATGTTCTAAAAATTCTTGAAATAACCCCACAGGGTTGTATTTCTTGCTTTAGCATCCCCAGGCCCATGCAAATAGTCTCTGATTTGGATGGCAACTAGTCTGTCATTCTGCCATACACATCCATTGGATCCAGGAGGCTCATTCATGTAATAAAAGAATAGGCAGAGTATCAAGCCACCATACTTGAAGGAGTTCTTCTTATCCTTCTTAATCTTTTGTAGATTTTCCAAAAGTTGGCTTAGAAGAAGCTCACACAAATCATAGTCAGCATTTTCTTTTAGCATTTGATAGGCTGTGTAAACTACAGTTCCTAGTACTAAATTTTCCCTACTGGAGTGATAAATCTTGTAACCAATTATCATGGATGCAAATTTGGCATCCGATTCAGTGATGTCTTCAATTGTCATGGCTCTATTGTCAAATTTTTGTCCGGTTGCATCACTTACTATCTGATTCTTGACAAACTTGAGAATAAGTATTCCACTGGATGAGTGCAGACCAGTTACTGCCCTAATTGCATCTTTGGTGATCTTAAATGGTTTATTCAACCATAGGAAATTGTCATGCACTCTACTCAACACATATCGGACCCATTCATCTTCTTCAAAGCAAGGGAAATGAATGCACTGTGCAAAATGCGTATCCCAGATGACTTTATACTGAGGTTTAATCTCAAAAGAATCATCTATCAACTATTTGTGATAGATATCTACTAACTTTGATTCCCCAAATTCTTCAATATTTGCATGTATGTAAACCCTAATGTCTTCTATATGCAATATGCCATGTGGAACACTGGAAAATGCTCCTAGGGGATCTACCTCCAAGGACTTGTATGGATGTTTCTTTTACACTATTTAGGGCACACGATGAAATCCAGATTGAGTTGTATGAAGAATCATCTTGATCTTTGGGAGAAGTTGTTGCAGAGCTCCTTTTCGTTTCTTCTTGAATACAAAATGAACAAGTGATTAATTAGAAAACCCTTATATTGCTTCACAAACCCTAATGTCAGGTTGCAATAAATGCTCGACCTAAGTTATTCCAGTTTGACTTATTTGAATGACTTGAAGAACCAGATCAATCCTGATCTTTAAACATCATGTGGATCTTCCAAATCTTAACCATAGTTTGTTTGGATGTTTGCCTTATGAATCCTTCAATCCATAACTCTTCTTGTGCTAGTTCTAGCACCAATTGACTGGCTGGGGGAACAAGGTTTTCTTTGTGTTTCCCCCTAAGGTAGAGCTCACTTTTTAGTTTCTAGAAGGAATATCAGCACTAGAGTCTAGTACGGATCCATCCTCTACATTCTTTGTACTTTTCTTCACCCAAATCTTGTTCATCTGACTTTGAACTTCATTCGCCTTCACTTTTTGTTTTCCCTTATCTTGATTCTAGTTATGATATACCAGACCTCTTTTGTCCTGATTCTTGCTTCTACAAAATTTTGCAATATGACCAGATCTATTGTAAATTTGGCAAACAACATTTCTTTGCATATTTGATTGATATTCTCTTGATCTGCATTGATTATTCATATGACCTATTCTATTGCATGTAAAGCATCTACCATTGAATGATTTTTTCATTTGCATATTTCTGCATTCATGAGATTTGTGACCATACCTTTTGCAGTTAAAACACTATCTGGAGAAGGATGAATTAGTCAGATTCATTCTCTTTCTGCACTGATTAGCTTTATGACCAAAGTTATTGCAGTTGTGGCAGTATCCATTGAAGGATGGATATTGTTGTGTGGTTACACAACATGCCCCATTTTGACTTGGCAAAACAGGGACCCAACTTTTGTTTTGGCTTGTGTTGTCTGTTTCTGGCGGTTTGGTAAAAATAAGTCAGGTGCATCATCATCATGAAGGTCAGGATGAGGTAGGTCATCATCATGAGGTTAGTTTGTCAAAGTTCATATTTTGTTTCTATGACTTCATGGTTAGAAAGAGCTTGAAATTCCATGCAGGTTTGCCTTTTACATCACTCGAAAATTCGTCCATATGAAGGAGTTATGAGCAGTCAAAGTTTTGGTCAAACCTGATAATTGCTGTATGATGAGCATCATCATCATGATATTTGAAAAGCTCCCCTGATAATATCCTGAGGTCGAAACATCCGGACGTCAATCTTAAGTCATAGTGAGCTTTTCCCGTCAAGCGACCCTGGAAACATCATCATCATCATGATATTCTAACATCACCAGCATCATGATATTCTGACATTGCGAGCATCATGATATTTAAAATCACCCGATGTGATAATATCATGCTGATGATCATTGTCACCTTGCTTAAGAAATATGCCATCTGCATAATTATCGCGCGCACGTCAAAGTCCTTATGCGTGATCATCATCATCATGATCTTTCATGGCAGGATCACATTTCCTAATATCCTCCTGATCTCCTTTTTGCATGATCATGATGATCACCTTATCTTTCGAAGCGGAGGGTAATATTTCATTCCTTAGTCTTGTTGACATCATCATCATGATCTTTCTCTACCCGACAGTTCGTAATATCCTCCTACCGACAAGTATATCCTTTTGCAAATATGATGATGACGATGATGTCACCATCACCTTTTTCCTTCGGTAGGATATTTTCCAAGGCGTGATCCATTTCGCCAATATGATGATGACGATGATGTCATGTTCGAAGATTAACAAGAAGGCCCAGATATCCTGATGACGTCATCAGGACTTTCAGCAGGATCATATTCTAGATCACCTAATGCAGATATGATGATGATGATGATCATCATCCTGATCTTTTAAGAGGATCACCTTCTCTGAAAAGGGGGTCATACTGCATTCGTCCACATGATCATCTTCCTTAGAGGTGACCCGATATTCCATTTATCTCCTGATTTTAACGAAACATGACGGTGACGTCATCCCTTTGCATTTTAACGAAGCCTGATGATGACGATGACGTCATCATGATGTTCCTCAGTGGCAGGATCATTTTCCAAGTCCTCCTGTTTGTCTTCATCATGATGATGACGACGATGTCTTTCTTTCCCAGTATGTAGAAGCGAAACATCCTGATGTGCTTTTCATCAGAGCATTTGGAAAAGAGGAGCATCGTAGTTCATGATATCCTGCGGCTAGATACAAGACATAGAGTTGGTCATCCTCCTGATGTTTGGCGTCGGTATAACTGTTGCCGTCGGCCAAGTCTAATATTGTCAACCTGATCATATGTGGTCACACCGATGCGAACATGATGATAATGACCCGAAACATACAAGCAGAGCATGCAAAGCAAGATTCGAAGGATGGTTGAAGGGCGATTATTTCCTTGTATAATTTGAGATCATCATGATCATATTTTGAACCCGATATACAAGAAAATGGGCAAAAACATGAAGCGATGGAAATTTGGAGCCCGATTACCTTTAGCTGCGCATCTTTGGAGGCCTGTTAATAAAACATTTAAATTCCTGTTGTTAATCATGATGATGATGAACTTAATGTTTGTCTATTTACTTGCAGGAAGACATGATGATGCTGCTGAAGCTGAGCATTAAAGTCATGATGCTGTTAGAGCTGCTGCTGAAGCTGATAATTACAAAGTTGCGCATGGAGTCAACATGGGCCAGAAATGAGGAGGATATTGTCAAATATGCTATTCGCCAGCTGGAGACCGAATCAAGTTGAAGATGCTGGAATATTCCGTGCCAGCTGTGCATTTGCCAACTGACGAAGCATGTGCTTTTCATCTGGACCGCTAATTGCTACGAGAGGATCCTGATCCTTGGATCATTGTAACCGTTTCTGGCATTTGCTCTATATAAAGGCCAGATCCTGAACATTAAAAGGGGAATACATTAGAATACACAGACGCATCTGGCGCCAGAAGTCAATTACTGTGGAATCAATTAGGAGATCGGATTACTGAGACCTAATGAGGATAGAATTGTTGAAATGTCAAGGTTCTTTCTTCAGATCACTGTAAATGTACCTGTTCTTGAGCATACTGAATGAAGATGAAGTTCCAGATTACATCTTAATTGTAAATTTTACGTAATCTTTCTGTTGATTTCTGGATATGTACTGGTGAATGTTGTGTTCAACTGGAAGCGCTTTCATTTCATTACATGTTGTTGTCAACTGTTCCTTTGAAGATTTGCACTAGATCATGCGGATTTGTGGAATGTCCTGGTGAAGTATGATTTCTAGTTTTCCTTCTTTTCATTGCAAGTATGGGAGCTTGTATGTGAATCAGTGATCTAAGTCCAGTAGTTTTGGGAATCTCATTCTTCAACCCTTTTTCCTTTTTTCAATTTCATTAATTCATCACCATAACTGCAAATCATGATAAATAACAAGTAGAAACAGTGAAATATGCTGAAATCCCGTAGGTAACTGAAGATCATTAGCATATTTGGTTAAATGCATGTAGTATTGAAAATATCATGCAAAGAATCATAAATAATGGTAGCAATCATGCAAATATCAGCCTGTAGGCACATTATTTGACTAAATTTACAGTGCAGAGGTAGAATTGTTGGAGACTTATGCAGAGCAAACATCCAGAGCAGAACATTCGAAGATGATGATGATGAACAGTGCAGAAACACGTAAGGCCCCTAAATGGAAAACAGCAACACACATCAACCACTGAGTAACGTCAGTAGATTAAGACCTAATCAACGAAGACTTGGGATCATGAATTCTTTGAATTCATCGTATCTTTCAAGATGAGTAAAGGTTGTTGTGTAACTTTTATTCTATGTTCGCGAATGACTAACATCATGACCAACATAAATTGGCGCTAGAAGGAGGGCGGAAAATAGATCCTGTTCCTGAACAAAGAATTTTTGGATTTTCTGCAAATATTGCATAAATATTTCAGCATTTGAGTTAAGTGTCTGCAAATATCTCTTACCTGAGATGTTTTGGTTGCACCTTTGCAAAGATCTAGCCCAAAGCATCAAATATTTGTTTGATTTTCTGGACTTTCAAGTTTTAGTCTGAGATATGATAGATCTCCTTAAAATTGCAAAATACTAAAAAATTGAAGAATAGAGTCTCATTTTGATGGATGTATATGAAAATAATTGTCAAATTAACATTCCTTTATTTCAGGAAACTTTGAATAGGCAGATTTACCCTCACAGTTTGTCTAACTTTGGTTTATCTACCTGTTGCAGGATACACCAGACTGTAGAACACAGTGAAATTAATTGTTTAACTTTCCTCACAAGGTTGGATTTATATTTGAAAGGACTAATATTCTTTCTGGATGTGTTCAGGGTGGAAACTTGCCAAGAAAATAAAGAAATCTGCCAGAAAAATGAAGAAATTCTGGAGCAACAAGCAGATGCAGCACCAGAAGTTATTAATTGTCCAGACACTGAAGTGGACCGATCTGAAGATTTTGAATTATACTTGTCTAGAAATATACAGTGTAGTCAAATATTAGGTTTGCCCATTGATGATGTCTTGATTGAAAGCTGGTGCAGATTACATGATGAAGAGCATTCAGAGAGAGATTGCTACCCTTGCTTGGTCATGTTGAAAAAGACTCTAGAAAATACAATAGCTGAATCAGTTCCAGAAGGTAATGAAGAGGAAACATCTTTCCTGGATTCATTTTATGGTGAGATTGATAGGAGTTCTCTACTTCCTAATACAAGTAAGGACCAGTCAGTATGCAGGTATGAATCTTGTGAAAATTTTAGAGAAGAAATCACTAATCAGGATAATATTTTTGATTCTGATCCTAATACTTTTGATAAAGAAGATGAAACATCTTTCCTGGAGTCATTCTATGGTAAAGAGAAGTGTAAACAGATAGTAGAGCAATTTAAATGCATTCCTGATGATGAAGTTCCTATGATGGTAACTCAGGGAGTAATAGAGAAGAAAATAAATGCTGATTTATTACCTGACTTCTTTGAATTAAATGATCAAATGCAAGAATGTTGCAGGTTAAAGGAACCAGATTCTCTAATAGATAGAAAATGTGAATTATTTAATGAACAATTCCTGAAAGATGAAGATGTAGAAGACTTTGGAGTTGTTGTGCATAATCAGGAAACTGAAGAAAATATTGAGAGGTTTCCTGAAATGGAGGATAAACTGAACATCCAGAATGAAGGGATAAGGCTGGATAAAGATGAAGAATTAATACATCAAGCGTCATACATCCTTCAATTTGAAGAGAGACCAGGCACTGAGCCAAGCAGTGAAAATATAATGACAAATGGAAGACCAACTGCCAATGAAGAAGCATGTCCAGCAAAGCCAGAAATACACCAGGTTGTATTTCTCCTCTCCACAGTAAATAATGTTGAATACCATTTTGATTATGGAAATTCAGAAGATAAGACATGCATATGGATTAATCATGAACATGGTGAGCTTCCTCAGTTGCTGATCATCAAGAGTTGTTCTGTTGAATACAGTGAATTCAGAATATCAGAATATTCTTCAGAATATAAAGATAAATTTGCTAGGTTGAGAACCATAACTAATACCCTGATGCTCCTGCACAATCAAAAGAAGTATGCAAATGCAAGTGTCCTTAGGTCTTTTTCTGGTTTTTGTTTGCCTAGTAGTGGTTTGTATATAATTTTGTAGGTTAGTTGTTTGTACAGTCTACTTGTTTTGCTTTCTTGTTCTGTTCCTGTTGTTTCCTTTTTGTAGGTTAGTTGTCTGTATAGTGTTTCTTCTGTTTTGTGTTGTTTTGGTTGAGTTTTGTTTTGGTAAGTCAAGATGATGCACTTCATCACCTAAGAAAATAACTAAATTGTTAGGATTCAAGTGATGAGATCAGATTTAGATATAGATTGTAATTCATTCAGATAAATACTCATGATCAGGTTTTATGATGTCTTTCCATCAAGGTGCCTTTTCTTGTCCAAAGTGAATCAAACACAATGAAACACCTAACAGCCTTGGCCTTGTTGAAGATATGAGTATAGGTGTTAAGTGAAAAATCTAAAGGGACTCCCTTGCTACCAATACAATCTCCAACCTAAAGCTGCAAGTGACTCCCCCTTGTATAAATGAGCTGACATGATGATATCAAATATAAGTATATAAATAGAAAATATATAAACAATAAACTTAGGCCATCTAAGTAACTCTACCGGGGCTATGGACGCCTGCTGGCAGTGGAGCCCTACTTAGGGAGATTGTATAGATAACCTTGCCGGGGTTATAGACACCTGCTGGCAGCAAGGCTCTATCCAGGTTGGCTATGAGGGATGATCTCCAACTATGTAGTTTAACACCAGTTACTTATGTTTTCAACTTACTTTCAAGATGAGGATAATTAATCATATGCACACACATGATCCTTTGTTAGCACTGTTACCTTAATGAAATTTTATCATTCAAAGATCATGATGATTTTACTTAGAAAGAATTAGAATACTATAGATGAATATGATCATATCACTTGAATTATTTGAATTTTGTTGTTTTCTTTGGTGGCAAGTTGTTGTGTGGTTACACAACACGCCCCATTTTGACTTGGCAAAACAGGGACCCAACTTTTGTTTTGGCTTGTGTTGTCTATTTCTGGCGGTTTGGTAAAAATAAGTCAGGTGCATCATCATCATGAAGGTCAGGATGAGGTAGGTCATCATCATGAGGTTAGTTTGTCAAAGTTCATATTTTGTTTCTATGACTTCATGGTTAGAAAGAGCTTGAAATTCCATGCAGGTTTGCCTTTTACATCACTCGAAAATTCATCCATATGAAGGAGTTATGAGCAGTCAAAGTTTTGGTCAAACCTGATAATTGCTGTATGATGAGCATCATCATCATGATATTTGAAAAGCTCCCCTGATAATATCCTGAGGTCGAAACATCCGGACGTCAATCTTAAGTCATAGTGAGCTTTTCCCGTCAAGCGACCCTGGAAACATCATCATCATCATGATATTCTAACATCACCAGCATCATGATATTCCGACATTGCGAGCATCATGATATTTAAAATCACCCGATGTGATAATATCATGCTGATGATCATTGTCACCTTGCTTAAGAAATATGCCATCTGCATAATTATCGCGCGCACGTCAAAGTCCTTATGCGTGATCATCATCATCATGATCTTTCATGGCAGGATCACATTTCCTAATATCCTCCTGATCTCCTTTTTGCGTGATCATGATGATCACCTTATCTTTCGAAGCGGAGGGTAATATTTCATTCCTTAGTCTTGTTGACATCATCATCATGATCTTTCTCTACCCGACAGTTCGTAATATCCTCCTGCCGACAAGTATATCCTTTTGCAAATATGATGATGACGATGATGTCACCATCACCTTTTTCCTTCGGCAGGATATTTTCCAAGGCGTGATCCATTTCGCCAATATGATGATGACGATGACGTCATGTTCGAAGATTAACAAGAAGGCCCGGATATCCTGATGACGTCATCAGGACTTTCAGCAGGATCATATTCTAGATCACCTAATGCAGATATGATGATGATGATGATCATCATCCTGATCTTTTAAGAGGATCACCTTCTTCGAAAAGGGGGTCATACTGCATTCGTCCACATGATCATCTTCCTTAGAGGTGACCCGATATTCCATTTATCTCCTGATTTTAACGAAACATGATGGTGACGTCATCCCTTTGCATTTTAACGAAGCCTGATGATGACGATGACGTCATCATGATGTTCCTCAGTGGTAGGATCATTTTCCAAGTCCTCCTGTTTGTCTTCATCATGATGATGACGACGATGTCTTTCTTTCCCAGTATGTAGAAGCGAAACATCCTGATGTGCTTTTCATCAGAGCATTCAGAAAAGAGGAGCATCGTAGTTCATGATATCTTGCGGCTAGATACAAGACATAGAGTTGGTCATCCTCCTGATGTTTGGCGTCGGTATAACTGTTGCCGTCGGCCAAGTCTAATATTGTCAACCTGATCATATGTGGTCACACCGATGCGAACATGATGATAATGACCCGAAACATACAAGCAGAGCATGCAAAGCCAGATTCGAAGGATGGTTGAAGGGCGATTATTTCCTTGTATAATTTGAGATCATCATGATCATATTTTGAACCCGATATACAAGAAAATGGGCAAAAACATGAAGCGATGGAAATTTGGAGCCCGATTACCTTTAGCTGCGCATCTTTGGAGGCCTGTTAATAAAACGTTTAAATTCCCGTTGTTAATCATGATGATGATGAACTTAATGTTTGTCTGTTTACTTGCAGGAAGACATGATGATGCTGCTGAAGCTGAGCATTAAAGTCATGATGCTGTTAGAGCTGCTGCTGAAGCTGATAATTACAAAGTTGCGCATGGAGTCAACATGGGCCAGAAATGAGGAGGATATTGTCAAATATGCTGTTCGCCAGCTGGAGACCGAATCAAGTTGAAGATGCTGGAATATTCCGTGCCAGCTGTGCATTTGCCAACTGACGAAGCATGTGCTTTTCATCTGGACCGCTAATTGCTACGAGAGGATCCTGATCCTTGGATCATTGTAACCGTTTCTGGCATTTGCTCTATATAAAGGCCAGATCCTGAACATTAAAAGGGGAATACATTAGAATACACAGACGCATCTGGCGCCAGAAGTCAATTACTGTGGAATCAATTAGGAGATCGGATTACTGAGACTAATGAGGATAGAATTGTTGAAATGTCAAGGTTCTTTCTTCAGATCACTGTAAATGTACCTGTTCTTGAGCATACTAAATGAAGATGAAGTTCCAGATTACATCTTAGTTGTAAATTTTACGTAATCTTTCTGTTGATTTCTGGATATGTACTGGTGAATGTTGTGTTCAACTGGAAGCGCTTTCATTTCATTACATGTTGTTGTCAACTGTTCCTTTGAAGATTTGCACTAGATCATGCGGATTTGTGGAATGTCCTGGTGAAGTATGATTTCTAGTTTTCCTTCTTTTCATTGCAAGTATGGGAGCTTGTATGTGAATCAGTGATCTAAGTCCAGTAGTTTTGGGAATCTCATTCTTCAACCCTTTTTCCTTTTTTCAATTTCATTAATTCATCACCATAACTGCAAATCATGATAAATAACAAGCAGAAACAGTGAAATATGCTGAAATCCCGTAGGTAACTGAAGATCATTAGCATATTTGGTTAAATGCATGTAGTATTGAAAATATCATGCAAAGAATCATAAATAATGGTAGCAATCATGCAAATATCAGCCTGTAGGCACATTATTTGACTAAATTTACAGTGCAGAGGTAGAATTGTTGGAGACTTATGCAGAGCAAACATCCAGAGCAGAACATTTGAAGATGATGATGATGAACAGTGCAGAAACACGTAAGGCCCCTGAATGGAAAACAGCAACACACATCAACCACTGAGTAACGTCAGTAGATTAAGACCTAATCAACGGAGACTTGGGATCATGAATTCTTTGAATTCATCGTATCTTTCAAGATGAGTAAAGGTTGTTGTGTAACTTTTATTCTATGTTCGCGAATGACTAACATCATGACCAACAGATATCTTTGAGCATTAGGTTGTCTTACCGGATTTCTTCTAGGCTTGTTCCTTGGATTTTCTGATCCAAAATTCTTTTGACCGGATCTAGAGCTTTCTCCTTTCTCATATCCTGAGCCACACTTGTCATCTACCCTCTTTTGACTTCCAAGAAGAACTTCAAGTTGAGCAGAACTTATCTTGAATTTCTCTTTATATTCATTTGTTGTTTGAAGATCCCTTTTAAGAGAGACAATTTGATCCTCAAGTTTTTCTTCATTATCTTTAGTATCTTCAAGATCAGATTCAAGATGTCTGATAATTCTATCCATCTGGTGGCAATCTTCTGATTTCTCTTTGAGAGATTGTCTTAGATTATCTTCATTTTTTCTTTTCTCTTCAACTTCTTGGGTAAACTTGATAACTCTTGATTCTATTTCATGTCTTACCATAATGATTTCTTTTGATAACTTTTCACATAACTTGGTTTTCTCATTCAGTTCTTCATTTGCATCATTTGCTTCACCTTGACTTGCAAATTGCTGAAGCAACTCCTTTCTCTTTTTCATAGAGAGACTTAATTTGTCTTTTAGTTCTCTCATGAAATCATCAGCCTGTTTGAGTCTTTCCTTTAATTCACTGACTTCAGAGTTTGACTATTCAAGATCATCAAGGGCAGTCTTGAGTTGCTCCCTTAAACCATATGCATCCATTTGGATTCCTAGATCTTCCTCAAGTTGTTAGACTCTGTTAGGAGGAACTTGGCTCTGATACCAATTGTTGATAACTGAGAGGGGGGGTGAATCAGTTATCCTAATTATTTATGCTTTCTGAACTTTATTAAAAATCACTGTAACATTATGCAAACATAACCATGAAATGGAAATACACATGACACAATATTGTTGACGTGGAAACCTTGTTAAGGGAGAAAACCATGGGATGATTAACCCAAGATTGTATTCTCTATTAGAAGAATGGAAATACAAAATAATACTTGCAAATTAGGGCTCACTACCCAAGCACACTGCTCACAAGAGGCACACTACCTACAAGAGACTCACTGTCTACAAAAAGAGTGTTATACAATAGTTGAATTGATTGGGAACATCTACATATGCTGGGGTTCAGTTCCAGTTAGGCTCAGTATACTAATCTACTGCACTTCATCCTTTTTCTTCTCTTTTATGCTGCTTTCCTTTCACATACCGGATCTTCCTTATTGCTTTCACTTTGTTCTTCAACTTTTATTCGTAGATCACAAACAACCACTACATAACTCACAACTAAATCCATCTTGTATATATATCCACACAAGTGATTTCATCACCTTTCAAGTCAGCATCTGGAATAGTCTATCTTTTCACAAACTCTGATCTGTCAGCTGAATCCTTGCTTACCAAGTATTGTGGATCAAAGATATACTTGTGGAAATCATTAATCATGTCCGCCAAACATAATTCATGCCTTCATTACCTTTACCAACATCAGTAACATATCCAGAATAATGTCTGATGTTCTGCTAGTCAGTTCTTCCTCTGTTCATATTACCAATCAGGAACCTGATACTCAAGTATTCATATCTTTTTCCTCATCTATCACTGGAGGCTAAATCCTTGGAATCTATCACTCAAGGTAGTACTCTTGACTTCCCCAAACCCAAGGTAGTACTCTTGACTTCCCCAAACCCACACTTCACCTAGATACTTCCTCTGAGAGATCCGGACCTGTCTGTCGAACCTTGCCACATGCTCTGTTCTTGTTTACCGGACCACAACATTCTTCATTCTGACTTTTGGTATAGACACATCATGTCCTGCGGATGTGTGGGATGAACTTTGTTGCCATCAATGAAAACAATCATGAATCCATATAGTGTCTCTTGCAAACATTAAGTCTTTGATCCCGTAAGGAATTCTTTGAAAGCAATTCCCTTACCTTCTAACCACTTGTTTGTGTTAGCCAATATAGGTTCAAACCTTTTCCTTAGAGAAGTCAATTCTTTCTAAGACCATTGGATTGTAGGAAAAGGAGAACCAATAATCTGTTCAATGTTATACCTAGGATCAATTAGCTCTTCATCATCCACTAGGTCATCAAGAATATTAGCTAATCTTAGATACTCAATCTATTCCAAAGATAACCTGCTATAGTCTAATTTTCTGATATCCTCTTCTATCCTCAAGTCCACCCAGATGTCTTGAACCATTGGTTTATGAAACTAGATCTTCCTTTTCATCTTGTCTTTTACACCCCTATAATCAAACCTTGGTCTTTGTTTGAACTATTTCATGGTCACTAGATGCATTTCAGTTTCCATGGCTCTAGCCTATGCGGAAGTTGATACTAAAAACCTGCCAACTTCTACTAGAAATATGAATCCTATTTTCTTGAGTTCCATTTTCTTACTATGTACAACAATAACTTGTCTACATAATTCCATCAGAACAAGTTTATCTAAAGGAAACCTTGGCAACATATAAGGATAACCTTGGAAAAGGCTAACCCTTAAATATGAGAAAGTCTAAAATTGTAAGAACATGCACCCATAATCATTCACCACTGACCAAGATTCATTTGAAACTCTTCTTTGCTCTAACCTAGGGTCAAAAGGACACAAGAACATTGCAAAGAAAGCATCGTTTACCCTCCTAAAGTGATGAATAGAACCTTTCAATGTCAGTTGAGGATAGTACTGATACACAGGAACTAGTCTTCTATCTCCTTTAGATGTTAAACCTGGAAAGATCCTCATTGAGGCTACTATATACACAAGGTAACAAGTCATATAGAATTTGAAAGTAGTGGATACCTTGCTCAATTGCTCATGGAGAGCATTGCTAGTTTGTTCACCCCAAAAGATGGCTTGCTTGCCTTAAAGAATAATCTTGATAAAATGGTACATTCATTCATGGAAAAGAGAGGAAGAAGCCAACCCCCTTATGCTGCTAAGAAGAGTTATGAGATCACCAACCTCCTCAATAAAATCACTTCTGGGAAAACTCCTTGGCCACCTGGATAAGTTTGACCTTGAAGTCTTAAGCCATTTAGTGTTAATTATCTTTTTAACCTTATCGAAATTCTTGTCATATTCTTTTTGAGCTTCAGCAAAATCTAGTTTCACAACTTTTGTAGTAGCAAGACACATCAAAACTTTATCAATGAATTCCGGATCCAATCTAATGATCACATTGCCATTCATATCCACCACTACCCTAGTTTCTCTATTGTGGAACTGAGCACATTGAAGAACAAACTTAGTATTATGAGCTGCCACCGGGAAAGATGACACCAAGTGAATGTTGCTATCAACAATCTTCTTCATAGCAGAACTAGGGTTATTAGACTTAGTTCTTTCAACAAACTCAGCCATGTTTACATGGCCAATCTCTGTATCCTAAATGTCATCAACATTGGAGGTAACCAAGGTGATTGGAAAAACACCCTGATACTTATACTTCATTGCTTTCGACTTCTTCTGAGACAACTCAGTCATCTAAAAAAATTAACACCAGAAGGATGTCGACGAAGAGAGAAAATCCATAGAAGAAACTGCAACAAAAAGCCATGATCATGCAATTAGGAGAAATACTGGTAATTTGGGAAAATTAAAAATTAGGAGTATGGGGATATGCTTGAAAGGGCTAGAGTGCAAGCGGGTTGAAAAAATGGAGGAAAACGGGCTTAGGAAAGTAAATTTGAAAATCTCTTAGAGTTAGAGAAAATTGAGAGAGTGAATGCACAGGAAGCAAAATTTTCCGCCCTCGCATTAGATGGATAAATTGCAGGTGTCAGGGCAGCAAATTTTTCCAACCCTGCATGTTGGTAAAACCTTTTTCATGTTCGAGCAGTAATTTTTCTGAACTATGCACGAGGATGGGTTTGCTAGTTTGAGGCACGTGAAGAAGTGACGAAAAGGTCCACCGATGCATGTTTAAGAACAAACTCTAATGTATAGTCGGTTAGAAATACCGCTCATGTAGGTATTATTAGAAACTCCAAGTTACATATGCAAGAGTGGGAGTTTTGGCCACTAATGCATCAAAGTAGGTAATGCAAAGTTTGTGTAAGGGTGGTGGTTTTAACCACCCTTACATATAGGGAAGACTACATGAAAGAGATGCGAAGGTGGGGAAAACCCCTGACATTACATATCCAAAGGAAAACATGTAATTCACGTAGGGATGGAGAAAAGTCTCGTCCTTACATGAAATATCAACACTGAGGAGAACGTGTATTGATGACAATTTTTGCCATCCCTATACGCGTCAGGAAACTGGGAAAAACAAAACCCAAGTTTAATATTGTTAGAGAAAATCTTGACCCATTGAATCAAATGCATTCAAAACCAAAATGAAAACTAGGGTTTTAAAGAAAAAGGAGAAAATACATATATGTATGATACAATTTTACTAATCCATAAAAGAGAAATCAAAACAAAATCAAAGACGTTTGCCACATGCTAAAACCCTAATCTTAAAATGAAAACAAGAATAAAAAACAAAGACATACCTGGTCAAAAAAGTGATACCCTAAACACAATCACAGAGGCAAGATAGGGTTAAATCTGAAATCTACGCAAGCTTCACGAAGAAAACTAGTATCAAAGACGTATACCTTGATGGAGGTCTTTGAGAATAAACAATAAGCAAAATAAAATGAAAATAAACACTTAAAAAGGCTTTAAAAGTTATGCATTAAACATGGTAGGAGTGCCATTAATGCTAACTCCAAGTTCATGGATTTTGTAGGATATGTTGGAGTGGAAAAAAAACCCCGACACTAAACAAACTAGGAACATGCTTGAGTAGGTAATATGACCGCCTTTACATTTGAATTACTACAGGAAACATATGACCGAGTGGCAAAATTAACTGATATTGAATATGCGACACAAACCTAAACATGCATGGGTGGCAGTTTTAACTGCTCATGCATATTTATAAAGAACAAGAAAATTAAATATGCATCGATGGTAGTTTTGGCCGGCATTGGATATTTAATAACAACGCACATATAGGAGCAATAATTTTGATCGCTATTGCATGTGAAAACAAAAACTTTCTAACACCTCAAAATAGTCAAAGATGATATTTTGACAAGCTTACGACCTAGTCAATTTTTGTGATTTTCAAGGAATCAACCTAGGAGAACGTCACAAACTATTTCAGCACTATTAGACGACTTCACGCGAGGCCAATAGGACTTGCCTTGATAAGTGAACTTAGAGTGTAGACTACGAAACATACAAGTTTCATAGGGGTTGTCTACAAAAATGAGCATAGCTAATTTTGAGAACAACAAATTTATGCCCCCAAAACCCTATTCCAAGGGCTACAAGCAATTTGGTAAAGTGCTGAAGGGATGATGGATAGGACAGCCAACTAGAGCATTTGGTGAGCTTGATAAATATTGATTGGTCAAGTTAACATGCCTCATGGTCTCCTTGAACTTTGATAGATACCCCATGTGTCTGAACCTATTCGAGCTCCTTATTGAAGGCATTGGAACCATGTTTTTTAAACAAGTTGTCCAGTCCAAGAAAGTCCTGTTGGATCACCGCCATTGAGTGTTTGTGAAACTTTCCCCTACTCTGCATCAAGTGGTATCAGAGCACAAGTTCTGATTGGGAAAGTGTGAAGGAGTACAAAATGCCTCCAAAAAATAGTCCAATCCTCACTAGAGAAGTGAGATTGAGGAAGGAATCCCAAGATGGAATCCTAACCAGACTTGCAGCCATTGAAGAAAACCTAAGGAGAGGTGGAGTCATTGAGGAAGACAGTGACCAAGAGTATGAGGGTGAGAATGAAGGCCCTCAAGAGGGATCCAATAAGGCAGAGATGGATCCAGATGATAAAAGGTTTATGAAGATGCTGTAGACTGTGAAAGGAGAAAGGAGAAATGTCAAAATGGAGTTACCCATGTATGAAGGAAAGATTAACAGTGAGGAAGTACTTGATTGGATTGATTCTTTAGATAACTCCTTTGAGTACAAAGAGATGCTAGAAGAGAAAAAGGTCAAATTGGCAAAAACCAAGTTGAAGGGAATAACACTGACCTGGTGGAACTATGTTCAATCGGAGAGGTTGAAGAAAGGAAAAGGAAAAATTAGTTCATGGGACCGGATGGTGTCCAACGTGAAGGATCAATTCCTTCCAAAGGGTTATGCAATTCAAACTTTTAGAAGGTTGCAAAACTTAAAACAAAAGGAGATGGATGTAATGGCCTACACAGAAGAGTTTCATAAGCTAAGTATGAGGACTGGGCATAATGAAGACGAAGTTGAAAAGATTGCAAGGTACATCAATGGGCTTAGGTTCAATATCCAAGATTAACTAAGTCTTCCTACACCTAGGAATGTGGAAGAATGCTTCCAACTGGTAGTAAGAGCTAAAGAAATCAAAAGGAGACAAGACCAAAATGGAAGGGGTAGAGGAAAGAATTTTAGGGGCAAAGGCAATTTTGGTGGAAGAGGACAGAAGTAGCAAGGAGAACAAAATAACAGTAACAAGGAGAATTAAGAGCCAAGAGGAGAGTCAAGTGAAAGAGGCAACTTTAGAGGAAGAAGATCAAATAGTAAAGGTAGATTTGGTGGCCAAGGAAGAGGGTCAAGTACCTTCTCAGGCAAATGCTACAACTACAATCAGGTTGGACATCCTGCATTCAAGTACCCAAGCAAACAAGCATCAAGCCCTCATGGTGGTGATAGAAGAGTCCAAATAGTGCTAGAGGAGGGTTAAGAGAGTGTGAACTCATCTTTTGTGCATGCAGCCCTAGAAGGAGGAGAGTCCTTGATGATAAGGAGGACATTACTAAAAGTACCAATAGCCAAGGAGCCCCCACAGAGGAAGGCTTTATTCAGGACTTGTAAAGCACAAGGAAAGGTATGTAAGGTGATTATTGACTCTGGTTCAACTAAAAATCTTGTGTCTCAATAAATGATAGAAGAGTTGAAGATGCAGAGGAATCCTCACCCTACACCCTACAAGGTATCATGGCTCAAAAAGGGTCAGAAAGTGCTTGTGAATGAGCAAGATTGGGTGGAGTTTAACATTACTGCATAAAAGAAAAGATCTTGTGTGACATCATCCCCATGGATGTATGCCATTTACTCCTAGGCAGGCCATGGTAGTTTGACAAAAAGGTCAAGCATGATGGAGAGAAGAACACCTATATGATTGTGAAGGATGGAGTGACATACAACCTTACATCGCTGAAGGAAGAGGATGTAGCAGCTCATGAAGGATCAAGTGTGATGATGGTGACAGAGAAGGATTTTTTGAAGATACTAAAGGAAGGAGAAGTTGGATATTGATGCAGAGGGAAAATTCTCTCATTCAAATCTGATCACAAACACACATAGAACACTATGCAAGAGGGCAACAAATTAATTTGAAACACATAAAATGGAAGAGAAATCTGCAACACTTATTTTATTTCAATAAGAAATTTCATTACATCAACATGAAGCTTATGAGCTTTCTAGAATTATACATGCAACACCTTCATCAAATAAATTTCTCCACCTCTAGACTCCTTTCGCAACATCTAGGTTTCTCCTCTATTTCTTTTTTTCCAGCTCCAATAAAAACCCGTCACTTATTCCTTTTACCGCATCCTCATTTTTCAGAATTTCCTAAAATAGTTTCTAGGTTTCATGCCTCTCCTTCCTAGATTTCTAGAACATTTTAAATTTATTAATTTTGATCACATATGAGAAGGTTATGTGCATTTTACTGAGACTGGGTCTCATAATTTTGACCCAAACATGCAACAACATGCAAATCTTATGGCCCCACCTCTTGGAAATCCACACCCTTCTTGGAGGTTACAATTTGAAAATAATAAAAATTAAATCTTGTACAATTCACCTTCACATGGACACCTAGCATTTGCCCAATCAATTTTGGGTTGTTATGACAACTTACATATTCCTTACAATTATGACGGTTACAATAATAGATGCCATTAATTCCAATATTCTTGGCAGCCCCACTTCTGACAAAATCAGTCAAATCCCACCAAAAATACATTTAGAATTTCACCCAAGGGAAATTAAATTTGTTGCAAATTAAAAATATGATTATATCAAAGCTCCAACATTATTGAAAAAACCAAACAACTAAAAATTAAAATATTTTTGGTGATGCAAGATTGTCATTGACCGTGAATGCTCCTACACCATACTCCCAAAGAAAAGAGAATTCAAGTCCCATTGAATGCTAGTTGCTCCTTCTTTCTAGTCTTCCAATTCATCTACAATTTATCCTTCATCTTTGCAACTATCCCTAAGTCCTTCTTCCCCTTTTTTTTCTTATACCATCTCCTATTCAGCATCATCTCAGCTTCAAGTTCCAAAATTCCATTTCTTGTGCATATACCTGAGTAGCATCATAATTTATGTCTTCATCATACAATATAGCAGCATATTCACCATTACCACAAGCTGCATAATACCCTTGCAAATTTGCATATACCTCATTAACAAACAAATCTGCAACATCTTCATTAGCAACCTTATTATCAACAACAACTTGATCATCAACATCCCTTTCCACTTGCTCATCTTGAACATCACACTCAAATAACTGAAAATGACATGGAGACTCATCCACAATTGTGTTTACCATGTCTTCTTCAATGCTTGATGTCAAATTAGTCATAGGTATACTCACCACTTCATTTCTTACCTCTTCCTCTATTTGAGATTGCTTTTGCTCTTCCTCTAATGCTGCTGCCTTTGTTTGTCTTCTTTTTTGGACAATTTTCTTGATGGGCCATGTAACCTTCTTCTTCACTAATAAGTGCCAACTTTGCAACTGCTGAACTATTCTTTCCATATTTTTTCCCATCTCTTCCAAAGCTTGCCTTAGTTCTCTTATCTCTTTCTCAACCTCTATTTGCCTCATCTTTTGCTCTTTCCTCTTCCTCTCTTTTTCTTCTTGCTTCTTCTTTTGTTAACCTCCAGCCTGCAAGTACCTTCTAAACAAATCCATCTTTCCTCAAGCAAGTCTCTTTCACCTTGCTTCCTCTTGTCTTTGCCTCACCTAGGTCTCTTCTCTTTTCCTCTACCTAGTCTTTTGGCAACCAGGTTCCTTCTTCAACCTACACAAACACACACACAAAACCAAACACTCTCTCCCAATCCTTCTGAGCTCTGATACCAATTGATGTAGAGGGAAAACTCTCTCATTCAAATCTGATCACAAACACACATAGAACACTATGCGAGAGGGCATCAAATTAATTTCAAACACATAAAATGGAAGAGAAATCTGCAACACTTATTTTATTTCAATAAGAAAATTTATTACATCAATATGAAGCTTATGGGATTTCTAGAATTATACATGCAACACCTGCAAAAAATAAATTTCTCCACCTCTAGACTCCTTTCCCAACATCTGGGTTTCTCCTCTGTTTCTTTTTTTCCAGCTCCAATAAAAACCCATCACTTATTCCTTTTAACACATCCTCATTTTTTAGAATTTCCTAAAATAGTTTTTGGGTTTCATGCCTCTCCTTCCCATATTTCTAGAACATTTTTTAATTTATTAATTTTGATTAGATATGAGAAAGTTGTGCTCATTTTACTAAGACTGGGTCTCATAATTTTGACCCAAAGATGCATCAACATGCAAATCTTATGGCCCCACCTCTTCGAAATCTACACCCTTCTTGGAGGTTACAATTTGAAAATAATAAAAATTAAATCTTGTACAATCCACCTTCACATGGACACCTAGCATTTGCCCAATCAATTTTGGGTTGTTATGACAACTTACAGATTCCTTACAATTATGACAGTTACAATAATAGATGCCATTAATTCCAATATTCACGGCAGCCTCACTTATGAAAAAATCAGTCAAATCCCACCAAAAATACATTTACAATTTCATCCAAGGGAAATTACATTTGTTGCAAGTTAAAAATATGATTTTCTCAAAGCTCCAACATTATTGAAAAAACCAAAAAACTAAAAATTAAAATATTTTTGGTGATGCAAGATTGTCATTGACCGTGAATGCTCTTGTATCATACTCCTGAAGAAAAGAGAATTCATGTCCCGTTGAATGCTAGTTGCTCCTTCTTCCTGGTCTTCCAATTCATCTGCAATTTATCCTTCATCTTTGCAACTGTCCCTAAGTCCTTCTTCCTCTTCTTTTTCTTATACCATCTCCTATTCAGCATCCTCTTAGCTTTCAAGCTCTAAAATTCCATTTCTTGTGCATATACCTCAGTAGCATCATCATTTGTGTTTTCATCATACAATATAGCAGCATACTCACCATTACCACATGCTGCATAATACCCTTACAAATTTGTGTATACCTCATTAATAAACAAATCTGTAACATCTTCATTAGCAACCTTATTATCAACAACAACTTGATCATCAACATCCCTTTCCACTTGCTCATCTTGAACATCAAACTCAAATAACTGAAAATGACATGGAGATTCATCCACAACTATGTTTACCATGTCTTCTTCAATGCTTGATGTCAAAATAGTCATAGGTATAGTTACCATTTCATTTCTTACCTCTTCCTCTATCTGAGATTGTTTTTGCTCTTCCTCTAATGCTGCTTCCTTTGTTTGTCTTCTTCATTTTTGGACAATTTTCTTGATGGGCCATGTAACCTTCTTCTTCATTAATAAGTGCCAACTTTGCAACTGTTGAACTATTCTTTCCATATTTTTTCCCATCTCTTCCACATCTTGCCTTAGTTCTCTTATCTCTTTCTCAACCTCTATTTGCCCCATCTTTTCCTCTTTCCTCTTCCTCTCTTTTTCTTCTTGCTTCTTCTTTTGTGAACCTCCAGCCTGCAAGTACCTTCTAAACAAATCCATCTTTCCTCAAGCAAGTCTCTTTCACCTTGCTTCCTCTTGTCTTTGCCTCACCTAGGTCTCTTCTCTTTTCCTCTACCTAGTCTTTTGGAAACCAGGTTCTCTCTTCAACCTGCACAAACACACAAACACAAAACCAAACACACTCTTCTAGACCTTCTAAGCTCTGATATCAATTGATGTAGAGGGAAAACTCTCTTATTCAAATCTGATCACAAACACACATAGAACACTATGTAGGAGGGCAACAAATTAATTTGAAACACATTAAATGGAGGAGAAATCTACAACACTTATTTTATTTCAATAAGAAATTTCATTACATCAACATGAAGCTTATGAGATTTATGGAATTATGCATGCAACACCTAAAAAAAATAAATTTCTCCACTTCTAGACTCCTTTCCCCACATCTGGGTTTCTCCTCTATTTCTTTTTTTCCAACTCCAATAAAAACCCGTCACTTATTCCTTTTACCGCATCCTCATTTTTCAGCATTTCCTAAACTAGTTTCTAGGTTTCATGGCTCTCCTTCCAATATTTCCAGAACATTTTTAATTTCTTAATTTAAATCAGATATGAGAAAATTATACTCATTTTACCGAGACTGGGTCTCATAATTTCAACCCAAACATGTAACAACATGCAAATCTTATGGCCCCACCTCTTGGAAATCCACACCCTTCTTGGAGGTTACAATTTGAAAGTAATAAAACTTAAATCTTGTACAATCCACCTTCACATGGACACCTAGCATTTGCCCAATCAATTTTGGATTGTTATGAGAACTGACAGATTCCTTACAATTATGACGGTTACAATAATAGATGTCATTAATTCCAATATTCTTAGCAGCCCCACTTATGACAAAACCAGTCAAATCCCACCAAAAATACATTTACAATTTCACCCAAGGGAAATTACATTTGATGCAAATTAAAAATATGATTTTCTCAAAGCTCCAACATTATTGAAAAAACCAAACAACTAAAAATTAAAATATTTTTGGTGATGCAAGATTATCATTGTCTGTGAATGCTCCTGCACTAGTTATGTATACCTAGAAGTTCAATGAGAGATAATTTGATCAAGGAGAAACATAGTAGAGGATTGGCAGGACATTTTGGTATTGATAAGATAGTGGCTTTGGTGAGTGAAAACTACTTTTGGCCTTAGATACATAAGGATGTTAGCAAATTTGTGCAAAGTTGTACAGTTTGTCAAGCTGTAAAAGGGAGTAGTCTGAACATTCGATTGTATAAACCTTTGACAGTACCAGAGAGACCTCCAGAAGACATAAGCATGGATTGTGTTATGGGACTACCTAAGACACAAAGAGGACATGATACAATATTTGTAGTGGTTAACAGATATTCAAAGATGGCACATTTCATACCTAGTAAGAAGACAACTGATGTAGTGCATGTAGTTGACTTGTTTTTCAAAGAGATTGTGAGATTACATGGATTACCTAAGAGTATAGTTTCAGATAGAGATGCCAGATTTCTTGGATACTTTTTGAAGATAATTTGGAAGAAGTTGAAGACAAATTTGAAGTTTAGTTTAGCATTTCATCCATAGACTAATGGATAGACAGAGTTAGTGAATAGGAGTTTGGGAAACATGTTGAGATGTTTGGTTGGAGAGAAGATTGGAATTTAAGATTTGATTCTTTCACAAGCTGAGTTTGCATACAATAATTTAGTGAATAGGAGTACTAGAAGAACACCTTTTGAGATTATTATTGGAGTAAACCCTAGAGGAGTACCAGAGTTGAGAGATATCAGTTTGGATGACAAGAGAAGTATAGAAGCAGAAGAATTTGGAGAACATGTGGGGATAGTGCATGATCAAGTTAAGAAGCATTTAGAGGAAATGAACAACAAATATAAGGAACAAGCAGATGAGAAGAGAAGACATAAGGAATTTGTAGTGGGAGTTGAAGTGATGGTGTACTTGAGAAAATAAAGATTTCCAGTTGGGACATACAACAAGTTGAAGATGAAGAAGTTTGGACCTTGTAAGATACTCAGGAAATTTGATTCAGGAAATGCATATGAAGTGGAATTACAAGAGGCATTGGGTATATCACCCATTTTCAACATTGTAGACCTATATTAGTATCATGAAGTAGAGTTCAGTGACAACCTAAAAGAATACTTGAAGAAGCAATTACCAAAATAAGCACTAGAACAGATTGAAGACATTTTTGACAACAGAGTTGGATGTAGTACTAGAGGAAGACAATACAAAGAATACCTTGTGAAGTGGAAAGATAGACCGAAAGAAGATTCATCATGGGTTTCCCAAGCTGAGGTGGACCATTTTGGTTTCCCTCTAGCCCTAGCAAAGTGAGGGACTCACTTTTTTCAATAACCCCAGATGTCTAATGTAGGAGCATCCCTGGTTCAAGATCAATCTTGCATCAACCACAAATATTTGTAGTTTAGTTTGTTTCTTTCAATTTTTTGAGTTTAGTTCAGGAAGTTTAATCAGTAGTAGTTTCTATATTTTGGTCTACATTCTATCACAGTTACATTTTAGACCTTGTAGAGCTGGACTTAGCATCTGGACATGTTCATCTACAACAGATCCAAATTCTAGAGCATTTGGATTAGTTATCGGAAAGATATCGCTACCAGAAGATTAACTATTTTCTCATAACAAAGCATCCTCACGGCCTCAGATAATTAGCTAAAGGAGAAGACCTACAGAACACTTCTCAACTTGTGGAGCCTAATGACACATCATTCAATAATCTATGGTTCGTGGCTGACCTTCCTTGAGATTTACACATCATTCCATTTATTTGCGGAGGAATTCTTCATGATTAGGTCTGACATATCCATGTACACATGTTATAGATCTTCATTGGAGTTTGTGATCTTGCTTAGATGACACGGAGGAATATATGGTTCCACAGATGATATATAATGATGTAATAGATACCTAGGAAATTAGTTAGCAATTGATTCATAATTTTTAGTTGGGTTCTTGACGAGGGAGCTTCAAAGCTACATCTAGTGCATATTTTGATATTCTGTAATCAGGCCTATGAGCCCTATTATAAGCCTACATGTTACTGACTGATCTATATTTGAATTCTTTGATATACTGAGTGACTAAATCTACATTTGTTTCATACCTTGAGTTGTTTCCGTTGTGCTTACTGTTGTTGTACAGCTTGGATAGTTTGTTTTGTGAACCCTCCTACCATGACTACACTAGAATGTTTCATTGATCCTAGAGTAGTAGAAAGATTTCCTAAGAACGAAAGTTTTATGACTAACTCCTAGATAATGATATATGGTAATTGAGAAGAGAGGAGGGTAGACCAATGCTCGGCCTTCAACGATTTGATGCATTCAAGTTTTGTAACTCAGGTTAACCTTTATGTAGATCCATAGGATCATATGATGTGATTCTAGTTATAAATTGGTTGATTCATCACAAGGCCATAGTAAAGTACTTTGAAAAGGTAGTCACTTGTAAAGATAGTTTTGGAAACCCAACTAAAATTTGTTGCATTCAAAGAGGCGTAAGCCATAGACATATATCTGCCATGCAAGTGAAGATAGCATAAAGGATGCATTCTGTGTGTTATTCACATAGATGATTTGAAAGATAGTAAAGAGCTCCCAATTGATGATTTTCTGGTGCTCCAAGAATTCCATGATGTGTTCCCAAAGGAGTTACCTGGATTGCCACCTAGGAGGGTATATGAACTCTCTATTGATCTCTTACCGAGGTCTAAACCATAGTCAAAAGCCCCTTAAAGGATGAACACTACTGAATTATATGAAATGAAGGTCCAACTGGAAGAGTTGCTTGATAACAGATTAACCATAACAAGTTTGTAAACTTGGGGAGCACCTCTACTCTTTTTTAAGAATAAGTATGGTTCCCTTTGAATGTGTATTGATTATAAGATGATCAATAAGGTGACTATAAAAATAGATACCCCTTATCTAGAATTAATTAGCTTTTTGACCAGATGAGAGGCGAAGCTCTATTTTATAAAACTGATTTAAGATCTAGTTATCATCAATTAAGAATGAAGGAAGAGGACATACATAAAACAAATTTAGAGGAAGTTACCTCTAAGAATTGGTTTGAAGGATTTAGAGTTGAACAAGATGGTTTTCTTAGGTTTTAGAACATGATGTATGTATCAGGAAATGGTGGGTTGAGAACTAAAATCCTTGAGAATGCACACTTGATGCTCCTTATTCTGGGCATCCAGTTGTTACTAAGCTCATTTTTTATTTAAATCCATTATATTTTTGTCCTTGTATGAAGACAGAGGTAGAAGATTATGTGACAAGGTGCCTAGATTGCCATTGGGCCAAGGTTGAGCATGTACATCAAGAAAGATATATGTATCCTCTTGACATACAAAAGTACAATTGGTATTTGATTAGTATGGACTTCATAAAGTGGTTACCCATGTCTAAGTCAAAGCATGCTGTAATTTTGGCAGTGATTGATAAACTTATGAAAGTGATCCACTTCATCCCTAGAAATTTGATTGATGGATCACTAACTTTGGCCAAGATATTTATTAAAGAAATCTTTAGGCTCCATGGTGTACTTGAGACTATTATTTCTGACCTAGATGTTAGAATGACATCAAGGTTTTGGAAAACTTTGCATGCTACTCTAGGTACTCATCTAAATTTTAGATAGAGTGAGTTAAGCAAATTGTTGATGATCTACATCGAATGTACTCTATGGAACAATAATACAAATGGGAGGAATACCTTCCATTAGTTAAATTTCAATGAAATAATTATCACCAATATTTCTTGGGAATGGATCCCATTGAATATCTTTACGACAGGAAGTGTTGTACCCCTGTCAGTTGGGATAGTGTGGAGGACAGGGTGGTTATTGTGTAGTGCCCCTCCGTTTGCACCTTGGATGTATAGGTGAACTGATCAAGGCGCATGAATGTGAAGGTAAAATAACCGAAATATTCAAGATAAGGTAAACAATTGATGTTGTACAATATAGGTAGATGCTTCATCCATGTGTGGTTTCATATGAAAGATAATGTGTTTTATGGATAGCCTCTATTGCGGCACTGACGATGCAGGCTTTGATATTGTTTTGCATTCCAATTTTTAAGATGTCGATCTTACTACAATTGTTATATATTGAATGTATCTCATGTGACTGATTCTGTTAGACTTATTTGTTATGATGGTACTTCTGACACTTACGATTTCATGCATTGTATGTTAAGTGTAGGGTTCTGTTCAGATTAAGAGATAGATTTGATTTGGTTATGATTATGTGTTGAGCTAATCTAGATTGATATGACATGGAAGGGACGATGTCGCATCACTCACTTGTGAGCGCCCTGCGATGTTGCGATTCCTTTTTCCACCTAGTGCTAGCTTATATGCATCTATACATGCTTGACCGTGACATTTGTTGCAGGATGCAGGTACCAGGCATCGACTCCACCTGAATTAACAGGTCCGAGCGTGCCTTGAACCCAATGGATACGTTGTTTCGGAGATAACTTAAGGTCCCACATCCCAAGTCATTATCCTCAATCAGGATGCATGACATGTCTAGTCAACCTGTCAGTTCTGTTAGTATGTCGGTCTTGCAATTGATTTATATTTGATGGAGCTTGTTGGATAAGTGCATTTTGGCCTGACTTGAGAATATGTTTGATTTGGTCTTTTTGAGAACATGTTTGATTTGGGTTTTGACGGCTATCCTACTCAGTGGGTTATGTTGTATGCCTATATTTCATCATATAGACATACTAATATCTGACCCACTTTAATATTTAATAAGGTCATATAATATTCTTAGTATTATTATTAATATTTAATGACATTAAATTGGTAATTGATAATTACCTAGTTCAAATAATTATTTAAAGTTGTTTGAATATGAATTATTTAATTACTACTATTAAATTGATTTAATTAAGGGAAGGTCGCTGAACACTAGTAAACGCACTAACCAGACCCTAGAGTAGAGAGGAGACAGTCCTATCATCCAATTGACGAAGCCTAACAATTGGATCAAGAGTGTATTGATTCAGCGTTACACTATGGTTACTTATAGATTTGTGATAATATGTTATTTATGATGGATATATTTTGGCTATATATTGTACTAACACTTCTTGTTGAGTGTGCATGTAGAATTATTATGTCAATGGATGATGGTGGTCATTTAGCCACTTTATGTCTTTCTGTGTGATGTCTGACCTAGGCATGGGGCCCTAAGGTCTATTGGCCATGATGTTAAGAAATATTATTTTTAGTTTTATGTGATAAAATAATTATGTTCTTGAATGGGATTTAACCTTGTAATTTTTAAAATGATTTTTAAGTGTTTTTAAGAGGTCTAAGTTGTATTTTATGTTTAGAAAATTGTCTTATGTCCAAGGTACATAGGTAAGAAGTTTATTTTTGTCATTTATAATATTTTAAAAGGTTTTTAGACCCTCCTTTAAGCCCCACTTACAAAAGTGACGAAAATGGGAAGGTGGTTGGTTGAATTAGTTGGGTGGTTGAATTAGTTGGGTAGTTGAGTTAGTTGGGTGGTTGAGTTAGTTTTGGGTAGGAAGTTACTCTTTCCTTCTCTTTAAAAACTCTTCACGGAGTGGGGGTGACTTGCTCATTTTATGATTCTCATTCAAGGATTCTACCATTAGTGGGATATTGCGATTGAGGTATCATGTTTTCTTTATTTAAATATAAATATTATATGTTTTTTCTTTATTGATTAAATGTAAATTTTATATGTTTTTCTTTATTGATTAAATATAAATATTATATGTTTTTTGTCTTATTGGTTAAATGTAAATATTGTTTGTTCTAAATATTATATGTATCCTTTATTTATTAAACGTAAAGGTTGTTTTTCTAAGGGTTGTTGCTTGTGAAATTGGAAAAGGAAACATTTCATTGTAAATCTTGGAAGAAGCATATTTGTTGCCTTATTTGCATGTCAAAAACCTAGATCATCCTAGCATGAATTATATTTCTAATTTTTACATTAGATCTGATTTCAACAACAACAATTAGTCATTTAATAATTATATATTGCATTTAAAATATCTTCATTGGCAGATTTTATAGAAGACATAATTATTATTGAAAATTAGGATTTGCAATTAATATCTTGTTTCAGATTTACTGCTGTCATTTACATTCTTAAATATGATTTTAATTTGTTGAACCTCATGCCATATGTCATCTTCCATTGAAAATTGAAAGAAGGAACATGTTTTTATAACGGTTTTGTTGTGGTGTTTGGCTTTACGCCTGCCAATTGCATTTGCTTGAAAGTTTTTAAAGTTTGTTCAACAAATCCCTTTTCGTGCATATCCTGCACTCAATGCATTCCATGAGATCATATCTTCCTGAGATCTCCAATCAAAACTAGTTCTGTGGCTTGTTTATGCTTCCACATTTCACCTCTTTGAAGTATGCTGTCAAACAGTCACGTGCATTGTCTATGCTTCCAAATTTTGCATGCATGTCTGCTAGGGTAGTTGCAGCTAGACATCTGACAAAATACCTCTATCATTTATCCTCTTTGGACATTGATACATTGTTCCAAAGCTCCATTTGTGCATAGGTACATAGGATGCTAGCAAATGCTACGAAGTTTGGTCATACACTTTCCTAAAGCTTTTGCTTGAAAGTTCTTAAAAGCCCTCTCCATGTACCAATTTTGAGTGTATCCTACAATCATTGTATTTCATGATAACAACTTGAGAGCTTCATGTATGTTCATTCCTTACAAAGTCATTTGATAGGTGGAGATGAGTTACGAGATTAGGTCTTGAATCTAATGCAAAATATAGTATATCTCTTAGGTGTTATCTCCCTATCTCTGCTTATTTTTACACTTGTTATTGATGGAAAGATGTAGTTTAAACTTTAAGGCATAAGTGAATTTCATGTTTTACTCTATGAAGAAAGAGCTCCTATACGTTCTTAGGTCCTTGATAATAATTCTAGTATGATTCATGTTTAGGATTTATGAAGACAACTTTCTTTGGGTATTTTATTTAAGAATAGTTAACCAAGGTTAAAACTTTTCTCTTGATTAGTGGATTAATATTATGCCATAATGGTAAAGATCACCATTGGATGATTTATCATTACTCATTGCATAAGCAAGGAAGATATTAAATATGTCAATATGCTTACGTTAAACTTAGATGGAAACTTGTTCTTTTAGGCTTGCATCTTATGGGTATTGTAGTAAACCCTTATATGTATTATGATCTTATATCTTTATTATAAGTAGTTAGTTAAACTAAAGTGATTTGATTATTTCAAATAGATATGTAATTCTTATAGACATTATATTACACTTTTATATTAATTTATTAGCTTGACGTTATTATATATATATTGATAATTAGTTTTATAAATTAAATAATTAATTATATACCTTTATGTGCTTTGTGACTACATAAAGAATGTGTCTCAGTGGATAATAACATATATATATTATATTAGGGTTTTAGTATAAGAAATGCTTTAATTGGAATTAAATATAATATGTTTTCTTTTGTCAGTAACATGAATGCTTTATATATAATGTATCCTCTTTAATGAGCTAAGTTTGTTAATTCACTATTTATGTAAGTAAATGGAATAGAACTTTATCAGATAAATTATTACATAGGAAAACTAGTGAAATGAGGTAATGTTTTACTTGGTTTTGGGTTAGCAGTGAACCTATCGTTTGTATGGGAAATGTGTTTAAATTGGATTGATAGTTGGCCTTATGTTTTAATGCATTAGTAAGGTGACAATAAGGGGTTTATGTGTGTGTGTTAAAGATAAAATGCATATTGTGGAATATCATACTAACAACTATCAATTGGGCTTTTGGTTAAGATAGGCATGTTTATAAATTATGCATTTATTGGTTATTGAATGATGGTTTCTTAAACATAATTATAATAATTTTGTTAGTAGAAATATGATATATGGGTTTGGATTATAAATGTTGTAATTAGCATTTAAGTTATAAGTATTTGTAATTAATATTATCTATGCATTGTTTAGCTTGACGGTTATATGTAATTGATGATTGATTATTATAATAGATAGAATTAATATTAATTAAACTAGACCTAGGTTTTATGAAATTCTTGGTGGAGATATAACTTGAATCCAATTGCTAATTTGATTAAATAGAATCGCTCTAGTAAGAAGAAATTATGTTGTCAATGAGTTGATTAGTTGAAATTGCTTATTGCAAGCAAAATTTTCATGTGAGTTGGTCTATGTGTAAATTGTCAAGTTTAGGTTCCAGAGGCATAAGGTAATATGATTTGGTTGTATGTATTCTATTCATAGTTGTCTTGAGATGAAGATGTTGTAAGAACATGATTTCTCTTGTCTACGTATGTGGGTCTTGGTAAACAATAATGTGAGATGTTGTACATACTGTGTTGTGAATATATTATGATGGGTTTAAATCTCCTTCATGTATGTGTTGATATCGAGATTGTGTGTAGTATTGTAATGGGGAGACCTTGGAAATCGTAATGAGAAACTATTTTGTTCATGGTTGAGATTTGCGAGCAAGATGACCCATACCTTGCTCTGGATATGTTTTGTTGCGATTGGTTAATTGAAAGATTTGGGACAATGATGTACAGGTTGGTCATTGTGATTATGTTTTGTATGCAAGAAGGTAAATGCCTTGCATTGTTTATATATATACTTATCAGTATGATAGGATTGTCTTGCTTGATGGTTAGGGTATCTAGATGCAGGTAGGGGAGTGGCTTTCAATGTGGGGCCGGCGCCCAAAGTGGCTGTCAGGATAACCCATTGAAAGTTGTTAATTAAGTGAAAACCTAAAAATAAACAAGGGGAAAAGGGTAAATTACACATTAACAAGATAATTGGATTTCCTCTCCCATGCCTGTAGTGCTCATTTAGACTAAGGATGGGTAGAGAAGGCCTGGTTGGCAAGATCAACTTCCTTGTCCTCATGAAAGGAAGGTTGATTCCGCATGTGTCACCCTATGGGGCCGGCGCCTAGTGAGAGGTTGTCAGGATAACCATAGATGGGGGCCGGCGCCTAGTGAGAGGCTGTCAGGATAACCCATGTCAGGACCATGCGATGACACTCTTCCTACTGCAGCCTAGTATTCCCTAGTTGTACTCTCCCCATTCGTCGTGTGTTGCCTCTGGACATGATATTGAGTTGCTTGTGATGTGATCATGTGTTGTAATGGAGTCTTGTTCAGTCTTTGTTCCTGTTAGGCAATTGTCTACCTGACTGTATGACGTTTTGGGACCTTATGTTATCTCCTAGCTCGGGGGGTGGACCTCAGGGTTCCACATGGTCAGGTGGAAGAGCTTTTATCCATTGGTTTCTCCTTGCCTTTGTTCGTGTGCAAGAAGGTGGTAACTCCTGTAGCAGATTTAGATCGTGTACCTGTTTATAAAGACAGTTATTATGCTCATGTACTGGCCTGTGTATCAAATTATTCATAATGTATGTATTCATATGTATTCAGAAGATGATAATGTAATGATGTAATGTTGTATTCATATGTCGGGAGAAATTGTGACTATGTACTAGATCCTGATGAATACTTATATGATGTAAATGTTTATTGATTTAATGCATTAGGTTTACAATGAGTTATTGATGTTAATTCATGATGTGTGTTAGATTATGTTAATTGTTTTGTCAAGTAATGCAACCATGATATCTTAGAGGACAAGTCATTAGTTTAAATGATGTGTTAATATTACTTTGTTATTTCTATCTTTTAAAAAAAAAAAAAATTATCCTGTTGCATATAGCATAAATGTGATGTTGTCTAAGGTATTCATGGTGGGGCGTTACATATTGGCCCTGAAATGCGTAAACAAATGGATGATCTGAAGAAAATTATTAGAGAAAGACTGAAAGAATCTTCTTATAGACAAAAAGAGCTACACAAATAAGAATAGAAGTTTCTAGTTGTTTGTGGTAGGAGACAAGGTGTTCCTAAGGGTAAATCCACATAAGAGCTCAATTTCATTTGGTAAATAATCCAAACTAGCTCCAAGCTATGTGGGACCTTTGGATAATTTGGATGTTATTAATCATGTGGCTTATAGGTTGGCTTACTGCCATCTCTCTCAGTTACATGATATTTTTCATGTTTCTTTGTTGAAACCATATTACCCTAATGCCACTCACATTTTGGATTAGTAGGATTTGTAGGTTCAAGATTTGGGGGTGGTATTGGTAGAGCCCATGTGAATCCTTGAGAAATATAAACTCTAGTCTCCAGTGCAAGGTGCAGTGAGATCATTTCTCTAAGGACAATGTTACTTGGGAGGATGTTGCAAAGATGCAACATTTTTTTCCTCATCTTTTCAAATTTTATTTTTCTGGATATCATTTGGATGATGACTATGCCTAGAGGGGGGATGCCATAGCCCATTTTGTACCTAACATAGTGTTTCTTACTTTATATATATATATATATATATATATATATATATATATATATATATATATATATATATATATATATATATATATATATATATATATATATATATATATATATATATATATATATATATATATATATATATATATATATATATATATATATATATATATATATATATATATATATATATATATATATTTCATGGCAACATATGATGTTATGTAGTTGATATATCTAGAATTTTCAAATAAATCTCATTAATTATTTCCTTAGCACTGTTAGAAATGTGTTAGATATGTTCAATGTATATTAGCATAAATTGATTATGAATATAGCATGATTATATATTAATACCATTTGTTGTGGACTAACAACAAATTAGATGTCTAAGTTCAACAGGATCCAACACAACCCTTTTCCGAAAGGGTGAGTATCATAGAGCAGAAGGACCTAGCAATTCTAAGTTCATCATGCATGATACACACAAACACACTTATTCACATTTAGTGTAGTTGCATATAGATGTGATTTATGGTCAGTGTGGTTGGTCATTTGATTATTAGATATAAGTCTCATTGATTTCATTTTTGTAGATAATTTAATTATTAATTTTAGAATAGGTAAAAATTATATATATATATATATATTGATTTCAACTTATTTTATTTTATTTTATTGCGTATCATATACAAATATTCTACTGATATGAGCATCAACATGAGACAAATACAAGCTCCTTACAACAAAGACATTAGAAATCACCTAATGCAAGCTCCTTATGAGAAACCACTTTATAAATCACCTATGGAAGACAAAGAGTCACTACTTAGAAATCCACATTTTTATTAAGAAAGAACATCCACATTAAAAGCCAATTATGGAGGACCAAGAGTCACAACCTAGAATTCCACATTAGATGTCCCTATGGGGATTTGAACTTCGGTATCCACATTGAGAGCCCAACATTTTAACCAATTAATCTGAATCCCTTGGATAACTTATTTTATTAAATTACATAATGCCATTACAACTATGTACATATATGTGCATATTTATTTCAAATATAACACATATATGTACATAGTGTAAATTGGAATTTGAGATGGTAAATCATTTAACATGTCTGTCACTATTTTTGACATTTTTGAATAAAGTTATCATTTTCTCCCTGATGGAGCATAGGGGAAATGCAAAGCTTTATTAATAATTTTCCCAATAGTTGTTGGACCCAAGGCCACTTGGAACCTTCTAAATAATACGTGTCATAAAAAAACCATGAAACTTGGCATTTAGAACCTTCAAAGTCAAAAGGAATAATTTATCAAAAGAGGAATTTCACAGCACTATGGTGGTTTTCAAATAGACGAGAGAGGAAAAAAAGAGGAAATTAGAGGAAGGAGGAATCTCTGCACAGATAGGAAACTCTATTAGGTAAGAGTTGCAATGCTTCTACCTTTTTTACATGACTAGAAACCACTATATGCAAGTTTTATTCCAACTTATATCTATAAAATAGTTATTGTTTCAATAACAAAGTGGTAGTCAAAATAGTGATTGTTTTAAGAAAAAATTGTGTAGTATTCTGGCTTGTAAACCCATAGATGGAATAGTTGTAGTGCCTCTAGCTAATTTATGACTGTAGATTTTCATGTAATGGAAAAATAAAATTCAAACATTTACAGTTGTAATAATGCCTTAATGAAAAATAGGAAACCCTCTTAAATCTTGTCATGAATCTTTACACATTTAATAAGGAAACTTCCCTCTTTTCACACAAAAATGAGAAATGGAGCTAGCTAGGCTACATGAAGAGGTGTAATGTCCCCTTCTAGCAAGCCAAAATTTTTGCACCCTTGCGAACAATTTCAACTTACCAAAAGAGAACATTAGTATTCCATTTTTCATTTCCTTTTAATCTTGATGATAATCATAAACATAACCATATACTATTTGCCATTTCATAAATCCATTTTTTTCCATACATCATGATTCTCCTTGGGTGAGATAATCCTTAGGCCTCTTATTAACCTCACCTTCCACCTTTTGAGAGAAGATTCGTTAGGTAGGTGATGTCATCTCAATCCTATGGGTCCATTAATATTATTCCTTAGTTTGTCAACCAATGCCCATAATTCCTTAGTTTGTCAACTAAGGCCTATAATTCCTTAGTTCGTCAACTAAGGCCCATTCCTTCAATACTTAAATCGAAGGTCCATAGTAATATCCTTGATTCGTCAATCAAGGCCCATAATATCTTTGATTTGTCAATCAGGGCCCATTCCCATGGAATGATCAATACCTACCATAACTATCTACCCCACCTTTTTTAGTGTTAGGTGGTTAATTAGGAAGTCTCGTATCTACCCTTAGGAATTCATGCCTTTATTAATCTTAGGGTTTTACCCTAAAGCCTTCATTAATCTTTAGGTTTTATCCTAGAGCCTTCTCCCTAGGTTTTATCCTAAGGCCCTAATTAATCTTCATCTATACATATACATACTTGTCATCTCTCATACGTCATTTATTAAAAACTTATGAATTCAAATTATACAAGATACATGTTTAAAATATAAATTTCAGACATAAATGTATATATCACATATATCAGTTTTCTACTGAATAACCTTATTATTTATATCTTTCAAGTTATAAATTGAACAAGTAATTATAAATTCTTACAAATCATAAATTGAATAAGTAAATATAAATACTTACTTACCTACTTTACCTGAGATTCCTTACCTATGTTGCGGTAATATAGTCTTTATTGTATTGCTGTTATAAAATGCAGATCTAAATATATGTATTTATCCCATACTCTTTTTATATTTTCTCCCCATGATCCTTTTCCTTGGCTACCCTCGTGTCTTCCTTGTGATATTTTCTTGCTATGTCTTTGATGAATTCAAATGATGTTTCTTCTTTATTGCCTTTATTGAATTCATAGCTGTCTATTTATTTATTTTTATTACTTCATTCTTTCGATGATAATTTCCTTCTATATCACAACCTTTATTTATTTCCCTTTCAAGAAATATGTTCGAAGAGGTATGTCTCTTATTATTTTTATTACTTTATATTAATTTCCTTTTGTGGTAAAACTAGTTCTAACCATATGTAACTCCCTTATCATAAGAGGATAGGTTAAAATATGTTTATTATTATTTATTTACCTTATTTGTATTTATATTATATCATTATAATAAATGATATATTATTTATATTTATATTACAATATAAGATAATAATAATAATATTTGTAGTTATATTATTAGATATATTTATAATATATTATTTATTAATGTGCTGCACTTATAAATATCTTCCTTCGTCCTCCCCTTAATCTTTTTAAAGTACATTATTTATATAATATATATAGTATAAATAAATACTTTTGTTATTAAGTACGGGAGCTCTTTTATTTTATTTTATTTCCAAGCATATAATATGGTGGGATAATGTTTGTCTTATTAGACTTTTATTTTTATATGATTTTATTTTGAATTTAACCTTTTGTTTATTCGTATTACTTTGTCTTATTCCAAATTACTTTACTTTCTAACTTTAATAGGTAAGACTCTTCATAATATTTATTTTTATATATAATAATATATCTTATTAATTACTCACATAAATATTATATTAAAATATTTATAGTTATAATTTATCTAGTTAATTAAAATATAAATATATATATATTTCATATATTTTATAATATTTAAATTATATTAAATTAATAATATTATTTATTAACTAATACATATTAATAATATATTTTAAATAAATATATTATATATTTAGTTTATATAAGGCTAACTTATTATTTAAATAAACAATTCAATTATAAATCTATAGGGACATGACAACCCTCCCCACTCAAGATTGCTTGTCCTCAAGCAATTATAATTAGGTATCCCAAAGTAATATTTAATAACATTATATTTTGTTAGGTTTCCTTATATAAAATAACGTTTCACTCACCACTAATATAAAATAACCTCTAGAAAATGTAACAAATTAATATAGCTAATAAACTATAGTGCTATAAATAATATAGGCGCCTAAAATAATAATTTATAAATTTGGGTTTACCCTTTTAAATTTTCAGCACTAAATTTGCATAAAGGCATTTCTATTTATTTAATTATCAAAAATGTTTTAATGACTACTAATATTATTTTAATGCCATGATTAACCAATAGCATCAAAAGAACAATCCAAACTAAATAACCAATGTCAAACATACCTGACACAACCAAAGTGAAAATGGATGGGCACTACATCCTTCCACCCTAAAACTCGACTTACTCCTGGAAGTCACAGCTAAGGTGGAAACATTACAAGTTAGTAACAACATTAAAGTTGATTCATTTCATACAATAATACATAATAAAATATAATCTTATATACTCCATTTCAAAAATAATCTACACAATCAAAGCTTGCAATTTCAAAAGTGGTTTCATAATGCATAAACCACTCCCAATCCTTACAAGTTAGCATTGACACCCAACCAATTTCTTCAAAACAAGGAAAACATTGCACCTTTTTATTCCTAACTTGTAAAAATTTTCATATCATAAACATATGAAGCGTTCTATTTCAAATACACCACCATTGTAATTTCTCTACCAATCTACTGTTAAGCAAACCATAGGTCAGAATGCTACATTTTCACAAAATATCAACATATTCATACACCTAAAACACAACTTTTTCACTAAATCTCATAGCATCTTCAACAAGATCATGAATATCTTTCACCTTTTGAAGCATGGAAACACACTTTATCATTTCATAAATCCATTTTCATGATTTACCATATATTCTTCACATACACACAAATTAACATTACCAGGATTCACATCACAAGGCTACACAACGGTTCATTTGGATACCGAAAAAAACATACTAATCCATGATACATAATCCATGAGCCAAGAGCCATAATCTATCTCACATAATCTATACCTCACATGTAGTGGCTTGATGGTGTTAGGCCACACACACATGGTGAGACCATCCAAACAAGACCACAATGACCTATCTCTTGTTGTATAAGGTAGTTAGCCTCCAAGAGATAGTCATCACACATAGGTGGGTAGTGGGTCCTAGCTATGTAACAGCCTCACATACCCCCATCCTCAAGGTTCCCTACGTCTACTTCCTCGTATACACTCATCAAGTACGCCTCATACGTCCTTGGAGAGGAATCACAATACAACACATGGCTGACATCGAAAATAATAAGGAAAAATTAGTTTAGCCACCAATGTCATAAAGAAAGATCAAATAAAAATTTAATTTCAACAATAAAGAAAGAAATGCACGCAAGTCAACACTAAATCAAATGTAACCACGATGGCTACATGCAAATAAGATCACAAGGTGTGGCTAAACCATCACAATTAAATATAAACAAAGTGTCAGCCTTCACAATCAATAGAAAATCATCAACAACCATAAAGAAAGCCCACAATCTTCAAAATTGCACTGTACAACACTGTGTGACTAGATACTAGCCACCAAACAAGTAAGGAGGGAACAACGTCAGGCTATAGCAATAGCCCTCATGTGGTGCGGAGTGAGCACGCCATCCACATGTCTCAAGGTGTACTCCTCGGCTACACCCTACATCACATCATCACGCGGCATGGACTAACCAAGTGGTCCGCACACTCCTTGGCTACCCACATGGAACATGCACCTCAGCCACATCTTGCATCGCATCTCAGCGCGGCATGGTCATATGCTAGTTGGAAAAGGCACATACTGGCCGTATGCCGCATGACAGTGTGTCTGTGGCTCCGCGGAAGTAGGCACACATAGAACACACCCCGCATAGTGATACCTCATGAAGAAGGCACACACAGGTACTCAACATAGCCAGAGGTTACATGGCTAGCACCTACCCATATGCTAACCGACCTAACATTGTCGAAAGAAAACATGGGTATCCCTCTACAAGTGTGTGAGGCCCCATTACGCTCATCACACAAGTAGGCTGTAACACAATCTCATAGTGCACCTTCACATGGCTATACACATGGCATCATGTTCTTGAGCCCAGCTCGCTACCATCAGCAACACGGCATCATCACCAACACTATGTCGGAACATCAGTGGGGTGTGGCATCGTACCTATTGCATCATGTCATAACATGTACAGATACGAAATCTATCTCAACATGGGTAACAAATCTCCCTCCACATGTTGGACCTCAAATATACATGGGGCACATGGTCTCACTTGGGTTATCCATGTAGGTCCTAGACCCTGGCCCCCAAATGATGACTCATGTCATCGTATAGTTCCAGTTGGGTTATCCTTGCAGGTCCTAGACCCCGGCCCCCAACTGACAACTCATGTAGCATATCATACCTTTTGTGAAGACAAGGTAAATGATCCTCTAAGAAATACCATCCAGATGTTCAGAAACTATGGGGATTAGGCTAACACATATGAATCAAGTACCCTGATCCATCATAAGGAAAAGTAGTGAGTACGTTTCCTCAGGTTCAGTTGAGTGAGGGACCGCTCTGCGCCGTCATAAGCATATGCTATACACTCTGCCTAAGGAAATTTGTGGCTGCTACTACCCCTTCACAGATTGAGGGACTAGTGAACCAAAAGAAGAGAATCTATGAATCTAACTTTTGGCTACACTTTTATATATATATTTTCAACCATGGAAGGGTTGGCCCTCAATCGGGTAACAAACATACAAACACACATAATGGTATGGTTGATTCCACACCTAAAATATACATTTCCCCATGGATGGGTACCCAGTATCACCATCTCAAGGGCACACAAAGCAAGTATGGAGTATTCACAACACTCAACCAATGCACAGTTACTGGTTTTGCACTTTTACATGGGAAGATTACTTTTATATACACAATTCCATTACTACCAATATGATTCCTATTTGAAAAATTATAACATTACCTGTTATCCACTTCCCTATTCTAGTTTCCTTCCACTCTACTTTTTTGCATATCACATGATGCTAAATCTCAATCTCATGATCATCTATCAATACATCAATCTAGGTGTATAGATCGAGCATAGTATCCTACTCAGGAGTTTCCTACCACTTGCATAAAAAGTACTACTATAGCTAAACATGGGCAACAACATTAATCCAGAGGTCCCAGTGCTGAAACTTCGCTCTGATACCAAATGTAATGTCCCCTTCTAGTAAGCAAAAATTTTCGCACCCTTGCGAACAATTTCAACTTACCAAAAGAGAACATTAGTATTCCATTTTTCTTTTCCTTTTAATCTTGATGATAATAATAAACATAACCATATACTATTTGCCATTTCATAAATCCATTTTTTTCCATACATCATCATTCTCCTTGGGTGAGATAATCCTTAGGCCTCTTATTAACCTCACCTTCCACCTTGTGAGAGAAGATTCGTTAGGTGGGTGATGTCATCTCAATCCTATGGGTCCATTAATATTATTCCTTAGTTTGTCAACCAATGCCCATAATTCCTTAGTTCATCAACTAAGGCCTATAATTCCTTAGTTCGTCAACTAAGGCCCATTCCTTCGATACTTAAATCGAAGGTCCATAGTAATATCCTTGATTCGTCAATCAAGGCCCATTCCCATGGAATGATCAATACCTACCATAAGTATCTACCCCACCTTTTTTAGTGTTAGGTGGTTAATTAGGAAGTCTTGTATCTAGTCTTAGGAATTCATGCCTTTATTAATCTTAGGGTTTTACCCTAAAGCCTTCATTAATCTTTAGGTTTTATCCTAGAGCCTTCTCCCTAGGTTTTACCCTAAGGCCTTAATTAATCTTCATCTATACATATACATACTTTTTATCTCTCATACGTCATTTATTAACAACTTATGAATTCAAATCATACAAGATACATATTTAAAATATAAATTTCAGACATAAATGTATATATCACATATATCAGTTTTCTACTTAATAACCTTATTATTTATATCTTTCAAGTTATAAATTGAACAAGTAATTATAAATTCTTACAAATCATAAATTGAATAAGTAAATATAAATACTTACTTACCTGCTTTACCTGAGATTCCTTACCTATGTTGTGGTAATATAGTCTTTATTGTATTGCTGTTATAAAATGCAGATCTAAATATATGTATTTATCCCATACTCTTTTTATATTTTCTCCCCATGATCCTTTTCCTTGGCTGCCCTCATGTCTTCCTTGTGATATGTTCTTGCTGTGTCTTTGATGAATTCAAATGATGTTTCTTCTTTATTGCCTTTATTGAATTCACAGTTATTTATTTATTTCTTTTTATTACTTCATTCTTTCGATGATGATTTCCTTCTATCTCACAACCTTTATTTATTTCCCTTTCAAGGGATATGTTCGAAGAGGTATGTCTCTTATTATTTTTATTACTTTATATTAATTTCCTTTTGTGGTAAAACTAGTTCTAACCATACATAACTCCCTTATCATAAGACGATAGGTTAAAAGATGTTTATTATTATTTATTTACCTTATTTGTATTTATATTATCTCATTATAATAAATGATATATTATTTATATTTATATTACATTATAAGATAATAATAATAATATTTGTATTTATATTATTAGATATATTTATAATATATTATTTATTAATGTGCTGCACTTATAAATATCTTCCTTTGACCTCCCCTTAATCTTTTTAAAGTACATTATTTATATAATATATATAGTATAAATAAATATTTTTGTTATTAAGTATAGGAGCTCTTTTATTTTATTTTATTTCCAAGCATATAATATGGTGGGATAATGTTTGTCTTATTAGACTTTTATTTTTATATGATTTTATTTTGAATTAAACCTTTTGTTTAACCGTATTACTTTGTCTTATTCCAAATTACTTTACTTTCTAACTTTAATAGGTAAGACTCTTCATAATATTTATTTTTATATATAATAATATATCTTATTAATTACTCACATAAATATTATATTAAAATATTTATATTTATAATATATCTAGTTAATTAAAATATAAATATATATATGTCATATATTTTATAATACTTAAATTATATTAAATTAATAATATTATTTATTAACTAATACATATTAATAATATATTTTAAAGAAATATATTATATATTTAGTTTATATAAGGCTAACTTATTATTTAAATAAACAATTCAATTATAAATCTATAGGGACATGACAACCCTTCCCACTCAAGATTGCTTGTCCTCAAGCAATTAAAATTAGGTATCCTAAAGTGATATTTAATAACATTATATTTTATTAGGTTTCCTTATATAAAATAATGTTTCACTCACCAATAATATAAAATAACCTCTAGAAAATGTAACAAATTAATATAGCTAATAAACTATAGTGCTATAAATAATATAGGGGCCTAAAATAATAATTTATAAATTTGGGTTTACCCTTTTAAATTTTCAGCACTAAATTTACATAAAGGCATTTCTATTTATTTAATTATAAAAAATGTTTTAATGACTACTAATATTATTTTAATGCCATGATTAACCAATAGCATCAAATAAACATTCCAAACCAAATAACCAAATGTCAAACATACCTGACACAACCAAAGTGAAAATGGAGGGGCACTACAAGAGGGGTGAGCCTCTTACTTGGTAGTAGATTGGGAACCTTGTTTTAGATTGATGCATTTATTGTTGAATACAATAGTCCTTATGTGAGGAGAATTTTCGTGGCTACTTCCTTGGGTAAAGATATGGTATCATCTTTAGTGAATGGTCTTAGTTTCTAGGTACCTAAAAACCTTGAAAAATAAAAACCTTAAATTGATGTGTTGGTCAACTATAATCTTGAATTTAATTTCAATAAGAAGTGTGTTTATGGTAAGAAAAAAATCATTTATTTTTACTTGAATTATCATAATTCATCTGATATTTTGGATCTTATTCATTTTTACGTATTTCATCATCTTGATGTTCCTTCAATTGCTACTTCTACATATTATGTTACATTTATTGATTATTATAGCAAAACAACATGGGTATATTTTCTAAAGAGTAAATATGAAGTTTTCAATCATTTTATGGAATTTAAACCAATGGTAGAATTATAGATTGAAAATATGGGTAAAAGAATGAAGTTGAGTCCACTTCTCATGGATGTTTCAAACTTAGCCAAAAACCTCAAAATTGAGAAAAACAAAATGAGATCATGTTATGGATCAAGATCTTGAGCCTAAATTCAAAATGGGATCCCATTTCATAGCGCGATCTCGAGCCTGGGATCATCAAACAGGATCTCATTTCATAAACGTTTTTAATTTTTTTTTAGAATGTCCTGCAACCTCATTTTCACCACAAACAAGAGCAAAACTAGAATGGGATCCCAAGTTTGAGATAGCAATTTCCAGCCATCCACCAGTCTAGGTGAGTTATATTTTCCCTTTTTTCTCATTTTCTAGTATTTTCTTATTTGTATGTAAGTTTATTTTATGTATTTTTGTGAATTAGGTTTTTATATTTGGTTTGAATCTTCCTGCAAAACATATAAACCCTACATTAAATTAAAACTAAAAAATTTACCTTCCACACAAAAAAATTACCCTAAAATAAATTGAAACAAAAATATTTGTACCCTTCAAACAAAAATACGAACCATATACTAAGATTCAATCACATCTACAAATCAAAAAATAAGCTTTAGTTACCGTTTAATGGTAAACTGACTGCCATTTTAGTTTTAGTTATATTTTCATTTGCATTGCACTATGTCTAAAATATGTATGCAAATATTTCAAAATCAGATAATACTTAATTTCTTTGAGAAAACAATCTAGATTTGTCTAAGTTTATTTCATTCCATTATTTAGCACTTATTATTAATTGTTTAATCTAGCCACATATAATTAGAATTTGCAGCACATGGCATTTATATGTACCCATGCACACACACCTACTCTCTAATATATTAACATGTACATATAGTTTTCTATTGGCGTAATCCTTGAACCTCCTTTAGGTGCAAGTACTAGTATATATTCTTTTTTTATGATTGAAATCCCTATGAGGTTTCTAGATATGTTGAATTACGAATAAGATAGAAATTAGTCAAACCTATAGACTAATTACTTAGTTTCACATTAAACTATAAAATTAGAATACACATTTCCATACTCTTATCATTCCCTACATATACCTAGTCCATATCATTAGGATCACACATTAGATCCAAGATACAAGAATAAAATTTATAGAAACCACGATCTAGGAATATGTTAGCATGATCGTATTGGTAATGGAGCATCTAATATTCCCTCTTAAAATATGATTGTTCATTGAGGTTATCCTCCTCAAATGGCTTTTGGGGATTAAATTTACCTAAAAATTTACATATAATGTGCATGTGAGATATTTTATTCCATGTCGTTAGTGCAATATATCAATATGGTTCAATTAAAATTATAGGAATAAAATGTCAATCAATGGATAACCAAATTTCATCCTAATTGAGCAACTATAATGTAATTATAAAAGTTCTATCCTCTATAGGAATCATATCTTTTTATACTTGAATATTTCTATCTATAATTGAAATTACAAAATAAGGACACATTCATCCTAAATATGCAACAACCAAAAAAATAATACTAGATATAATAATAACTTTGACTAAGAGAAAACATTCAAAATATTGCTATCATTAAAGAAATAAATGACTTTGACTAAGAGTGAACATTCAAAATATATATATCCTCTTTGAAAAATCCAATTTGATTTGAGAGAATTATGGGCAAAAAAATTGGATTTAGCATGAGGTAAGTAAGAAAGACTAACCTTAATTTATATCTTCCATCATTAAATAATTTAATGTTTAAGGAATTTCTTAGGGCATATCTATAAATTTAATTCTCATCATATAATTTATCTCATAGATATCTTCCATAGTGTGTCTAATCCCTACTACCCCATCTATAAATTTAATTCTCATACCTGTGAGGACCTTGAGTGTTTGGAGGATCTGAATGAGTTTTTAAAATTAATCTATTGTAATATAGATTATTATTTTTAAGCCTCAATAGTTGAAACTAATTGATAAAATGGTATTTCATTGAGAGTAATAAGATAAATGTGAAATGTAACGCCCTGCTAAGGAACCCAGAGGATAATACAACTAAACTTACAAAAAAGATAAATATTTGTTTTTTGTTAAGTGAAAGAAATAACAACAATCATATATTTATTCATAACATTTAAATTAAGCTTTATCCTCTAGGGTTCCATGGCTGCATTAGTAACAAGCTCAAATAAGATCTAACCAACATTATGAATTAACTAACAACCTTGGTTCATTGTATATCTAATTGCATCAGATGAATAAACACACAATTCCATAAATTATATTATCAGATAAATAAGTATCAAGACCCTACACATAAGATCACAAGTACATAAACAAGTTCCTTTACAAGAGAGTACAACATTACATTGTTTACAATATCACTATCTACATTACATTGGAGTACATACATCAAGATAATAGTACATGATTCAATTAATATACAAGACTATAACATGATCATAAGTATCTGTCTTCTCCAGCTAGAGCAAGATATGAAATCTGCCATACAAGGTACATCCTTCTCGTACGTGATCAACACCAAGGGAAACCAATGGAGAGAAAATCACAACCACCCGACCATGTGGAACCCTAAGGTCCACCCCCCATGCAAGGAGATACTAATAAGGTCCCACTAAGAAAATAATCAAGAAAGATAGTAGACTAATAGGTGCAAGGACTACACATGGCTCCAATAAAACACACATTAATATGAACAATGCAAGTAACTCAAACATCACTTCCAGCAGCAACCACACAATGAATGGGAAGAGTACAACTAGGGAATGCTAGATTACAGTAGGGAGAAGTGTCATCACATAGCTTGTTATGGGTTGTTGATGTAGGAGCACCATAAGACTTATGTCTTGTTTTGATGTTCATTTTGTTTGTTGATTCAATAAGGTCCTGAAGACCATTTTCTCATGATGTAATAAAGGCTATAATGCCATGTTTGAGTGAGCAATCATGCACTCATACATTGTATAGGAGGCAGTCTCATAAAACAATAGAAAGCAATCATGTAAAACTTCATATTGTAAGCCTTGTTAAGGCATGCAAAGGAGTCTAAGGTGGTTTTAAGGAGCCTAAATGATGTTTTCAAGGCCTAATCACATTGTAGAGGTATTTGAAGATTCATAAACACCAATGTCTATGCAAACCAACTAAGGAGTAGTTGAAGTTTTCAAACTGCCCAAAAATAGTTCAAGAAGTTTGAATGGGTTATGGCTTTCCCCATCAACCAAACTGATCTCAATGGAGTTATCAAGGTATATGCAAGTCTATATAACCTTGAACATGTAAAATGTATGGAGGAGAAGAAGTTAAAAGCAATACAAACACCATTCTCTGTTGTCTTTCTGTTATTTTTTGAATTTTTCTGTGTTTCCTTCAGAAACAGTCTGCACAATTCTATAGTATGGCATTGGCATGAGTTCTAAGTTATTGGAAGGTAAAGTGCGGTAACATACCTCTCATTAAAAGGTGATTTGAGGCTATGACTTTGCATAGAAAACAACTTGTTTACATTTTCCTTGAGACTATTTTCTGAAATTTCTATTTTCCTTGAGGAAACTCGCTGCATCAGGCCGTACACAGTGAAGGTACAGGTTTATCCTAGTCTCCTCCTATTTTTAGTGGATATTACATTGAGTTTTCTGCCATTTGAATGTATTTTTGTGTCTTAACAGTAGCATTGAAAGGAGATATAAGGTTTCTTTCAAAACTAGCCCACTTAAAACCTAACAAGGGTTTTAGTTGAAATCCATGAATTCTCCTCCATTCCACTGATGTAGGACCTCATAGATCAGTGGGATGGATTTTTGTTGTGTTATTTCCATGAATTTCATAAAGAGTTTGGATAGAGAAGGTTATTTTCTGTTGTTTATGTGAAGGACCTAACAAAACCATGTGTTAGGTGATGTTTAAAGGCATATTGAAGGAACCATAGATGCATTTTTGGGAACAATAGATAGTAGAAGTCTAAAACCCACAAAATACTTTGTTTTGGTATGAATTCTAAATTTTCAAACCCTTGGTTGAGTTTTGGGCTTGCATTCCATAGTAGTCTCTTTGTAATTTTGGCCTAATTGGGGCTCTAGGTCATAGAGAGGGGTTATTGGTTGAGGTATTCTATCCAAAACAACCCATACCCAATTTGGGATATGTGATAGGGAGGCATAATGGGTATCTATGGATTGGATAAGATTTGTATTTGGAGGTCTAAGTCAGTAGTTATTAGGACTGTTGTCATTTTGTAGGGCTACAAGCCATTTTTGGGGTTTGTGAAGGAAGTACCAATCCTGAGTCTAGGCTGCCTTGACTAATGGATGGAATGGGTCCCCTAACATCCCAAACTAGCCTTTCCATGATGATCCATGATTTATTTCTATCGTTCCCACTTTTGTGTAAAGACCTTTGATTTTGGGCTTTTGAGTGAAAGAGAACCTTGTCTTTCTTGTCCATCTTCTCCTATCCAATTTGTCTCTACATCATAATGGTATTAGAGCCATAAAAGTTTTTTATGTTCATGGTATAAGGCTTGGTATATGTCAGTAGAGGAGAGTGAAGGAGAGGCTATCAATATGCCTCTAAAGGGGATGACCACCGAAGTGGTCAAGAAGTTCAGGGAGATTGAAGAGAAGATCAAAAGTGGAGTCAAGGAAGCACTCCAAGAAGAGTTGAAGGCATTGAGGATAGGGAAGAGGATAGATGAAGGTTCAAATGAAGAGGAAAAGAAAGAGGAAGAGGAGGAAGAACAAGAAGAGGTAGAGCTACCGACTGATCAAAATCATTTCCTTGAAGCCATCAAGGCAATTGCCAAGGATTCTTCAGATGCTCGGATGGAGATTCCCATGTTTAGTGGGAAGATGAATGATGATGAAGCCATGGAGTGGATTGAGGCTCTAAACAACTACTTTGAATAGAAAGAAGTTCCTAAAAATAAGAGGGTTAAGTTTGCAAAAACTTAACTCAAAGGTGCTACCCTTACATGGTGGAATTACACCCAAGGTGAGAGGGTAATGAATGGGAAGAGTATGATCTCTTCATGGAGAAGAATGTTAGAGAAGATCAAGTTCCAATTCCTTCCATTAGACTATGAGGTGTAGATCTACAAGATGATGGAAAATCTCAAGCAAAGAGATTTGGATGTGGCTACTTACACTGAGGACTTTCACAAATACACTCTTCATTGTGGGTACATGGAGGATTAAAAAGCTAAAGTGGCAATGTATCTAAATGGTTTGAGGTTTAATATTCAAGATGAGATAAGTTTATTAACCCCTAAAACCATAGAGAAATTATTTCAAGTGGAATTAAGGGTTGAAGAGAAGTTGAAGAGAAAAGGTGAGTAGTGAAATAGAGGAAGAGGTGGCAGAAATTTCAGAGGTAGGGGCAGTTTTGGGGGCAGAAATTAGTCCCAAAGAAGCCAAGGGGAATCTAGTTCCAAAGACCAAAGTGGAGAATCTAGTTCTAGAGGAGGCTATAGAGGAAGAAGGCCTAATGGAAGATGTAGATTTGGTGGACCAGGGAGTGGTCCTAATGTCTTCATAGGAAGGTGCTACAATTGCAACCAAGTAGGACATCCAACCTTCAAATTTCCTGAAAAGCAAGCCTTAAGCTCTCATGGAGGAGAGAGAAGAAACCAACTAATCCAAGAGAAAGATTGCCAAAGTGTCAACTCTCCAATTGGAAGTGCAGCCCTGGTCCATGAAGGAGAAAGTTTGATGATGAGAAGAACCATGTTGAAGGTGCCTCAAACAAAAGAACCCACTCAAAGGAAGACATTGTTCAGGACAACATGCAAGGCCTATGTTAAGATTTGCAAGGTAATTTTTGATTCAGGCTCAATTGAAAATTTGGTTTCCATTCAAATGGTAGACAAGTTGAAATTTGAAATAGGAGAATATAAGGACAAGATTTTGTGTGATAATTCTGATGGATGCTTGTCATTTTCTATTAGGATGCCAATGGCAATATGAAGTTCAATCACAACATGATGGTAAAACTAATTCTTTCATCATAACTAAGAATGGTAGAAAGTATAGAATGGATCCATTGCCTGATGAACATGTAGAAAAGAATGTTGGGTCAAATGTCATGATTGTGATTTATAAAGAGTTTCTAGATGCCCTTAGGGAGGAAGGAACCCAAGGGTATGCTCTGATTTTGAAGCCTAAAAACAGTCCTAGTTTGCATGATCCTAGTAAGGAAGAATTTCCTAATGAGGTGCAACAATTGCTAGAGAAGTATAAGAGGATTATGGTAGAAGAAATGCCTAATGAGTTGCCACCTATTAGGGACATAAGCCATCAAATTGACTTCATACCGGTATCTACTTTGCCAAACAAAGTAGCCTACAAGATGACACCTTCACAAAATGAAGAGATTGTCAAGCAAGTGCAAGAATTGTTGGATAAGGGATTGGTGAGAAAGAGTCTCAGCCCATGTGCTGTCCCAATTGTCCTAGCCCCTAAAAAGGATGGTAAATGGAGGTTGTGCATTGATTCTAGAGCCATTAATAAGATTACCATAAGATATAGGTTTCCTATGCCAAGGATTAAGGACCTAATGGACTGTTTGGGAGCGGCTAGATACTTTTCTAAGATTGATCTTAAGAGTGGATATCATCAAATTAGGATCAAACAAGGGGATGAATGGAAGACAACATTCAAAACCAATGAGGGTCTTTATGAGTGGTTGGTGATGCCATTTGGTCTATCTAATGCCCCAAGTACTTTTATGCATCTCATGAATGAAGTGTTGAAGGATTTCATTGGCAAATTTGTTGTGGTATATTTGGATGAAATTCTTGTTTTCAGTAGGACTAAGGAAGAGCATTTGCAACATTTGGATCAGGTTTTGAGGAAGCTACATGATGAACAGTTGATGATCAACGTGGAAAAGAGTGTCTTCATGAAGGAAGAACTCACCTATCTTGGTTTTGTGATTTCATAAGATAGTTTGAAGATGGATCCAACAAAGGTAGAATCCATTTTATCATGGCCAACTCCAAAAACAATAGGTGATGTGAAAAGTTTTCGTGGTTTGGCAACATTTTATAGAAAATTCATAAGGAGTTTTAGTCATATTTGTGCACCAATTTTTGATACCATGAAAGGGGGGTAGAAATGTAAGCAATGATTCTTTTGAAATTCTAAAACAAAAGGTAGCACAATAGCCCATACTTTTTTTGCTCGACTTTAATAAGTTGTTTGTTGTAGAATGTGATGCTAGTAACCTTGCAATAGGGGTTGTCCTAAGTCAAGAAGGCAGGCCTATTGCTTTATTTAGTGAAAAATTGAATGATGCTAAGAGAAAGTACTCTACTTATGATTTGGAATTGTATGCAATGGTACAAGCTTTGAAAAAATGGAGGCACTATCTTTTGCCAAAAGAATTTATTGATTATACTAACAACCATGCACTTAGTTTTCTGAATTCACAAGAGAAGCTCAATCATAGGCATATGAAATGGGTTGAGCAACTCCAAGCTATACTTTTTCAATCAAACACAAGAAGGGGTAGGCTAACAAAGTGGTAGATGCATTTGAGTAGAAGGGTGTGTATGGTTCAAGAAATTCAGTCGCAAAGTGTAGGGGTTGATGCTCTCAAACATATGTATCAGGATGATGAAGATTTCAAGGAGGTATATGAACTTTGTTCACAATTTTCAGACTCTTATCATTATGACTTTTCTAAGTTTTTGTTGCAGCAGGTGTTGTTGTTCAAAGGCAGCCAACTATGTGTTCCTAGGTGTTCCATGAGGGAGAACATCATAAAGGAAAAATATTGTGGTGGACATGGAGGTCACTTTGGGTTGAATAAAACATTGGATTAGGTGAAGAGGTTTTATTTTTGGCCTAAAATGCAATCAGATATCAGAAAATTTGTTGAATGTTGTAGTATTTGTCAAAGGGAAAAGGGTACTTCATCTAATGCTGGTCTATATCAGCCACTTCCTATTCCTAATAGGCCATAGGAAATTATTAGCATAGATTTTGTCTTGGGTCTTCCTAGGACTCATAGAGGCATTGATAGTGTATTTGTTGTGGTGGATAGATTGAGTAAGATGGTTCATTTATTTCCATGTAAATGCACTAATGATGCTTCTCACATTGATGGTTTGTTCTTCAAAGAGATTGTTAGAATCCATGGTTTGCCTCTTAACATTGTGACTAACAAGGATCAAAAGTTTGTAGGCCACTTTTGGTGCACTTTGTGGAAGAAGTTGGGTACTCAATTGTCATTTACTTCAGCCTATCACCCTCAGACTGATGGCCAAACTGAGATGGTGAATAGGTCCTTAGGAAATCTTCTCAAGTGTCTTACCAAACAACATGGAGAGGCATGGGATATGATCATCCCTCAAGCAGAGTTTCCCTATAATGATTCCACCAATAGGTGCACAAGAAGGAGTCCATTTGAGATTGTTTATGGAATTCATCCAAGAGGTATTCTTGAATTGAGAGATCTCCATGGATTGGAAAGGAAAAGTGATCAAGGTGAAGACTTTGCATTGGCCATGAAAGACATCCATGATAATGTCAAGGAAACTCTTTGAAAGAACAATGACAAGTACAAGGAGAAAGCCAATGAGAGAAGGAGAGATGTACAATATAAGGTTGGGGATTTGGTCATGGCACATTTGAAGAAGGAAAGACTTCCTAAGGGGCAGCCAACCAAACTTCTCATGAAGAAGATAGGACCATGCCAGATTGTGCACAAGTTTGGGCCCAATGCCTATGAGATTGAACTTCCTCAAGGCTTGGCCATATCCCCTATCTTCAATTTTTTAGATTCATTCCCTTTTAAAGGTGATTCTAATGCAGATTCAGGGGCAGATATGACAGTAGCAGGAGATGAAGATTGGGTCACGGGTCTTCCACCCAATTAACCATTGAAGTTGGAATGCATTCTTGACACCAAGGTCTTGAAGAAGACAAGGAAGAAGACATACAAATAGTTCCTTGTAAAATGGAGTGGCTTACCCATTGAAGATACCACTTGGATGAGTGAAGAAGACATCTTGAAGCATGGTGTCACAGTTGCTGATCTACTTCCTCAAGAGACTTGAGCTCTCTTTCCACCTAGGGAGTATGGTGCAGGAGCACCATAAGACTTACGTCTTGTTTTGATGTTCATTTTGTTTGTTGATTCAATAAGGTCCTGAAGACCATTTTCTCATGATGTAATAAAGGCTATAATGCCATGTTTGTAGTGATCAATCATGCACTCATAAATTGTATAGGAGGCAGTCTCATAAAACCATAAAAGACAGCCATGTAAAACTTCATATTGTAAGCCTTGTTATGGCATGTCAAGGAGTCTAAGGTGGTGTCAATGAGCCTAAATGACTTGTTCAAGGCCTAATCACATTGTAGAGGTGTTTGAAGATTTAGACACCAATGTCTATGTAAACCAATGTCATTCATTAAAATACATACAAACCTTCAACTACAATACTTATTTGGTACATCTGCATTCCATTTGAATTCCATGGCTTTCTAGGGTTTTTAGCATTTCTGCTTGCTTTTCTGTGATGATGGGGTTACTGCCTCAGGTAGTGCCTCTGGGAACCAGAACTTGGTGGGCGAGGATCCTTTCAAGGGATGGAAAGGGGTGTTAATAGGAAAGAAGACTCCTTCCCCTACAAGTGCGTCGAGGGTTCCAGTCCAAAAGGATTTAGCGGAAGGAATGGCTTTGGATATTCTTGATGACTTGGTTGAGGAAATAGTGGAAGCCAAGGATCTTGCCCTAGTCTGTAAGTTTTCTCACTCCGTCCTAATATTAAGATGGTAAGGAAATGGGTGTCCAATCAGTGGAGGATCAAAGGTAGCGTTTTGGTTATTATTATGGCAAGAGGGTTGTTTTTTATTCAAGTTTACGAATAGGGAGGATATGTTAGCTATTCTAGCAGGACGACCATGGCTCTATGGTACCCATTCCCTCACACTGTTCCCTTGGAAACCTAGGATTGATCCCAGCATGGATCTAAACCGATCTGTCCCCATTTGGGTGAGGCTACCAGGTTTTCCCTTGGAATATTGGGTTCAAAAGATATTTTCTGCTATTGGTAATACCTTTGGTCAGTATGTGACAGTGGATAATACCACTCGGACTAAGTCCTGTTGTTTGTATGCTCATTTTTGTGTTAATGTGGAGATTCACCAAACCCTCCCCATGTCCATAGAATTAAATTCTAAATATGGGACTTGGACCCAGCCAATTCTCTATGAGAATGCTACTACTTTCTGTCAGATTTACAAGAAGAAGGGCCATTTAATGACCCATTGTAAGGCGAAGCAAGTGGGAGGTAATGCTGACCTTTAGAATGAGGTTGAGGATAACTCTCCCAAAAATGACATCGCTGTTGATTAGGGAATGGGGGGTAATGAGGAAATTGTTATCCCAGAAGAATATACTGAGAAGGATATGGAGAAAGATTGTCAGAAAATAGTATCAACTATAGATAACTTTCAGGTCCTCGATCAACAGAATAATTAGATTGAAGAGGGTGAGATACATTCCCAGGTGGTGGAGGCTATTGTTGAAGATGATGTGGCCCTGGGTCCAGTTGAACAGAATGCCCAACTCCCAAAAATGATTTGCAAAAATAGGGTTGTAACCTCCCAACCATTCTCTAAGCAGGATCCTCCTCTTGTAACTATGGTCAATTTCGGATTTCATGTAGACCAGGTAGCTATTCCTTCATTGACTGTTGATATTGGATCGAGTGGTAGTGGTAACGACCATGAGGATTGGATTACCGCTAACAAAAAGAACTGTAGGGCTAAAAAGTCTGTGGATGTTGGAACAAACTCTAAACAAGGAAGACCAACCCTCAGAGAAACAAGGCAAAGGGAGATTGCCAGGGAGATTGCTTGTGGGAAGCAAAAAAAACACTGGAGATCCAATCTCTTAAACCTTCTAAATGAGAATTCTATCTTGGAACTTGAGGGGCCTCAATAGTCCCACCAAATAGTTTGAAGTGAAAAACTGTGTTCTGGACAATAAGTTAGATATTTTGTTACTTCAAGAAGTTAAGATGAATGAGGAGAGTTTTAAGAGGATAGCTGATTATATATGGCCCAAGGCTACGTTCTGTTTAAGCCCGGCTATGGGAGCCTCTGGAGGAATTGTCACTATGTGAAATGATGTTAAAATCCAAGGCTCACTGGTTGTCTCTAGTAAGTAGTTTTTGGTTGTTAACTTTTCTTTACCTTCTTTAAACTAGTCTTTAATCAATATCTATGCCCTGAACACTAGAGCCCTGAGAAAAACTTTGTGGACGGACTTGTGTAATACTCTTTCCATTTCCCCTCATTCCTGTTGGATGTTGGTTGGTGATTTTAATACTCCCTTATATCCTTCCAAGAAATCTGGGGGTATCCTTGACTATACTGATAGCATGCTCGACTTTGTAGATTTTATTAATTCCTTTGGGTTGATGGATGTGGAGCTGCAGAATCAGAATTTCACTTGGCCAAACAGAAGAAGAGGAGATCAAATGATTCAAGTTAAATTGGATAGATTTCTTATTTCTAGCAATTGGGATAGCTATTAGAATATGAGTCTGGAGGCTCTTCCTAGAACCATGTTTGATCATAGCCCTATTTTCTTTAATTGGAAGGAATAGTGTAAAAGGGGTCCTATCCCTTTCAGATTTGAAGCGATGTGGATTAAACATAAAGATTTTAGAAATGTTATGGTTCAATGGTGGAAAATTCCCATTCATGGTACTCCTATGTTTAGGTTGATCAAAAAGCTCGTTCACATTAAATAGGAGGTTCGTGGGTGGAATAGATATAGTTTTGGTAATGTGTTTATCTAGAAAAAACTATCTCTAGAAGATTAGCTGATCTTCAACAGTTAATGGCTCAAGGAGATGGTCCAGATGATATTAGTCAGGAGGAATGTGATCTAATTTCTGATTGGAAGAATCTTATGAGCAGAGAAGAGATTTTCTGGAAACAGAAGTCTAGGGTTCAGTGGCTCAAAGAAGGAGATAGGAATACTGATTTTTTCATCTCTCAGCTATGAAACATAGGAAGGCTAACTCCATCTCAAAATTATGTTTGGAAAATGGCAATATTATCACTGAGGACAATGAGATTGGAGACCAAGCTATGTTATTTTTTTAGAATTTATTGTCAGAGCAAGCTAACAATGCTGGGAATGGAAGGGTTATGGACCATTTCATTGATAAGATCCCCTACCTGATAACTGAAGAAGACAACATTGAAATGCTAAAACCTATCTTTGAAGAGGAGGTTCACGTTGTCCTATTTTTATGGGTCCTTTCAAAGCCCTTGGCCTGATGGCTTTCCTCTAATATTCTTTCAGTAATGTTGGGATATTGTGGTTGCTGATGTCACTGCTGTTGTTAGGGGTTTTTTCAGAATTGGTAAACTTCTAAAGTAGATTAATAATACTTTTATTGTTCTTGTTCCTAAAAAGCTAAAGCCTATTCATCTCTCTAATTTTAGACCCATTAGTTTGTGTAATACCATCTATAAGCTATGCACTAAAGTGATTGTCCTAGGATTTCAACCTTTTTTGGATAAAATTATTTCCCCTTCTCAGAAAGGCTTTATCCCTAGTCGTCAAATTCTTGATGTTGTGATCTCCACTCATGAAACTATCCATTCTATGGACAAGAGCAAAATCCCTGGCATGGTTCTTAAGTTAGATATTTCCAAGGCCTATGATAGAGTTTCATGGAAATTCCTATTTGAAGTCATTAAAAAGCTTGGTTTTAATGATAAAATTTCCCTTCTCATTCGTGAGGTTGTTTCTACTACTAAATTATCAGTTCTAGTCAATGGGGTCCCTAGGAGTTTTTTCTCTTCCTCAAGGGGGCTTAGACAGGGGGATCCTCTCTCACTTTACTTGTTTATCATGATGGCGGAGGCCCTTGGGGGATATCTTCACTCTAAGATTACCTCTAATGAAATTGTGGGTATTAAACCTTCTTCCTCCATTCCTCCTATGTCAGTGTAGCAATTTGTGGATCATACCATCCTCTTTGGTAGCTCTTCTATCATTGAAGCTTGCAGTTGGAAGAATATTTTAATTGACTATGCTAAAGCTTCTGGAGAAAGCATTAAATTTCAGAAGAGTAATGTGTATTTTTTAATACTCTGGCTGATCTCTGGCGAAAAACCATTAATATTATTGGTTGTACTGAAGCTGATCTTCATGCTATTTATCTTGGCCTCCCTCTTACGGTCAAGGAGGTGTCTCAAGGATTTTGGAATGGAATTCTAGAAAGAACTCAGAAAAAGTTGGTTGGTTGGAAGGGGAAATTACTCAGCAGTGTGGGAAATTACAACTTTTACGAGCTTCTTTGCAAGGTATTCCTACTTACTTTCTATCCCTTTTTAAAATGCCTAGGTTTTTTGCTGACAAGTTGGAGCAGATTCAAAGAAAATTCTTATGGAGTGGGGTGGAAGACAAATAGAGAATGTCTTTGGTTAGTTGGGAGAAAGTTTGTCTTCCCAAATCTCATGAAGGTCTTAACATTAGATCTGTCAAGAATATGAATAAAGCCTTCCTTTCCAAAATAAACTAGAATTTGATCCACAACCATAAAGATTGGGGGGACATTATGCAATCAAAGTATCTCCATGGAACTAAATGCTTCAGTTTTCTTCACCAGGAAGGGCTCCCCCATCGATCTATTATCTAGAACAAACTGCTGAAGTCTAGATGTCTTCTAAAACATGGGCTTAGATGGAAACTGGGGAATGGAAATTCTATTAACTTCTGGGAAGATATTTGGTTGAATGATAAGGCCCTTGTTACTCAAGGAGACTATGGAGTTATTGCTGGCATTGCTACTCAGTTTTTTGGGGATAAAGTTTGCCATTATATTCACAATAATAATGGTATTAGGAGTTGGAAAACCCTCTTGGTTTGTTGTACTCATCACCCTGAACTCGTTCCTAAGATGCGGTCTATTCAACATTTGATGCAGGGGGTCAGAATTCCTCTTTTCCCTAGGGAAGATGAGTTGTATTGGTGGCCGGATAAGAAAGGTCATTTTTCTATTAAGTCTGCTTACCATCTGCTAATCCCTAATGTGCATAAAAATAAGATTTGGCAGAAAGTTTGGAATCATAAATTTATCCCTAAAATCAACATGTTTTGGTGGGCTACTATTCATAACAAAATCCTAACTCAGGATAACCTTCAGAGGAGGGGATTCACTTTGGTCAATAGGTGCTTTCTATACTTGGAGGAGGAAACTGTCTATCATTTAATTCTTCATTGTGATTTTTCCAAGGAAATTTGGAATATCATTTTAAGGAATTTTGACATTCATTAGGTTTGTAATTCTAATATTAGGGAAGTCATTGCCAATTGGTGCCCTACCTTCTCTCATCCTTCACTTATTGAGCTGTGGAACCAAACTCTGCCATGTCTTGGTTGGACCTTATGGAAAGAACGTAATAATAGAATATTTAGGGATGCTGCTAAGGATTCTTCTCAAGTTTTTCATTCCTTTTCTAAGATCCTCATGGAAAGTGTGACCAATTCTAACATTAAAACTATAGAAAAACCTCTTTCTCAAGAAGAGGAGCAAATTGCGACTAATTAGAGAATTCTAAACCAAGTTCTGGCTCATAATAATTCCAAATAGTTGCAGAGATTAAATACAAGATGGAGTCCCCCTAAGCCCTTTTGGCTCAAACTAAACTTTGATGGAGCATGTAAGGTGGATGGTAAGGCTAGTGGTGGTGGGATTATAAGGGATGACAAAGGGTGGGTGGTTGTTGCTTATGCTGGTGGTATTGGATTCCAAAGTAATGATTATGCTGAAGCCTTTGCTCTTCTATGGGGGGTGAAATTGGCTATTTCTCTTGATATTAGGCAACTATATATTCTGGGGGATTCCAAACTGGTTATAGATTCTGTTAATGACGTGTCGACTTGTGACTGGAAACTAAAAGATATTATAGTGGATATCCAGATACTTCTGCAGTGGATTCCCAGAGTTGATATCTCTCATATATATCATGAGGGCAATGGGGTTGTAGATGCTCTTGCTGACCTTGGCCAACAATTTTCAAATTGGCGTTGTTGGCACCAAGCTATAACATCCCTTTAAACATAAGGGATTTAATTCAAAAGGAGATGATGTGTCAATGATGACTCAGTATACCAGGAAAAATAGTTTATTTCGTCATCTTTGTTGGAAGATGCTGACATGTATCTTAAAGTATGTGTTTTTTTGTACTTCACGGCCCAATGTCATTTCTGCATCATTACTCCCTTGTGTTAAGGTGAGTTGCTTATCTACTAATTATAGAGAATGCCAAAAAATTATGTTCGAGCATGGGAAGAGTAGGTATCAAATGGTTCGTAAGGCAGCTCTCATCAATGATAATGCATGTAGATTTATTATTATCATCATTCCCTATCAAGCAGTTAATTTTACCTCTCACAATAACTCTGTGAATCTCTGCATTTGGGGATTCTGTGCTTGTGTCTAGAAGGCTAAGATGGGAGGAGATAGGATTCGAACGGAGCCAGTTTCCTATTGTGAGTTTAAGGACAATGTTGTGGTTTGGCACTACTATAAGGAAGGCGGTATCAACCCTTATTTAGAATGGCTTAATGGCTATGATGAAAATCTATCTAAGTAATTTGCTAGATCCTGGCTAAACCATAGAGTCACTGTGGGGAGAATTAGGTTTGAGATTTCAGAGAAAGTTATTGCTATGGCATCTGACCTGTCGACCAAGGGGACGAAACTACAAAGGAAAGCTAAAGTGGTGGACCATTCAAACCACAAATGTTTCCTTGGGGAAGGCAAATAACTTGTTCCTTACCAGGGAGGGTTCAAACAGGCCAAGCTGCCACAACCGTGGGATGAAATGTGTTTTCTCCTAATGAAATACTTCACTCTGGAAGGGCGTTTTACCAAGTTTTACAATTACCATCTTCCTCTTCTAAATCATTTTAGATGTAATTCTCTAATTAGTTTCCCATTTTATTTACTGTCTTCCCTTGAGCATTTGATTCTTAGGGTTAAAGCTAAGTTGGCTAAGAAACCATCCAAGAAACTCATTCCCCTACACCGGGGTCTCATCCTCTGCTTATAAAATTTTCACCTTGCTCTTGAGCCACCTAAGCCTATCCAGACTCATAGTGGTGAAATGTCTGCCAACCCTGACGATACTGTTGTTTCTGAAGAGCCTTGCCCTTCCCTTGTTTCTCAAAAGTTGAAAGAGGTTTCTTTTTCTCTGTCTAGTGAGGAGATTCCCATGGTGACTGCTACCCACACTCTGGTCTCCAAGGGTAGTGTCAAGAGCAAAAAGAGGAAAATAAGGGAGAGTGAAGAGGAAATTGGGGTTGTTGTTGTAGGGACCCCTAAAAATCTTTGCAATAACCCTATGGGACCGGGTAGCAAATCTAATCTATCTGCTAAGAATTTGAAGGAGGGCTCTACCTCAGTGGTTAGGAGGTCAGGGAGGATTGCTGGAAAACCTGTGACCAAAGATAAACTTATTGATTATTTAGAGAGTGCGTCTAAAGAGTCCACTCAGGGTGAGGAGGCCAAGGTCATGGAAGTTTAGGAGATTTCCAAAGAGGTTGAGGGTAAGAATGGGAATAAACCGGTGGAGGTTTCTGGTGGTGCTATTGGTGATTATGAGGATAATGCTAACAAAGGGGGAAAGATGTTTGTGGAGGAATTTTCTAATGAAACAGAGGAATATGTTGGTTACAGGAATGACATTGCTATCATGAGGGGTCGTGTTGAGAAACTGGAGCAGTCTTTTTCCACCATGCTCAGGTGCACTATTTTACTTAATCTTTTTATGTTGCAGGATATTGGGACTACTGCTATTGTTGACAAAGAAGACAATTTCAAAAAGTTGGATGATTTTATTGAATCCTTGGCTAAGAGATGGGAGGTTCTTTCTCCTTAGTTCTAGTTTCTTTTATGTTGTTGATACTCTGCTATTTCATAATTACTCTTTTTTGGCTGGTTATGCTATCTATGTTGTTCATGTTGGTTAAGCGATTTATGCTGTGACTGTTTTGAGGCTCTTTTGTGTTGATGCCTCTAGGGTTTCTTTTTACTATTTTGTAAGGGTTCGGACCCTTGTTTTAGCTGCCTTATTCAATGAAAAACTAAGGATTAGTTGAATTTTTCAAACTACCCAAGAACAGTTCAGGAAGTTCGAATGGGTTATGGCTTTCCCCACTGACCAAACTGATCTCAATGGAGTTATCAAGGTATATTCAAGTCTATATAACCTTGAACATGTAAAATGTATGGAGGAGAAGAAGTTAAAAGAAATACAAACACCATTCTCCGCTATCTTTTTGTTATTTTCTAAATTTTTCTGTGTTTCCTGTAGAAACAGTCCATACAATTCTATAGTACGGCATTGGCATGAGTTCTATGTTGTTGGAAGGTGAAGTGTGGTAACATACCTCTCATTCAAAGGTGATTTGAGGCTATGACTTTGAATAGAAAGCAACTTGTTTACATTTCTGTTAAGACTATTTTATGAAATTTATGTTTTCCTTGAGGAAACTCGCTGCATCAAGCCGTACACAGTGAAGGTACAGGTTTATCCTAGTCTCCTCATGTTTTGATTGCATATTACATTGAGTTATTTACCATTTGAATGTAGTTTGGTGTCTTAATAGTAGCATTGAAGGGAGATATAAGGTTTCTTTCAAAAACATTCCATTTAAAACCTAACAAGGGTTTTGGTTGAAATCCATGAATTCTCCCTCATTCCACTAATGTACGACCTCATAGATCAGTGGGATGGATTGTTGTTGTGTTTTTTCCATGCATTTAATAAATATTTTGGGTAGAGAAGGTGATTTGTTGTTGTTTATGTGAAGGACCTAACAAAACCATGTGTTAGGTGATGTTTAAAGGCACATTAAAGGAACCATAGATGCATTTTTGGGAATAGCAGAGAGTAGAAGTCTAAAACCCACAAAATACTTTGTTTTGGCATGTATTATAAATGTTCAAACCCTTAGTTGAGTTTTGGGCTTGCAGTCCATAGTAGTCTCTTTGTAATTTTGGCCTAATTGGGGCTCTAGGTCATAGAGAAGGTTATTGGTTGAGGTATTCCATCCAAAACAATCCATATTAAATTTGTGATATGTGATAGGGGCCATAATGGGTATCTACTGATTGTCTAAGATTTGTATTTGGAGGTCTGAGTCAAGAGTTATTAGGATTGTTGTCATTTTGTAGGGCTACAAGCCATTTTTGGGGTTTGTGAAGGAAGTACCAATCCTGAGTCTAGTCTTCCTTGGCCAATGGATGGAATAGGTCCCCTAACATCTAAAACCAACCTTTCCATGATGATCCATGAGTTTCTTTCTGCTATTCCCACTATTGTATAAAGACCTTTGATTTTAGGCTTTTGAGTAAAAGAGAACCTTGTCTTTCTTGTCCATCTTCTCCTATCCAATTTGACTCTACATTAGTTGTCCTAGTAGGGCTTCCTAGGCCTTGACCCTAATACAAACTCATGTGTAATCAATATACCTTTCATGAGGACAAGGTAGCTGATCTTTCCATTATAGGCCTTCTCATCTCATCTCAAGCCTAAACAAGCACTTGAACCATGAGTAAGGCATCCACTTATCTTGTTTAGTGTGATTAACTACCCAACCCCTTAATTCATTAGTTAGGTTATCACTAAGTTAAGAAAATCTCACATGGGTTGTCCTGCACGCCACTTTGGGCTCCAGTCCCCATTGGGAGCCACTTCCCTACCTATAACTAGAATACCCTACTCATCAAGCATAGCAATTATCATCATAATAACAAGTATATAAGAACCATGCAATGCATTAACCCTCTTGCATACCAACTTAATCATAAGGAAAATTTTCACCAAATATTGCCCATAGCTTCCATGTAAAGCAAACCATAACAAACATATTTCTTTTACATTATCCAACATTTCCCCATTCAAAAAATTTGACACACTACTTAATGCATAATCAACACCATAATGAACCATATCATCCTTGCAAGACTTTATTCCACATCATGACACTTTTACAATCATAGCATATACATGAAAATAAAAAATTAAAACCTATGCCTCTAGAAACAACTTCCTGAAATGACACAACACTTGACACCATTAAAAACACAATAGTTTCACATCACACTAACTCTCAAAGCACATCATAAACTAGTACCCTTCAATAATATTTTAAGGAATGCAACATTAATCCAAGCATGATCAATCATCTAACAATTATAAAGTGATTGTGAACAACATGGCAATAACCCTAAGGCATACAAATTAAACACAACAGTTGTTTACACTATTTACACTAATGTAGATTTCATTAATAAAGATGACAATTTTGTATATACTATTAAATATAACTATATAATGAAGATTAAAATCCTATAATATTAGAATGGTATAAATATCTTACACTAGTTAGAATCAAAAGATACAAAACCTGAAGCTACAATAAAAGAACCTTGTTCTAAGGTTAGCTGTGGAGGAAAAGAATATAGAACAACAAAACATTCCTATAGATCTAAAATCCTCATCAAATCTACCACACTTTTAACCACATACATATGATAGGATCAGCACAAAATGAATTTGTTGAGAAGGCTTTAGAAACTACCAACAATGCAAAATGTGAAAGCATAGACAGGGCACGTAGACTAATTGGTAGAATGCCTCAAAGAGAGTCATATGATGGAAAGAAATGATCGTAGGATATGCACAAAATGAATTTGTTGAAAAAATCTCAAGGAAACAAAGTTCAAAAATATAGAGTTATTGGTGATGCAACTAACTGTTTTAACAGAGATGAAACAGGTGAGAGGTAGACAGTCACAAAATATTCATATCTCAAAAATGACAAACTAGGTATGGCTGATTGCTGGATGTGATTTAGATATCCAGAACGTGCACCATATATAATTACATTAGAGAAACCCAGTTCGTAAAATTAATGTTCTGGCTAATGCAACAGAATACTAAAATAGAGATGAAATGACTAATAGGTAGACTATCACAAAATACTCATGTCTCAAAAATGACAAACTAAGTATAGCTGATTTCTAGATATGATTGAGATGTACAGGACCTGCACCATATATAAATAAATTAGAGAAACCTAGTTTGCAAAAATAAAGTTATGGCTAACGCAACAAACTTCTAAAACAAAGATGAAATCAGTGAGAGGTAGATAGTCACAAAATATTCATATCTCAAAAACAACAAATTCAGTATGGCTGATTTCTAGATATGATTTATATATTTTGGACATGCACCATATATAAAAAAATTAGAGAAACCTAGTTCGTAAAAAAAAATTATGGCTAACACAACAAACTTCTTAAACAGAGACAAAGTGAGTGAGAGGTAGACATTAAAAAAAAATTCATATCTCTAAAATGACAAACTGGGTATGGCTTATTTATGGACATAATTTAGGTATTCTGGACATGCACCATATATAAGACAATTAGAGAAACCTATTTTGAAATAAAAAAGTTATGGCTACGTAACAGACTACTAAAACATAGACAAAATGAGTGAGAGGTAGACAGTCACAAAATATTCATATCTCAAAAATGACAAACTAGGTTTGGTTAATTTCTGAATATGATTTAGATATCTAGGATGTGAACCATATATAAACAATTTAGTGAAACCCAATGCATAAAAGTAAAGTTATGGGTAACGCAACAGACTGGATTCAGAAACTGTAGAAGAGAATTCACAGAATATTTTACTAAATCTAATGCAACAATAAATTAGATTAATATCTTAGTCCATACCTGAAATATTACTTCTATCACATCTTCACAAAATTCCCAGCTCGCATCAAATTTCCCCCAAGTCTTTTCTTCTAGAAACTGAGGTTTATTGTGCCCAAAGAAAAATGAAATCTTCCTAAGAGAGAGAGCTCATGAAAACATAGAACATATTCTTCTATTTGAAAATGCATGCTTCCCCTCCAAATTATGTTTTTTAGATTTCAAAATAAATTTGAGCATATATAACCACCCCCATGATTTCTTCTAGAAGATTCTCCTTTATTACTTTCTTACAATTTTCTATTTTTAACTGAACAATAATTTCTCTCTGATTATATTTATTTTAGAATTTGCTATTTATTTCATTTACAACTAGACAAGATTGTTTTCTAATTTTATCTACTTTATTAAATTTTGTGTGTGTGTGTGTGTGTGACAACTTGCAAATATTATCTATCTTATTGCCATTAACGCAACCTTAAATTATATTTATTAATTTATTTATCTCTAGTTGGAATTACATTTATTACTATTATTATTATTATTTATTAACTTAACTTCTAGAATAATATATTTTTCATAAACAAAATTTACATAAGGAAATTTATATATATTTATTTATTTAACAAAAATGCTTTCATAACTAATAATTTTATTCTAATGCAACAATTAACCAAAGCAGCAATCAAACAATGTCAAACTAAATAACCCAAATGCCCAACAATACCTATAGTGCCCCTCTAGTTTCACCTTGAATGTACATGTGATCAAACTAAGGAGCATGAAGATGAATGTAAATAATCAAAATACTTAGGTTAGTATATTTTATCAATGAACCTTGTTGCAATACTGATAATTCACATGCTCTGACATTGCCTTGCATTTAGGTGATTATGATGTTGATTTTACTTTGATTGTCATATGTTAGAATTGAGTTTTATGCAACTGATTCTGTATCATAGGAGGCTATGATGTTTTGTGTGGATCAATCGTATTATGAGTATCATGCGAATATCTGATGATAGTTCTTACTTAGTCATTCAGTAACTTATTGATATGTGTGTTGTGATTACATGTTTGACGTGTGGGTGAAAAGTGTAGTGCCCTCACCTTGCTTCCGTCAGACTGATAGTATTCCTAGTAGGATTAGTTATCATGACATGGATTCTTTGTTATTACGTTGAGTTGTAATGGACCTATTTCTATGATGACGATTGATGATATTAGACTATTGATATGTTTCATAGTTGATGGACATGTTTGATATAATGGATTAATGTTATTTCTGAGTTTAATTTGATATCTAATTAGGGTTATGATGCTTTAACAATAATTGTTATACTAGATCGTATTGTTATTGATTATTCTATTTTCTTGTAGACAACTGAATACTTAATTGTTGATGTAATTATGTGAACAGAATAGTGTTGCATTACTCGTGTCGGAGTACCCTGCCATGTTGCGATTTCTGTTTACTATGTGCATGTCTTCATGTTGTATATATATGTTTAACTTTGAGGTTGCTGTAGGATGCAGGTACTGGGTATCGACTCCACTTGAACTAGCAGGTCTGAGCGTGCCCTAGCCAATGGAATTGTTGATGGGAGTTAGCATAAGGTTCCCTAGGTTATCCGTCATCCTTGTAGAGGATAAGTCTTTAGTTTTGCGGCTGGTCATTGTTCTCAGTTTCGTTTGTTCCTTGGGTTGTCGTCTTGCTTTCTCTGCATGCTTGATGGTCGAGTAATCGCATGATTATGATTGGTTAATTGTGGTATACAAATAGATAAATTTGAATAATGTTTATTAAATTGATTTATAAATAATCATCGGTTGTTATATAACAAATATATATTAAATAATAAATAAATAAATAAATAAATAATTAAGGAGATAAATTAGTTATAAAGTGTCATTATAGTTGGGGAATTGTTCTATAATTAATAAAATCAACATGAAAGTAATTATATGTGGCTAAGTAAATAAATGATTAAATAAAGTAATAAATATTTATGAGTTGTTGTATATTAAATATTTGTATAAAATACTAAATTAAATAAAGTAAAAATTATAAGTTGTATTTTATTAAATGTATGTTATCCTTGAGTAAATAAAAGTAAGTTGTATTTTCGGTTTGCATTGGATTGTGGGTTTATTACCTAAAAGTGGAGTACAAGCAATCAGGGTAGGAAATTCTATATAAAGAGCAGAGAGAAGGAGAGAAGAAGGGGAGAAGGAACAGGAATTGGAGATCCGGGAAGAAAGACGGAGCTGCAAAGAACAGATTGAGGACATTGCAGCGTATACAGGTTCTTTCAATTGTATTAATGCCATTTTCTCATTCTGCATTAGAGGATTATACCTAGGGTTTCCTTAATAAAATCTTTGTTTTGCACATTCCTCTGCCAGAGCTTTGTCTTTTTGTTTTTGATCCCTTTCAAATGTCTACCATTTCAAAATCATTTTTGTTAGTATATTATGTAGTCATGTTGTTTTGAAATCTGTCAGATCGAATTCGCCCTGCCGAGTGCATTTGCTTGAAAGTTTGTAAGGCCAATCATGTTGATCTCCGATTATGTTTGATGGATGTTCTAAAGCTTCCATTCCAGGGCATTACAAAAACTGCCTTGCCACCATTGTGTGATAATATCCTAATCGTAGATTTGGAAATATTGATTACAGTTGAGGTCTCCATTTGCTACCTACTCACTCGGTGAGTACCTTAGAACCGTTGGTGGGAAGTTTAAATCCCAATCTTTATATCCTTAGTTGCTCTCCTTAAATCCTTAATCGCTCTGTTCTGAACCTTGTGCTTCAAACCTTGGTCTGTGGCGTAAAACTCCAATAATCATCATCAAAAGCTTCGAAGTCGGCGTTAGGAATTCATTTTCTGCAGATCTTGCAATCATTATAATGTTTTCTGTCAAATATATTATTAGTTCCATTTGTAAGGAATCTTTAAAGCCTTGGCAAGGAATTTAGTCTGTGTATTTCCTGCGTACATTGCTTTCCGTATATATCAAAGCTGCCTTCATTGTCTCAGCTAGTTTCCCCAATTGTTTAATACCTGCACTTCATACAAGGGATGATTTTTAGTTTATCTACTCTTCTTGCAATTAGATCTCCCAGGAAGGGTTTTTAAAATTAGGGAAAGGAGCGGAAGCAGCGCAGATTCATACATTGGCAGCCTCATAAGCGTGACTCCCAAGAGTGAGATATGCTATGAAGGTGTCCTTTACACCATTAACACCGACAACTCCAACATTGCTGTGCAAGGCGTGCGATCTTTTGGGACTGAAGGACGAAAGAAAGATGGTCCTCAGATTTTCCCTAGTGACAAGGTATAGGATTTGCAAGTGAAGTCTTCACCTCTAGCCCAAACAACTTCTCCATTACATACTAACCCGATAATCATCTCTCTTCAGTCACAACATTCTCGACCAGCTTCGGTATCTGCACAGTTTGGACCATCTGGAGGTGGGCCTTTATCAGATATGAACTCTCAAGATCCATATTCAGGCGTTGTTCCATCACCATTTCCAGGTGGTATGCCTTCAATGTATCCAACCAGTGCAAATTTAGGATCGTGGGGTCATCCACCTTCATCACCAAGAGCAAATGGAACGGGTCTGGGAATCCCAATGTATCGGCAACCGCACAGGACAAGAAGGTCAACCGTGTTCAAATAATAATCAATGATTAAGTTTATGGTGTCTTCAAGATAGCCGCACGGGTAAGAAGGTCAACCCAGTACACAAATGAATCGACTATATGATGAGATTCTGAGTGCCTGTTAACCTTTGCAATCAAGTGGTCTATGTATTAAATCTTTGCTACTTTGATCTTCGCTCAAATAACTGGTGTGCAGGTGAAGCGATGTGATGGTGAGAATAATGGTGCATCCAATCTGGCATAACTCTGTGCATTTCCCCAGTCTAATCTAAGATTTGGTATTTTCTTCAGTCATGTACTCACACGAATGAATTCTATTCGGGGGACTGCACTACACTTTGAATTCCACCCATTGAATTCTCCTACACGGATGCTAGGTTTTTCACACCACCTCCATGAATTTGGATAGCTTGGTCAATTCTCTTTTAGGTTTGGATTTATTTGAGGAATGTTTTAACGATATATTTTAGGTTTGGGTTTATTCTTGGGGAATGTTTTAATGATATAAGTAGCCGATAGGTTTTACTGAATAACCTTTATGCCAGAAATCTCTCAATTCGTCGGTTGTTCCTATCAATGTATTCCTCAGACCCCAGTCGTAGTTTCTTGATAGTGTTTAAGTGTATTAGATGCATTTTGTACATATCATGCAACCAAATCTTGCTAAGGGATGACATCTGTTTAATAATACTATCAAACAATTTACAATAGCATATAGTCATAACCTAGTCGTTATAATACGATAGAGTTTCAAGATTTTATTGCGTAAGGAATCATCTATGCTATTGTGAGTTATTAAATGTCAACAAGACCGTGCCTATATTTACATGCTAGATCCACTAAGGGAGTAGTAGCCTTTGTCATAAATTCATTAGAGCCATAGTAGAACAACCAAGTGAAACCATTTTGAAGTTAGTGGAAATAGGTTATTTTTCCTGCATCATCATCAGTATTATTATTTTAAGACAAAAGAGTTATAAATATATATTTTTATCTTGTATTTGATGGTCATTTAAAGACAAATATAAATTAGGATTTATAGTTAAGCTATTAGATTAGATTATCGAATTGACTGAAAAGATTAAACGAATTATTGATCCTTGTTATAATAGAAAGGAGTAGATTAAGAGATGAATTGACATATTTGTTTAAAGTGAATAAATGAGAGATGATTCGGTGATATATTTAATGATAAAGTATAGTTTCGTTAAATTAAAATTTGATAAGTCGGTTTGAGTTTAGGGTTAAATATATTGTAATTGGTTTGGTTTAAATTAAATTGAAATTTGTAAATAAACCTTGTGTAAGTTGTATCATTGGTCGTAATGGGCTTGTGTGTAGGTCGTCAAGGTTAGTATTCTAGAGGCACAGGATGGTTATGTCTTTACATCATGCGATGGGTTGATAAGTGTTTTGAGATAATTTTTGCCTCATGTTATGTATAGAGTTTGGTAAGCGATAATGTGAATTGATGAATATTCAAGTTGTGAGTGCAATATGTGAAGGTAATAATCCCCTTTGTGGATGTAGTGATTGTTTGCTTTATTGTATTTATCTTATATTGAGATTTGTGTTATGGGGAGACATTGAGTACTATAATAGGAGTAATGTTTTTTGTAATGCTATGGACAAGGTTTTGTTAGTTGTCCTTGTGATTAAGATAACATGCAAGATGGTTAATTCCTTGCATTTCTATATACACATGTTGATATGAGGATAATTGTGTGCAAGATGGTTGATTCCTTGCATGGTTCTTGTATCCTCGTTGTCCTAATGATGTTTTCTATGCTTGTTGAGTGGGGTTTTCTAGTTGCAGGTAGGGGAGTGGCTCTCAATGGGGGCCGGAGCCCAAAGTGGCGTCCAGGACAACCCATGTGGGAGTTTGTTAACTCAGTGATAACCTAAATAATGAATTAGGGGGTTGGGTAGTTAATCACACTTAAATAATAGATAAGTGGATGCCTCACTCATGGCTCAAGTGCTCGTTTAGGCTTGAGATGAGCTGAGAAGGCCTGGAATGGCAAAATCAACTACCTTGTCCTCATGAAAGGTATGTTGATTTCTGCATGAGCGTTGTATGGGGGCCGGAAGTCGGGAGAGGCTACCAAGACAACCCAAGATGGGGGTCGGGGCCTAGGAATGCTTGCCAGGACAACCCATGACAAGCCAGGTGATGACAGTCCTCCCTACTGCAGCCTAGCTTTCCCTAGTTGTAGTCTCCCCATTCGTTATGTGCTTGCCTCTGGAAGTGTTGTTAAGTTGTTTGTGATATAGACTTGTGTTGTTGGCATTATATGTTGTCTTGTTCTGATACTCTACTGCCTACCTGACTATATGTTGTAGTGGGAACCTTATGTTAACTCCTAGCTCGGGGGGTGGACCTTAGGGTTCCACATGGTCGGGTGGAAGAGCTTTTATCCATTGGTTTTTCTCCTTGCTATTGTTCGTGTGCGAGAATGTTGTATCGTGTGTATCAGCCGTCAGATCTTGTATCAGGTATGAAGTAAGTGATTTGTATTCATGTACTTGTCTGTGTATCAGTTGATTTATATTGTATGTGATCTGAAGGTGTTAAGTAGCAATGCAATGATGTACCCATGTGTGAAAAGAGATTGTAACTACATACTAGATCTTGATGATTATTTTTTTGATGTTATGGAAATGTAAATGTTTATTGATTTAAAGCCCAGAATGATCTATTAATGTTAGATAAGGATGTATGCCATATTATGTTGTTTGATTTGACAAGTAATGCTCCCATGATATCTTAGAGAACTAGTTGATAGTTGAATGATGTGTAGTGATGTGTTAAACATTACTTTGTTACTTTATTCTTTAAAAAAAAAAAAAAAAATTTATTCCGCTGTTTTTTCATAGCGTAGATGTGTTGTTCTCTAGGGTGTTCATGCGGGGCGTTACATCTGGTATCAGAGCAGGGTTTCTAACACTGGGTAGTCTGGTTTTAGATTAGCCCATTAAGCTACATTAGTTGCTTAAACTCTGAAAAATATATTTATCCGTAGTCCTCGCCTAGCAACCTAAAGTTGTGCTTGGGTATGTTGTCCAGAAAGATGCCTAGGGTTTGAGGTCGAGGACGTGGATGAGGTAGGGGTCGTGGGAGAGGTGTTGATAATAGCCCTCCTCCTAGTTCCCCTCATGTGAGTGCACAAGAAGGTGGGGGCGAGAATCAAGAGAATCAAGGTCAACCAGAGGGTGGTCAACTATGTTAGCTACTTGAAGAGGTTCTTGCTCATCTTGGTCCTAGGCAAGAGAAGGATCAACCAGAAGTGAGAGAGAGAGAACAATCTCCTAGAAGGAGAGAAATTACAGCTGAACAAGAAGCTATTCTTGCAGGCCACATGAGAGACCTTATGAGAGCTCGCCCTCCTACTTTCGATGGTTCTAGTAGTGGTATGGAAGTAGAGACATGGCTAATTGACCTGGAGAGGTGTTTTGCCATGCATCCTTATGGCAGCAACACTAAGGCAAGATGTGCCATCATGCTTCTCTGAGGCTTCGCCTCTACATGGTGGCGACTAGAGGAATAGAAGTTGCATTTAGATATTGCCACAATGTCTTGGGAACTATTTCTAGATAGGTTCAGAGATTGATTCTTATCAGACCACTGGAGGCAACGACGAGAAGATGAGTTCCATGGGTTGAGACAAATGGCCATGACAGTGGAACAGTACGAGCGCAGGTTTTATGAACTCAAGCAGTTTGTAGGCATTGGAAACAATGAGGCCATGTTAGTTTAGAATTTTATTAGAGGTTTGAATGCACACATCAGTGGAGGAGTTCATGTTTTCGAGCCGAAGACCATGGAGGTAGCAGTCGAGAAGGCTTGATTGGTGGAGGAGAATATGACCATGGCCCTAGGAGGTCATACAAGTGTGCAAATTGGGAGTGCACCGTCAACAGGCTCAGGTTCTCGAGATGGTCAACCTCAAGCAACAAGTTCATCTACAGGTCATCATGCACCCGCTAAGGGTGATCAGCAGCGGCAGCAGTATTCTCAATCAAAACCAAAGAACACCCAACCTCAGCAAGGAGGTGGTTCTCAGTTAGGGAAAAATCGTAATTGGCTACGGGCCAAGAATTATCATCCCAACCAACCAGTTCAGAGTCCACAGCCTGCATTTAGTAGGGGAAGTTTTCAGCAGTCTAATGTACCAGTAGGTGGTGGAGGTTTTGGTAGGGGAACAGGATGTTTCTCTTGCGGCTAGCAGGGCCATATTGCCAGGCAGTGTCCACAGAAGAACACTGCAGGATTTAGCCAGAGGCCAACAATTTAAGAGCCAACAGTGGGTGATGCAGGGAGGTCTCATAGAGTGTTCACAGCAGTTGATCACCGCTAGGCAGAGCATCAGGGGACAGTCTTGGAGACCGCTGGTAGAGGACGAGCAGCGTTCTTTGGAGCTCGTGCGCGTTCTGTAGCTTTGGGGGCTAACCCTCTTAAGTAGGGGTCCAATGAGATCCTAATAACGTGGCTTTAGTTGCCTTGGAAGATGCAACTGATATGTCAGAATTATACCCATACTTGTTGCAAGCTTCCAGGAGTAAGCCTAACCCTGGGGGGGAGGATGTAGTGCCCTCACCTTGCTTCCGTCAGACTGATAGTATTCCTAGTAGGATTAGTTATCATGACATGGATTCTTTGTTATAATGTTGAGTTGTAATGGACCTATTTCTATGATGATGATTGATGATATTAGACTATTGATATGTTTCATAGTTGATGGACATGTTTGATATAATAGATTGATGTTATTTCTGAGTTTAATTTGATATCTAATTAGGGTTATGATGCTTTAACAATAATTGTTATACTAGATCGTATTGTTATTGATTATTCTATTTTCTTGTAGACAACTGAATACTTAATTGTTGATGTAATTATGTGAACAGAACGGTGTTGCATTACTCATGTCTGAGTACCCTACCATGCTGTGATTTCTATTTACTGTGTGCATGTCTTCATGTTGTATATATATGTTTAACTTTGAGGTTGCTGTAGGATGCAGGTACCGGGCATCGACTCCACCTGAACTAGCAGGTCTGAGCGTGCCCTAGCCAATGGAATTGTTGATGGGAGTTAGCATAAGGTTCCCTAGGTTATCCGTCATCCTTGTAGAGGATAAGTCTTCAGTTCTACGGCTGGTCATTGTTCTCAGTTTCGTTTGTTCCTTGGGTTGTCGTCTTACTTTCTCTGCATGCTTGATGGTCGAGTAATCGCATGATTATGATTGGTTAATTGTGGTATACAAATAGATAAATTTGAATAATGTTTATTAAATAGATCTATAAATAATCATCAGTTGTTATATAACAAATATATGTTAAATAATAAATAAATAAAAAAATAAATAATTAAGGAGATAAATTAGTTATAAAGTGTCATTATAGTTGGGGAATTGTTCTATAATTAATAAAATCAACATGAAAGTAATTATATGTGGCTAAGTAAATAAATGATTAAATAAAGTAATAAATATTTATGAGTTGTTGTATATTAAATATTTGTATAAAATACTAAATTAAATAAAGTAAAAATTATAAGTTGTATTTTATTAAATGTATGTTATCCTTGAGTAAATAAAAGTAAGTTGTATTTTCAGTTTGCATTGGATTGTGGGTTTATTACCTAAAAGTGGAGTACAAGCAATCAGGGTAGGAAATTCTATATAAAGAGCAGAGAGAAGGAGAGAAGAAGGGGAGAAAGAACGGGAATTAGAGATCCGGGAAGAAAGACGGAGCTGCAAAGAACAGATTGAGGACATTGCAGCGTATACAGGTTCTTTCAATTGTGTTAATGACATTTTCTCATTCTGCATTAGAGGATTATACGTAGGGTTTCCTTAATAAAATCTTTGTTTTGCACATTCCTCTGCTAGAGCTTTGTCTTTTTGTTTTTGATCCCTTTCAAATGTCTACCATTTCAAAATCATTTTTGTTAGTATATTATGTAGTCATGTTGTTCTGAAATCTGTCAGATTGAATTCGCCCTGCCGAGTGCATTTGCTTGAAAGTTTGTAAGGCCAATCATGTTGATCTCCGATTATGTTTGATGGATGTTCTAAAGCTTCCATTACAGGGCATTACAGAAACTGCCTTGCCACCATTGTGTGATAATATGCTAATCGTAGATTTGAAAATATTGATTGCAGTTGAGGTCTCCATTTGCTACCTACTCACTCGGCGAGTACCTTAGAACCGTTGGTGGGAAGTTTAAATCCCAGTCTTTATATCCTTAGTTGCTCTCCTTAAATCCTTAATCGCTCTGTTCTGAACCTTGTGCTTCAAACCTTGGTCTGTGGCGTAAAACTCCAATAATCAACATCAAAAGCTTCGAAGTCGGCGTTAGGAATTCATTTTCCGCAGATCTTGCAATCATTATAATGTTTTCTGTCAAATATATTATTAGTTCCATTTGTAAGGAAGCTTTAAAGCCTTGGCAAGGAATTTAGTCTGTGTATTTCCTGCGTACATTGCTTTCTGTATATATCAAAGCTGCCTTCATTGTCTCAGCTAGTTTCCCCAATTGTTTAATACCTGCGCTTCATACAAGGGATGATTTTTAGTTTATCTACTCTTCTTGCAATTAGATCTGCCAGGAAGGGTTTTTAAAATCGGGGAAAGGAGCGGAAGCAACATAGATTCATACATTGGTAGCCTCATAAGCGTGACTCCCAAGAGCGAGATACGCTATGAAGGTGTCCTTTACACCATTAACACCGACAACTCCAACATTACTCTGCAAGGCGTGCGATCTTTTGGGACTGAAGGACGAAAGAAAGGTGGTCCTCAGATTTTCCCTAGTGACAAGGTATAGGATTTTCAAGTGAAGTCTTCACCTCCAGCCCAGACGACTTCTCCATTGCATAGTGACCCAGTAATCATCTCTCTTCAGTCACAACATTCTCAACTAGCTTCGGTATCTGCACAGTTTGGACCATCTGGAGGTGGGCCTTTATCAGATACGAACTCTCAGGATCCATATTCAGGCGTTGTTCCATCACCATTTCTAGGTGGTATGCCTTCAATGTATCCAGCCGGTGCAAATTTAGGATCATGGGGTCATCCACCTTCATCACCAAGAGCAAATGGAACGGATCTGGGAATCCCAATGTATCGGTAGCCGCACAGGGCAAGAAGGTCAACCATGTTCAAATAATAATCAATGATTAAGTTTATGGTGTCTTCAAGATAGCTACACAGGTAAGAAGGTCAACCTAGTACACAAATGAATTGACTATATGATGAGATTCTGAGTGCCCGTTAACCTTTGCAATCGAGTGGTCTGCGTATTAAATCTTTGCTACTTTGATCTTCGCTCAAATAATTGGTGTGCAGGTGAAGCGATGTGATGGTGAGAATAATGGTGCATCCAATCTGGCATAACTCTACACATTTCCCCAGTCTAATCTAAGATTTGGTATTTTCTTTAGTCATGTACTCACACGAATGAATTCTATTCGGAGGACTGCACTACACATTGAATTCCACCCATTGAATTCTCCTACGCGGATGCTAGGTTTTTCACGCCACCTCCATGAATTTGGATAGCTTGGTCAATTCTCATTTAGGTTTGGATTTATTTGAGGAATGTTTTAACGATATATTTTAGGTTTTGGTTTATTCTTGGGGAATGTTTTAATGATATAATTAGCCGATAGGTTTTACTGAATAACCTTTATGCCAGAAATCTCTCAATTCGTCGGTTGTTCCTATCAATATATTCCTCGGACCCCAGTTGTAGTTGCTTGATAGTGTTTAAGTGTATTAGATGCATTTTGTACATATCATGCAACCAAAGCCTGCTAAGGGATGACATCTCTTTAATAATACTATCAAACAATTTACAATAGCATATAGTCATAACCTAGTCGTTATAATACGATAGAGTTTCAAGATTTTATTGTGTAAGGAATCATCTATGCTATTGTGAGTTATTAAATGTCAACAAGACCATGCCTATATTTACATGCTAGATCCACTAAGGGAGTAGTAGCCTTCGTCATAAATTCATTAGAGCCATAGTAGAACAACCAAGTGAAACCATTTTGAAGTTAGTGGAATAGGTTATTTTTCCTGCATCATCATCAGTATTATTATTTTAAGACGAAAGAGTTATAAATATATATTTTTATCTTGTATTTGATGGTCATTTAAAGACAAATATAAATTAGGATTTATAGTTAAGCTATTAGATTAGATTATCGAATTGACTGAAAAGATTAAATGAATTATTGATCCTTGTTATACTAGAAAGGAATAGGTTAAGAGATGAATTGACATATTTGTTTAAAGTGAATAAATGAGAGATGATTCGGTGATATATTTAATGATAAAGTATAGTTTCGTTAACTTAAAATTTGATAAGTCGGTTTGAGTTTAGGGTTAAATATATTGTAATTGGTTTGGTTTAAATTAAATTGAAATTTGTAAATAAACCTTGTGTAAGTTGTATCATTGGTCGTAATGGGCTTGTGTGTAGGTCGTCAAGGTTAGTATTCTAGAGGCACAGGATGGTTATGTCTTTACATCATGCGATGGGTTGATAAGTGTTTTGAGATAATTTTTGCCTCATGTTATGTATAGAGTTTGGTAAGCAATAATGTAACTTGATGAATATTCAAGTTGTGAGTGCAATATGTGAAGGTAATAATCCCCTTTGTGGATGTAGTGATTGTTTGCTTTATTGTATTTATCTTATATTGAGATTTGTGTTATGGGGAGACATTGAGTACTATAATAGGAGTAATGTTTTTTGTAATGCTATGGACAAGGTTTTGTTAGTTGTCCTTGTGATTAAGTTAACATGCAAGATGGTTAATTCCTTGCATTGCTATATACACATGTTGATATGAGGATAATTGTGTGCAAGATGGTTGATTCCTTGCATGGTTCTTGTATCCTCGTTGTCCTGATGATGTTTTCTATGCTTGTTGAGTGGGGTTTTCTAGTTGCAGGTAGGGGAGTGGCTCTCAATGGGGGCCGGAGCCCAAAGTGGCATCCAGGACAACCCATGTGGGAGTTTGTTAACTCAGTGATAACCTAAATAATGAATTAGGGGGTTGGGTAGTTAATCACACTTAAATAATAGATAAGTGGATGCCTCACTCATGGCCCAAGTGCTCATTTAGGCTTGAGATGAGCTGAGAAGGCCTGGAATGGCAAAATCAACTACCTTGTCCTCATGAAAGGTATGTTGATTTCCGCATGAGCGTTGTATGGGGGCCGGGAGTCGGGAGAGGCTACCAAGACAACCCAAGATGGGGGCCAGGGCCTAGGAAGGCTTGCCAGGACAACCCATGACAAGCCATGTGATGACACTCCTCCCTACTGCAGCCTAGCTTGTTGCAAGTATGAGGTGAACAAGTGTTGTTATTGATGTCAACATACTCATATTACATTGACAAGAAGGATTGGATGAGCTGTGTGTTGAGGATATTGAGAAAATTACCCTCAGTCAGGAACAGTGATGAGAAGAAGGCAAATATATTGGATAGGTTGAGAACCGGAGGATGCGAATTAAAGGGTTTGCAGATATGAGTCTTGAGATGCTTCAGTCAAGTTTTCAAAGGTCCGCATGAAGACCTGAAGAAGTTATGGCTGTCTGTGTGGAACCGGTTCCGGCAAGTGCTTAGAGGTGACAGAGGATCACAGAAAGGTCCGGTGAGGTTCGGAATTGTACAATCCTAATCTGCGGATTGGAAAGAGTATTTGGGATGTCCTTGTGATGTGCCATCTTGAGTTGTGTATGATTTGGAGGTCCGGAAGTACTTCTTGCATTATGACAGTGGCGACAGACTGTGTTCTTGAAGTTCCAGATAAGGAGGATAAGAGATTTCAGTAAGTAAAGGAAATGCGGACGTACCTGGTCATTCAGACAGGTTTGTGAAAGTTCTTGGATCATGTTGAGATTGTGTTATTGGTTCGCATTGATAATGTATGATTTGAAGGTTCGGAAGTACCTTCTACAGTGGCGACAGACCGTGTTCTTGAAGTTCCGGATGAGGAAGACAAGAGATTCCAGCAAGTAAAGGAAGTGCGGATGTATCCGGACATTCAGGCAGGCTTGTGAAGTTTTCTGGATCGTGTTGAGGTTGTGTTGTTGATCCACATTGATAGTAGAGCCCGGAATTGAAGTTATTCTTCCGGATGAAGTTCTTGCTCTGTTTAGCCGACCGGATGAGTTGTTCATCCTGCGAATGTTCTTGTGGTGGCCAACCGGATATGTTATTCATCTTGCGGATACTCTTATGATTGTTTGCCGACTTAGATGTTTGATCCTAAGTCGATGTCTTGTATAAATAACGGTCTGTGAGTTCATTTCGATGTGTGGTGTGTGTGGATGAGTGTGGCATAGCGAAGAGAAGTGCGAAAGGTAGAACAGAGGTTTTTGGGCTTAATTGGAACTGACCCGGACATAGTAGAGATGTCATTCTCCAGTTCAAGACTATGATTTTTAGACAGTGTGTCTCCTTGTAGGCAGTGGGCCTCTTTGTGAGCAGTGTGCTCGGGCAGTGAGCCCTAATTGGCATGTGCCATTCATTTTTCTTTATTCTTCTAACAGAGAATAATTCTTGGGTTAATCACCCCGTGTTTTTTCCCTTAACCGGGTTTTCCACGTCAAAATCGTGGTGTTCAATGTGTTGATGCTTATCTGCTCTTGTGTTTATGTATTATGCTTTCATGAATGATTAATTGATATGCTGCTAACTAACAACAAAGAATCAAGTGTTTGAAAGAACAAGAAGTTTTATACAACTGATTCACCCCCCTTCTCTCAGTTGTATGCCCTAGATCCAACAATTGGTATCAGAGCTAAGTTCCTCTGATAGGAGCTTAACCGCTTGAGGAGATCCAGGATGTCGTCATACAAGAAGGATAGTCCGAAGTTCGATGGAACCAACTTCATTCTCTGGAAAGGTCGCATGAAGTGTCACTTGGAATGTATGGGAAAAGCATACTTGGCTATGGTTTCAAAACCATATGTACCTCCACAAGGTGGTCCGACAACTCTGAATGAAATCACAGAAGCTGAAAACAATCTGTGGACCAAGGAAGCTCTTCTAAGCGCATTGAATGACTCAGATCTCTCGAATGTTATTGACCTACCAACTGCATATGAGATCCTGACTAAACTGGAACTTCTGTATGAAGGAGATGAGTTTGTCAAAAGTGCAAGGTTGCAAAGTCTGAAAGGGAAATTTGAAAGATTGAAAATGAGAGATGATGAAAACATCACTACCTTTATGCCAAGAGTGAATGAGCTGGTATGTGGAATCAGAAATGCTGGTGGAACTTTAGATGAAAATGAGATTGTCTCCAAAATCCTAAGATCCCTTCCTGCTGCCTACAAAATCAAGGTTGCTGCCATTAATGAATTTAGAGCCCACACAACTGTCACAAGAGAACAACTGGCTGGCAAACTAGCTGCATTTGAAATGACCGAGTTTGGAGATGATCCTCCAAAGACTGAATCTGCTTTCAAAGCCAGTGCCTATGTGAAAGGCAAACAGAGATTTGATCCGGGAGAAAACTCATCAAGGAAAATGTCATGGTATGATCAAGCAAGAAGAGACATGGAAGAAGAAGAAGCAGAAACAGCTCAACTTGAAGCCCTCATTGCAAAGAGACTGCCAAGAGGATCCGGTAAGTATGAAGGAAAACTACCCTTTAAGTGTTTCAACTGCAATAAGATTGGTCATTTTGCTTCAAGATGTCCGGAAAGATCTACAAGGTCTAATACTAACAGACAAAGGTTTCAAAAGAATTGCTATTATGTTCATGAAGAAGATGACAATGAAGGAGTAATAGATGATGAATCAGAACTAGGAAGCAAATCCGGAAATGAGTGGGTGTTTATTGCCATCAAGGAAGAAGATTCAATATTCTCTGAATCTGTCAATCACAAAGTTGTTGAAAAAGCTTTGGCTGCTCAAGTGGAAGAAAAGGATGATTGGGTTATTGACAGTGGATGTTCTCACCATATGACTCGTGACAAGAATAAGTTCTTAAATTTGGAAAGGTATGAAGGAGGAATGGTAAAGTTTGGTGACAATTCTGCTGGCAGAATCAGAGGCAGGGGAACTATTTCCTTCGATGGAAAGAGCAAAACAGGTAACGTACTGTATGTTGAAGGTTTGAAGCACAATCTTCTTAGTGTTGGTCAGTTAGTGGACAAAGTCTATGATCTCCGGTTCAAAAATGGAAAATGCAGAATCTTTACAAGCTCCGGAACTGAGATTGCATCCGGTACTCAGACAAAAGGTAATATCTTTCATCTGGTTGGTTCAAATAAAAGTTGTTTGTTTGCTCAAATTGATCAGAGTTGGTTATGGCATAGAAGAATGTGCCATGTAAATTTTGATAACATCATCAAGATAAGCAATACTCAGGCCATAAGAGATCTTCCAAAATTGATGAAACCTACAAATAGTTTGTGCAAAGAATGTCAGCTAGGTAAACAAAGCAGAGTCTCTTTCAAAAGCAAAGATCAGTCTTCTACCAGATTGTTGGAATTAGTACATACTGATCTCTGTGGTCCGACAAGAATCAAGAGTCTACAAGGTGATAGATATTTCATGTTGTTAATTGATGATCATTCCCGGATGATGTGGGTTACCTTTCTAAAAGAAAAATCAGAAGCATTTGAGAAGTTCAAGATCTTCAAAGCTATGGTAGAGAATCAAACCGGATTGAAACTAAAGTGTCTAAGGTCTGATAGAGGTGGTGAATTTACATCTAGTGAGTTCATTGATTTTTGTGAGAAGCAGGGTATAAGGAGATAGTTGTCTGCTCCTAGGACTCCATAGCATAATGGAGTGGTTGAGAGAAAGAACCGGACCATTCAGGAAGCTGCCAGGACAATGATGTTGGAAGCAAATGTTCCTCAAATATTTTGGAAGGAAGCTATCAGCACTGCAGTCTACACTCTCAATCGAGTTCAAATCAGAAACAACACCGGTAAGACCCCCTATGAACTCTGGTTTGGCATCACTCCTACTGTGAAATATTTCAGAGTATTTGGTAGCAAGTGTTATATTAAAAGAGATGAAGATCTAGGAAAGTTTGATGCTAGAAGTGATGAAGGAATTTTCTTGGGGTACTCCACTCAAAGCAAAGCATACCGGTGTTACAATAAGAGATTGAGGAAGATGATAGAAAGCACCAATGTGAAAGTTGATGAAGGAATTGAGAAGCCTTCAAGATTTTATGAGTTTGATGAAGATGACCAAGATAGTGTTCAAGGACCTCAATCCTCTCCGGTGAGACAGAGTCAGCCTGATCCAGTAAATCAGGAAGAAGAGATAGGTTTGAATGAGCCTGATCAAGAAGCAGCAGTGTAGGATACTCCCAAAATTCCAAGGTATGTAAGATTGAACCAATCTGAAGATCAGATCATAGGTGACAAAAGCAAAGGTGTACAAACTAGAAGGAATGTTGCTCAAAATCAGGATGAATGTTGTCTGATTTCAAAGATTGAACCTAAAACAATAAATGAAGCCTGCAATGATAAAAACTGGACCAAAGCAATGGAAGATGAATTGATGCAAATTGAGAAAAATCATACTTGGGATCTTGTTCCCAGACCTAGAGACAGGAATGTAATTGGAACCAAGTGGGTCTTCCGGAACAAACTAAATGAAGTTGGTGAAGTAATCAGAAACAAAGCTAGATTGGTCTGCAAAGGCTATTCTCAAATAGAAGGAATTGACTTTGAAGAGACTTTTGCTTCGGTGGCAAGAATTGAAGCAGTCAGATTACTTCTTGCATTTGCTGCCTTCAAAGACTTCAAGGTATATCAGATGGATGTCAAATCTGCCTTCCTAAATGGTGATCTGGAAGAAGAAGTCTACATTGAACAACCGGATGGATTTCAATTGTCTGATAATGATGATATGGTCTGCAAGTTGAAGAAAGCTTTGTATGGATTGAAGCAAGCCCCAAGAGCATGGTATGAAAGGTTGGATAAGCATCTTGTGCAGATTGGATTCAACAAAGGTACTGCTGACAGTAACTTATATTTCAAAATTGATCATGAAAACATATTGATTGTTGAAGTGCTTGTGGATGATATCATTTTTGGAGGAAGAGATAGTATGTGCAAAACTTTTGCAAATCAGATGAAAAGTGAGTTTGAAATGTCTATGCTTGGTGAAATGAATTTCTTCTTGGGTCTGCAAATTACTCAAACAAAAGAAGGGATCTTCATTTCTCAGACCAAATATGTGAAAGAATTGTTAAGGAAATTTGGTATGGAAGACTCAAAACCTATGAACACTCCTATGGCAACCGGATGTAAGTTAAGCAAAGATGATGACTCTCCAAAGGCAGATCAGACAAAATACAGATCAATGATTGGTGGATTGTTGTATCTCACTCAAACTAGACCAGATATAATGCAGGCTGTTGGTCTTGTGGCAAGATTCCAGGCTGATCCTAGAGAATCTCATGTTATGGCAATCAAAAGAATTTTTAGGTACTTGAAAGGAACAGTTGAGTATGGTCTATGGTACCCTAGAGATCTGGATTTCTCTCTTCATGCTTACACAGATGCAGATTGGGCAGGAGATGTGGATGACCGGAAGAGCACTAGTGGTGGAGCATTCTTTTTGGGGAAGAGATTGGTTTCTTGGCTAAGCAAGAAACAAGATGCAATATCTCTATCTACAACTGAAGCAGAATACATTGCAGCAGCAGGTAGTTGCACTCAAATCTTATGGATGAAGCAGATGCTAAGAGACATCAAAGTTGAATATGAGGAGCCTATCACAATTTTCTGTGATAATTCAAGTGCAATTAATATTTCTAAGAATCCGGTATTGCACTCTAAGACTAAGTACATATCTATCAAATTTCACTTTTTGAGAGAACAAGTAAACAAGGAAGAAGTCAGATTGGAGTATGTTCCCTCCAAGGATCAGATTGCAGATATCTTTACAAAACCTCTTCCCAAGGACTCTTTTGAATATCTCCGGGAGAAGTTAGGGGTCATGGCCCCTCCGGTGATAAACTAAGATGCACTGATGTGCATCAGTCCGGTGGATATCACAGTCATATCTTGTGATCCGGATTGATGATGGGGAGCTGCTACTAAGGGGGAGCAGCTGGTATGATTCTGATGTATTAGAATTGCAAGTATGAGCCCTTTGCCATTGATGTCAAAGGGGGAGAGAAGACATGTGAAAAACAAGTGGTTAATGATCAAAGGGGGAGAGAAGACATGTAAAAAGTTGTTGTTGATAGGGGGAGCTATGACAGAAAGGAGAAGTTCTTGTCTTGATGGTTTTTCACATCACATGTTGCCATCAATGACAAAGGGGGAGATTGTTGCAAGTATGAGGTGAACAAGTGTTGTCATTGATGTCAACATACTCATATTACATTGACAAGAAGGATTGGATGAGCTGTGTGTTGAGGATATTGAGAAAATTACCCTCAGTCAGGAACAGTGATGAGAAGAAGGCAAATATATTGGATAGGTTGAGAACCGGAGGATGCGGATTAAAGGGTTTGCAGATATGAGTCTTGAGATGCTTCAGTCAAGTTTTCAGAGGTCCACATGAAGACCTGAAGAAGTTATGGCTGTCTGTGTGGAACCGGTTCCGGCAAGTGCTTAGAGGTGACAGAGGATCACAGAAAGGTCCGGTGAGGTCCGGAATTGTACAATCCTAATCTGCGGATTGGAAAGAGTATTTGGGATGTCCTTGTGATGTGCCATCTCGAGTTGTGTATGATTTGGAGGTCCGGAAGTACCTCTTGCATTATGACAGTGGCGACAGACTGTGTTCTTGAAGTTCCGGATAAGGAGGATAAGAGATTTCAGTAAGTAAAGGAAATGCGGACGTACCTGGTCATTTAGACAGGCTTGTGAAAGTTCTTGGATCATGTTGAGATTGTGTTATTGGTCCGCATTGATAATGTATGATTTGAAGGTCCGGAAGTACCTTCTACAGTGGCGACAGACTGTGTTCTTGAAGTTCCGGATGAGGAAGACAAGAGATTCCAGCAAGTAAAGGAAGTGCGGATGTATCCGGACATTCAGGCAGGCTTGTGAAGTTTTCTAGATCATGTTGAGGTTGTGTTGTTGATCCACATTGATAGTAGAGCCCGGAATTGAAGTTATTCTTCCGGATGATGTTCTTGCTCTGTTTAGCCGACCGGATGAGTTGTTCATCCTACGAATGTTCTTGTGGTGGCCGATCAGATGTGTTATTCATCTTGCGGATACTCTTATGATTGTTTGCCGACTTAGATGTTTGATCCTAAGTCGATGTCTTGTATAAATAACGGTCTGTGAGTTCATTTCGATGTGTGGTGTGTGTGGATGAGTGTGGCATAGCGAAGAGAAGTGCGAAAGGCAGAACAGAGGTTTTTGGGCTTAATTGGAACTGACCCGGACATAGTAGAGATGTCATTCTCTAGTTCAAGACTGTGATTTTTAGATAGTGTGTCTCCTTGTAGGCAGTGGGCCTCTTTGTGAGCAGTGTGCTCGAGCAGTGAGCCCTAATTGGCATGTGCCATTCATTTTTCTTTATTCTTCTAACAGAGAATAATTCTTGGGTTAATCACCTCGTGGTTTTTCCCTTAACCGGGTTTTCCACGTCAAAATCGTGGTGTTCAATGTGTTGATGCTTATCTGCTCTTGTGTTTATGTATTATGCTTTCATGAATGATTAATTGATATGCTGCTAACTAACAACAAAGAATCAAGTGTTTGAAAGAACAAGAAGTTTTATACAACTGATTCACCCCCCCTCTCAGTTGTATGCCCTAGATCCAACATAGCTTTCCCTAGTTGTACTCTCCCCATTCGTTATGTGCTTACCTCTGGAAGTGTTGTTAAGTTGTTTGTGATATAGACTTGTGTTGTTGGCATTATATGTTGTCTTGTTCTGATAGTCTACTGTCTACCTGACTATATGTTGTAGTGGGAACCTTATGTTAACTCCTAGGTCGGGGGGTGGACCTTAGGGTTCCACATGGTCGGGTGGAAGAGCTTTTATCCATTGGTTTTTCTCCTTGCTATTGTTCATGTGCGAGAATGTTGTATCATGTGTATCAGCCGTTAGATCTTGTAACAGGTATGAAGTAAGTGATTTGTATTCATGTACTTGTCTGTGTATCAGTTGATTTATATTGTATGTGATCTGAAGGTGTTAGGTAGCAATGCAATGATGTACCCATGTGTGAAAAGAGATTGTAACTACATACTAGATCCTGATGATTATTTTTCTGATGTTATGGAAATGTAAATGTTTATTGATTTAAAGCCCAGAATGATCTATTAATGTTAGATAAGGATGTATGCCATATTATGTTGTTTGATTTGTCAAGTAATGCTCCCATGATATCTTAGAGAACTAGTTGATAGTTGAATGATGTGTAGTGATGTGTTAAACATTACTTTGTTACTTTATTCTTTAAAAAAAAAAAAAAAAATTATTCCGCTTTTTGTCATAACGTAGATGTGTTGTTCTCTAAGGTGTTCATGCGGGGCATTACAAAAAGAATAGTGTCGCATTACTCATGCATGAGTACCTTGCCACACTGCGACTTCCTTTCAGTATGTGTATGGCTACATGATTGCATATATATACATGTTCGACCGTGTTATTTGTTGTAGGCTGCAGGTACCAACCATCGACTCCACTTGAATTAGTAGGTCTGAGTGTGCCTTCACCAATGGAACTATTGAATGGAGATAACATATGGTCCCCTAGCCTAGCCATCATCCTTGAAGAAGATGAGCATCTGGTCGTGTACCCTGCCAGTGTTGTCAGTTTGGTCATGATAGTCAGTCATTGTTGTGGTGGTCTTGTTTTCTAATCTTGCATATGGTTTGATAGTTGGGTTATTTTGTTGGTATTATTTTAGTTATTGTTGCCTTAAAATAAAATAATTAGTTATGAAGCATTTTTGTTAAATAAATAAGTATATAAATGTCCTTATGTAAATTTAGTTTATGAAAAATATATTATTCTAGAAGTTAATAAATAATAATAATAATAGTAATAACTGTTATTGTAACTAGAGATAAATAAATAAATAATATTTACGTGTTACCATAAAATATATTTATCTTAGTCTGGTTGTGAAATGTTTAAAATAGTAAATTGTAAGATTTTAGGGGATTTCTTTTGCTAAAAATAGGGTGTTTTGGGCTATATTTAGGGGGGAGATTTCTCTCTCATAATAATCTTCAGCAGATGGAACTTTTGGAGGGAGACTGGTTTGTGGCTACAGCAGTTGCACCTGGCATTGAATCTTTAGCCCAGTCAAGCAAGTGAAATCAGGTTCCCTTGGTTCTAATTTCTATCTCATTTTTCTATTGAAGCAAATGTTTGATTTATAATTTTTCCTATTGATGGTAATTTTCTTGAGAGGTTAGAAGCCTTGTTATCAAATCTAATTGTGCATGTCTATATCATTGTATTTCTGGGAATCATCGATTGATGTGACTGTCTATCTCTCACCTATTTCATCGCTATTTTTACGGTCTGTTACGTTAGCCATAACTTTTGTTTTACGAACTGGGTTCCTCTAAATTTTTGATATATGGTGCATAACCTAGTACCTAAATCATAACCAAAAATCATCCATACCCAGTTTTCGTTTCGGAGATATGGATGTTTTGTGATTGTCTACCTCTCAGTCATTTTGTCTCTATTCTAGTAGTCTATTACATTAGCCATAACTTTCGTTCTAGCAACTGGGTTCCTCTAAATACTTGATATGTGGTGCTCAACCGAGTTTCCTAAAACATATCCAAAAATTGTCTATACCCAGTTTATCATTTTGGAGATATGAATGTTTTGTGACTATCTACCTCTGAGCCATTTCATCTTTATTTTTACAGTCTATTGCGTTAGACATAACTTTCATTTTCTGAACTGGATTCCTTTAATTTTTTTATATATGGTGCACGACCTAGTTGCCTAAATCATATCCAAAAATTGTTTGTACCCAATTTGTCATTTTGGAGATATGAATATTTTGCGACTGTGTACCTTTCACCCATTTCATCTCTGTTAAAATAGTTAGTTGCATCACTAATAACTCTATATTTTCAAATGGGGTTTCTCTGAAATTTTTTATATAAGATTCAGCTCTTACTTATGAAAACTATATCCAAAAGAGTTAGCATCACCTAGTTTGTCAATTAAGAGATATGTATCATTAATGACAAACATTCCTATGCCATCTTGATTGTTGTTATTAAATCTACAAATCCATTCTATGCATATCCTTTAATCATTGCATTTTCTAATTTGACATCTCTTTGAGGCAATTTGCTAAATAGTTAATGCACTTTGTCTGTGCTCTCAGTTTTGCATACATGTCTACTAGATCATTTCCTTTTAAAAGTCTCTTATCATTATCAAAACATTCTATATCTATATTCTTTCTAATATAGTATATGTTCTTGTATATCTTAATCGATCATATTAGTATGTTTCTTTCTTAGTGGTTTATTTTAGTTCTTTCCAGTCTAAAATTGTTCAATGGTGATATGTTGAGTTAATTTTTAAATATGGTCTTGCTTGAAATTCTATTGTTAGTTATTAGCATCAAGTAGTAATGATGTAATTGGTTTATTGTATTTTCCTTTGATTTTGAGTCTTATTGTTCTAATAGACTGTTGTAATTAATAAACATCAAGTCATTTAATTCTTCATTTCCATAGCAAGAAATCGATGTTCTTATGTATAGTGGTATTGTGTTCAATTTATCGACTACAGAGTTTAGGCTACTTGGGTTCCATTTAAATATTGTGTCATGTTTAAATGTGTTTTTGATTTGAGATTATGCAGTGGAAAGGGGAAAGTTTTGTGGTTGAGAGGTTGGAATTAAATTTGTCTATGTATTGGTTTGCAAAAGATGGGTGCCTGACAGTCCCTTGTCCATGCATGATATTAATTTCATTTATGAATGTTGGTCAGGGGTTACTAGTTGCATGTAAGAGAGTGGCTACCTGGGTAACTCCATGGAAGTTGTAATCAAGTGATAACTTCATAATTTATTTAGGTGTGGGTTGGGTAGTAATTCCCATAACAAGATAAGTATGATGCCTCACCCATGCCTTGAGTACTCTCACAAGCTAAGGATGGGATGAGAAGGCTTGGTTGGCAAGGTCTACCTCCTTGTCTCCATGAGAGGATGTGTTGGCTCCTCATGTGTCACCCTAATGGGCCAGTGCCTAGAGAGGCTGCTAGGGTAACCATAGATGGGGGCCAATTTCTAGTGAGAGATAGTCTAGGTAACCCATGCTAGGACCATGCGATGATACTCTCCCTACTGCATTCTAGTTACTTCCTCTTTATCTTGTGTTGTTGCCTCTAGAGTACTACCTTGTCTTGATGATTGAGTTGTCTTGATGATTTGTGTAGTCTTGATGATCTAAGTTGTATATGTCAAGTCTGTATCCACTTTTTTGTATCCTTTGACTTAGTGGAACCTCATTGTTATCTCCTAGCTCAGGGGGTGGACCTCAGGGTTCCACATGGTTGGGTGGAAGAGCTTAATCCATTGGATTTATTGGTTGACCTAGTCCGTGATCACTGTAGAAGTGTTACCAGTTCTAGACTTGTACTCGCATCCTCAAAGCTTTATTATAATTTCAGAATTGTATAATCTTGTTGTATATTGTAAACCAATGTAATCAGTCATGAATCTTATAATCATGTAATCTTGTTTTTGAACTTTTGTAACTATTCATATCTGTAAATGGGTAATGTAATCTTCTTCTTTTGTATCATGAGGTTTATTAATTGTTTTGTTCTAAATTATGGTTATATGAGGTAGTTATGTTTCCCTAGAGATGTTAGTTTTACTTGTTTCTATTAGACCATGTTATGTTTTGTTATTACCACTTCTTTAGAAAACAAAATATTTTGCCCTTTTTATTTCTTAGTTAAACTTATCTTTAGGGTTGCATGGCAGGGCATTACAATACCTGACACAATACATGATTGAAAGCATGGCCACAATGACAGTGACTGACCATTACGCCCATACAGACAACACTGACTAGGTGCAAAATTAGACACTCATACTTTTCAAGGATGATGGCTAACAAGGGGACCACATGTTATCTCCATTCAACAGTTTCCATTAGGTTTAAGGCACACTCAGACCTGTCAATTCATGTGGAGTTGATGCCTGATACCTGCATTCTACAGTAACCAAATAGTCGAACAAATATATATATATATATATATATATATATATATATATATATATATATATATATATATATATATATATATATATATAGTCAAATACATCATGGAAGGGAATCATAGCATACCAAGGTACTCACACATGAGTAATGTGACACTATCCCTTTCATGATCACATCAAATACGTAATCACAACATGCATAACAATTAGTTACTAAATGACTAAATAAGAACCATCATTAGATAAATGCATGATACACATAATAAAATTGATCAACATAAAACATCACAACATAACATCCTATGTTATAGAATCAGTCACCTAAAAATGAATTCTAACATATGACAATCATAGTAAGATTAACATCATAATTAACTAAATGTAAACAATGTCAAAGCATATGAGTTGTCAGTGTCACAACAAGTATTATCAATAAAACATACTAACTTCATCTTCATGCTCCTTAGTCTGACCACCTGCACATTCAAGGTGAGAATGGAAAGGCACTACATCTTCCCCCCTTAAACTTGACTTACACCTGGAAGTCACAGACTAGGGAAAAAACATAACATATTAGTATTGCAATTTTCTATTGCCAACATACGCATCCATATTAAGCAATTGTTTGTAAAATAGGCACAATCATTCAATAAAGACAAGAAGGGCATCAATTCTTCACCGTTAAGATGTATCATTTGATCTACTTATAACCAATCACTCATATTTTGGGAATTTCATATGATTTAGAGAATTGCATTCACATATTAAAAAGGAAAAATACATCTCATCTCTTATTTCCACTATGGCTCCAACTAATTACCGAACATGCAAAGTACAATCCTGCATGGAGTCCTCCCTTGAACACACTATTAGAAGTTTGAAATGAACATGATAGAAAGAACACTTAACATGAAATGGAGCCAACAGAAACAAACATTCAAAATAGCCACCATAGAAATTAAAAAAAGTGCAAACTCAAGTGGGGGAATAATCAAATTCAATCTTAAGTCACAAAATGCCGACAATTTTCAACAATAAATCAAGTATAAAGAAAAAGGTTTTGATGGCCGCTCCTATCATAAGAGATTTCAAGGAAAACAAATTCACTGTTAGCCCACCAACAACACATGAAACAACTATCAAAAATTCCAAAACAACCAATATAACAAACAAATCCACATCACGGTGTGACTAATTTAAGCCACAAAAGGGAGTATCCGCTACGCAACACCATAGGACTCAGAATCTACAATGCATTAGAGAATGTACACCAAACACACGAACAACTAAGTTTTCTACATCTTCATATCTAAAGAACTTTTATACATTAATTTAAGGCAACACAGTTTCTACTTATTTACAAAAAAATTCTATCTTTAATGTAGTACAATTTCTTTTTACCAAGCTATGAACATATACAATTACTTCCATATGGAAAACGATACTTACAAAGGAAATGTATGATGTCACACACAAGAATAATTCCAAACTCTAATTCACTTACAGTATCACAATCATGATCTCTTGGGTCGAACACAAGCTCCAATTTGATCTTCTGCACACAGTTCTTACACATGCATACATAATGAGAACTTTCATAAATCACCACAAAACTTCCTCATGAGGTCATGGGCAACTAAGTTAAGTACCCAACCCCTTAATTCATTAATTAAGTTATCACTGAGTTTAGAAACTCCCACATGGGTTTTCCTATATGCCACTTTGGGCTCTGGCCCCCATTGAGAGCCACTTCCCTACCTACAACTAGAAGACCCTGCTCATCAAGCATAGCACTTATCATCATAATAACAAGTATATAAGAACCATACAAGGCATTAACCCTCTTGCATACCAACATAATCACAAGGACAATTTTCACAAAACATTTGCCCATGGCTTGCATGTGAAGCAAACCATAACCAACATATTTCTTTTACGTTATCCAACATTTCCCCATTCACAAAATTTGACACACTACTTAATGCATAATCAACACCATAATGAACCATATCATACTTGCAAGACTTGATTCCACATCATTACACTTTTACAATCATAGCATATACATGAAAACAAAACATTAAAACCTATGCCTCTGGAAACAACTTCCCGAAATGACACAACACTTGACACCATTAAAAACACAATAGTTTCACATCACATTAACTCTCAAAGTAGATCATAAACTAATACCCTTCAACAATATTTTAAGGAATGTAACGTTAATCCAAGCATGATCAATCATCTAACAATTATAAAGTGAATCTATCTCAATAATACATAACTATAACTTTTTAATGACTAGTAGTAGTTATAATATGATCATAAGCTATAAGTATCCATGAGTATGAATATTTTAACTAATAATTCTCAAGACTTATTTTTTAATTTCATTTAATTAAAGTGATTGTGAACAACATGCAAATAAGCCTAAGGCATACAAATTAAACACAACAGTTGTTTACACTATTTACACTGATGTAGATTTTGGTAATAAATAGGACAATTTTGTATATACTATTAAATATAAATGTATAAGCAAGATTAAAAGCCTATAATATTAGAATCCTATAAATATCTTACACTAGTTAGAATCACAAAATACAAAACGTAAAGCTACGATGAAAGAACCTTGTTCTATGGTTACCTTGAGATGAAAAGAATACACAACAACAAAACATTCCTATAGATCTAATATCTTCATCAAATCTACCACACTTTTAACCACATGGATATGATAGGATCAACACAAAATGAATTTGTTGAGAAGGCTTTAGAAGCTACCAACAATGCAAAATGTCAAAGCATAGACAAGGCACATAGACTGTTTGGTAGAATGCATTAAAGAGAGTCATATGATGGAAAGACATGATTTTAGGATATGCAAAAAAGGAATTTGTTTCAAAAATCTCATAGAAATCCAGTTTGAAAATATAGAGTTATTGGTGACGCAACTAACTATTTTAACAGAGACGAAATGAGTGAGAGGTAGATAGTCACAAAATATTTATATCTCAACAACGACAAACTGGGCATCCCTGATTTCTGGATATGATTTAGATATCTTAGATGTACACCATATATAAAAACATTCAAGAAACCCAGTTTGTAAATTTAGAGTTATGGCTAATGCAACAGACTATGAAAATAGAGATGAAAATGAGTGAGAGGTAGACAGTTACAAAATATTCATATCTCAAAAATGATACACTAAGTATGACTAATTTCTGGATATAATTTAGCTATCTAGGACCTGCACCATATATAAATAAATTAGAGAAACCCAGTTTGTAAAAATAAAGTTATGGCTAATGTAACAAACTTCTAAAACAGAGACGAAATGAGTGAGAGGTAGACAGTCACAAAATATTCATATCTCAAAAATGAAAAACTGGGTATGGCTAATTTTTGGAAATGGTTTATATAGTCTTGACATGCACCATATATAAAAAAATTAGAGAAATGCAATTCGTAAAAATAAAGTTATGGCTTACGTAACAAACTTCTAAAACAAAGACGAAATGAGTGAGAGGTAGACAGTCACAAAATATTTATATCTCAAAAATGACACACTAGGTATGGCTGATTTCTGGATATGATTTAGATATTCTAGACATTCACCATATATAAAAGATTTAGAGAAACCTAGTTTGTAAAATTAAAGTTATGGCTAACCCAACAAACTACTAAAATAGAGACTAAATGAGTGAGAGGTAGATAGTCAGAAAATATTTATATCTCAAAAATGACAAACTGGGTGTGGATAATTTCTGGATATGACTTAGATATCTAGGAAATACACCATATATAAAAGAAAATTAGTGAAACCCAGTTTGTAAAAGTAAATTTATGGATAACACAATAGACTATGTTCAGAAACTGTAGAAGAGAATTGACAGAATATTTTACTAAATCTAATGCAACAATAAATCAGATTCATATATGAGTCCATACTTGGAATATTATTTCTATCACATCTTCACAAAATTATGAGCTCGCATCCATTTTCCCCCAAGTCTTTTCTTCTAGAAACTATGGTTTATTATGCCAAAAGAAAAATGAAAACTTCCTGAGAGAGAGAGCTAATGAAAACATAAAACATATTCTGCTATTTGAAAATGCATGCTTCCCCTCCAAATAATTTTTTCAGATTTCAAAATAAAGTTGAGCATGCATAACCACCTCCTTTCTTACAATTTTCTATTTTTAACCAAACAATAATTTCTCTCTAATTTTATTTATTTTAGAATTTGCTATTTATTTCATTTACAACTAGACAAATTCTTTTCTAATATATATATATATATATATATATATATATATATATATATATATATATATATATATATATATATATATATATATATATATATATATATATATATATATATATATATATATATATATATATATATATATATATATATATATATATATATATATATATATATATATGACAACTTGCAAATATTATCTATTTTATTGCCATTAACACAACATTAAATTATATTAATTTATTTATTTATCTCTAGTTGGAATTACATTTATTACTATTATTATTATTATTATTTATTAACTTAACTTCTAGAATAATATATTTTTCATAAACTAAATTCATATAAGAAAATTTATATACATTTATTTATTTAACAAAAATGCTTTCATAACTAATAATGTTATTCTAATGCAACAATTAACCAAAGCAATAATCAAATGATGTCAAATTGAATAACCCAAATGCCCAACAATACCTGACACAATGCACGATCGAAAGCATGACCACAATGACAGTGACTGACCATTACGCTCATACAGACAACACTGACTAGGTGCAAAATTAGATACTCATCCTTTTCAAGGATGATGGCTAACAAGGGGACCACATGTTATCTCCATTCAACAGTTTCCATTGGGTTTAAGGCATGCTCAAACTTGTCAATTTAGGTGGAGTCGATGCCTAATACCTGCATTCTGCAGCAACCAAACAGTCAAACAAATAGACATATATAATCATATAGTCAAATACATTGTGGAAGGGAATCACAGTGTAAAAGGGTATTCACACATGAGTAATATGACACTATCCATTTCACCATTACATCAAACACGTAATCACAACACGCATAGCAATTAGTTACTGAATGACTAAATAAGAACCATCATCAGATAAATGCATGATACACGTAATAAGATTGATCCACACAAAACATCACAACATAACATCCTATGATATAGAATTAGTCACCTAAAAATCAATTCTAACATTTGACAATCATAGTAAGATCAACATCATAATTACTTGAATGTAAACAATGTCAAAGCATATGAGTTGTCAGTGTCGCAACAAGGATTATCAATAAAACATACTAACTTCATCTTAATGCTCCTTAGTCTAACCACCTACACGTTCAAGGTGAGAATGGAGGGGTACTACATGAAATTTTATATTTTAATGGCAATCAACCCCTTAATGATGGTCAATTGCTTAAGGAGGTAGATGAAGGAATGTTTTAGATATGGGAATGATTCTAGATATGAATAGGTAGATTATGCGGGAATAGAAATAGAGGATAAAATTAATAGCATTGAAGGACCTCTATGTGGCACGGTATGCTAGAGTATAGTGAAAGAATTGGGAAACTTGAGTACGAATTTAAAAGGCTAATAAGAAGGCTTTAAATTTGGTAGTGCATGTAAGTAGAGAATTGTTTAGAATAGTTCTTTAAATGGCTATAGAGATTAAGCAAGGAGTATCAATTTTTTTAGATCTTTCTATAAAATTCATCAATAGGAATCCATACACAAGTATCTATACAAATCAATAATATCTCATCAAAATGGTACATGTTTATGGTTATTCATTAACAATAGGAGGCCATAATATGTTATTAATTACCTCCTAAATACATTTAAAAAATATTATATGTAAAATGAAAAGTGTACTATCAATTAATTATAGGTAGGGGGTTGAAACAACCAATAACTATCCTAGAACAATAGTTCATCAAAATGTGGCCCTACAAAACTAGATTTCATATCACATTAATAATTATTTGCATTTTTTGAAGGTAGACAAACTCCATATCATTGTCAAGGCATGATCATAAAATGTATATCATGATCTTATACCACATTTCCTCTTTACACATTAGGTCACATAACAGTGCTACACCAACACAAACCACATTATTCACAATACACACCAAGTATGTATAGCAACTTTTATTTCATCAATTGGTTTGAGTGAGATTTCACAAAAATATTTTATATGAAGTTCCATTATCCATCTACAAACCACAAACTAAATTTCATTATCATAATAACCACAAGCATAGTTCTATATAGTCATAGTTTTATCATCCAATATGAGAATTGTGAAGATGGTTGAGGGGTGTTAAATTTTACACTGACATTGATGATAGAGTGTAAAATAAATAATAATAACTTTGACATTTTCCCCTTACACATGGATCCATATACTTATTTTCCCCTTATACATTGATCCATATAAATGTAGCCTCTTCATGCCATAGGTTAAGAGGATTTAAGAAAATGGCTTATGACAAAATCCTTCCATTAGAATGGTTTATGGACCCAGGAAAGTTGACATGGATTAAGGGGATCTAAGGAAATTGCTTAAGGCCCCTCCTAAGAGGATGTAGATGGTGTAGGGTTTAGGGTTTGGGGTTTAGGGTTTAGGGTTTAGCATTTATGGACCTAGAAAATATGACATGGATTAAGCGGATTTAAGAAAATTGCTTAAAGTCTGTCCTAAGAGGATGTAGATGGTACAACTTGAAATCTACTCATTAATCCCCTTAAGCCACTAATAATAGTCAAACTAATCATTCACATTTGATCAATTTATATAATGCTAGATGCTTGAAGTTTTGAAAAACTTGTTAAATTTCTATATATTAAACTTGGTCCACTTAGGCAAAAATCATTCCATTAGCATGGTTTATCTAGATCTAGGAAATATGACATGGATTAATGGGATTTAATAAAATTGCTTAAGGCCAATCGTAAGAGGATGTAGATGGTTTAGGGTTTAGAGTTAAGGGTTTAGAGCTTAGGGCTTAGGGTTTAGTGTTTATGGACCTAGGAAAGATAACATGGATTAAGGGGATTTAAGAAAATTGCTTAAGGCCCCTCCTAAGAGGATGTAGATGGTACAACTGGAAGTCTACTCATTAATCCCCTTAAGCCACTAATAATAGTCAAATTAATCATTCACATTTGATCAATTTGTATAATGTTAGATGCTTGAAGTTTTACAAACTTGTTAAAGATCTATATATTAAACTTGGTCAACTTAAGACAAAATCATTCCATTAGCATGGTTTATGGACCTAGGAAAGATGACATGGATTAAGAGGATTCAAGAAAAAATCTTAAGGCCCATCCTAAGGGGATGTAGATGGTTTAGGGTTTAGGGTTTATGGACCTAGAAAAGATGAAATGTGGATTAAAGGGATTTAAGAAAATTGCTTAAGTCCCGTCCTTAGAGGATGTAGATGGTATAGCTTGAAATCTTCTCATTAATCCCCTTAACCCACTAATAATAGTCAAATTGATCATTCACATTTGATCGATTTATATAATATTAGATGCTTGAAGTTTTTACAAACTTGTTAAAGATCTATATATTAAATTTGGTCAACTTTAGACAAAATCATTCCGTTAGCATGGTTTTTGTACCTAGGAAAGATGACATGTCGATTAAGGGGATTTAATAAAATAAGATTTATGGGGAAAAATCACTATTCCTTGTAAACACTTTAAAATACATCAAGCTACAAATTTTTACATGCCTTAGACATAAATGAGCCTTACACATTTTGTTAGAAATTTACCTTTTCTGTGTATGTTTTCAGTTTATTTTTAGTATGTACTTGTATTAAAATTAAATAGTTATATCTTAAATTTTGTAATTTGCATGTATGGTCAAGTTGAATGATGTATGTATGTGTACGTACATCCTAATTTTTCTTTTGAATATAGTCATGTACATTTAATTTAAATATTTCTTGTAATTTCTCAACATGTATAATAACTAGTTTTAATATGTTTATTTATAATTTATATATAGATTCTTGAAAGTTAATTTTGTACTTGTTTGTATATTTATATATATGTAGGTTCATATTTTTTATATCATGGATATTACCTTTGATATTGAGGATTTCCTCAATGTGCCACCTCCACCCCTTTACCTCAACACCCTCTACCTCTACCTCCACCTCAAAACCCCCCACCTCCACTCCCACTTGGATCTAATAAGGATCACTTGTGAGCTCAAATTAATGACAATATGAGATCCATTGAAGAAAAAGTTAGTGCAATTCCAAATGAAGCATTCATGCCACCTCACTTGATGTGTAGTGCATCTTTGATGCAAAGCATTGTAGATGCTATCATGTCCATTGGTGTGGACTTAGATAGATTTAAAATATAGAGAGAGGAGAGGTGATGGTTTTATTCTAATGGACTCTCTTATAGGGAGATCCTTGATCTGAAAATCACAAAAGCCCATTTAGCTCCATATTTTGTTGACCCCATCAACAATCAACCAATTCCCACAAACAAAAAAAAGAATACCAACTAGGTGGTGTAGACATCTAGATACAACCACCAGTTTTTGGGATCAGTGGTGGATGGTATTTTATTATCCACCTCATGCTAATTGTGAGATTCCTCTCTACTTTTTGAGAAAATTATATGTAGAGTTTGTGATGGGTAGGAAACCCATTTTTTTTTATTTTAGATCATTCTAGGGTGTTGGTGGTAACATGCCATAATAGAGGTTAGGGGCATGGGTTGCTCCGCAATGACTAGTGCTTTCTCAACTTCTTATCAACCCTACTTTTTCTGCCATTCATGCACCCATCCAGCATCATGTAGTGGTATCTGCACTAGGAGCATTGAGTGTGCTCTTAGCTAACCTCAATGAGAAGACTTCTAAGATAGCAGTTGGGGTTAGTGGGCGAGATCGTGGAGGACCTGATGGTGGAGCTAGTCTTAGTACCACTCCACCTATGTTGATGCCTCATATGTGTATGAGTTGTAATTAATTATATTATGGACCTGATCAAGTTGCACCCACTTAAACTGCATCTAGAGCATCTGATGATATTGAGTCACTTGTTGATTTTCTAATTGTTGTGGATCACCCTACATATCGTTCGACACAAGTATATATACATACATGTTGAATTTATAACAATTTAAAGGATGCATTTTTAATGAACATATATCAAATAAATTGTAATATTTTAACAATTAAATTGTTTGGTTTAGACGATGGCCATAGGGACATTGACATCTTTTGATAGATTTTGTTTTGCGTCGACACCTGTGCAAGTCAGCCACCCATTTGGGGTATTTTGATTGATTTTTTAAATATATATTAAATAATTTTAACTTGATTATAATTTGTAATTCAGTCTTGAACATGTGTTAAATATTTATGTTGGTTCATTGAGTTCATTTGAATTCCATGTCAAATCCACCACAGGGTGTGTTGAGTGCTACTCTATTGTCGGGTGTCTCGCATGACCCACTCGTATCCATACTATTTTAAAAAACTATACTTAGAATTTATATTTTGAATTCACTATATCAAACATGCATGTACTTATATTAAAAATTTATGTCTATGTAGGTTGACACAACCATGAGAATGGGTATTGAACACTTGAATGATCCAACCGTATTTCAAGAGTTAGATGCATTTTAGGGTGTTTTAAAAAAATTCTATAACCTAATTTGTACACATGTGCTTTATTTGACCTTGTAGGACCTTGTTAGTGACACTTTTCATTTTGTTGATGTCATACCACCTACAACAACACATGCAAAGGAGGATGACAGAGTAGATGAGCAACCTCATATAGTAATTTAAAATTTTGATTTATTTAAAGTCAATTATATTATACATTGTGAATGACTTGAAGTAAATTTCAATTTAATATATGTTCATTTATTAAATTAATTTTCTTCTATAACAAGAGATAGGTCCTATACTAGATCATGAAGAGTAGGTTGTCAAAGGAGATGAGCAACCTCATACAATAATTTTTATGATTTTATAAATTAAATTTAATTAAATCATTTTTAAACATTTTAGATTTGATTTTGAGTTTCTTTCTCTTGTACAGACTAGTTCAGATCATCCTAGTCCACATGAAGTGAAGAAGTCTCTTGATTTTAGTACATTTCATGTTTTAGTATGTCCCATGGACTCTATATATATGTTTCAGTACATTACATCTACTCTTTATACATGTTTCAATATTTCATGGACTCTATATGTACATGTTTTAGTATTTCAATATCTCATGGACTAGATCTATATATATTTTTTAGTATTTTCAGTAATTTACACATGTACATTTATACATTTTAACTTGAACAAATTAGTTATCCTCATGATACCATATTTTATCAAATGTAAATTTTGATATTTTCATACATTATAAATTAGGAGTTAGAAAACAATTTGACACTAATGTTATCTAAGGTCACCACCTTATTCATTCGCAATAAAGTTCTTATAGTTAGATTTATGAAATTTAATTACTTACAGTACTGATTTAAAAAAAAAAATATTCACAAGTCTGCAAAAACATAAGCATTTGAAATGTTATCTACATTACATTTAATTCATAGTCAAAACATTTGATAGTATTAGAATAAGATTAGGAAATTATACAAATGTGAAGCACATTATATATCATTATTTTGATGCTATACATATATTATTTTTAATATATAATCATTAATATGGCATACATTAACATAACATATATGTCCAAGGATATAAACCATTCATTAGAACAAAATGTTAGAAATGAAGGTGCAAACCACCCAATAGAAATCTGATTTAAACCTTATTTATGTCCTCCAAACAATGTAGAATCAATAGAGATTGCAACATAAATAAAAAAAACCACTACACATAAATAACATGCAATAAGAACTAAACACATCACACAATATGTAACGTGGATAAAACTATTTTAGGTAAAAGACTCCACCGAGAAAAGAGGCTCCAAGTTGTGTTATTCTCAAATATGAGATTACAATACATGCACTTCCTCTCCTTCTTCAGTCTTCAATCTAGTGGCGCTTGTTAATCTCAACTCTACTGAAAAATGTAGTACAAATATCGTTACTAAAGTGGGTTGTCTTCTAGGGAAATAAAACTGATATAATATAAACCATCAGATCTATGACCTAATCACGAATGGTCTATATTTATAATGATAAAATATAAATAGTAGACAAATTAGCATCAGGAAACATACGACTAAAACAAGATCATTGCTGATGAAACCTTTCATCCCTTATTGGTGATTTGCAAACAATATTAGGACTAATTAATTGCATAGGATTTACAAGGTTATGTTGTGATGTTCACAACATGCCCTATTTTACCTGGAAGAAAAACGAGGACCTTGTGTTTTCTTTTGATTTTGTGTGGGTTGGTTTGGTTTGTGGGGTGGTATAGGAAAAATATCCTGGGTACTTGAAAGTCAAAATGGACAGTGCATTCGGGAGAATAATTATGGTCAGTGAAGTGAGCTAGAAAATGAACTAGGGTTGCCTTTTGAATGGCTTAAAAATTCCTTGTATTTTGAATGTTATGCATTTTTTGTGAAAATTCAGTAGTTGAGTGGATCTGTATGTCATGTGCAATTTTGTTAGCACAAATATCGAATTCATGGTTTTATGTTTGTCGGGTCTTAATATACATTGAGGTTTTATTCACCTTTTTGCATTTGTATCTTAAGTATCAAAACAAAATATACATACCTGGGCCTGACAACCTTTTAGTGTACATTTCACAAAAGTTGAGATCCAAAATTGTATGCATGATGTTTGTATTTTTTATACAATTTCAAAGTATGCATACTTGGACCCTGGTGGTGCCTACATGAACATTTAGGTTTCAAGCATTTTAAATATGTAGGCACCTTCCATAAAATTCATAAAAATTCTAACACTTTCGGCCTTTGCAGCAGAAAAATTGCAAGAATCTGTTGTATGCATGTCACTTTGTATATACAAGGGTGTTTGTATATACATGTATGTCAAATGTGCATTGGTGGGCTTGCAAAATCTAAATCGGCCTTTGAAAAAATGAGTTATATAAATTTTTGAATGCATATCGAGCTTGAAAAAATACATGTACAAGGGGGAATCTTTCGCAGATTCCTGGGGCTATTTGTTGCTTGTATATCAAGCTTGTATGTCTGGACATACGTCGGCACATACAATGAAAAATGCAAGTGGTCTTGTATGTTCGGCAATATACAATGCAATAGGAGATACATTTGGTGGGGTCCGCCTCGCATGCAAAGGGCTTTGTATCCCATATACAAAGTAGAATGTATATGTGATATACATTCGAAATATACAAAGAAAAAATGTACATGGCCCAGACGCAAAGGAAATATATGTTGCAGTAGATGGATTTTAAAGTTCGTGGGTTGTATATCGCATTTGTATATGCGATATACAAAGGAAATATGCATTGGATAAGATACAAGCCAGACCTGAAGTAAAAGTCAAATATGACTAATTCAATGGCTAGCATCTGCGACTTGTATGTTTGGATGCTTGTATATGTGTTGATATACAAGGGAAATGAGGTACAAGCCAAATTTCAAAGCAGGTGCAATGTGTTTCATAATGTTTGAGGTCCGCACCTTGTATGTATGAGTTGTATGTATATGCACATATACAAAGCGATAGACGTAAAAAAGGAGATGCAAGCCAGACCCGAGTTGATTTTTAATTTGTTCTATGATGTTTTGGGGTCTGCTTTGTATGAAGGGCAATTGTATGTATATACAGTCGCACATGCATTTTTAGATGCAAAAGGAAAAAGCACATTAGTTCATCGGTGGGAGACTACACATCAACAGATGCTACTAGCGTTGTTCCGATGGCTGATGGAAATAAAAGGTCAGTGATAGAGGAGTAGGGTGCCGATGTGGCACATTCTGATTGATTGGTGGCTTCTCAGCATATTGTGATGCCATTGATCTCAGTGATAGGAGAATAAGATCAACGACTGTGTGTTAAACCTTCAGCAAATGTTTTTCTGAGCATATGCAGTCATGTTTTGAGCAGGAAAGCTCTATGAATGCACTGCTGCAAATTTCAAGAGGGCTATAGCTAGCTAAGGTATTAATGGTAGTTTATAGAAGGATGATCGATGGAATGACAGGCCAACTACCAGACTTAAGATGCAAACCTTTGAGCAGCGGCTCTGATCCTGATCTCACTTACTTTTCCCTCTATTTCCCACCTACTGCATTCAATATTTTGGGCGTCATTTTGGTGCAATGTATCTGGCTAGAATTTTGTTTTGCCTTGTAAATTTTTTTCTGAGTACACATTCTTGCTATAAAAGGGCAAACTGTGTCACTCTTTTGGGTTGTTGAAGACTTGGGCATTTTTGTGTAAATAATGAAAAACAGAGCATTTTCGTATCTCTTTGGAGTTTATGAGTCGCATGTGAATGTACATTGCAGATATTCTCAGTTTCATTATTATTTCATATGAAAAATGCATTGTGCATGTGTTTACCTGTCTATCTCCTTTGTTGCATGCCTTCCTTCTTTTGAATCTAGTTGCTAAGGCTTTCAAAGATTCTAGGATATAGGTTTCTATATTGCATGTTTAATCTATGACTTCCATTCAAGGAGTGGATTAAATTGTCTTAGGTTAAGTATGGAGAAGGTTGTATGTCAGCTGGGATGTTTGTAAGTAGAGACAGTTAAATACCCATTCTTGGGTGCTGTTTGTAAGGCAAGCATCAATCTAACCCCTTGAAACTTGAATCCAAAATGCAATCCATTCTTATGTATACATCTAGTTGACTCATTGCCCTGAGATAGGCACTGGTCTGCTCCTAGGTTAGTAGTTATGACCCAAAACCCCTTGTCTTGCATCCAAAACATAAAATCCATCTTTTCATAACTTCCACCTGTTAGTTTGTAGGAGTAGGATTAGGACCCCTGCATACTCTCATCCACAACCAGACAAATATGTCCAAGAATGTTGCCAACCTTGTGATGTATCATGCACATCTTGGTCCACACATGAGAGTATTCTACTTGTTGTTGTCAAGCTAAATCTTTCTATTATTGGGCTAGTCAGTGTTACATCTTTAGCTATAGGGATACCCCCATTGGTGCAGCAGAACCAGAAGTGAAGGGGAGGCAGCTCTCACAACCTCCTATATTAGTTGGCTGAATCTACCTATACATTGGAACTGGCAAACCCTCTGTTGATTCAGAAGAAAAATGAACAAAATGGAGACTCTACTGGGGAAAGAAAGAGTCAAGTAATTTGAGGACTGGAAAATCTACTTTCCAGTGAAGTTGTTGCAACATAAAACCTAATAAAGACCATGTGGTGCTCTGCTAGTGAGATGAATCCAAAAAACAAAGGTGCCTTCTTGATATTATGTCCTCTCTATGAGAGGTGGCGACTCTATTGATTGAACCTATTCAAAGTTGCAATATATTTCCAGTATTCATTCTTTTGATTCAAAATAATGATTCAAACAGAGCAATAGTCCTAGTTGTGTTCTCAAAGAAGACCATTTTTTATTGAAAAATATAAAGCCCTGAATTTCAAAGGAATATATGGTTACCCAAATGTTATTCCCAATAAGATTAGAAAATGATTGCCAAAATATAGTGGATCAAATTCTAAATCAACAAACAAACATCTGCAATTTTTTTGTAATTCAATAGAAGATTATGAGGTAGAAGATGAAGATGTAGTAATGAGACTCTTTGTTTAGTCATTAGAAGATGTTTCTAGGGTTTGGTTTTCAGACCTGCATGTATGTTCAGTTTCTTCATGGGTAGATTTAGAAATTGCATTCCTAGAGTAGTTTGGTGAAAGATTTGATTTAGCCTCATTGATCATACACTTCATGAATATTCAAAAGGAAGATGAGGAGCTGGTTCCAGCCTTTAACCTTAGATTTATTAAGTTGCTCAAGCAAATCCTTGAATATATGAGACCTAATAATGCATTGTGCTTGACAATTTATTTGGATGCATTTGTTGAAGAAGTGAGTTACTTATTGAGAGATAAAGAACTACTCACATTTCACCAGGCCTACTAATTTGCTATGGATATTGAAAACAATGAGAAATATGGAATGCCAGTAGGTCTCATGGCTACAAGTTGTCAAAATAGTTTTCAAAATGAATATATTTCAGCTGTCCCAGTGTGATCGTTGAAAGATGATTTTGTAGAGGGAAATATATTTCAGAGTAGTATGTGTGGTCATGATGTGATGCATAAACATGAAGAAAATGTTGTAGAAAATGTGGGTACATCCTATAATAATGAAGACAAAGATCATTGTCAGCCTCTAGAAGAAAAGCCTACAGATGCAAAATGCTCTTCAAATGATGAAACAAAAGATATACATGAAGTTGTATCCTGCAGCAATAGGCATATCCCAGTTATTCCTGAATCTTTATATGAGGTGGATATGCAGAGCTTCACTCTAAATATAGAAGATGCAGACTCAAGGAAAAACAGTGAATATGTTAGTGATTGTCAGCATTCAGATGCATATGTGAGCCTTTCAGATGATGAAATATATATGGATGCTGAATATGAATGTTTCCATGAAGATTCTGACCACCTTCACAATGTAGAAGTCAAAAAAATTGCTTTTGATTATCAGTGCATTGGTGAAGAGAGAAAACAGGGTCACTATTCAGAAGTGGGTGGATAATTTGTAGATGTTCATCCTGATACAAATGGGGATAGTGTTGGTTGCAAGGGTGACTACAATGTTTTTTATGTAGGACTGTATTTTGAGCTATTCATGCATTCTTTTGAGATGTTCCAAATGGACCTTAATGATAAAATTGTTGAGCACAATAATGATGAATATCTGCGTGCTTATAAAAATGAATTTGATTATGATATGTTGCTTGTGCCGGAATATTGCTTGTTTGATACAGAGGAGCTCTTAGTTTTTGAAGAAAGGCAAAATTCTGATGTGGATTCATTTGTTTCATGTGAGTCTGTTAGTTTTCCAAGAAACATCAGTGACTCATATGATGATGATAGTCTACTGCTGAAAATGGTAGATGCTTATGAATTTTGCTGTAGACTTGTTGAAGGAGAAAGGAGCAGCAGCACAATCAATTGCAATGCTGGGTGCTGCAAGTGGTTAAATGATTTCAGGCTTCATTTGAAGAAATCAAAAGAAAACATGGTTCTTGCCAAAGGAGAATTCTAGTTTTTCCTTTTTGGTGGCCCTGGGCTGCCAAGTAAATTTTAATGAATGTGTTGTTTGATGCGGGTTGGTATGTGTTCGACTCTGTGCCCAATGGACAAGGGACTGGTCTACATCCCAGAATTCTGAGGTTCTCACCATGCCTACAAGAGGCATGCATCCCCAGACAAAGCCACTGGTGGTGCCTTCATGAACATTTAGGTTTCAAGCATTTTAAATATGCAGGCACCTTCCATAAAATTCATAAAAATTCTAACACTTTCGGCCTTTGCAACATAAAAATTGCAAGAATCTATTGTATGTATGTCACTTTGTATATACAATGGTGTTTGTATATACATACACGTCAAATGTGCATTGGTGGGCTTGCAAAATCTCAACCAGCCTTTGAAAAAATGAGTTATATGCATTTTTGAATGCATATCAGGCTTGAAAAGTGCATGTACAAGGGGGAATGTTTCGCAGATTCCTGAGGATATTCCTACTTGTATATCAGGCTTGTATGTCTAAACATACATCGGCACATACAATGAAAAATGCAAGTGGTCTTGTATGTTTGGCAATATATAATGCAGCAGGAGATACATTTGGTGGGGTCTGCCTCACATGCAAAGGGCTTTGTATCCCATATACAAAGTAGAATGTATATGTGATATACATTTAAAATATACAAAGAAAAAATGTACATGGCCTGGACACGAAGGAACAATATGTTGCAGTAGATGGATTTTAAAGTCCACGGGTTGTTTATCGCATTTGTATATGCGATATACAAACAAAATATGCATTGGATAAGATATAAGCCGGACCCAATGTAAAAGTCAAATATGACTAATTCAATGGTTGGCGTCTGTGGCTTGTATGTTTGGATGCTTGTATATGTGCCGATATACAAGGGAAATGAGCTACAAGCTAGATTTCAAGGCGGATGCAACGTGTTTCATAATTTTTTAGGTCTGCGCCTTGTATGTATGAGTTGTATGTATATGCACATATAGAAAGCGATAGATGCAAAAAAGGAGATGCAAGCCAGACCCAAGTTGATTTTGAATTTGTTCTATGATGTTTTGGGGTCTGCTTTGTATGAAGGGCGATTGTATGTATATAAAGTCCCTCATGCATTTTTAGATGCAAAAGGAAAAAGCACATTAGTTCATCAGTGAATTCTCCCAGGGTTGTTCCGATGGTCGATGGAGATAAAAGGTCAGTGATAGAGGAGTAGGGTGCCTACGTGGCATGTTTTAACCAATTGGCAACTTCTCAGCGTATTTTGACACCATTGATCTCAGTGATAGGAGAATAAGATCAACAGCTGTGTTTTAAACCTTCAACAAAGGTTTTTCCTAAGCATATGCAGTCATGTTTTGAGTGGCAAACCTCCATGAACATGCTGCTACAAATTTCAAGAGGACTGTGGGTAGCTGAGGCATTAATGGTAGTTTACAGAAGGATGATCGATGGAATGACAGTCCAGCTACTAGACTTAAGATGCAAACCTTTGAGCTGCGGCTCTGATCCTGATCTCACCTGCTTTTCCCTCGGTTTCCCATTTGTTGCATTCAATATTTTGGGCACCATTTTGGTGCAATGTATCTGGCTGGAATTTTGTTTTCCCTTGTAAAATTTTTGTTGAGTACACAGTCTTGCTATAAAAGGGTAAACTGTGTCACTCTTTTGGGTTGTTGAAGACTTGGGCATTTTTGTGTAAATAACGAAAAATAGAGCATTTTCCTAGCTATTGTATCTCTTTGGAGTTTATGAGTTTCATCTAAATGTACATTGCAGATATTCTTAGTTTCATTATTGTTTCATATGAAAAATGCATTGTGCATGTGTTTATCTATCTGTCTCCTTTATTGCATGCCTTCCTTCTTCTAGATTCAGTTGCTAAGGGTTTCATAGATTCTAGGATACAAGTTTCTGTATTGCATGTTTAATCTGTGACTTCCATTCAAGGAGTGGATTAAATTATCTTAGGTTAAGTATGGAGAAGGTTGTATGTCAGATGGGATGTTTGTAAGTAGAGACAGTTAAATACTCGTTCTTGGGTGATGTTTGTAAGGTAATCATCAATCTAATTCCTTGAAACTTGAATCCAAAATGCAATCCATTCTTATGTATACGTCTAGTTGACTCCTTGCCCTGAGATAGGCACTAATCTACTCCTGAATTAGTAGTTATGACCCAAAACCCCTTGTCTTGCATCCAAAACATAAAATTCATTTTTCATAACTTCCACTTGTTAGTTTGTGGGAGTAGGATTAGGACCCCTGCATACTCTCATCCACAACCAGACAAATATGTCCAAGAACATTGCCAACCTTGTGATGTATCATGCACATCTTGGTCCACACATGAGAGTATTCTTCCTTTTGTTGTCAAGCTAAATCTTTCTATCATTGGGCTAGTCAATGTTACATCTTTAGCTATAGGGATACCCCCCTTGGTGCGGAAGAACCAAAAGTGAAGGGGAGGAAGCTATCACAACCTCCTATATTAGTTGGTTGAATCTTCCTATGCATTGGAATTGGCAAACCCTCTGCTCATTCAAAAGAAAAACCAACAAACCCGGAGACAAATTAAATCAAACCTAGAGAACATAAGTAAAATGATATGCATATTTGTATGCATAAAGGTTTGTATTTAATATTTAGATACATAGTCAGATGCAAAACAAAGGTTGAACATTGTGGACTTCTGTGAGGTCTACAGTTCTATAAAGGAAATGTATTTAATATAAACATAGAGGATACAAAACCAGACTTCACAATAAATTCAAACATTATAAAATACAGGTGGGGCCCACATGGGTATAGAAAAGAATTTATTTGAAAACACATCCATAAGATACACAGAGGAGCAAATACAATCTCATATTTCAAGTAAAGTTAAATCGAGAATAAAGTCCATTGATACATAAACAAAAGAGAAAAGAAAGTCAAAGGTCAAATGTCCTTGTTTATGTATGGTGGTGTGTATGTATGCGAGATGCAAAAGGTAATATAGTTGGTTTGTATACACAGTTGGAACTAAAAACAATTCAATACAATTCATGAACCGATGAGGTCTGGCAGTTTGTATGTATGGTACATTTGTATTCAATATGCAAAAGGGAATACAATTGGTTTATATACAAATCCATAACTGAAAGCAATTCCAATTCATTGCATAGACTGATGAGGTCCATTTTTGTATTTTTTTTTTTTTTGTAACAGGTATGCAAAAGGTATAAAGGTAATATACAAGGTGAAAGCAAAGAAAATTACAAAGGCAAAGATAACTTACAGAGCTGAATCAAATCGGTATTGGGAGGTCATGGAGGAGAAAGGAAAGTTTGAGGTAGAGAACATCAACAAATAAGATATTTTGAAGTTTTAAAAGGATTCTAAAAGTATCCTTTGTGCTAAAAAGGGAATAGCTTTTTTTTTAATATTTTGGCGGGCCTTTTCTTCCACCATTGATTTTGCTTCAACCATTGATTCTGTAGAATGAAGGGGAGCCGTTGGTTGGTATTTGTTGTAACCATAGCAAAGGGGGATTCAAGTCTATATAATGAACCCTACTACTTGTATTTTGGACACATAGGAATACACGAATGCATTAAAAGTATATAGGGTATGCAAGAGATGTGACTAGAGAATAGTGCTTTGAGCATAGTTGTAGGGAAGGAATTCACCTATTGTTTGTAGTGAGGATTATGTGGAATGTCCTATCTCCTTTCTACATCTATAGAAAGCGTCTGTAAGTGTTGATTTTATTATTGATTCTGTAACGCCCGCCTTGTACCCTCAAAGGAATACACATTTATGCTACATGAAACAGGAACATTTTTTTTTTTTAATGATTAAGATAACAAATAATGTTAACATAACTAACTATGACATATTCTCTAAGGATACAAGGCTGCATTACTTTACAAACCTACTAACATAATTTAACATTCATTAGTAACTAATCTGAATACAAAGCACAATTAAATAACTGATTCATATTCATTACATACCGTCAGATAATACAATCTACATGATCAAAACATAACTGAAATGCTTTTGTTACACATAAGTACATCATTACTTTGCCATTTGTAGACTGCATCAGAATCACATACATTATGAATGATCTGCTACACAAATCTGGTACAAGGTTACACATACATCTTCATCAACTGGTACAAGTACAACTGGAACAATTCTTTTCTACATATGAACTTGATGAAGAATAACCAATGGATAAAATAGCTCTTCCACCTGACCATGTGGAACCCTAAGGTCCACCCCCCGAGCTAGGAGTTAACATGAAGTCCCAAACAATGACAGTCAGGTAGACAAAGACTAACATGAACAAAGGATGACCAAACGCCAATACAACACATGGCAATAACAACACAACACAACTTGACTGAACTTCCAGAGGCAACACAAGACAAATGCGGAGAGAACAACTAGGGAATGCTAGGCTGCAGTAGGGAGAGTGTCATCACATGGTCCTGACATGGGTTATCCTGACAGCCTCTCACTAGGCACTGGCCCCCATCTATGGTTATCCTGACAGCCTCTCACTAGGCACCGACCCCATAGGGTGACACATGCGGAATCAACCTTCCTTTCATGAGGACAAGGAAGTTGATCTTGCCAACCAGGCCTTCTCATCTCATCTCAAGCCTAAACAAGCACTTGAGCCATGAGTGAGGCATCCACTTATCTTGTTTAGTGTGCCTAACTACCCAACCCCCAGATTCATTATTTAGGTTATCACTTGATTAATCTACTTCCAGCGGGTTATCCTGACTACCACTTTGGGCGTCGGCCCCACGTTGAAAGCCACTCCCCTACCTGCATCTAGAAGACCCTACTCAACAAACATAGCAAACGTCATCATGACAACGATGATACATAAACCATGCAAGGCATAATCCATCTTGCATAACCATTCTTCTGATTTGAACATATACATGTAATAATGCAAGGCATTTACCTTCTTGCATATCATCTCAATTACAAGGACATACTCTTAATACATTTTCCATGGCTTCCAATGAAGTAACTCATAAGAAAAATACTTTTTCATGAATACCAATGTCTCCCCATTGTCTAATCCAACACAACATCCAAACAAATAAATAAATCAATCACAACATTCACGATGAGCCTTTCTACACATCATGATGCATTTAGAATATTTACATTCTTTCACAACACCATGATCAAATTCCTTATACATGACAAAAGGCGACATGACTTCAATAACTTAGGACACTTATGAAGTCAAAACACAACAACCTTGGCCTCTGGAAATGAACCCTTGACAACTTACACTTTGACCATTTCAAACAATATCAATTCACACTAACTAATTATCTAATACCTTTAAATCAAATTTCCAATACAATAATCATATACCTAATCCTTAATCCATTATCTTAACAAAATGAAGAAACCATATTAAAACCAATGTCAATCTAAATTAAATTTCATTAATCATAATATATAATCACAACGATTTTCTTTTAATCAAATACATAATGACAACATTATTCTAAATTCCCAATTTCATTTGGCTTTTAAACAATCAACTATACTCTTGAAATAATAATAATAATAATAATAATAATAATAATAATAATAATAATAATAATAATAATAATAATAATAATAATAATAATAATAATAATAATAATAATAATAATAATATATCAACTAATTATCCAATTCAATTCCTCTTCAAAATATAAATATATCAATGATTTGAACAATTACCATCCTAGTTTATAACTATTTTTCGCAACCAATAGTAAGTTTCTTCTGTATCAAGATCCAAAACCAGAATCCAAACAATATTGATCAATAACTTCAAAACATTCAACAATTGATTCATCACCAATAAATATTTAAATTAAACAAATCCACCTATTAAAACAGCTCATTAGATTATACAAATCCTTCTATAGTATAAGACTCATAACACAACAATAATTGAAGTATCCTATGTCATTTCTCCATAGTCCCCTAGTACTCATGCACTCGATTATCATATCCTCCAAAGATTTCTAAAGTTCCAAGGTTATAAGAAATTGAACTTATAGAGAATGCTAATAGCTAGATCTAAAGGCTTATGGATCAATTATACGGTTGAAGCATTAAAAGAATTATTGCACTAATCAAGAACATTATGAATTAATTATTCATAACTTCCAAATCATGTTGCTCACTAAATCCTCAATAAACCCTTTACTTGAATTGACTCTAGAAAGCAATAATACAAAACAAATTATCCTACCATAAAACCTAATCGTTCCTACAATGGAATAGCAATAACATTATTATTAAATTAGGTATTTGACCATTATCTTTCCATTTTGACTTAATAATAAGAATAGTAAAAATAATAATTATTATTATTATTGTAATAATAACAATAATGATAATAATAATAACTATAATTATAACAATGATACTGATAATAGCATGGATATCAATAGTACTACTATTAATACACACATGCACTCAAACACATTGTAAAGAAAATAAACATTCCTTAGGGTTAATCTAAGCCAATCAGACGAAATGCATACAAGAAAGCACAACTAACCTGGAATAACAATGACGAGTTTCTGCAGACTAGAGTTGAAACGATAAACCTTAATGCATGGAGAGTAAATAAGAAAACTCTGTTTCTGCCTCCAAAGTGTGACTTCTTCTTAGTGAAGTGCATCAGATTCTGTGTAGCTATTATGCATACTGACAAAGTACATTCTACCATGAAGAGCTTGACAACAATATGATCAGGTATCGAGTTGAGACTGCCAATGCGATGTATGTTAGGAACCGCAGTGTCTATGGTGAGATTCAGCAGACTTGGGGAAGGACTGTGAGGAAGTGACATGCGACTACCCACTGTCTAATGAAATCATCTCCTCTTTTGAGATTATCGAAACCTCGATTTATAATAGTCAAGCCTATCGGCATGTATTGTAAATTGAATTTCTGTAAACTTATTGAGCACGATAATTTTGTAGCCCCAACTCGCTCAGCAGGTATATTCAAAGGTATGCGAAGATGAATTCTGCTTTGAATTTTTGGCAGCTTCTGAACAACAACCCATGAATGCTTAGGAAAATCATAAACCCTTATGAAGTTCTCGTCCACTGCCACTACTTGGTATTGTTCGCCTGCCCACAAAATGCCTCCAACTGCAATTCAAAAGCCGATGCCTAGAGGAAAAACTTCCTTTCAAGCGGACCCTGTACTGATGCACTCTCCCAGCTATATATCAACTCAGCTATAAGGAACCAATAGTCTCTGCAAATATGACTTCAATACTCCATGTTGGCCGATCGATCATAACCCTGTGGTGACGTTGAATTCTCCAGGCACCCACAATCATCTCCTTGTTTGACTGCGACTTCACCCAACTCACTAAAATAATAATTCTGGTCACCTGGTGGTAGACGAAAGTTCTCCCAACTCCCTTATGCCACGACTCCTTGCAGATGCTCATTCAATAAAGACTCCACGATCTAATGATCAATATTAAAATAAACAATGTAAAAACAATTTCAATATCCAAATACTAGTCGCTCTCAGCCTTCTGTAGTCATCGCTTCAAGAAAACTAATTCGAATTCCTTGGCAGCGATGACCTCCTCCCTTTGCTATCATCGCCTACACTCGGGGAATAGCTTTTACTTCAATTGCCAGAAGATAATGATAGCTTCGAACTCAATGATTATGGAGTTGTCTCATACGACTGAGCAGTCTTTGATAACCATGGCACCTTCAAACTGACTCTTGCACACAATAAGAATATTATCAGTGTATAGATTAAAGAGGGTCCCACGACACTTCTATGATTTCACCTGCTATGCTGGCTGAGTGCCACGATTTGAAAGAAACATAAAGCTATTCTCTATATAAGCTGCATTTGTTCTTGGAGGGCCTACATTCTACTAATTTAATCTGCCGAAAACTATCAGAAATTGTTTCCTGTAATGCAACAGATATGAATATGATATTTAATCAAAAATCCATAAGTTTCCCTTAAAATCAATGTCCAGCTCTACGCGAGTTGGTAAAATCTAGAACTGCAACTGGCTTTGATTATTGAATCGACAAGTCTTGTTTTAGTTGCTGAAGTTCCAAGCCTCTTTTCCCCGCCTTCATTTCTCTTCTTCTCCCTACAATGCTGTCCTCTTTGCCTCAACAAGCTTCTCTTTTATAACACAGTCTCTCTCATTTACCAAGGAACTCGGCACGTGATCCCGTGCATCTCCCTCCTCGAGAAAGACTTTTATTTAATTTAATAATCCCAAGAGGTTGTTCCTTTTTTAAATATTAACACACAATTCTGACAACATTTAATTATTTTATAGCCAACCAAGCATGTTTTATTTAATAAAGTTATAATATTACAACTATCTATAATAGTACAACTATATATTAATTTATTTTATTAATCTAGTTGCAAATCACTAATTACAAAGCAACTTACAACTATTTAATTTATTTAAATATTTATTGCAAATAATATTATATTAAATAATACAAAACCTCTTACAATCTTTATTTAACAACTATACTACTAATAAAATAATAATTTATTTACAACAATTATCGACATTATACCCAATATTATCTTTTATCAATACATTTAATTATCCACATTATACTTTCCGTAATATGATTCTAATAAAAGCACAATGACACCTTACACACTTAGACACTTAACCTAGTTAGACTCCAAGGTGCAATATTACTTGTCTGCAAATCATGATCGAATGACAGACAAAGACCAAAAGAATAAACTGACAACCAAACCACACTGTCATGGGACCTCACGTTAACTCCAAACAACTAATCCATTGGTGAAGGCACGCTCAGACCTGTAATCAGGTGGAGTCGATGCCTAGTACCTGCATTCCTGCAACAACGCACGGTTAAACATTCAAGATATATATACATCACATGCAGTCCTATAGTTAATGGAAATCGCAGTGGTGTAGGGTACTCGAGAGCGAGTAATACAACACTGTTCCATTCACGTTTATGAATAAACGATTAACTATGTTGAACAAAGTATCCGATATTAATCAACAACATAAAACATTCAATCCAATATCGCAATTAACATCAAACATCTATAACATCTAGTTTATTTATCAAATTCTAAAGCATAAAATAACCTATTTTTACATCAACATCTGCTATCATAACAATCAGGTTCATAATGAAGTAACAAGATAACAAGAGATCCATCATCTATAGTCTAAGACACTATCATAAAGTCTAAGCAAACATCAATCTGATGGACGACGAGATGAGGGGCACTATAGATTCATTCAAGAGATTTTGAAGTCATAAAGATATTATAAAATTGGAATGGCTAGTATATTAATGAATACAAACATCAACTTTCTGCATCTATCCCAGAGTGTCAGTTGCTTCAGGTATTCTTAATGTAGTTTCCCTTGAATATTGCAATTCCATATGTTGATTTGTGAAATTGCTCAGAATTTACATATGAGAATTTAACTACTTTTGGATTGATCACGATAAGTGGACTTATATGCATGAGTAATAGAGAATTGTATGTTAGTTTAATCTTGTTTTTGAACCTTATCTTTTCTCTCTTTTCTCTTTTTTTTACCAATGGTATAAATAATTAACATGCACGTAGCTATCTAAAGGATTATGGATTCAAATAAAAACTTGTGAATTGCAAAAATATTTAATAGTTTTTCATATAAATCTGAAGTATAAAGTATTTTTTCATTGAAATTCATGTAAAGCCTTGTAGTAAAATGGTAAATACGTGCAAAGGATCACTAATCATAGTGTAATTTGTAGTTATTTGCAAAGAGTAAGTAAATACAACCAGTACGTGTCCTTAAAATAATGTAAGGCCCCTTAAACAAATAGCTCACAATAGACCACCAAACTCTCCAACATAGTCAAGAACTGACTACTGAAGCCCTGAGGTTGAGAATCATCCTTGGACAATTCTCCATACCTTCCAAGATAGATTAAGTTCCTTGTGAATTTGTATCATGTTGCTTATGCGTAAAAGCATACATCAATAGCTTTTGGCACTAGAAGGAAGGCCTGATAAGATTTAGGGTAGACTTTGTGTAAATTGACTAATAGGATCATATCAACACTTTGCAATTTGAGTGTTCTGACTACAAATATCCCTTCCTTAAGGATAATCGATCAGATATTTACAAAGAGTTATTTAAAATTCCAAGGATGATACATGTGACCTTGTACTATTTCCTAAGGGTGAAAGCAAGAAGATGAGTCCACTTTTCATGGAAGTCTCATGGGAAAGAAAAATCTAATGGAAATGGGCACCTTCTTTGAAAATAATGGGCACCCACTTGGGAATGGTGACCTAAGCCTAAACATGAGCTTGTTATGTAATGGGCTCCTATTGAGGATCAGGATCGCAAAGATAAATTATCTCTCATTGCATATGGGCTCTTATATATGGAATGGGTGCCCATTTTATAAGTAGTTACCCATTAACTAAAAGTATTTATTTATTTGTATGGTGGCTATGAGTTCACTCTTAACAGTTCATGTTGAAAATCAAGGTGAAACAGCTGCTATAAAAGTTTATATATATGTGTTGAAATCTGAAAGTTAGATTAATGAGTTTCAATTTCATGTGTATGTGATTAGCACATTCAATCAATGTAGTAATGAAGGAAATTAATCAAGGAAGTTGACACAAAATTTACATGGAGAAACCCTTAATATAAAAACTCCACACCAAAAGAGATATTATGATTGAATTAATTCTTGTAATCATGTTTACATTAACATTGAATTCTCTTCGAATTCTTGTAGGACTTTGTTACTACTTCAATTTTAAAAAATTGGCATAATTTCTACCAACCAAAGGCATCATAATATAGAAGCCATGGACTTGAAAATACCATGAATTATATCCAATAACATGAGAATATTCCTCATGCAAAAACCAAGCTCTCCATATTGTGAATTCCAATGATGCATAGTAGAAATCACCACTTAACTAAAAGTCTCAAACATGGGTGCCCAAGAAGTCCAAATCAAAATTAGTCAACAAAAATGTTATGTGACAACAAGGTAGAACTGAAAGTCTTGACATGGGCACCCAATAAGTCCCAATCAAACTTAGTCAACTGAAGTGACCCATCTCACACCAATGTTAGGTAAACGACATGCATTTCTTGGAATTCCCAATATAGATCCATAACAACCTATTTGTACCATGTAAAAGTCATGTAAAAACTTATAACATCGTGCAAGAGTCATGCAAAGTTGACCCTAAGGTAGAGTGACATGCAAGACACATGTATGAACATATAAGTACATGCAACTGACCTGCAAGTATATGCAACTGAAATGCAACAACATGCAAGTACATGCAAGTACATGCAAGTACATGCAACTTTGATGCAACAATATGCAAGTCCATGCAAATAACATGCAACAACATGGAAGTCTGTGCAAGTAACATGTAACAACATGCAAGTCTAGGCAAGGTCATACAAGCAACACACAACTAACATGTATATCTAAATTCAATGTTAAGTCCCACAAAAGTCTCATACATAGTATATGCACATTATCCACTCATGCAAACAAAAAGTTAACTGCAATTCTACATTGGATTCTCCTCCAAAGTGTTTGCCCCTAATGGTTCCAACCTCCTAGAAGGTATCTCCAAGTCAACATGGACTTCAAGAAGTCAACTCCAAGTCTCCATGGGCTTCACTTCCAAAGTGGGTGCCCATATAGGGTCACACCACATAGAATGTAACTACAACATGTCCAAGTGAAATAATTAATAAATAATTTATATCTGAAGTGTCTATGTGTTCAAGAACACTTTCTAAGAACTTTGGAGACACATGAAAATGGTTAGGATTTTAAAGTTAATGACAACTTATCCCAACATTGTCCCAATTGACATTACATATTGCAATTACAAATATGAGGTAATAAAATTATTTAACAAGTACAGTGATGAAGGTCAATAGCCTTCCTACACCAAGAAAACTTATTCATGATAACTGGTTGGGTAAGAGAATCTACAAGATTAACCAAAGTGTCAAACTTTTCAATCAAAACCTTACCATTCTTGACTTTTCTTGCACAAAGTGATACTAAACATCAACATGCTTAGCATGAGCATGATACATAAGATTTTTTGGGTTAAACAAATGGCACTCTAACTATCACATCTAATCCTCACTATCCTGCAATCAAAACCAATACATGTACCAAGTCTATATAACCATATTGCCTCTTTAGAGGCATGTGTAGTGTAGCATAAAATATTAATTTTTAGCAAAAACCCTAATAATGCCACATTTTGAAAACTATAGAAAGATCAAAGATTAAATACTAAAAACTATGAAATGTTACCAATGCATGAGAATGTGAATGTGGTTTCTCAAAACATTAGCATAACTCAGATGTTGAAAATTTCAAGGGATCAAATCAAGAACAAAGGTAGGTTTTTATAAAATTTGGGTAAAATAGTTTGGGTAGTTGTACGGGAAAAAAGTAGGTATATTAATGGGTTTTGGGTTAGATTTTTAGGTTTAAGTTAATAATAAATTAAATTAGATAAATTTAATTTATTATTAACGAGAAGTTTATAGGTAAATAATAAATTAGTTTTAATTTATTATTTATAAGATATGGCAAAAGTAAAGAATAATTAATTAATTGAATTAATTAAATCTTTAGGTTAGGGGAATAATCAGGAATTTAATGATGGTTAATTTTTTATGTCTATAGAACATATTGGATACTTGAACTTATCATCATCTACTCTAGGCTATAACAATTTATGTTTTGTCTCAACACATCGAGCCAACCAATACTCTTTCCTCTTCATTGCCCTCAGGTACAAAAAAGGCATACACGTCCCACAAAAAACCTCCAAATGCAATGAAGTAGGACATGATATATAATTCACAAAAATACATGCATGTACAAAATTATATATTACAAATCAATGTAATGAAACTAGATATTGAATTAAAGTACCTTTTTGTACAAGGTCTGAAACATTATCACAGTCATCTAATGTAAAAAATAATTATCTTCTTCAAACGTTGTTTCATCTTGATCATATGTTTGTATTGGTGTTAGGGATCTATGTTTCTATTTTTAAACCAATTCTATATTTTCACATGCTTCCCACTCACCTCCAATACAAAACTAAAAAAAAGGCAAGCTCCCTAGTCCATATAGTCCATGTGCTTGCATTTGAACTCTTATATGATTGTCACTTTTCTGATACACTAATTGTCTCACAATCATAATGAGGAAGAATGTTTTCTTCTTCAACTAGCCAAAAGAATCATCAAACTTTAGAGTTTTCACTTGATCATGTAGATATTTTTGCATTACACCAATCTAGAATTACATGTGTATTTTTAAAGTTTATTTCATCCACAAATTTTAGTTTCTCCTAAGATTTCTTTTGCACCTCCTCCAACTCCATCATGCTCTCCTTTACCATGCTTAGCTTCAAAAAAACTCCACATATGTTGGATATTGTTTTCTTTATGGGACCTACATTACCATGAAAATACTTAAGAATTTTTTAATGGTCCTATATAATTGTTCGACCATATGAGATGTTGTGCCATTTTCATTTCTCTTTCTTTTAAATTGTCATAAAATACTTTGAAACATTATTGCACAAGCTTTGATGAATGTAACCGGTTATCACTCAAATAGAAATGGTACTCCCTAAAAAAAGTATCATCTTCTGTACTATCATATCATGTATTTATACAATATGAACAAAGATAGCAACCTTTACTGAATTATAATATTGAGACTGAATCTTCTCTTGTAGGGGAGTATAGTTTTTGGAAAAGTCAACCAATGAAAGTATAGTTCTAATTGCAAATGTGTTTTTACATATGGAAATTTTTTCTTCAAGCCATTAAGCATATTGAGAGTGTTTCACATATTTATACACAATCTTATTCTTCAATTTTTTTATGAATGCATGCAGACTACTCTTTTGTGTTGCTAACTCACAATGCTTTCCAATTTTTCCATCTTTTAATAGATATTGAACATTGTTGAACCTCTTCACATCCACTGATTGTTGTCTAAAATCATGTGAACTACTTTCATGCATACATTCTCCTAACAATGAAAGGTTACCACATTTATTACATTGTCTAGAAATACACACTTCTAAATAAAATAATTGTCCATCAAGTGTTTAATAATATAAACTTATTATAAACTCCTTAATTATTCTAGGTTGCATATTAATACCGCATTCCTACATAATTTTGTTAGTATGCAAAGTACATCATATATATAATTTTGTTCCAGTCATGTCTAATACATGTTTTCGATGAGGATTATAAATTTTTGACCCTTCTCTTAACTTTAAAACATCTCTATAATTAGATGATACCCTTGTATTATCATGCTAAGATTTTTCAATTGAAGTCCTGATTTCATTATTTAATTTCATGTTAGACCTTGGGAGTCTACCACTAAAAGACCATCATTGGTTAATTGGATCACCCTCAATAATTAGTCTTCTCTTTATTCCTCTTCTCAAAATTTTAGGATTTACATTAATAATCCACTTGTCTTATCATTCTCTTGCTCAAAACTAAATTAGTTGTTATTGCTTGTTGTCTTACATTCTTATCTTTAGACCAACTTTTTTTTCTAATGTAGTCAAAAGTATTAGCAATACTAGACATAAATTATTGAATTGATTTATATTTTTTTGGGGGTTTTACAAATATGCCTATTTTTTTCATTACTCTTGGCATTTTGATTAATTGTATTACAAGTTGACTTTGAAGTCCTAGAATTTTTCTATAAAAAATAGTTTATGTAATCTATTTGCATGGTTTGAAATTTATCTCCTAGATATCATACCATGAAGATTATCTAATACATTTTTTTTCAATTTAAAAAAATAATTGTTTATTTTCACTCATATGAGACATTTCATTTTCATTTTTTATTGTGTTCCTAATAGTACAATTTATATCACCATTGCTATATCCAACTTCATTTAAACAACTAATATCATTATCATTGGGTGCAATTGAAGACTTTCCTGGATTCATTTCTGGAATCACCTTTCCCAAATTCTTAAACTCTTCCACATTCACCATTTCCACATTTACATATTCTACATTCACCTCATCTATGTTGGTCTCATCAATGTTCTCCTCTTCAATAGTCATCAAATTTGATGCTTCAACATTCATGATTTCTCAAATCCTCTTTCCTATGTCTTTGTCATTTTTCCACCTCTTGATGTCCTTTAATTTCTTTAGTTATCATGAGCTTCATTTTTTTGTTCTGTTGATATTTATTTAATCTCATAATTACTAAAATATCTTGATAAAACTGAAAAATGATCATTAATTTAATTTAAATGGATTCCTCGTTGAGATTTTTGAGGTACAAGTAGATATAGATCCTTTGCTCAATATATCACACATGTTTTATTCCTCTAAAAAATAATTCCTTTGCTTGATTCCTCTAAAACATAGTTCTTGTATTTGATTCAACTTGAAAAATGCTCCTTATGATTGAATCCCTTTAAAAACTAAATATGATATGGCTTTTTGAAATATTGTAAGAGACACATGCATAACATAATTATAGAAATAGTCACTGTCAGGCCATACTTATAAAATAAAAATTTGTAGAGATGTTGTCATAGTACATTTTACTAAAAATTGAATGATAATGAATATAGTAGAAATAGGTACCCATTTCTATTTATAATGTGAACACATTACTTTGTAGAATAGGTGCATGTTTTGGAGATGGTACGTGTTCCATAAAATTTTAAATTTGAAACATGTGGTTTTTCTTTGGTTTTAGGCATGGAAACCCAACCCTCATCCCTGGACCTACAAGTACAATGACGTGTTAACAACAAGAATAAAAACTAAATTTAGCAATATGGAAAATGACTTTTTCTTTCAAAATTTTTGGACCAAATTACAACCTATTATAGATGATAATCTCTAGTTTTCAAATATGTAATTTTTCTACTATCAGATAATTTTTTTAATTTATTAATTAATTTTTAATCAAAGGGGCTCATAAAATTGAAATGACATATATTACTAATTTTTAATAACTTTTGATTTCAATGTTTTTTGAAAAAAATTATGCCTGACTAGTCTAGATAGCTATAGACATGTGGAGGAATGACATTGATAATATTATGTCCCAAGCGTTGGTATAATTAATTGATGATTCATTGAGTTGAAGTTGATTGATTGGATTTATTGGATTGATTGAAGTTGATTGATGATTGGATTGGAAGATTGAAATTGACTGAAGTTGATTCATTTAAACATCATTCTATACACAATGAAAAAAGTCATTTTGTCCATACATGAGGGGTTTTAAAAAATAGAAATTAGAGCCATTAAAAATATTTATTAAAAATTTAGAAATAAATATCCTAACCAAACTTTAGCATCATACACGTATTTCCATAAAAAGAACTAGAAAATACATTTATTTAGCTCAAATTATGTTGTTCGTACACATGCATGTTTCTTCCCAATACATATGATTTAAAAAAATTACTTTTTACATCCTATACAAAACCAACTTTTATCATCTTGGTATTAGAATACATTAAATATTTGAAAACTAGAAACAAAATCCTATATTTTATATTTTTACACAATATTTAGTATTCTATGTGTAAGTGCTTCAAATTACCACTCCAACTAAGACAAAGTTTGACTTTCAAGAAAAAGACTTCCACTTTTTGGCCAAAAAGTAGACTGAATTTCTTGCACTCACCCTTATGAAAAATTGAATTATAGCTATGAGAGATTCTATGGCAATTCTAAGAGGCCAATTTTAGTTGGGTGTTATTACTAGTTTGTCAATGTTTATGTAATAGATGCTTGAGGAGTCATTTGTAGTATCAAATTTGTGATTAGGGAATTTGTAGTATCAAATTTGTTTTTAGAGAATTTGTAGATACACAGTGCTATTAAATGCTACCAAAATACTCTTGAATAATAAGATGGTGATAAACTCCTATATAGACTTGCATTGCAAGTGTGTTGTAAAATATTTCAGATTTTCTAACACATTGTGCAAGTTTTAGAATGTGGGATTTTTCTCTCAAAAGGGTTTTCCTAACGTAGATCACTATGTTATGGTTGCTTTTATTTAATTTGTTTATAAGTTTATGAATGTGTTTCTCTACATTCTATAATAATTTTGGATCTATTTTAATGAAATTTGGATAATCCTCCTCTCAAGGTTAGTGTAGGAAATTATTGTAGCACAACTTGCTTCATTACAAATTGTATTAGAGCTTGATCACCTTTGGTTGTAGTTATTGGGTAGAGGATTATTTAAGCTAATCTATTTTGAGTGGGAGCTTGTATAGAAAGAAAAACCTTGCGATCTTTATTGTAGGAAGTAAAGATAGCAAGCACATCTGGGAGGACTGAGGTTGAAAATTTTGGGGCATGAACTTTTATATGTGGAAATTAAAAATGGAAGATCTCTTAATAGATCATGATCTATGGGATGTTGGACTGATACAAAAGTTTAGAGACCTATGAATGCTAATTTGACTACTTAATATGTTGTTATAGACCATAAAGCATAAAGGGTCTAATCAAATTATGTACTAATCAATGTCCTTGAACAACCCACCATGAATTAGTTATGGAAGAAATTTGGCGATATATCAAGATAAATATTTGGTTAACAAAAAATCCCTAAGGAATAAGTTAAATTCCTCAAGAACGGAAGGTGGATAGATTATTTACCTCCTACAAGCATTTAACATGTTGGTGGCACAATTAAACTCTATCAATGTAAAAGATGGCCAAAGAGAAGAGAAGATATGTAAAATATTGTTGTGTTGATTGTTAGACTTGTAAGCTAGCCTTGTCATGGCTATTGGGAGAACTTCTATTGTTTTAAAAGTAGAGGATGTTATTGGTTCTTTGCTTTATGAATAAATGAGTAAGGGCTCTCTAGATGCCAATGAGACTTTAAGTGTTCATGTAAGACCTAAAGAAAGATGCAAGAGGAATGATAAGTAGTATGACAAATCTCAATCCAAGTCCAATGGGAGATCAAAATCCCTTGGAAATTCTAAGGAAATATGTTGGAAGTATGGAAAACCTAGTCTCTTTCGAAAGGACTACAAAGAAGAAAAGGGAAAGAAGAAGAAGAAGTATGATTCTAATTTTGAGTTCAAGAAGGAAGGTGTTGATGTGTTCATTATATCCTTGGCCACTCATACATATAAGAATAAATGGTCAAGATTCAATAAATGCATATTTTCTCATGACCACTAATAGGCACTAGTTTAGTTTGTATGGTTGGTTTCTACCTAGCTAAGGGTGCTCTTTATATCAAATTAAATTTACCTACAGAAAAGACAATGTTATGGCACCAAGGACTTGGCTATATAGGAGAGAAGGGTCTATGTAGAATGAAAAATAGAAAACTTATTGATGTGTTGGTCAACTGTAATCTCGATTATAATTTTAATGAACATTGTATTTATGGTAAGAGAAACAATGTTTATTTTTACTCGAATTATCACAAGTCATCTGATATGTTGGATCTTATTCATTTTTATGTATTTGGTCATCTTGATATTCCTCTGATTGCTAATTCTAAATATTATTTTACATTTTATTGATTATTATATGATAAGGACATGGGTATATTTTCTAAAAAGTAAATATGAAGTTTTAAATCATTTTAAAAAATTTAAAGAAATGGTAGAGTTGTAGCTTGAAAATATAATAAAAATGTTTAAGAACTAACAATGGAGGTGAGTTTTGTTCTATAGAAATTTCAATAGATTCTACAAAGATTACAATATTTTGAGATAGAAGACAACTCCATTTCAATTTTCTACTCAATAGAATGGAGTTACAAAAGAAATGTACAAGATGTCAATGGAAAAGTCTGAGTATACTTACTAGTGTTCGTCTAGAACAAACATTTTTGGTTAAACATGTATCCATTGCCTTCTACCTGTTAAATTGGTCTCCTACATCAGCACTTGTGCATAGGACACATATAAAGGCATTATCAGGTCATAAGCTTTCACTAAGAAATCTAATATTTTTTGGTAGTGATGCATATGCACATGTGCCTAACTAGAAGTGAACAAAGTTAGAGAACATGTTTGTTAAGTGTATAATCATTGGATATACCTACATTATTAAAGCATACAAGCTCTGGGATCTAGTTGTATAGAAGGTTATTTATATTTGGGTGTTCTATGAAAGATTGGAGATGTACATTTGTTTTCAATACTAACACCAATAAATTGAGATTTGTACAAGAGGCATTAGGCATGAATGATGTGGTCTTAGAAGATAGACATGGATGAAGAAATGGTAGAACTAAAAATGAATGATACATGGGACCTTGTAGATTCCCTAATGGAAATGAACGTATTGGACCCAAGTGGGTGTTTAAAAAGAAGATTGATTTAGATGGTAGTATTGAGAAATATAAAGCTGTTGAAATTAGGGTAGACAATTGAGAGGGGGGTAAATCAGCTGTCACAAATCTTTATCTTTTGCTGCATTTAATCTTCTTTAACACTTATAAAAAAATTAATGATATAACCATGAAATCATGAATGAACAACACAAGAGCAAATACATAATCAACACACATAACACAAGGATTTTTACATGGACACTTGATTAAGGGAAAAACCATGGTGGGGGTTAACCCACAAGATTTATTCTTTATTAAGAGAATAGATAATGGGAAGGCACTTGCCTTCAAGCACACTACCCAGAGTTCACTACTCAAAGGAGGCTCACTGCCTACAAGAACATTTATAATGTTAGCACTTAAAAGATTGAACTGAGAAACAACATCTTCTTCATGCAAGGTTTAGTTCCATTGAAGTGCACAACACCTCTTCTTTGCCCCTACTCACTTCCTTGCTACATCCACATCTTCACTACTTGCTTTCTTTTCCACGACTTCACAACACTTATTTATACATGTCATCAACTTTGGAATGAACATCAAAGTCGGCCAAACAATCATCTATCTAGAACATTCTCCAAGATAGGCATTTCAAGAAATTACAATCACAAGACTTAATATGCTACATGTGAACCACTACACTGTCAGCCAAACATAACTGGGACTCAAATCTTCCTCGAACATAATGCCACACTCTATAAAACTTCTCTTAGATCATCCACAACATGCACCATGCATCCAGTCGACCAAGACTGGGAAGAAAAGTAACACCCAAGGAGAAATCTTCATCCATGAGCTCAATTCTCAATGTGGACCATCAACACAATAGTTACCCAATTTAGAGACTACCACAAGCATAATGAAATCAATAGGAACAACTGCACCACCTCAAGTCACCAGAAACACTTGCACCTTCATCTGGGAACTCAAGAACACCAACTGTCATGATTGTCACACTAGAAATATTGCTTGCAGACCTCCAAACCATGAACCACTTGAGTTGAGGATACACACTGACATCCCAAACACACCTCTAGATTCACAGATCATAATATTCTAATGTAGATCAATCCAGACCAAATTTTGATCACTCTTTCACCTCTGAACAGCTACAAAACTTGGTTCTACTTAGATGGCAATAAGTTTGCCAATTCGCCATGCAGAACTCTCAAATCTTGACTAGAGCAACTTCAAACAATCCTATATAAACCCTTTAATCCACAAACTCTAATCTTCATCTTACTGGGAATGCAGAGCAATCTACTTCACTAAACTACATTGTCTTCACTGTCTTTGATAGAGAGATATGTAACTCACTTCTTTCTTTCAGAGAGGCTAATTTTCTCAATATCTTCAACACACAAGTCTTCTAAACAAGCAATAGAATAAGATATAGTTGACACTAATGACAACAAGGATATGTTGATATCAATGACAACACTGATTAGGCACATATTTGCAACAATCTATCCCTTTCTCATCGATGGCAACATATGATGTAAAAAACTCATTCAACCATCAAGACAATAAATTCTCCCCCTTTCTCTTATCACATCTACAACCACTTTCTTCACTGCTCCCCCTTTCACCAGGAACTAATCACTTCCATCCAATTTTTTCACCAGGAAAAGGGCACATATTTGCAATCATCTCTCACCCTTTTTGTTTCTTAGACAAGATCAAACTGAACTCAGAACATGCTGACTACTCCCCTGAGTAGCATCCCCTTAACACCAATTTAGATCACTAGATATGATTGTGAGTTCCACCAGACTGATGTACACTAGTGCACCTTAGTTCTGAACAAGAGGGGTAATCACCCGTAGCTTCCCTCTGAGATACTCAAAAGTGTCCTTAAGTAGAGGCTTAGTGAATATATCTGCAATCTAATCTTTTGAAGAAACAAACTCCAATCTGACTTCATTCTCATTTACCTTCTCTCTCAAAAAGTGAAACTTGATGGATATATGCTTTATCTTTGAATGCAACACTAAATTCTTTGAAATGTTTATTGCACTTGAATTATCACATGAAGATTCTAACAGGCTCTTCAAGCACAATTCTGATATGCTTCAACATTTGCTTCATCCACAAAACTTGAGTAAAATTGCTTGTTGCTTCTATATACCCTGCCTCTATAGTAGATAGAGAAATTGCCTCCTGCTTTTTGCTCAACCAAGAAACCAATCTCTTACCCAAAAAAAATGCACTACCACTAGTAATTTTCCTGTCATCCACATCTCTTGCCCAATCAACATCTGTATATGCCTGAAGAGTGAAATCATCACCCTCAGGATACCATAAGCATTAATTAGATGTTCCCTTCAGATATATAAAAATTCTTTTGACTGCTACAACATGAGATTCTCTAGGATCAGCTTGAAATCTAGCAACAAGGACAACTACATTCATAATATCAGGTCTGGTATGAGTCAGATAAAGCAGTCCTCCAATCATTGATCTATACCTTTTCTAATCTGCCTTAGGAGAATCATCATCTTTACTCAACTTGCATCTAGTTATCATCAGAGTATTCACTAGTTTTGAATCCTCCATTCCAAACTTTTTCAACAACTCTTTCACATACGTAGACTAAGATATGAAGATGCCTTTTTCTAACTGAATGATTTGTAGACCTAAGAGGAAATTCATTTCACCAAGCATGGACATCTCAAATTCACTTTGCATCTGATCAGCAAATGTTTTACACATTGCTACACCCTTAATATTGGTGTATATTGGGTTATGAATAGTCATCTTGTGGATATCTTAACTCCTAATTAAGTCATGTTATCATTATAATTATATTATTATTTAGTTAGATAGGTTGGACTAGGTCTTATATAGGGGTGTGTCTATTCTTTCTAAGTATAATTAGGTATATATAGGAGGATGTGAGTCTTATTTCATCACCATATTGTGAAGTGTGTTCTCATTGGAGATATTTGAAGGTTACCCCTTCGAAGTGGCCTATTATTCTTAGTTATTATCAAGTATTTGCAGAATATGGCATATCATCTTCTTCCATTGTGTAAGTTATTTCATTACAAGTGGTATCAGAGCATGATCTTGGCACCATAGAGGCAAGGTTTTTTCTCAAATTGGAGGTGATTTTGGGAAGAGCATAACTTTCATATTTTTAACAATTTTTTAAAATATTTTTAAAGGGTTTTTGAAGACCATATTAAAGAAGCTACAGTCTAGATTTTAGAGGAATTAGAGTAGAATTGAGCAAATTATTGTAGAATTATGATTTATACATAGTTTATTTGGGATCTACATATCTCTCATATATGACTAAATTAGAGCTTAATTTTTATTGGATTTTTGAAGACATACCAGAGGAGACTACAATCCAAAAGTTAGATAAAACAGAGCAGAAATAAGTGAGTTATTGCAAGCTTCGTGTTTCCACAAAATTCGCTCTCAAGGTTGCAAATCTGCATATTTCTTGGAGATTTTTCTGGGTGAGAGACATTTTGACCCTAGTAAGTTACACTAAAAATTTAAGATAATTTAGGTTTTATTTCTATGATTTATTTCAAAATTATTGGTTCCAATCATGATGGGGCCTGCAACAAGGGGCAAAAAGAATCTTGTCACACTGGGGAAGACTCTTGATAAGGATGGGGTAACAATAGATGATACTAATCATAATGAGGAAATAATTAAGGTCAAGGAAGACATTTCCTCAATTAAGGTTGATATGTGTGACCTAAGAGGAGATATATCAGATATACGAAGCATGTTAAGTGCCTATAAGAATGAACCAAGAAAGGAGTTCTCAAGCAACCAAGTTGAAACCTCCAAGTGTGACAAACAACTTCTTCAGCTAGGTTGCTAAACTTCAACAAATAGGATTAGTTAAGGATTATATTCAAAAATTTCAAAAGCTATCCTTAAGAGTGGATACAATTACAGAGGAGAACTTGAATGATTTATTCTTGGTTGGTCTCAAGGATCACATTCAACATGAGGTACACATGTTTAGTCCTAGCTCAGTAAATGAGTCTTTTATCTTGGCACGCAAGGTAGAGGAGAAGTATTTGATTCCTAAGAAGAAAGGGGCTAATGTGACAAGAGAGAAAGGATATTCAACACCTTCTCTTCCTTAACCTACTAGGATGACTCCACAACAAATTTAGGAGAAAAAAGCAAAAGGGTTCTGATAACAAATACAGTCAAGGACATAAATGTAGTGAAAAGAAATTTTTCTATATTGAAGGTCCAAGTGAGGAAGAAGAGGAGGAACCCATATTAGAGAAGGGTAGGGAGTCAAGTGAGGAATCACATTATTCTCAACCAATCATTTTTTGTCATGCACTCTCAGGTTTCAGTGTGCTACAAACTATCAAGGTAGTGGGTTTCTTAAAGAAGTAGAAAGTCATAGTGTTGATCAACTCAGGTAGTACTCATAATTTCATCAACAAAAAGTTGGCAACTCATCTAAATTATTTTATATATCTATCCCTAGAGTTTCAGGTTTTGATTGTAGATGGTGGTACAGTTAGTTGTTCAGGGAAGTGTCATAGCATTAAATTAGCCATGGGAGATTATCAACTTGATACCCCAATGTCTGCGATATCCATGGGTGCAACAGATATTGTTTTGGGAGTACAATGGCTTACTACATTGGGAACAATTGAGATGAACTTCCAAGAACTATTCATGAGATTTCAATTAGAAGGAAAGGTAGTAGAGCTAAGGGAATTGAAAGAAAAATCCCCATAGATGCTAAGCTCTCATCAAATGCAAAATTTGCTTAAGAAAGGAGTGGATGGATTTGTGGCCCAACTATGTTCATTAGAAGTCTCTCAATCTAATGCTCCTACTCATCCAGATTTACAGGCAATAAATGATCATCACTCAGTGGTTCTTGGAGATATGCCTAAAGTACTTCCTCCTAAGAGGGATCATGTTCATGCCATACAACTAGTTCTAGGGAGCCAACCACATAACATCAAGCCTTATAGATACCTACACATACAAAAAAGTGAGATAGAAAAAATTGTTGAGGAGATGCTAGAGACAGGAATTATCAGGCATAGCCAAAGTGCTTACTCCTCACCTATGGTGATGGTACATAAGAAGGATGAAACTAGGTGCATGTGTCTAGATTATAGAGTGCTCAACATGTACACCATTAAAGATAAGTTTCCTATTCCGGTCATTGATGATTTTCTAGATGAATTGAATGGAGCTATGTATTTTACCAAGTTAGATCTTAGATCTGGTTATCACCATATTCAGATTAAGGAGGAAGATATTTTTAAGACAACATTTCAAACTCATGAGGGTCATTATGAATTTTTGGTGATGCCATTCAGTCTTACCAATGCACCATCTACATTCCAAAGTTTGATGAATTTCATTTTTAAGTTCTTGAGAAAGTTTGTGTTAGAGTTCTTTGATGATTTATTGATTTATAGAAAGACTTGGGAAGAACATTTACAGCATGTAGATCAAGCATTACAATTACTTGAAGATCATCAACTCTACGCTAAGCCATCCAAGTATGCTTTTGGTCTTAAGGAGGTGGATTATTTGGGATACATAGTTTCACAAGAAGGAGTAAAGCTAGATCCTAACAAAATTAAGGCTATCATGGAATGGCCTATTCGAAAAACCATTAAGAAATTGAGAGGTTTCTTTGGATTGAAAGGGTACTATAGAAGATTTGTGAAGCATTATTGTCATATAGCAGCACCCCTCACCAATCTATTGAAGAAGGATTCTTTTCATTGGAATGAGTCCAGTAATGCAACATTTAAGAAATTGAAGGAGGCTATGTGTACAACTCCAGTGCTTGCCACTCTGGACTTCACCAAGGAATTCCTTATGCAATGTGATGCTTTTGGAAATGGGATAGGAGTAGTTCTCATGTAAGAAGGTCAACAAATTGCTTTTGAGAGTCATCAATTAAAGAGTAATAATCAACTCAAACCTATTTATGAGAAGGAAATGCTAGCGATCCTTCATATAGTTAAACAATTGAGGCCTTATCTAATGGGTCGACACTTCAAGGTTAAGACAGATCATGATAGCCTAAAATATTTTTTGGAACAAAGATTATCCTCTGAAGAACAACAAAAATGGTTCACTAAGATGTTGGGATGTGACATTGAGATTGTATATAAGAAAGGGAAAGAAAATATTGTGGCAGATACACTTTCTATGAAGGATGAGAAAGATGAAGCCTTATTGTGTTCTTTTTCAATATTACAAGCAAATTGTGTGGAAGAAGCCAAAGTAGAGTGGAAAAATGATGTTGCAACAAGTAATCTCATCCAACAATTAAAAAGTGATCCTAGTAGTTTAGATAAATTTTATTTGAAGGGGGATACTCTTTGGTATAAAGAGCACTTGTATCTCTGCAAGGATTCCTCTCTTAAACACAAGATTCTCACAGAGCTACATGAGTCCCCAGTTGGTGGTCATTCAAGATTTTTAAAGACGTGTCATCAGGTCAAGCAAGATTTGTTTTGGGAAGGGGTAAAAGGTGATGTTCAAAAAGTTGTGGCTGAATGTTTGATTTCTCAAAGAAATAAGGGGGAGACAATTAAGACACCAGGTCTCTTCTAGCCCTTAGCTATTCCTTGCCAGCATTGGGAAGAGGTATCCATAGACTTCATCATAGGGCTTCCCAAATCTAAAGGTCATAGTGTCATCATGGTAGTAGTAGATCGCCTCACTAAATATGCACACTTTATTGCATTATCACATTCTTTTATAGCAAGTGCAATGTCAAAAGTTTTTTTGGAGAATATCCAAAAGCTACATGGTACACCTAAGGCTATTGTCAGTGATCATGATCCTATCTTTACTAGTCACTTTTGGAAAATTTATTCTCATTTCTGGGTACTCAATTGGCTCATAGTTCTTCATACCACCTTCAATTAGATTGGCAAATTGAGGTTGTTAATAAGTGTTTGGAAGGATATCTATGTGTTTCACTTTGGGTAGATTAGTTACCACTTGTAGAATGGTGGTATATCACTTCTTTTCATAGCTCATAAAACATGCCTCCATTTTTGGCACTTTATGGATATCATCCTCCTTCCATCACATCATCATTAAATGTGACACCAAGAGTTTAGGTAGTAGAGGACCACTTGCTTCATCAATAATAGGTACTTTTGGGACTCAAGGATAATTTAGCCATGGCACAAAATTGAATGAAACATCAGGCGGACCAACATCGTAGTGAAAGAAATTTTGAATTTGGGGATTGGGTCTTCTTGAGATTACAGCCTTATAAGAAAATCTCACTAAAGAAACAAAAAAGAATAATAAGTTGTCTCCAAGATATTATGGGCCATACCAAATCATGCAAAAGATTGGTAGTGATGCCTACAAGCTAGAGTTGCCACCAACAACAAAGATACATCCAGTTTTTAATGTTTCTTATTTGAAGAAGGTAATTGGGCTTAATATTCCTACTCAAACAGTACTACTAGAGCGCGATGAATAAGGAAGAATCATTTTGGAACCAGAGTGCATTCTTCAAACACACACGAAGAAGATGACGATTAGAACCCTCACTGAGTATCTCATCCAATGGAAGAATTTACCAGTTGAAGAGGCCAAATGGGAGGACAAGGAGTTCATTCAAAAGAATCCACACTTAGTTAGCATTGAGGACCATGCTTCTTTGAAGAGTGGAGCATACTATGCCCTTAATATTGGTGTATATTAGGTTATGAATAGTTAGCTTGTGGCTATCTTAAATCCTAATTAAGTCATTTTATCATAATTACATTATTATTTAGTTAGATAGGTCATACTAGGTCTTATATAAGGGTGTATCTATTCATTATAAGAATAATTAGTTATATATAGAAGGATGTGAGTCTTATTTCATCGTCATATTGTGAAGTGTGTTCTCATTGGAGATATTTGGAGGTTTCCCCCTCAAAGTGGCCTATTATTCTCAGTTATTATCAAGTATTTGTAGAATATGTAATATCTTCTTCAATTGTTTAAGTTATTTCATTACACACATGCTCTAATTTCCACCAAAGATGATATCATCAAAAAATACCTCACCAATCAAGATGTGTTCATGATCAAGTTTGAAATAAAGATTACTATTAGCAGTGCCTTTGCTAAAGCCTAACTTTAGCAGATACTTATCTAACCTTGTATACAAGGCTCTTGGGGATTGTTTAAGTCCATACAATGCTTTCTTCAATCTGTAGACCATATCTCCTTGATCAAACAACTAGAATCCTTCTGGTTGCTCAATGTAGAATTCTTCTTCCAACTCTCCATTGAGGAATGCTGACTTGACATCCATCTGGTAAACATTGAAATCTTTGTAAGTAGCAAGGGCAAGAAATAATCTAACTGTTTCAATTCTTTCCACCAAAGGAATTTTTTTTTTAGATCAATTCCCTCTACCTGAGAATTTCCTTTGCACACCAATGTTGCTTTGTTTCTCACTTCACTATCTTCATTTAATTTATTTATAGAAGACCCATTTAGTTCCAATTAGATTTTTGCCTTCAAGTCTAGGAAGAAGATCTAAAGTATGATTCTTTTCAATTTGCATTAATTCTTCTTCCATTGCTTTTACCCAAATTTCAAGATCTAAAGTATGATTCTTTTCAATTTACATTAATCCTTCTTCCATTGCTTTTACCCAAATTTCATCATTACATGCTTCATTCACTGATTTTGGTTCAATCTTTGAAATTAAACAATACTCCACTTGTTCTTCAACAATTTTTCTTCTAGTTTGAACACTTTTATTTCTATATCGTATGATCTGATCTTTAGAATGATTCAACCTTACATACCTGGGAGTTTGGGGATTTTCTTAAACTTCTGATTCTTGAACTTGTTCCTCAGCATTTTCATTAGCTTCTTGAGTCAATGGATTTTCCAGAGCAATCTGAATCTGAGTCTGAGATTGAACTTGTTTTTCATTTTCATCATCTGATTCATATCCACAAAACTTGGAAAGTTTCTACATGCTTTCATCTACCTTGACATTAGCACGTTCAACAATCCTTTTCAATCTCTTGTTAAAGCACCGGTATGCCTTGCTTTGGTTGGAATAACCTAGAAATATTCCTTCATCACACCTTGCATCAAACTTTCTTAAATCTTCATCTCTTTTGATATAGCATTTACTACCAAAAACTCTAAAGTATTTCAGAGTAGGAGCATTACCAAACCATAGTTCATAAGGAGTTTCACTAGTATTACCTTTGATCTACACCTGATTAAGAGTGTAGATAGTAATACTCACAGCCTCTCTCCAATAGACATGTGGAACATTTTATTCCATCATCATGGTTCTAGCAACCTCTTGAATAGTCTGATTCTTCCTTTCCACAACTCCATTCTGCTGACGAGTCCTAGGAGAAAATAACTATCTTCTTATTCCATGCTTTTTACAAAATGCATTAAACTCATTGGAGGTAAACCCTCCACCTCTATCAGATCTCAGACACTTTATCTTTACACCAATCTCATTCTCCACCCTAGCCTTGAACACCTTGAATTTGTCAAGAGCCTCTGAATTCTCTCTCAAGAAAGTGATCCACATCATCTAGGAGTAATCATCAATCAGCAACATAAATTATTTGTCTCCTTGCAAACTCCTAACTCTAGCAGGACCACACAAATCAATATGCACAAGTTCCAACAATCCACTTGAAAATTGTTCTTTACTTTTGAATGTATTTCTACTCTGTTTGCCCAACTGACATTCCTTACACATGCTATTAGTGGGTTTTAAAAGCTTTGGAAGATCTCTCACAACCTGAGTAGTACTTATCTTGACAATATTATCAAAATTTACATGACACATTCTCCTATGCCATAACCAACTTTGATCAATCTGAGCAATCAAACATCTTTTATCAGTGCAACTTAAATGAAAGATATTACCTCTAGTCTATGTACCAGATGCAATCTTAGTTCTGGAGCTTTCCAAGATTCTACATTTTTGATCCTTGAATCGGAGATCATACCCTTTGTCAACCAACTACCCAACACTAAGAAGATTATGCTTCAACCCTTCTACATACAAAACATCATCAGTGTTGTGCTTGCCATCAAAAGAGATGGATCCTCTTCCACAGATTCTGCCAACTGAATTGTCTCCAAACTTCACAATTCCACATTCATATCTTTCCATACTTACAAACTTACTTTTATCATCTGTCATGTGGTGAGAACATCCGTTGTCAATCACCCATTCATCCTTTTCTTGAACCTGAGTAGCCAAGGCACTTTCCACATTCATATAGATAGCAAATTCAGTAGGCACTGGATTTTCTTCTTTGATAGCAATGAACACCCATTCATTTCCAGATGTACTTCCCTTCTCAAATTCATTACCTCTAACTCCTTCATAAGCAACTTCTTGCACATAGTAACATTTCTTCTGAAACCTAGGTTTGTTAGGGTTTGGCTTTGAAACCCTCTCCGGACATCTGGAGGCAAAATTACGAATCTTATTGCAAGAAAAACATTTGAAAGGCAACTTTCCTTCATACTTACTAGATCCTCTTGGTAATCTTTTGGCAATAAGGGCTTCAATTTCTTCAAGTTCCTTCTTTGTTTTCTCATATCTAGTTAGTCTTCTTGAAGAGCTTTCACCTAGATCAAATCTTTACTTCCCAGAAACACTGGCCTTAAAAGCATATTTTGATTTAGGAAGGGAATCACCAAACTTACTCATTTCAAAGGCTGAAAGCTTGCCAACCAATTGATCCCTTGTAACAGTTGTCACAGTCCTGATCTCCTAAACAGGACCAACTCTATGCTTGTATGAAGCAAGTAAGGATCTGAGTAGCTTGCCAACAATATTTGATTCTTCCAATTTTCCACTAGCACACCTGATACTACACACACATTCATTCACTTTCTACATGTAGGAAGTGATTTATTCATCTTTACTCATCCTCAAACTTTTGTATCTACCTTTCAGGCTCTGTAACTTAGCACAATTGACGTATGCATCACCTTCATATAGACTTTCCAACTTATTCTAGATTTCATGAGAAATTTTCAATTCCAAGACATTTATCATTTCTATATCAGTCAGGGCACTTAACAATGCTTCTTAAGCCTGAATGTTGTTTTCAGCATATTTGAGTTCATCTAGAGTTGAAGGACCTTTCTTCGGGGCTTATACTCATCCTTTGTTATCAACCAATAAGTATCACCCATGCATTACAAATGGCACTCCATGCGACTCTTCCAAAGAGAGTAATTTGATCCATCAAATCTATGACTATCCTTCTTGTAAGTCAACATCCTGGATCTCCTCAAATGGTCAAGCTTCTTTTAGAGGAACTGGTTTAGATACCAATTGTTGAAATTAGGGCAAGCAATTGAGAGGGGGGGTGAACCAGTTGTCACAAATCTTTATCTTTTGCTGCATTTAATCTTCTTTAACACTTATAAACAGATTAATGATAACTTCATGAAAGCATGAATCAACAACACAAGAGTAGATACATAATAAACACACATAACACCAGGATTTTTATGTGGAAACCCTGTTAAGGGAAAAACCACGGTGGGGATTAACCCACAAGATTTATTCTTTGTTAAAAGAATAGAAAATGGGAAGGCACTTGCCTTCAGGTGCACTACCTAGAGCTCACTGCTCAAAGGAGGCTCACTGCCTACAACAACATTTACGATGTTAACACTAAAAGATTGAACTGAGAAACAACATCTTCTTCATGCAAGGTTCAGTTCCATTGAAGTACGCAACACCTCTACTCTGCCCCAACTCACTTCCTCACTAGATCCACATCTTCGCTACTTGCTTTCTTTTCCATGAGTTCACAACATTATTTTTCTTTATAAAATTAATATTTTATTTGAAGTTACTTAAGTTGGTATTAAAACACTTTCTAAATTAAAATGTTATTGTACACACACATTTAAAAAGTGCAAGTGCAAGCATTTAATATTGTTAAGTGTGACTATGTACACATAAACTTGCATTTAATAAAATTAGGCTAGGCCTAATTGATGTAAGGGCTTTAAAAGGAAGCCTGAGAGTCTTTGTTATGTATGTTCTTGATGATTTTCAGATACTTGGTATTGGGTTTGTGTCTTTTGACAAATTGTATCCAACTAATTGACAAGGTGATGTTCCCTTCCATTTGCTGAACCGAGGAGATGTTCCCTTCGTGAATTGTAGAGGTGAAATCATCTCAGATTTCACAACTGAGCTTCAAAGTGTATTTGGTTCAATTGTTGGGTTTCTGATATTTGGTCAGAGACCATTTGTGAGTTTCATTGAAGATCTATGTTTGTAGACATTATTGAATAATCTGAGGATATATATGCTAATTTGAGGATTGGGTTTTATATGCAAATTTTATTAGCTTTATTTTTTATATTTGCAAATTCATTAATTTGTGAAGAAATATAAATTTGTAAAGATGGATTGATATTCTGGCACTTTGTTGTGGCATGTTGCTTAACAAGTTTATCTATTTAAGTGAGAAGAGATTATATTGAGGATAGTTATGGCAGTCATATTCTGTGAGATGATCATATAATTTTATCTTATTGTTATGTGCTTGCTTAAACCAACCATCCCATATCTTCCTTGGCATTACTTGAAGAAGCTGTGTGGATTATTTGGAACACTGTTGCACATTATAAGGGATATAGAAGTGTAGATAAAAGGAATGAATATTAGATATGGCACCAAAAAGGAATCGTTGGAAACACTAAAGGAAGATCCAATTAAATATGTTGCTAGTTATCGCTGGTAAAAGAAATGGAAGCGACTTGGAAATTTCATAAGGGAATCATGGATTTTGGCTCTTTCTAATAAAGTCTATTGCATTATGGGTAAGGAGATTATAAGTCTTAAATGAGTTTGTGGAAACATAGGAAGGACTTCATCTTTTAATCTTTGGAGTTGGAGATTATAATATGTGCTAGGTGGTGGATTGTGGGACCCATTGACCCATTCAAGTTTATGCCTTCATGCTTATATTGGTTGCAAGTTTTATATTAGCTGATATCAAGATTTGTGGGACTCATGTAAATTCTATGCTACCTTCTATGTCCCCTTTGATCTTTATTTGGAGATGTAGGGCCCATTAATATGATTTGGGATTAAATTATAGAATCTAGCTTTCAAATAGACACAGCCAAGAAGGAGTATATACAGTTTATAGATTTGTGGTTTAAAAGAGTGATATTGGTATTTGCCGCCTAATAGGAGACAAACTTTGATAACAAAAGCTTAGTCAGCCAATTCCAAGTTTTAATATTGTATCGAGTAGATTCAGGGGTCTTCTAGTTGCATACAAGAGAACTAGTGGTTGGTGGGACCCTAGAAGCACTAAGACAAGTTTACATTGCAAAGGAATCCATGGAAAAGATTTGTGGTTTTTGAGTTTACATTTGTTGTCGATAAAAAGGAAACAAAATTTGACAAGTGTGGGACCCCCATTCTAATTAGCTCGTCAATAGGAGAATTCATTAGACTTGAAGGGGAAGCAATGCAATTTTAAGACTTAGAATGATTTTTACTGTGATCTTTATTGTATTGACTATAGCTTCCATTAGAAAAGGATCACTGTTGTTGTGGTGGCATATTGAAGAAGCAAACTCTCATTAAGGATAGTGAATCATTAAATGTAGTTAGGAATCTGTGGGCAGTGATCAGTGTTGAATATATTACTGTATAGTCCTTGGTCCATTGTCATCCATCTATGGTATGTATTATCTCTATTTGTAAATAGCAGTATAGATAATTGAATTGGATGTCATTAAGCCCTCCAAATAAATTGTAGTAGGATACTGACTTTTGACAGTGAGGTCTGAAATAGTTTCAATCAATCTATTTGCTATCAAATTGTATGTCCAATGAATATTATTCATTTCAAGTAATGGTAGTTGTTTGCCATCAATATTTTGGCATATGCTATTCTACATTTCATGTTGTTGAAACACAAATTGAAGGTGCAAAAATAAAGTTAGATTTCAGACCTAGGATTTGACTAATAAAATTACAAGATTGAGAAAATTGCCTTTAATAGTCAAAATTTTAGCATATATCCTAGAAGAGATAGTTTATTTATACATGTCATCGACTTTGGAATGAACATCAAAGTTGGCCAAACAATCATCTATTTGGAACATTCTCCAAGATAGGTATTTCAAGAAATTACAATCACAAGACTTAATATGTTACATGCCAACCACTACACTGTTAGCCAAACATAACTGGTACTCAAATCTTCCTCGAACATCATGCCATGCTCCATAAAACTTCTCTTAGATCATCCACAACATGTACCATGCATTTGATCTACCAAAACTAGGAAGAATAGCAACACCCAACGAGAAGTCTTTATCTATGAGCTCAATCCTCAATGCAGACCATCAAAACAATAAGCACCTGATTCAGAGACCACCACAAGCACAATGAAATCAACAGTAACAATTGCACCACCTCAGATCACCAAAAACACATGCCCCTTCATCTAAGAACTCAAGAACACCAACTTTCATGACTGTCACACTAGAAAGATTGCTTGTGGACCTCCAAACCATGAACCACTTGAGTTGAGGATACATAAAGACATCCCAAACACACCTCTAGATCTACAGATCATAATATTCCAATGCAGATCAATCCATACCAAATTTTTATCACTCTTTAAATTCTGAACAACTGCAAAACCTAGTTCTACTCAGATGGCCATAACATCACCAATTTTCCATGTGGAGCTCTTAAATCTTGACTGGAGCAACTTCAAACAATCCTCTATAAACCTTATAATCTGCAGACTCTGATCTTCATCTTACTGGGAATGCAGAGCGATCTACTTCACTGAACGACACTGTCTTCACTGTCTCTGATAGAGAGATATGTAACTCACTTGTTTCTTCCAGAGAAGCTAATTTTATCAATATCCTCAACATACAAGTCTTCTAAACAAGCAATAGAATAATATACAGTTGACACTAATGACAACAAGGATATGTTGACATCAATGACAACACCGATTAGGCACATATTTGTAACAAAAGCATGGTTGGTTGTGAAAGGATACTCTCAATTTGAGGGTGTTGATTATGGTGAGATGTTTTTGCTAGCTGCAAAAATTACATCGATTATATTTTTATTATATATTGTTGTAGCTTATGAATTATTGGTCAAGCAAATGGATGTGAAAATGGAATTCCTTCATGGTGACTTGGAGGAGGACATTTATATGACATGGATAGAGCACTTTGTTGTTAAAGATAAAGAAACTTTCATTTGTAAGTTGAAGAAATCCTTATATGGTTTGAAATAGAGTCCTAGGATGTGGTACTAGATGTTTGATATATATGTGTTGAGTTTGAGTTTTTAACTTTCTAAATATAATTAGTGTGCTTATCATAAATATGATGATGATCATTTCCTTGTTATTGCTTTATACATTGATGACATGTTATTTATTAGCAAAGGAAAATGTTTGATTTCAAAATGTAGATCTCAACTCTCTACAGAGTTTCAAAGGAAAGATCTTAGTGCAATGAAACACATTCTTGGGATATAGATCATAAGGGATACACGAAATAGAAATCTTTAGCTAGGTCAGAGAAAGTATGTGAATTCAGTTTTCTGAAGGTTTAACATGTAGAATTGTAGAACATTATGTGTTCCTATGACATGGTCTAAACAAATTTATCTATAACATATTGTCCTACATCCCCTTCAAAGGTTGAATACATGAGAAACCTTCCTTACCTAAGTGTTGGAGATAGCTTAATGTATGTTATGGTCTATACAAGACCAAATGTTTCCCAAGTAGTGTGATTACTTAGCAGATAAAAGTCTAATCATGGAATAATTCCTTGGGAGGTAGTCAAAAGAGTCTTTAAATATTTGTGAGGTACCTCAGAGTATTCCTTGAGTTCTAATGATACTAGATATGGGAATTCCCTAGACATTCATGGTTATGTGGATTTAGACTAGGTAGGTGATGTTGATAGTAGAATATTTACTAGTGCTTATGTTTCTACTTTATTCAATGGTACAATCAGTTAGATGAGTAAGCAACAGGATGTGGTCACGTTGTCCACTACATACTCTAAGTATATGGTGTAACTCATTCCTATAAATAATCCATTTTTTAGAGATTATGTTTAGATATTGGGTTGAAATAAGGTGCAATGAAAATTTATTATGATAGTTAGAGTGTAATATATCTTGCTAAAAATCTAACTCTTCATGGAAGGACCAAGCATATTGATGTTCAGTATATTTTTGTAAGAGATATGGTCAAGGATGGTAGGATGAAGATGGAAAAGATATAAACTTTGACGAATGTTAAAAATTCATTGACCAAACTTGTGAGTGCAAAGAAGCTTAGATGGTGTTCAACATCTATGGGGCTCTCATCCCTTAGTAGTTGATTTTGTGATGATATGTTACCCCTTGGCTCTTAAAAGGTATTTGACAAGTGAGAGAATGTTAGGGAATTAGGTGTCTCATCCTTGTAAATTTCCTAAGTTTATGTATTTATTATTAAACATTTTCCTATAATTACTTGGTAAATTTTATAATGTATTTTTGTTAGAACAAGTTGTTAGCTTATGGATTCTCAGCACAGCAATGAGAGATGGTGTTTTCCACAATATTGGCCTTCAATGAGAGACTATAATATGGTTTTTTTGTTGGAGTCTTCGATGTAGCTGTAATGAAGAAAAATAAGGTGACTGTAAAAGCCAAGAACTTGTTTCGAGATAGGATAAGAAGAGATAACATAGAGACTTTTAATTATTATCTAAGTAACTATGGAGATCTATTATCTCCTTCACAAATAGATAGGACATTTAAGATTTCAGAGGGCCTTAGATATCAATGGTATCTCTGTGAGCCCATTAACTGAATGTAGTTTCTTGGCACACTTGATTGATTTGATAGGTTGTCTCTTTTTTTTTATGTTTTAATGAAAAGCGAGCTACCACCTTTGGTAGTGATTGTTGATAAAGAAATAATTTGTTTTTATTAAATAATTTTTGTCCACCAAAATGTGGCCTGAGACTTTAAATTGGAACTTATCCCACATGTCAGTACCTTGAATAATGAGTTTCAATATGTCATAGAGGAGCTCATTTATTGATAAAATGTAGATCACATATTTATAGAGATTCTATGACAATTGTAAGAGCCATAAATAGGAGGGAGTTATTGGAAATCTAAACTAGCTATGACATTTATCATAAAGTGCCTTATTTAGACTAGCTATTGTTGGAAAATCTAGGTACCCAAGTTGAGTGAATGCCTTATGATAGATTGAATGATAACGGTGACAGATTCTTTGAACGTTGTAAGAGTCTAGTTTTAGCTAAGTGCTATTATTATTTTGTAAATAGGTAATCCCACAATAATGAGTCCCACCTTTTCACCAAGATGGACACTGATATCAGCATTTTTAACTAAATCTTCACTTTCTAAGACATATAGAAGTTAAAATATTAAGAATTTGAAGATGATGCAAACTAGTGATTTTTGGTAATTTATGTGTAGATTCTATATATATATATATATATATATATATATATATATATATATATTGAAATAAATTGTGAATCTTTCAATTGTTTAGGGTAAAATATGGATTGTTTAATGTTTAGTGTCTTAGATGTTTGGATCCTCCTTTCACCCTATACATTCAAGGATCTAGGGTCAAGTGGAAATTCACTATCATACCCTCGATCACTATGAGATGCAGAAAATCTTGGATTAGGCAATTTAATTATAAATTTCTCTTCTCTTATGCTTAATTGACCATTAAAACACTAATTATACAAATACGGCAATAAACTGAAGCATAATGAAAAAATCTCTTGCAAACAGAAGTAAAATATCAAATCGCAGAGTACCTATTTTCCAGGTTACGAGGAGGAATAGTTGAGGACACTGGAGCGGGTGCCCAAGTCCAAGATGCTAGTTTCTTTTCAGGATCCTGACCTCCTTCTGACACTGATCAACACTGTAACTCCTTTTTTTCAAAATTTAGCTAAGGAGGACCCTAGAGTGAGCAACCAAGTCCTAGAAATGCTCTGGTGTCCTACTTCTCTTTAGACCTAGAATCTTTGATGTCTACTAATCCTTCCTGCAACTTCACTTTTCCCCAATTGTGACACCTGTAACCTACAATCGTAAGACTTTGGGAGGGGGTTTTGGTGTTTAGAGGCTTGCCTCAGTCAAGCCCTGGAGGACACTTAAGTCTGTGAACACCATTGTTAGAAAGAGAGTGCATGCCCTTGTGAGGCAGAGGCAAAAATCAAAAGAAATGATGATGAAAACACAACATAATGTCACCTTGTAGTGAAGCTCTCATGGGAGGAAGATGCTCTTCATCCCATGAGGAAATTGATGCTCAAATCTACAAATACAAACACACAACCCACACAAGTCTACTCTTGCAACATAATAAAAGCCTTGAATCACCTTGGGAATGCCTAAAGTTCACAATGATAATCTAGTTTACAAATGAATGCCTAAACATGCTTTTATATGCAACTACAAAGACTCCTGCTAAGATTTGTGTAATTCAAACTTACGGTGTCGGCAAAGGACCCAAATAATGGTCATAAACTGACACCTGGAAAATGGGGCTACCCCAAAATAGGGAAGAACTAAGGCAAGGATGCCTAACTCCTCCCCCATATTTTGGGTAGGGTACAGCTCAAGGCATCCTCCTAGGTACCATTTGTCATGTTACCTAGGGCTCATTCCATCGGGATGCCAAATTATGAAGTAAGATGTCCTGAATGCATACAAAAGACCCGGAAGCTAAACCTTGTGAGGAAAAAGCCCCCAAGGGGACATTTTCTGACATTACATTTAGCCCCCACTTTAATGTATGTATAAATGCAAGGCCAATACATGCATTAAAGTAAGGTTAACAAACACAACAAACACATCAGGCATGGAGAAGACACGCCAATCACATGAAAAATAGTAACACGCACGCAAAACATGGAGAAGATAGTTACAGTCACGAAGAACACAGAGAAGATAGTAATTGCATAGAAGACACATTAATGCATAGAAGACATGGATGATTCTTTTCTTTTCTTTTTTTCATATATATGAAATGTAGATGCAAGGACTAGAAAGTAAACAAACCTCCCATAATACATGATGCACTCATCAAAAAGGTCTTTGTATAAATGTGGCAACACACACGCAAGACATGCAAAACCTCCCAAAATGTAGGAAGCACAAATCTAATGCGCTGGTCTTTATACTACATATGGGGCAACAAACACACGAAACAAAACAAGCACGCCAAAACACACACACTTGAAGACACAGATAAAACACAATAGACAAGCAATGGAGTATACCTATTTCTAGGTCCAACACAATCTTAAGCACATTATAGGAACACACTGATGATTGTACTTCACCACAATAATCCTTGAAGACACACTTAAGGGTTGAGTTAGTCACAGAACCACTCCCTGCCTCCAGAGAGGACTTTTCAAAATGACAGGATGATGCAATCTACTCCAAATAATACATCATCCCCGCCTTTACAAATGGCTTAAGAAAAAGGATATGCTTGATAGCCCACCTCCACAGAGGGCTTACATGATTGATTGATTGATTGCAACAAACTCAAGATGCATGATGCACTCATCACATAGGTCTTTGCATCTGAGGACAAACACATTGCTAACATCTATAACAGACAACTTACCTTATATATAACCCCACCTTAAGGTGGTTGATATCAGGTATTGATATCAAGCATGTTAAGGTAGGAAGAAAACACACAAGGGAACATCGACTTTCACAAAGCCCATGCCCCTCGGAGGTGACATGTACTTTACAATCACCAAATGTTCCCACAAACACATCCCTACAAGAAACATGTTAGTGTTTACAACATCATAATAAAAAACAATATCAATGAATATGATTAACAACACAAAGAGATAAGGTTATACTCTAAATCCAGAGTTTGAGGATAACCGTAGGGCTATATCACAAAGCTCTCTGAATTGAGTACCACCAAAGCTAGATTCAGAGACAAACAAAGGTGCACGGAGCAGTAGTATTGTTAAGGTTTGCAAATGTGATAGAAACATCATTAAATTCACTACGCGGAAAGCACAAGGGCTTCCATTAGCTAAGCGTTAGATAAGATATACAACCCCATCATCATTTTAGGACCTAAGTCCATTTTTTGATTGCTCTCAAAAGGGACACTAGGTCTGCATTAGTGTAAATGTTTTTTGTCATCCACCTGCTAGATAGAAACACTAGAGGAAGGGAAACAATAAATAAGAGAGGAGAAACAAGTGTCTTAGGAACAGTCATGTAGGAGGGTTCCCCCAAGTCACCAACCACAACACTATGTCTTTAAGACACAACACACAATGATGAAATCAGAGAGAGAGGCAATATAGAAGAATGATGATACAAATAGAAGAATGTTTCAACAGATGTGGTCGCCTAGTATCCTGGACCTTACAAGAGAATCAAGGGTCATCCCAGGAGACCTAAACAACACAACACATCACAAGGGAAGCACATCATGAGAGAGATAAATAGTTAGAGATACTTACTTGTAGGGCCTTCATGCTAAGTCTCATCATCGATTAAATCATCATCATCCTCCCACTCCCTAATGTTAGAGGAAAGTGGGACATAGGGTACCATAGCCAAATTCATGTCTTCCTCATCATGTTGTTAATTGTTAGGATCATTATTGTTTGGTTGTATTTTAGGATCAATGGTTTCTTATTGAGAGGCAAGGTTTATGGCATATTCTTGTCTTCTTTTTCTTCTTTCTCTTTCTTTTCTATTTCTCTTTCTTCGACCACTTATCTTTTGTAAGACAGGGCCTTGCTCTTTCATAGCTTTTTTGCAATTTAGAAGATGAAGCACTATGATCAAACCTCATTTGTCATGGTGGAATGTTTCATTGTTGACAATGACCTTCCAATCCTTGTAAGGATTTCGAGGGAGAAACCTCAGCATAGGGACCTTGTCCTTTCGGTCTAAAGTTCTCTTCACATGCGGGTTGTTTCTCTTTTGTTGTTTCTTGTATAGAAGGACTAGGTATTGGATGTAACAGTTTTGCCTTGTAGTTTCTATAGCCCAAGAATGTAAAGTTTGTTCCTAGTTCTAGTTTGTTGTTATTTTTGTTGCAAAAGTAATCCAATGTAAAATGATGTTTTGTACTTGAAGGCTTGTATGTATTTCAGGGAATGACATGCACTTGTCCGTTCAAAGGAAATTTTACACATTTATATATAGTTGAAGCGACAACTTTCGTAACCTTTAACCAAGGGATTCCAAGTTTGATTTCAAAGGTATCAGAAGTGGAGGTAACATCAAACCATTGCTCAACATGTTTCTCAAATACAGTTACCAATAATGATATCTTACCCAAAGGCTTGACAAAGGTTCCCTTATGTGTGTTAATCATCATGTTCAAGGGATCATAAGAACCTTGCATTAGTTGGTGTGAAAAGAGGTACTCTTCAGTAGAAACATTAGTCATGAAATTAGGATCAATAAGAGTTCCATCCATAGGATTTCCTATTATTTTCACAGTGATGTAAAGAGGTCCTGCATAATCTCCAATTGTTCTATCATGAGGTGTAAATACAATTTTAGGTTTAGGGACTTTTCATTTCATGTAAGGTCTAGGAGGGGACCTATTGTTGTTGTTGTTGTTATTAGAGGCCATGTTTCTATTTCTCAAATCAAATTTGAAAACTTTTCCAAAAGTATGTCAAAGATAAGTGCGAAGCGATATACCCCAAAATAGCCTCAAATGCTTGATTTTTGTAATCTTTTCAATGCAAATGAATGAAGGAAAGGATGTTGTAAGGATTTTGATCAAGGGAATAAAATTATATGTCTGATATAAGTCCTAAACATCAATATGATCCTTCTCAACACACCCTTGATGGATATCCAAGATAATGCCAAGTCAAAATATAGTGAAAATATGTCAAAATAGGCACTTTTTTCACCAAAACTCAATGCAAAAGAGCATAACAAAGGGTGTTGTGAGGAAAATGGTGATGAATAGAAAATAATATCAGTAAAAATAGCCATTGAATGATAACATATCCATCGCAACACACTTTTAGTGCCACTTAAGGTAAAACCCTAGTGAAAATATAGCAAAAATAGGCTATTTTTCACGGTTTTTCAATTCCAAGACCTAGCAAAGTGGGTGTTGTAAGGAATTTTAGGATGTAAAAAAAATAAAATCAATAATATCAGTCAACTCAATTCATAAAATTGATCACAACACGCTTGGCGTGCAAACTAGGTCAAACCTAAGGGTAAGAATAGACAAAACGTGTAGTTTTTCACTGAATTTTCAGTAGAAGAGCCCATTGAAAGGGTGTTGTGAACAATTTTAGGAGGGGTAGAAAATGTTTACCCTGATAACAGCAAATTAATGCAAAATACCTTTCACAACATGCCTATGGTGCAAGTTTATGGAGTTGACAAGGCCAAATTTAGTGAAAATCATTGTTTTTGAAGCCCTAGGTTTTAGATCTTGGGACAACATGCTATGTGAATGTTTTAAAGTCTGATTTATGATGGAAATTAATTACTCTCAGATCTAAAAATTATTTTCAAGCTCTAATATGCAAAATGCCAATGCAAATCTAACGAAAATGCATGAAAATTGCTAGTTTTTGTTGAAATTTTCTATGCAAAAATGCAAATATTTTGAATCTAAATGCAAATTTGCACTAAAATGCCAAACTACAGCCAAATAAAAATTTGAATGAACCTCTAAAAGGAGTAGATAAATCTGAAAGAAGATTTTTCCTACTAACCCTAGGTTTTGGAATTACTAGGTTTAATGAAAATTGTCAAAATTTCTACAAAAGCTTAGCTAATTAATGATGAAAATGCAATGCAAATTATTGAATTTTTGTGTTTTTCTGTAGTTTATATCAGCTCTGATGTTAAAAACATGAATTAGGGAAATTTATAAATAATTGATGCAATTTAGTGATCTATATGAAAATGCAAGCTAGGGTTTTCAAATTTTTGCAAATTTTTCATTTTTTTTTTATAATTTTCTCAATGCAATAAGATGAAAGACTATATGAATGAATGAAATCAATCCAAATTTGAAGACACACACTTAGGAAGTTTCAATTTAAGTCCAAAAACATGGGTTCACCAAAATGTTTAGGGTAAACTATGGATTGCTTAATGTTTAGTGTCTTAGATGTTTGAATCCTCCTTTCACCCTATACATTAAAGGATCTAGGGTCAAGTGCCAATTCACTATGATACCCTGGATCACTGTGAGATGTAGGGAAGCTTGGATTACAGAATTTAATTATCAATTTCTCTTCTCTTATACTTAATTGACCATTAAAACCCTAATTATGCAAATACGACAATAAACTGACGAATACAGAAAAAGCTCTTGCAGAAGCAAGTAAAATATCAAATCACAAAGTACCTATTTTTGAGGTTCTAAGGCAAAATAGTCAGCGATATTGGAGTGGGTGTCCAAGTTCAAGATGCTAGTTTCTTTGCGGGATCCTAACCTCCTTCCGACACTGATCAACACTGTAACTCCTATTTCTAGAAATTCATCAGTGGAGGACACTAGAATGAGCGCCCAAGTCCTAGAAATGCTTTAGTGTCCTTCTTCTCTTTACATCTGGAATCTTTGATGTCTGTTAATCCTTCCTGCAACTTCACTTTTACCAAATGTGACACCTATAACCTGCAATCACAAGACTTTGGGAGGCGGTTGTGGTGTTTAGAGGCTTGCCTCAGTCAAGCCCTAGAGGACACTTAAGTCTCTGAACACCACTGTCAAATAAAAAGTGCATGCCCTTGTGAGGTAGGGGCAAAAACTAAAATAAATGATGATGAAAACACAATATAATGTCACCTTGTAGTGAAGCTCTCATGGGAGGAAGATGCTCTTCATTCCATGAGGAAATTGATGCTCAAATCTGCAAATACAAACACACAAACCACACAAGTCTACTCTTGCAACACAATGAAAGCCTTGAATCACCTTGAGAATGCCTAAAGTTCACAATGATCATCTAGTTTACAAATGAATGCCTAAACATTCTTTTATATGCAACTACAAACACTCTTGCCAAGATTTTCATAATTTAAACTTATCGTGACGACAAAGGACCCAAATAACGGTCATAAACTGACACCCAAAAAATGGGGCTGCCCCAAAATAGGGTAGGACTAGAGTGTGGGCACCCAAATCCTCCCCCCTATTTTGCGCAATGTATAGCTCAAGGGGTCCTCCTAGGCCCCATTTGTCATGTTACCTAGGGCTCATTCCATCGGGATGCTAAATTATGAAGTAAGATGTCCTAAACACATGGAAAAGACCCGGTAGCTAAACCTTATGAGGGAAAAGCCCCCAAGGGGACATTTTTTGATGTTACATCAATGTCTTCTTTATAACTAGTTTTTAATAGTAAACAACATTTTCAAAAAGTAACGTTTATGTCATGAAGCATAATTTTTTTCTATAGAGGATAAAATTCTATTTTTTTAAATATTGGTTTTTAACTTCAATATCTAGTGTATGGATATGTTTTCATAATATTTTGTTACTGAGAGCAAAGAAATTGAATGAAGATAAAAACACAAAATACATGCATACAAACACAAATCTTAACCTTCAAAGTGATCTCCTCCTCCTAGATAAGGTGGAGAGCCTAGAACCCAAAGACTCTTTCTTTACCCATGGTTTTACTATGTGAAATGCTCTCAACTAGACTACAAATCACTAAAACCTAGCTGAACTGATGAAGAGATGGAGAGATTTTGGCATAATAAGTTTTCTTAATGATCAAATGACTTTGATGAGGGTATATTTATAGGCTTTTTGGAGGGATATTTGATCCAAGGGTTGAAATTCATTTTGGAAATTAATCGATGAGGATGAATGTGAGGTGGAGGTCTTAGATTAGATCATGGAAAATGGAAGGATGAGAATAAAAGTAAATTTTAAATTCACCTTGGGAAGGTGTGTGTATTAAATGAGGGAAGATGAGGTGGATTTGATGTGAATTTTAAATTCACATGGGGAAGAGGTGAGGATTAAAAATGAGTTTTTAATTCATTTTGGTAATACTGGTAATTAATTAAAGTGGGTGGTGTAAGAGGTCATTTATGGAGTTTATGACAAATGTACATAAAAAATTGTTCTATGTGGTATAAAAATCAATTTTTTACTTAGAGGATGTGGCAAGGAGTGTTAAACAAGGTTTGACCAAGGTGACAAGTCTTATTAATATGGCTGTAGTAAATTAGGAAGTGGGTTAATTAGGGGTTAAGATTAATTAAATGGTGTTTTATTTAATTAATCCTAAGTCTAGAGGATAGGCATGTCATACTAGCTAATTAAATAATAGGTATTTAATTAACTAGGGTAGGGATAGGCTAATGAATAGGCTAAATTAACTAGATAAACATAATTTACTAGATAAATTGGGTTTAATGAAATAGGTGAATTAATCAAATAGATATTTGCACATTTATTTAATTAATTGGGTCAATGGAGCCATTGAATTAATTAAATTAATTCAATTTTAGGGGTGAAACGATGAATAATCAGGTGTTGGAGGTAATAATTAATTAAATAAAAATTTAATTAATTAATTAGAAGGGATATAAGTGATATTAGTCATATCGGAGGTTGATTCAATTGTGAAGACATTTTTAGGTGTCTGCATCTACCCTTCTTTGACGTGGCATCGTGACCTAGCAGAGATATGGCGTCAAGTAAAAGAAAATTGCCCCAGCTGTCGGAAAAGAATGAAATGGATGAGGGATGCCCTCTCAAGAGGTTGGGTGAAAAAATATATTTTGTTAGGTGAGCTCTCGTAAGGAAGAAACAGGGGTGAAAAATGGATAGAGGACAAAAAAATAGGTTGATAGGAAGAAAAATGACCAAAAAAGATTAAAATTTGCACCTTGGGGAAGAGAAAGTGTGTTGAAGGATGACATGACCCTCTATAAATAGAAATGTGGGCCCAAAGTGCTAGATTTCCACTTATTGAGCGTACATGGAGGAGAGAAGAGGCAAGATGGCAAACTCGCTCTTACCACGTTTTGTACATTTGTCCAAGATTCTTCGCTCTTAAATGAGGTCACCAGTAGCTAGCGAGCAGGTACGTGGTTGAACCCTAATCTTGTCAGTTTTTTCATTTTTTTTGTTTTTTGCATCTATGGTTTTTGGGAAATGTGAGCTATGGTTGGCACCAAATGGGGGGCCAAATGGTGCAAAACTATGGGTGGATCGACACCTTATGCAAATGGAGTGGTGCCAAGTGCGCCTAGGGTTTAGGTGCGCTTTGGTGCTAAAGTCTCAAACTGTGGAGCCATCCTACTGAATGGCACCACCTCTCCAGGTAGTGGCAGTAGCGCTATTGTTAAGAATGGTGATGCCTGAAAGGGGAGTGGTTCCACTTTTAGGAATGGTGTCACCCACAAGGGGAGCAGCGCCATTCTAAAGAATGGTGCCACCCATAGGGGGAGCAACACAATTCTTAAGAATGGCACCACTCATAGGGGGAGCAACGCCACTCATTAGAGTGGCGCCACCAGAAGGGGTAACAGCACCACTCTTTAGAGTGGCGCCATACCTAAGATGGGTGGTACCATTTTCCAAAATGGCACCTTAAATATGAAGGAAAAGGTGGTTGAGGGGGGCTGCTCCACGTTGGTGCTAAATGAGAAAGTTTGGCTTAGAAAATGAGGAAATCAGTGCTAAAATGACCTATTTGGAAGAAAAAGGAATTTTTTAACTAACCTTTAGCTTGGCTAATGTAGGCAAACGAGGGTATCATGGGTTTGTGGGAGCAACGTGTTCTCAGCATGATGCAGTTATTGGATGGCTTTGATGTAGCTATGTGGGCCTAATTAATGAGACTAGGTTTGTTTATAGTAGCTGATATGCCCATGATACGATTGCATCGGGCCATGATGATGGCTATAGTAGAGTGGTGGCGACTCGAGACATGTTCCTTCATCCTGTTGATAGGTGAGATTACCATCACCCTAGAGGACATTTATTGGATCTTGAAGTTGCCTATTTACGGATCACGGGTGGTATATGATATGAGGAGAGGACAAGTGGCCTTGGATAGATCCTTTTCCCCAGGCTACCCAGAGTTGATGGTAGATTGGTGAGTGATGAGCTATGAGGAGACATTGGCAATTGGGCTGGATCAGTTTAGTCTATTTCTTTGTGCACTGATCCGAGGTGTAGTGGTGCCAGATCAATGTGCTTGGGGCTTTTGTATATGTTCGGGAGAGATGATAGAGGGGATAGTGTGAGATAAGACATTCTATGTATGGTGGCCATGTATGCTGGGATAGTTATACCATGAGATGCACATCGTGGTATACCATTATGATTCAGCATTGTCAGTTGGGATCACACTGCTGCATATGTGGGCCTTTGAGCACATCATGATTACTAGACCATAGGGGGCATACTTCCAATGACTGTTTAAGGCATTTTTATTTTTATACCAGCAGCCCCTCCAATATTCTCATACAGAGCAATAGTGCTATTGGTGGCTTCTTGATGATCTGATTTGGATCACATGGCAGCCATATATTGGAGTACAGTCATGGCCTAACGACCATATCCACATGCCATATACATTTTCACAGCGTTATTTGATGGGATGAGGGGACCATACCATTGACATGTACATCCCCTCTTTGCTAGGACACGTTGAGATGTTAGATCACCACCAGCTATAGTGCCATAGGTGGCAATAGATGATTTTACAACTTTACATCTCCAATAGTGGGATTGGGATAGCAAAGTGGTGGACACGGGGACTACTCCTACATATGACCAGTGGTGGGATACATGGAGGTTGATTTGGTTGATGGATCTGATTGCCAAGCTAGGCATGATAGTGGAGTCAGGGGAGGAGGGAGATGTGGTTGAGGAGGAGCTAATTGTAGAGGAGATTGAGGGGGATGATGATGATGATGATGATGATGATCCTATTGGGATATTAGCAGTGACAATAGATGAGCAAGCTATGGTTTGTAGAGGACAGAGGCTAAGTGAGTAGTTACCCATGTGATAGTTGGGGAGAGGGTAGGGAGGATAGACATTGCTATTGTAGGTACCATAGTAGCTGGGTCTGAGTTAGGGATCACCCCAACATTAGGGTCAGATGTTACCCCCACGAGGGTCACCATAGCAGCAGTAGCGACAATAGAGATAGGGACAATAGCCATTGGGTAGGGTCCAGACCTAGCAGCAGGCACAATAGGAGCAGGGACTGCAGAGACAGGGTAGAGAGAGGACTCGACAGTAGGCACAACAATAGGTGCATGGGGGACAGAGTGGACTAATGCGACCTCCTCAGGCACCATTACAGTAGTAGGGATAGAAGGATTAGGATGAGACACCTGTGTCTGGGACCTTAGGTGCCGGGACTTCGATTATAGGGCCAAGTCCTATAGTAGGTGAGAGGGTTAGGCATTAGTACACTCATACTGATCTTGAGGAGGAGACAAATACACTCTGGGATCAAATTGCCAGTTTGGAGGACTCAGTGAGATAGCAGAGTTAAGAGCTTCAGCAGTTACAAGGGTTTAGGCCTTATTGGATGGGGTTAGTGGTCGAGACAGGGATCCTTAGATCCTTGTTTTACAGGCTTAGATAGGGAACTTATATGGATAGCTATAGGCATAAGTGGGGCAGTTACAGCTAAGCAAGATTTAGAGAAGGTTGGGTGGTAGGCAATAGAGGTGAGGGCTCAGTAGGCTAAGGCGCAGGTGGGGAGTTTGTAGGTAGAGGTGAGCCATTTGGAAGAGATGATGTCAAGCACTGGCATTGGTTAGATATTTGCACAATCATAGGCTCAGGTTACACGGATGCAAGGTTGGATTCAGCAACTATAGATTTAGCTGTTAGAATAGAGTAGACAGGCAGAGTATTACTATGGGACCTATTTCTCTATAGTTCTCGAGGGTCAGTGGATACCTAGCTATAGTGTAAGGAGTGGATCGAGGATGTCTAGGTCACAAAGATCTAGGTCTATTCAATTAGTTCAGTAGCACATGGAACCCCCACTATTACAACCACAATAGCAGCAGTAGCCACAATGACATCTGGGGTCACCTACTGATTCTACTAGGGGATCATCAGCCCAGTGTTGATGGTTTGATATGTTTTGATGTATCTGGGCCCTTAGAGGCATTTTTGTATCATGACTTTGAGCAATGTATTATTTTTTGGAGTGATATATCTGATGATTCTTATGGATGTTTATTATGATATTATGTACATGATGTTTATGATGATGTAGCCTATCTTTATGATATGCACATGATGATTATAGATATGTGATGGATTGTGATGTGTTGTGTTTCTATGGTTTTATGCTTTTCATATGATACTTATGCATTATGTATGACATTATGATGATGTTTATGATGTACATGGATGATTATGGATATGTTATGGATTATGTATGGATGTAAAATGGATGTGAAATGGAAATATATGCTTGGATTAATAAACATATATTATGGATGCAATATGAATGAAAATGGAAATATATGCTCAGAGTAATAAACATATATTATGGATGTAATATGAATGAAAATAAAAATATGTGCTCAGATTAATAAACATATATTGTGGATGCAAAATGAATGTTTTCAGATTACACTTGTGTGAGAGTTTGATTAACTCTTGTATGTAGTATGACTTTTCTATGCTTAGTTCTTTAATTGTTTTGTTTTTGTGTCAAGCAATAGAAATTGTGAGATGATGTGTTCTCCAAAAGTCCTAATGAAGATGCAATGGTTAAATTATGTAATGATAATGCAAATGATGAATGAAACAATGCAGTGATTATTGAGATGTTCAAGTCATGATATGTTTTATGCGCATTAACCCTGGGTGATGGGGCTAGATGATGGGGGATAGGTTGGTGAGGGGAATGGTTAGGATAGGTTTTTCATGGGGAATGGTAAGGATAGGTTTGGATGGGGAATGGTCAGGATAGGTTTGGGATGGGCTTGGGGGGTTTGGAAAGGGGATTATTAGGGTGGTTTTAGGAATCACTAAGTCACTAAACACCACATCATTAAGGGGAAAATTAGGGTTGGGATGGTTTAGGTTTTGTAGAATAGATTGATGGGGGGAGGGGGAGGGTATGTCATATGGGAGGGGATTAGAGTGAATGGATTAGATGAGGAGAGTGTAGATCAAAATTCTAAGTCCAGATAATATGGTTGGATGGGTAGTGATAGAAAAGAAGATGATATGAGCTAGGTATAGTACTTGCATGACATTATTGAGAGCATTTCTAGGTTTATTATAGCAAAGCAAGATACTTTTCATGAAGGTATGATACGACCTAGGTGATGATGTTTATCCCACATTTTCATGGACTAGACACACAAACAATACATTGATTTCATCCATACCCTAGGTAGTATAACCTTCCCTAGATGAGGGAAGGGGACTCATAACATAAGTTCTCATAGTACATAGAAGGTATGATTACCTTGATATGCAAATGGGAAGCAGTATGCTAGAACCAACCCTATCTTCAAGATATGAATACTATTCTTAGAGTGATGAAATCAACCCACAAGCACAGGATATAGAAACAATGACCATGCCTAGTCTAGGTCTTACCCGCCAAATACCATGATATAATGGGATCAAGGTAGCTTTGGAAATGACCTAGAATAAGACAAGGGATAAAAATCAATAATCAAAAGACCAACAAATGATGCAAACAACCATTGTATTATCTTACCAAGATCGGTGTTGATGTGATTATGGATTATGTTCACTGTAGGAACAATATATCCTAGGATGCGAATCAGTTGGATATTGTTGTATAAATTTTGAATGTTGGGCAAAAGGGATAGTCAGGCCATGTGTGATGATTATAGTTGGTGTGTTGATTGATGATTTTTGTGTGAGATGTGTTGTTGTTTGGAGTGTGCTTAGTGTGTGTATTGTTTGGTGAATTAGTAATATCAAGAGATAGGGACCATCCAAATGGGTTGGATGGGTGCATCTTATGTACCTAAGTACAAGATACTTCCTTCATATTCTAGACTGCCTACATACCCTGTGTCCATGGGATCAAGGCATCTTAAGATGCGGGTGAGATGAGTATGTAGGTCTAGTTTGACTTGGTGATGTGGGAATGGTTTGGGATGGATGAGATGATGTTGAAGATGATGTGTAGGGTGGTGATGTGAGAATGTTTTTATATTTTTCTTGCTTTGTATAATGTTTTTGGTGTTTTTGGATTTTGTATTGTTTTTTGATTTTTTTGGATTTTAGTTGTACAAGAGAAGCATACAAGGATCCTCCTTCTATGAATTAGCTTGGATGGGATGATGTGGGGTGGATGATTGATGTTTTAGAATTCCAAGCCATGGAATGTGCACAATGTGAAATGTTGTCATGGAAAGAGGACTTATTAGATGGTGGAATCGGCTGCTACACATGGCACCTGAGGTAGGTTTTCACCATGGTACTTATCCAAGGTGTCACCAAAGTGATTTTCACCATTGGACAACTTTATTTACTCGATTTTTTTTATTTTTAAATTTTTTTGGTTTTTTTCTATTTTTCTATTTTTTTGTATTTTTAATTTGGGATAATTGATGAGTTATGCATAGAACCTCTTCAAATGCAGAATAGAGGTTTCCTCTCAAGTGTTGCAAGTTGATATGCCCCTGACCCATAGCTGGCTATAATAACATATGGTCCCAACAAATTGGGCTTGAATTTTCGCTTTTTATTGTGCTCCTGCAATTTTTTTTTATTTTCCATGAGGACAAGGTCACCTACTTCAAACTTGTGGTTCTTAATTTTCTTATTATAGCTCCTTCATAGGTTATTTTTGTATGCCTAAAGATGGTTGAGAGCATCCAAGCATTTCTCATCCAATAATTCTAACTCATGCAACGTTGTAAACGATAGTCTTCATCAATGATCATATTCTATAAAGAAACCCTGAGTGATGGGAGCTCGACCTCAATAGGTATGATGGATTCAGAACCAAATACTAGAGAATATGGTATGGCTCCTATAGGTGTGTGGATACTAGCATGATAGGACCATAGGGTAGGGTTGAGTTGGAAGTGCCAATCACAACTAGCTTCATTAACCATCTTCTTCTGAATGCAGAAGATGGTTTTGTTAGAGGCTTCATCTTGACTATTACCTTGGGGGTAGTATAAGGTAGAGAAGTGGTGTTGGATCTAGAATTTCTCACACAAAGTGTGAACTTCCTAGTTTTTGAATGGTTTCCTGTTATCTCTGATGATGGAATGGGGAATGTCATAACGACATATTATGTAATGGAGAATGAATTTGGCTATTTGGATACCTATCATGAAAGTGAGTGGAATTGCTTCAACCCACTTGGTAAAGTATTTGATGGTGGTGATAATGAACTTATGACCATTGGATGATGGAGGGTGCATCTTACCTAAAAGGTCAAGTCCCCATTGTGGACAAGGACATGGAGTTGTTATTGGATGAAACTCTTGTGATGGTGCATGGATGAGCTCCCCATGTTGCTAACATGGAAAACATTTCTTCATGAACCTGTAAGCATCTCGCTCCATGGTCGACCAGTAGTATCCCGTTCTTAAGATCTTCATGGCTAGGGTAGGTCCACTAGAGTGTGCCCACAAATGCCTTCATGTACCTCTTGTAAGGCCACCTCAATGTCTCTAGAGTCAAGACATCGTAAAAGCGTACCATCAAGGCTCCTTTTTTAGAGGGTGTCTCCTAGAAGGGTGAAGTGGGAGGCTCAATGGATGAAGCTTTTATGTTGTGATGATGATAGGTTGGGTGGTATGATCTTGTCATAAAGGTACATCCAAGTCTCTTGATACCAGGGAGATAGAGGACAAACAATGTGACACACAAGTTATAATTGTGGGAGATCATAAGCTAGGATTGGGAGTTCTTTGATCAGAAACTCACATTTCTTGCTATCTTTCTTCATATCCACCAAAGATCATATCGTGGCCATGGCATTTGTTGCTTTGTTATTCAACCTTGGGATCTGTTAAAAATGGATATCATGGAGGTATTCTTTAAAGTCATCAACCATTCTTTTATAGGGCAAGATCTTGTCATCCTTAGTCTTGTATTCATTATTCACTTGTCGAATGACCAATTGGGAATCTCCATAGATAGTCAACTTCTGGATCTTCCACTAGATCATCATCCAGAGTCCTGTGATGAGGGCATCATATCCTATTGCATTTTTTGTACATGGAAATGTGACCTTGTATGATTTTGGGATGGTGTCTCCTTGAGAAGTAACAAACAAAATGCCTGCCCCTGAGCCTCAATGTGTGTAAGACCCATCAAAGTACATTTTCTGTGATTCTTTTGTTGGTTCCACTATCAATATAGATTCATCTGGAAACTCTACAAGTAGTGGTTGTTCTATTAGGATTGGTGCATCAGCTAATTGATCAGAAATTACCTATCCTTTAAGGGATTTCCTCTCTGTGTATTCAATATCAAACTCACTTAGGATCATTACCCATTTATCCATTCTTCCTATAATAGTTGCTCTAGTCAGCAAATACTTTAGCAGATCAATCTTAGCAATGAGCTTAGTCTTGTGATTAAACATGTAGTGTCTCAACTTTTGTGAAGTGAAGATGATAGCTAGGAATGCTCATTCAATTGGACTATAATTTAGATCATAGGACACCAAGGTATGACTAATATAATATATGGCTCTTTCTTTTCCTTGTTCATCGTGTTGTGTCAATAAGGCCCATATAGCTGTTTCTATTGTTGAAATATACAAAGGAGGATTTCTCCTTGTTTTGGTGGAATAAGGACAGGTGGGTTAATGAGGTATTCTTTTAGCTACTCAAAAGCATTCTAACACTGATTATCCCACATAAAATCTATGTTCTTGCAGAGAAGATGTTGGAACAACTGGCATTTATCAGCAAGCTGCGCTATAAACCCTCAAATGAATTGAAGCTTTCCCTATAGACTTTGCAACTATTTAAGTGTCTTTGGTGGAGGCATCTCCATTATAGCTTTGACATTGGCAGGGTCTACTTTGATTCCTCTTCTCAACACTATGTATCTTAGAAGTTTCCTGAAAGTGACCTCGAAGACACATTTCTTTGGATTCAACCGCACATTGTACTGTTCTAGTGTATCAAAGATCTTGGCCAACACGTTTAAGTATTCTTCTCAAGTTTTATATTTTCCTAATAGATCATCTACATAGTCTTCCATTATGCTATGGAAAAGATCATGGAATATGACCATCATTTCCTATTGATATGTGGCACCTACATTCTTCAAGCCGAAAGGCATCATGACCCAACAGTATATCTCCCATTGGCATATGAAGGATGTTTTATGTTGGTCTTCCTCTGTGATCCTGATTTGATTGAACCCTGAGAAATCATCCATCAGAGACAACATCTCATGACCTGTTGTGAGATCCACTGTGATGTCGATGTTTGGTAGTAGAAAGTCATCCTTAGGGCAAGCTTTATTAAGATCTCTAAAATCTATGCAGCATTAGATGCCCCCAGTGACTTTGGCTACATGTATAATTTTGGATACCCACTCAGGGTAGTGTATTAGATAGATAAACCCCACATCTAGGAATTTCTTAATCTCTACTTTGACAAGAAGTGCAATTTGAGGATTCATCTTTCTTAGATTTTGTTTCACTGGTTTCACATCAAGACATACTGCAACATGATGAACAACTAGGGGAGGATCTAGTCTCGACACGTCAACATAGGTCGATGCAAAATTATGATTTCTTTGTTTGAAAAAGGATAAGAAATTCTCCTATTCCTTTGCTATAAGGCATTCTTCTCTGAATATGATTTTTAGTGCTTCTTATGTCCCAAGATTCATTTCTTATGATGCTTCCACTAGGATTGGTGATCTCTTTGGATATAGCTCAGCCACCTTGGGAAGACCCATGCTCTCATCTCCTAGTGCCTCATGGAGGTTTTCATTAGGTGATACATCCTTTATTTTGATATTTTCCTCACCTGAAAGTGTTACAGAGTGGTTTTTAGTAGGGGGTGTTATTTTGACTTTTATGTTTTTGTGACTAAGAGCATGGGTAGTTTCTTTGAAGTAAGCAGATGTGCTCAGTTACATGATGTATCTAACTTTGTGGTCTCAAAGGGGAAATGATCTCTGACCCCCATCATCTCAGCTATTACTTCATCATTCTATGCAACATCAAGGATGGGAGGTCCTTGTTGGTCCTAATCTATAAGTTGGGGGTAAACAAGAGGTAAGTCACGAGAGGTGGATATAGTGGTGGTTAGGGTATAGATGGTGTATACATAGGATTCAAAGAATTTGGAAAAATCACTAAAGTAGTCTTTATGGTCTACTTCATTGATGTTATCAACTGTATGGTAGACCTTAGCAACCTCACCTAAGATACATTCATCATTAGCAAGGATGGATTCTTGATTCCCATACCCTAATGCATGAAGACACGGGTTTCTTGTTTCTTGAATTGGCTCCACAATCCCTTGCTCATGAAGGCCTATACCACCTTGTCCTCTATAACCCATATACTTGACAATCTTTAGACCCTTTCCATAGATTTCCACCGGGATAGTAGGGGCTTCTCATTCTGCTTCTTCTTCTTTGTATAACCACGAGGATATAAATTTTAGAACATCCTAGTCAAGCAAGTGCCTGTTCTCAGAGGTGGGTGATGATTTGCATTTGATGGTTACCATGGAGACTTCTTCTCTAGGAGCACCAAAAGTCTTAGGAGTGGAAAATAGACCTACAAAAAAGGCACTATGTAGGTCATATTCACCACACCCCATGTCACTTAGCTTGATCTTGACTTTAGGTGGTGGGGATGTCTGTAATGTAGTGGCAATATTGGAGGGATCAATATATGAGGCAGAGGAAGTAGAATTAGCGTATAAGGCAAATTTCTTAGTGACATTGTTATATGGGTAGAAGGTGATGTCTTATCCTTCTAAAAATTTGCAATATTGGAATGGACAAGGATCAACATTGATAGTAACTTATATGCTATTATGGGGGAATTTCAAGCATTGGTGGAATGTGGAAGGGACATCTTGCATGACATGGATGCATGGTTGACAGAGGAGAATATTATAAGGAAGGTCAAGATCAAGCACCTAACACTTGGTTTCCAAGATCTTCTGCCCCACTTGGATAGAGAGTTTGATGGTGCCTTCAGACAGTCTCTCGGTATCATCAGTCTCCACAACTACATTCGATTATCCTAAATGTTTTAACAATTTTAGAGTGCACGGGTTTAGCTTAGAACCACCATCTACTAAGACTCTTTTTATGATGTGTTTTTGGATGCGGACTTCAATTATAGGTCATTTGAGGCAGGAAGATCCTTTTTAGGGAAGGTGAGATGGTGTGGTGAGGTGATGTGGCACACCATTGCTTGGAATTGATCCATATTCAACTTGGTGGGGATATGGGTTTCTATTAAGGCTTTGTTGAGGATTTCTTTGTGAAGGGGAGATGTACGGATCAACTCAAGGATGGAGATTTGTGTGGGGGTTGTGCCTAGATGATCTAGGAGGTTGTATTTGTGGGAAGATGGTAGATTGGTAGATGTAGATGTGGAGGGTTGTTGTTGGTGGGTGCCCCATGGATAGATACACAGCTGCGGTGAGTAGTGATGGGACAATTTAGGGTCTTGGCTTGAATGGTGATGGTGTTGATGCAATTGGAAGAATCTTCTATTCGACCCACGACAGAGTCAAAAAAAGTAGAGGTGGTACAATGTTGAAGGTTTGGTTGGATGAGGATGCTTTTCCTTTGTTGTGATCAGGTAGAGGATCCTTGTAAGCTCCTAGGTTAGCATTTGGTGATTTTTTAGGCACTTCCTCAATGGTAATGTCTTCCCTATCAATGAGATCTTGCACGTAGTGCTCTAGCCTCATGCATTTTGATGTTTTGTGTCCTTTCATGTGATCATACTCACAAAAGATATTTTAATCAAACCAAGAGGGTTTGAATTGATTCTAATCATAAGGTCTAATAGGGGGTAAGATGATCAAATTTGCCTTCACAAGGTTGTTCAAAAAAATTTCAATAGGCTGCCCTGAGGGTGTGAATTTTATCTTGGGGTTATTATTTTGTTTAGGTGGTCCCTTGGGGACATTGACATTGTTTGTGGTGGATGTGTTTGGTAGAATTTCATTTTACACATGTTGAATGACCTTTACATTGGTGATGCCATCGTTGAGAGTGTTTTTATTCTTTCCCCAAAAGCGAGGTTTGTCGCTTGAAGGTGCATTGGTGTTTGTGTTGTTGCTAACCTTGTTGCTATGATTGTTGACTTTGTTATTGTTAATGTAAAGTTTAATGGAGCCTTTAGCAATGAGGGCTCTTTCAATGGTGGTTCCCTTATCTATGACCTCTTCAAAGGTAGATGCACATCGTATTTGTAGATGGAACTCCATTTCGTGACTTAGGTTGGAGACAAACATGGTAATTCAAGTTGTTTCTCTGGGATAGGCCATGGGAGCTTGCTTTCTGTCATGCCCACATTTCCCATGTAGTGATGACACACAAAACACATGTCATGTCCACATTCCCCATGTGGTCATGACATGAATTGCGAAAAACTTTTCTACCTATCCCTGGGAACCGCCTCGCACGCGTCTGCATGCTCGGTGGCAATATGCATAAGGCGTAAACATGTCAACATAATTTGGGGAGGTACGTTGTCCCACACAATCCCCTACATGATGATAGTCGTCTGGGGGGTATGCGACATGAAGTGTGTCACTTTTAGGATTAGAATGATTTTAATCTGAACCCTAAGTTTCCTAGGTGTGAAGATGATTCTACCAGCTTCGAAACCTAACCCCAACTCAGGTCAAAATGCAATTGAATTAATGATTAAGAAATAGTGGCATGATGGGCACATGATTAAAGTGGAATGGTGAAATAAAAATTAATAAAATATCATAAAATTAAAACCCTAGAAATCTACGAAAAATTTGATAGCATAACGTGTTTTCAATAATCGCATTAAAATTTAAAAAAAAACACCAATATGAAATTAAACAAAAATTTAAGAATAAAAATTTAAACTTAAGAACAAATTTAAAAAAAATTAAAATAATAGAATAAATACCCTACCAAGGTAAAATAAATTGACCTTGCAAAAAGAATAAAAATTTGAAATAATATAATAAAATAATAACAAACGCCAAATTGGATTTCAAATTGGAGTCCGTTAATAAATATCATTTCGACATTAAATTTATTAACAAACTCAGAATAATAGAGAAGGGAAGAGACTAAAATACTCATTCCTATAAAATGATAGTAAAATTGATAAACAATTAAAAATGATAAAATCACGCTAGGAAAAAAATAAAATAATTATCCCAAGCAGAATGAATTTAATACAAAGGGAATATACTTCCCAATTTCAACAAATCTCAATCCCTCCAAAATAAAATTAAGCCACAAGGCAAATAGAAAGCAAAATGTAAAACCCCATCTAAAATTAATAAATACATTGAGACACAAGAATTAAAATGCAAGGGAAAAAATAGAGAGTAAAAAAAAAAAGAATTAAAACACTCTCCTTAGAAATCTCCTCATAATAAAATAATTGGTCTTCAAATTAAAAGCCCTAATTTCATTTTAAAATTAGCTCTCTACAAGAAAACCCTAAGTTATATTTTATAGTTTTCTCTCCCTTTGTTGCCCTAATCCTCTAACTCATTCATTCCTTGTTTCCATCTTGTTTTGCTTTGCCTCTTGTTTTGCAAGTTAGGGTTTGTGAAGAACCATGGAGGCCATGAATGAAGCTTGCTGCTACCTCTCACGAAGGTATACATAGCAAGGTTATATATATATATGTGTGTGTGTGTGTGTGTGTGTGTGTGTGTGTGTGTGTGTGATAGCGTGATATATATATATATATATATATATATATATATATATATATATATATATATATATATATATGTATCAAATTGTATACAAAATGTATATGTTAAGGTTGTTTTCTTGTTGCAGGGTTGAAGGAGTAAGAGGGGGCCGAACGACGTTCAATAAGGGCAAGGAAAGTCACAGAGGAGAGGAGGCATGGTCATGGCGGCAAGGGAGGTTGTGAAAACTACTAAGGTGGCGGCATGGTATAGTGGGGCCGCAGAGGGTGCAGATCTCTGGAGCGTGGGGAACAACGGTGACAGTGGTACTGTAGATCAAAGAAATAAATGGTGGGGAGGGGGTAAAAACCCCCACCCACATGGGTGGGGGTTTCAACCCCCTCCCCATACCCTTGGGTGTGGGTGGGGGTTTCGACCCCCTCCCCACACCCTAACTATCAAAGGACGGTGGTGGGACTATGGTGGGAGCCAATGCCCACCACAGCCCCTCAGTTGTTATTTTTTTTATTATCTTTTTTCTTGTGTGCCAAAACATGGCTACGGACAATCCACCCAAAATGGATTCCTTTTCACAGTAGTTTCTTGTATAAAAAAAATTGGATTTAAAAAAGAAGTTATATATATATGTAGATATAGATACATACATACATACATATATATATATGTATGTATCTATATCTACATACATACATATATATATATATATATATATATATATATATATATATGTAGATATAGATACATACATACATATATATATATACATATATATATATATATATGTATCTATATATGTATATATATACATATATGTACATATATATATGTATATATATATACATATATATGTATATATATACATATATATATATATATGTATATACAACACAATATATAACTTCTATATTTTCTTCTATTTCAGCATATACACAAGGATTAAAAAACATTTAAACAACTAGATTAACGAACAAGGATATATATATATATATATATATATATATACTCAATACACTAGTCTCTCTCATCATAATGGTTAATACACAAGTACTAACTTTCAGTTTTACAAATATGAAATAATCAATCGTATTCCTTTTTTTTTTTGAAAGCATAAAAATACATAGATGACCCTATTTTTTTTTTTGAAATGATCATACAAGGTAGAAATACATTTCATTCAAATTTCTATCAACCTATCTTTCATAACAGCAACTATGACATAGTGGTTTCAATACATTATAGGATAAATAATACATTAAATCTCCCTATCATATTTTCTAGTATGCACTAAGGCATGAACAACAACTAGTACAATGAAACTGTTAATACAAGAAAATAGATAACTAATCTCAAATTCCAATTTCATTTATGCAATAAAAATTCATTTAACAACACTCATATATTTTGTTTTTTGTAAGGAAAACATGATAGAAATATGTATAAAATTTCTCATGCATTTCTCAAACTATAAACTCACAACTTAGAGAATAAACAACTTTCAAAAAAAAAAAAGATTGTTTACATTTCAATACTTTTTACAGCTAATTCCAAGCTAAAATTTGACAAAAATAAATACAATAGTGCCACAAAGGCCATGGCTCAAACAACCAACAACATAACTATAGAAACACAAAACTGGACTCCTCTCTAACTCCATTTCTTCATTTAAACACCTGCAATAATTACACAACAATGAGGAAAAACCTAGCCACTTTGAAATACCCTCCTCCCTACTGTAGACCTGCAAATGGGTCACCCCCGAGCTACGGAGGTAGGGATTCCCACGGATACAAACACACCACAACAAGCATCAAGCAGCAACAACAAAAAATGAAACCCCAAGGATAAATACATAACACAACTCATGAAAATTAGTTTGATGGGGGTAGGGAATGGACCCCTCTACTTCAAAGGCCACACCAAAATACCAAAATACCAAGTCTCATGGCCTCAAGCCAAAACCTCCAAAACCACAACTCCTCAAATATCTCAAAATAAACTTCCATGGCACTCTTGCCATACAAATAATCTCCACAACAAGTAAGAAGCCCTCAAGGCATCAATAACACTAATATGGGAGTGACCTCAAGGAGGTTCCTTTCCCCTAGCCCAACAAGTTGAGCCTTACCTCCAAATAGAGGCGCTCTCACCAAACTCCCATCCCACACAATAAAATAAAACAACAACCAACAAAACTTCAAACAGATCACAATAAATAAGTAAGGGTAAAGAACACAGTCAAGAGGCTTACCTTCAAAAGTCCTATAATGGAAGCACATTTGGTGATGAGCTACAAGCTTCTCCAAATCTTCCAATCTCCAAGAATTCCTCTAACTTTCCCAAAATTGCTCAAAAATAGAAAGAAACTCCAAAATGCAAGAACCCCACACTCCTGAACAAGAGGAGGTAATATAGACCTTCAATTTTAGCCTTGAGGAATGAGAAGGTGACACTTGTCACCTTCTCCTTCCTCCTCCAATACCACTTGCAAGGGAGAGGAAGTGTGAGGGTGACAAGTATCATCCTCCAATTTCATCTCAATCCTCACCTTATCCACTTGTGCTCTCACACATGTGTGAGAGAACAAGTTGTGAGGTGGCATTCCCTTTCAAACCTCCATGAGGATAAGGAATGCCATATGGCATCCTCTTATTCTCTAAGAGAGCCATCTCCCTCCAAAATGCTCTCACACATGTGTGAGAGTATTGGAGGAAAATCCCACACAATTGGGAGTCTTGGAGACCTCCCAAGTCCTCCTAGGGAAGGGATTCCCAAACTTTGGGAAGGGAGATGAGTCCTTCCCAAAGCATGACTCATCTCCCATCTTATCTAATTCCAAATTTCGTCACTTTGAGTAAAACTTAGTTTAGAGTGACCAAAAGTGAGTTAACCCAAGGTTTAGTATGTCAAAATTGACCCTCGACCCATGGGTAACTACCTAGGGTAAATTTTGGGACACTAAGGTTCACCTAGGGTGTCATAAATCTACTTTAAATGGCCTAAAAAATAGAAACAATTACCAAGTGGTATAAGTCACAAAAATTTATACAACACATAATATTAATTAATTAAACAAAGGGGTACTAGGCCAAAATGATAAAAATTAAATCAAGCACATAAATTAACACTTAATTTTCAAACGTGATCGTCATCCCTCTTGGGAATGGATCGGTGTCACATGGAAATAATGTATGTGTGAATTCTACCTCCAATTTCCCATTGCGTGGGAATGTAAAACCTGTACATCTCAATCAAGTGTCAATCATATCATGAATAATCATAGCCGAAGCAACTGGAATTAAATTCATGCCATGAAATACAACAATAATCATCTATAACATAATTATGAATTAAACTGCATTTTCCTATCACATGTCAAATAATCATCATCACATAAATAAGTAGAAATCACATCACAAAACATCATCTAAAATATCTCATATGTCGGATCACAAAATAGCATCAAAATATGATCAAATCGAATCACCATAAGTCTAATCAATGTCATCAAAATCTGGAGATATAGTCAAATCTACATAATGAAAACATAGTCTCTAAAAGTCTGATAATGTCATCAACTGAGATGCATAATGATCAAAAAAAGGAAGGAAAAATAATTGGCCTCATATCCTCCCCACCCTAAGACTAACCTTCTTCCTCGAAGTCGTGAAAAAGGTGAGGATAGAGTGCCCTCAAACTAGCTGCATCCTCCCAAGTCGTTGTGACCTCATCATAACGATCCCACTGGACCCTAACTTGGTCCAGCTCTCGACCTCGAAGGCCCATCATCTGATGAGCCAATATGTGAATTGGCTCCAAAGATAATTTCCCATCCGCCTCTACCTATAGAGCACTCCAGTCTAGTACGTGAGATAAATCTGATATATATCACCTCAATAGAGAAATATGAAAGACATCGTGGATACGTGACAAGCTAGGTGGCAACTCAAGATGATAGGCAACAAGTCCTATCCACTCTAAGATCTCAAAGGGTCCTACAAACCGTGGTGCGAGCTTAGAGCCCTTTCCATAACGGATTGGACTCTTGTGTGGCCACACTCTAAGGAATACCCTGTCACCCACTGAGAAGCTCCGATCAGTCCTCTTAGCATCGACATACTTCTTCTGTCTATCATGTGCCTCCTAAAGTCTCTACCTAATCAGTGTGACCTACTACTCCATATATTGAACTAACTCTGGACCAATGGCAACTCTGTCCTCTATCTGATCCCAACTCAATGGTGTCCTGCATGGTTTGCCATATAAAGCCTAGAAAGGAGGCATACCCAACAAGATGTGATGCCCATTATTATAGGTAAACTCAACCAGATATAGATACTCCTCCCATCTAGATTGATGGTATATAACATACATCCAAAGTATGTCCTCCAACACCTGATTCACCCATTTTGTCTGTCCATCTGTCTCGGGATGATAAGTGGAGCTAAAGTTGAGCTGTCTGCCCAACGCCTACTGCAAGGCTCTCCAAAATACTAAAGTGAATATAGAATCCCTGTCTGAAATGATATGGTGAGGTACTCCATGTAATCTCAGAATATCATCTAAGAATACTCTAGCCACTGCTGGCGCATTGTACATTGTGTGTACAGGTGAGAAATGTGCCACCTTGGTCAACTTGTCAATTGTCACCATGATGGCATCATAGTGATGTGAAGACATGGAAAGGCCAATAATAAAATCCATGGAAATGGTGTCCCATTTCCACTTTGGTATCTCATGTGGGTATAAAAGACCTACTGGATGCTAATGCTCAGCCTTGACCCTCTGGCACTCAAGGCATTTAGCAACAAACTCTACAATATCTCGTCTCATACCCACACAATGGTACAACTATCGTAGGTCAACATGTATCTTCTTCACCCCTAGATGTGTTGCATATGGTGTTCTGTGAGCCTTTGATAACACTATAGTACGTAGGTCACCTGCACAGGGTACATAGATGCACTGTCGATGATGAAGTAACCCATCTACCTCAAATGAATACCTTACAAACTTGCCCACAAGGGCCCTCTGTGAACTGATCTCTTGCTGTACCTCAAGAAACTACTCATCCTCTGGCAGATGCTGCATAATGCATCCTCTCAAGTCCACACTCAGAGTCAAGGTCAAGAGCTCATGGTGCCTTTGACTCAATGTGTCAGCAACCACATTCTCCTTCCCTTTGATGTAGTGGACATTAAAGTCATACTTGCAAAGAGACTCCATCCAACACAGCTGATGGGCATTCACATTCAGCTATGTAAAGATATACTGAAGGTTGTGATGATCTGAATGGAGCTCAAAGCGACGACCCAATAAGAAATTTCTCCAACAAACTAGAGCTTGAACCACTTCTGCTAACTCCAAGTCACGTGTGGGGTAGTTTAGCTCATGGGTCTTGAGCTTTCGCGACTCATACATGATTGCTCTACCACCTTGCATAAGTACGGCTCCCAATCCCTCAAGTGATGCATCCGTGCAAACCATAAAATCTACTACACGATCAAGAACCACTAAAATGGGAGCACTGGTAAGACACTCCTTGAGGACCCCGAAGGCCCTCTCACACTACTTAGTCCATGAAAATCTCTTCCCTTTCCACTGAAGGGAAGTGATGAGGTGCGCTATCTGAGAAAAACCCTCAACAAAGTGATGGTAATAACTAGCTAATCCCATAAAACTCTTGACCTATGGCACACTGGTGGGTGCTGGCCAATCTCTGATAGCCCTGATCTTTGATGGATCTACTGAGATTCCATCACTAGATAGGATATGCCCCAAATACTCTACCTCTGTCCTAAGAAATGCACACTTCGCCAAGTTCCCCTAAAGATTATGCTCCCTCAAACACTGTAGAACCTGACGTAGGTGCTCCTCATGCTCCTCCTAGGTCTGTGAATAGATCAAAATGTCATTGAGGAAAATAATCATGAACTGATCTAAGTAGGTATGGAACACCCCATTCATGAGACTCATGAACACTACAAGGGCATTTGTCAAGCTGAAGGGGACCACAGTGAACTCATAGTGGCCATATCGAGTACAAAAGGTAATCTTATGGATGTCCACCTCTGTGATACGTAACTGATGATATCTGGACTTTGGGTCAATCTTAGAGAACACCTTGGCATCCTGTATTTGATCAAATAGATTGTCAATCCTGGGCAGAGGATAACGGATCCTCACCGTCACCTTATTCAACTACCTATAATCCATGCACAATCAAACATACCCATTCTTCTTCTTCACAAAGATGACAGGAGCGCCCCAAGGTGAAATGCTCGGTCGGATGTGCCCCTTCTCGAGCAAGTCCTCAAGCTGTAACTTGCGCTCTGTGCGGTCATGTGTGGTCATCCTGTAGGGTGCATGAGACACAAGCTCAATATGCGGCACTAAGTTAATGTGAAAGTCTACCTCACAACGGGGTGGAATCCCCGGTAACTCCACTGGAAACACATTGACAAACTCTCTAAGGATGGGATGATCATTCAAGGATGCCTCAGGCTCATCATGTGATCTATCGCTCACTATGATGGTGAACATTTGGCATCCGTTCTGCATGCATTGCTTAAGCTGCTGAGCGGATATCATATGCATTGTTGTGGGCTTCTGCATGCCCACTATCTCAACTGATGTACCTTGATCGTCTAAGCAGCTAATTGCCTTTCAGCGACAATCTAGCTTGGCTCGATGAGCCGCAAGCTAGTCCATACCCAACACCACATTGTAGGATCCTAATGTCATAAATCTAAGGTAACATACTATTGTAAAGGGTCCCAAAGAAATCTCGCAGTTGTGGACTAAGGCATCTATTGCCATCTTGGCCCCTGAGGCCAACTCAACCACTCAACTATCACCCTGCCTAGAGGCCACCAGCCTGTAATGCTCCACTAATGATGTAGATATGAAAGAGTCAGTAGCACCTGAATCAAAGAGAATAGAAATGGGGATTTCCCCTATCATACTTGACGTCTCAATCACTAACGCCTGAAAATCAGCCTGACAGTTATCAACCGCTGTGAACATACAGTGGGACCTACCCACATCTAAAATAGTATGCTCAAATCATCCTGCATGAGGCTCTCCCCCTACTATAAATCCCTGTGGACACTCTCTAGCTAGGTGTCCTGCTCCACCACATACATAACATGGGCCCCTAGCCTGTACCTATCCAATCTGAGTCCTACTTGACTGCTGTTGTCTTGATCTACTAGTGGACCCATGTGAGCCCCTATATGACTACTATGACCTCATAGGTCTTGCATGTGGTCCATGTTGCCTCTGATCTCTATGTGAGCCCTGTTGCTACCAACCTCTATTATGCCCCCCATGTGCCCTCTACTTTGTCCTAGGTCTCTGCTGCTGCTGTGGCTACTGCTTCTGTGGGGGCCTAGGAGGTAAGGGTGCGGAACTAAATCCTCTCCTATGAGGTGGCTATGATGGTCTACAGAAACTCTGTTGATGTCCCTTTTGCCCATGATCCTAAAACTGAGGGCATGAACTCTGCCCTCATCCGTGTATCTCCTTAGTGATATATGCCTTCTCAGTAGCATCACTCAAAGTTTGGGGGTCTGCCATGCAAATAGGCCCTGCTATGCTATGGTTCAGTCCTCTGATAAACTTATGAACATGACTTTCTCATCATGGAGATACTCCACATATCAAGACAACTCAGTAAATCTACCCTCATACTATGCCACTATAAGTCCTCTCTGCTGAAGGTCATGAAAGTCATCTATGTGATGCTTCCTGTAATGATCTGATAAGTATCACGCATTGAAGCACTCAATGAAGGTCTCCCATGTGAAAGCATCTAAAGATAGGTGACGCTTGCACTCTTCAGTGCGCCACCGGGTAGTTGCTGCATCTCGCAACAGGTGTACTAGTACATGAGCCTTTCTGTTGCCCTCATAAGGATGCAACGAGAAGCATCTATCTAAGCTAATGAGCCAGGCCTTTGCCTTAGCTCCCTCTATGGTTGCAATGAAAATAGGAGAGTTCAGCCTCAACAAATCCCTAATGGGATCTCCTCTGTCTCTATGCCCTCTGATAGGCTCAGCTGTGTAATAGTCATAAGGCCTGTGAACAATGTTCTCTACTTGTACTACCTCATCATGCCTAGCATGACATGGAGGGCTCTTGCTACGGGCCCTGTTGGCTGAACCAACCTCCTCTACCGTTGTCTTTGGCACCTCAACATAAGGCTCCACACGTGGTGCCCCTCGCGGCTCAACACAGGGCTCCACACATGGCTCGACACGAGACTTTGTTTGTGGTTCCACGTGTGGCTCCTCTCGTAGATCCTCGCAGGGCTCGACATGTGACTCTATGCATAGCTCAACTACAGCCAGTGGAAGCCTATCTAGAACTGCCTATAAAGCCTGTAATATCTGTGGCCCAATATCTGGTAGGACCGGTGATGCCTACGGTGCATGTAGGATCAGTTGATCTTGTCCCTCAGCTGAAGAGTCACTGTGCATCTCGGGGGGTGGAGTGTAGCGAGACTGCACTCGCCGAACTCGTCAAGGAGGCATCCTACAAAAATGAGACAACCACAAATTAATCAAAGTTGTAGAAATAATAATGTATCCTAAACAAGCCTAGTGTTTAAACTTAGGCTCAGATACCAAATGTCATGCCCACATTTCTCATGTGGTTAGGACACACAACACACGTGTCATGTCCACATTCCCCATGTGGTCATGACACGAATTACGAAAAAAATTTCTACCTATCCCTAGGAACCCCCTCGTACACGTCTATGTGCTCGGTGGCAATACGCATAAGGCATAAACATGTCAACATAGTTTAGGGAGGTGCGTTGTCCCACGCAGTCCCCTGTGTGATGATAGTTGTCTAGGGATTATGCGACATGAAGTGTGTCACTTTTAGGGTTACATTGATTTTAATCTAAACCCTAAGTTTCCTAGGTGTGAAGATGATTCAGCCAGCTTCGAAAGCTAACCCTAACTCAGGTTGAAATGCAATTGAATTAATGATTAAGAAATAGTGGCATGATGGGTGCATGATTAAAGTGGAATGGTTAAATAAAAATTAATAAAATATTGTAAAATTAAAACCCTAGAAATCTATGAAAAATTCAATAGCATAACGTATTTTCAATAATCACATTAAAATTTTAAAATAAAACACCAATATGAAATTAAACAAAAATTTAAAAATAAAAATTTAAACTTAAGAAAAAATTTAAAACAAATTAAAATAATAGAATAAATACCCTGCCAAGGTCAAATAAATTCACTTTGCAAAAAGAATAAAAAATTGAGATAATATAATAAAATAATAACAAACACCAAATTGGATTTTAAATTGGAGTCCGTTAATAAATATCATTTCGGCATTACATTTACTAATGAACTCAGAATAATGGAGAAGGGAAGAGATTAAAATACTCATTCCTGTAAAATAATAGTAAAATTGATAAACAATTAAGAATGATAAAATCACGCTAGGAAAAAAATAAAATAATTATACCAACCAAAATGAATTTAATAGAAATGGAATATACTTCCCAATTTAAACAAATCTCAATCCCTCCAAAATAAAACTAGTCCACAAGGCAAATAGAAAGGAAAATGCAAAATCCCATCTAAAATTAATAAATACATTGAGAGACAAGAATTAAAATGCAAGGGCAAAAATAGAGAGTAAAAAGAAAAAAGAATTAAAACATTCTCCTCACAAATCTCCTCCTAATAAAACAATTGGTCTTCAAATTAAAAGCCCTAATTTCATTTTAAAATTAGCTCTCTACAAAAAAACCCTAAGTTATATTTTATAGTTTTCTCTCCCTTTGTTTCCCTAATCCCCTAACTCATTCATTCCTTGTTTCCATCTTGTTTTGCTTTGCCTTTTGTTTTGCAAGTTAGGGTTTGTAAAGAACCATGGAAACCATGAATGAAGCTTGCTACTACCTCTCACAAAGGTATACACAACAAGGTTATTCTTATATATATCTATTTTTTTTTGTGACAGCGTGATATATATATATATATATATATATATATATATATATATATATATATATATATATCAAAGTTTATACAAAATGTATATGTTAAGGTTGTTTTCTTGTTGCAGGGTCGAACGAGTAAGAGGGGACCAAATAGCATTCGACAAGGGTGAGGGATGTCACAGAGGAGAAGCGGAATGGTCATGGCAGTGAGGGAGGTTGCAGAAACTGCTAAGGGGGCGGCATGGTACAGTGGGGCCGTGGAGGGTGCAGATCTCAGGAGCGTGGGGAACAGTGGTGATAGCAGTGCTGCAGATCTAAGACATAAATGGTGGGGAGGGGGTCGAAACCCCCACCCACACCCTTGGGTGTGGCTGGGGGTTTCGACCCCCTCCCCACACCCTAACTATCAAAAGGGTGGTGGCGGGACTGTGGTGGGCGCCAACACCCACCATAGCCCCTCAGTTGTTTTTTTTTTATTATCTTTCTTTTTGTGTGCGAAGAAATGGCTGCAGACAGTCCGACCAAAATAGATTCCTTTTTACAGTAGTTTCTTGTATAAATATATATATATATATATATATATATATATATATATATATATATATATATATATATATATATATATATATATATATATATATATATATATATATATATATATGCTCATATTTTCCCTTAAAGTTTATTCAATAATATCCCAGTGTATATGCATCTTTCCAATCCTTTTTTTTATTTTATATTTATACATATATGTATACACTTATATATATACATATATACATACATATATATATATATACATATATACATATATATATATATATATATATATATGTATATATATATATACATCACAATATATAACTTCTGTATTTTCTTCTATTTTAGCATATACACAAGGAATAAAAAACATTTAAACAACAACTAGATTAACGAACAAGGATGTATATATATATACTCACTACACTAGTCTCTCTCATAACAATGGTTAATTTACTGAAGTACTAAATTTTAGTTTTAAAAATATGAAATAATCAGTAGCATTCTTTTTTTATTTTTATTTTTTTTTGAAATCATAAAAATACGTAGATGACCCTATTTTTTTTTGAAATGATAATATAAGGTAGAAATACATTTCATTCAAATTTCTATCAACCTATCTCTCATAACAGCAACTATGACATGGTAGTCTCAATACATTATAGCAGAAATAATACATTAAATCTCCCTATCATATTTTCTCATATGCAGTAAGGCATAAACAACAACTAATAAAATGAAACTGTTAATGCAACAAAGTAGATAACTAATCTCAAATTCCTCTTTCTTGTATGCAATAAAAATTCATTTAACAACACTCATATATATATATTTTTAAGGAAAACATGACAGAAGTATATAAAATTTCTCATGCATTTCTCAAACTATAAACTCACAACTTAGAGAATAAACAACTTTCAAACAAAATAAAAAGATTGTTTACATTTCAATACTTTTTATAGCCAATTCCAAGGGCATAAAACTTGACAAAAATAAATACAATAGGGCCACAAAGGCCATGGCTCAAACAACCAACAACATAACTATAGAAACACAACACTCGACTCCTCTCTAACTCCATTTCTTCATTTAAACACCTGTAATAATTACACAAGGAGGAAAAACCTAGCCACTTCGAAATGCCATCCTCCCTACCGTAGACCTGCAAGTGGGTCACCCTCAAGCTAGGGAGGTAGGAATTCACATGGATACAAACACACCACAACAAGCATCAAGTAACAACAACACAAAAATGAAACCCTAAGGATAAACACATAACACAACTCATGAAAATGAGTTTGATGGGGTTAGGGAATGGACCCCTCTACTTCAAAGGCCACACCAAAATACCAAAATACCAAGTCTCATGGCATCAAGCCAAAACCTCCAAAACCATAACTCCTCAAATATCTCAAAATAAGCTTCCATGGCACTCTTGCCATACAAATAATCTCCACAACAAGTAAGAAGCCCTCAAGGCATAAATAACATAAATATGGTAGTGACCTCAAGGAGGTTCATTTCCCCTACCCCAACAAGTTGAGCCTTACCTCCAAATAGAGGTGCTCTCACCAAACTCCCATCCCACACAATAAAATGAAACAACAACAAACAAAACTACAAACACATCACAATAAATAAGGAAAGGTAAAGAACATAGTCAAGAGGCTTATCTTCAAAATCCCAATAACGGAAGCACCTTTGGTGATGACCTCCAAGCTTCTCCAAACCTTCCAATCTCCAATAATTCCTCTAACTTTCCCAAAATTGTTCAAAAATAGAAAGAAACTCCAAAATGCAAGAACCCCACACTCCTCAACAAGAGGAGGTAATATAGGCCATCATTTTTGGCCTTGAGGAATGAGAAGGTGACAATTGTCACCTTGTCCTTCCTCCTCCAATGCCACTTGCAAGGGAGAGGAAGTGTGAGGGTGACAAGTTGCATCCTCCAATTCCATCTCAATCTTCACCTTATCCACTTGTGCTCTCACATATGTGTGAGAGAACAAGTGGTGAGGTGGCATTCCCTTTCAAACCTCCATGAGGATAAGGGATGCCATATGGCATCCTCTTATTCTCTAAGAGAGCCATCTCCCTCCAAGATGCTCTCACACGTGTGTGAGAGTCTTGGAGGAAGATCCCACACACTTGGGAGTCTTGGAGACCTCCCAAGTCCTCGTAGGGAAGGGATTCCCAAACTTTGGGAAGCGATATGAGTCTTTCCCAAAGCATGACTCATCTACCACCTTATCTAATTTCAAATTTCGTCACTTTGACTGAACTTTAGTTTAGAGTGACCAAAAGTGAGTTAACCTAAGGTTTAGTTAGTCAAAATTAACCCTAGACCCATGGGTAACCACCTAGGGTAAATTTTGGGACACTAAGGTTCTCCTAGGGTGTCATAAATCCACTTTAAATGGCCTCAAAAATTAAAAAAAATAATTACCAATTGGCATAAGTCAATAAAACTTATACAACAAATAATATTAGTTAATTAATTAAAGGGGTACTAGGCCAAAATGATAAAAATTAAATAAAGCACTTAAATCAACACTCAATTTTCAAACGTGATCCTCATCCCTCTTGGGAATGGATCGGTGTCATAGGGAAATAACATCTGTGTGAATTCTACCTCCAATTTCCCATGGCCTGGGAATGTAAAACCTACACATCTCAATCAAGTGTCAATCATATCATGAATAATCATAGCCGAAGCAACTGGAATTAAATTCATACCATCGAATACAACAATAATCATCTATAACATAATTCTGAATTAAACTGCATTTTCCTATGACATGTCAAATAATCATCATCACATAAATAACTAGAAATCACATCACAAAACATCATCTAATATATCTCGTATGTCGGATCACAAAATAGCATCAAAATATGATCAAATCAAATCACCATAAGTCTAATCAATGTCATATCAAAATCAGTAGATATAATCAAATCTGCATAATGAAACCATAGTCTCTAAAAGTCTGATAATGTCATCAACTAAGATGCATAATGATGAAAATAAGGAAGGAAAAATAATTGGCCTCACACTTTCTAAGCCTCTCCATCTTTGTAAAAAGGTGGAAAATGACTCTCCACTCTTTGTTTTGGTGTTATATAAGTCGGTCATTTATATTTCATGTTCAAAGTTGTAGGAGAAATGGTTTACAAACTTCTCTGCGAGTTCATGGAAGGTCCTAATGCTGGGATGAAGATGAGTAAACCATTTGATGGCTTGGCCACTCAGTCTTTGAGGGAATAGTCTCATCAAATAAGTTTCATCATATGAGACCTCTAGGCAAGTGATGTAGAACTCTTGAAGGTGTTCGCTAGGATCTCTCTTTCCTTTGTACTTGTCAAATTTGGGTGTTTCAAAGTATTTAGGAAAGGGAGGCATATATAATCTCCTATCAAATGGGTAAGGGAAAATATCCTCAAAAGAATATTTCTTCCTTTTGTTACCATTTTGTATGTTGTCAACCTTTTGGATCAAGGCTTGTACAATGCTAGCTAAATCTTGAGATGGTGGTTGTGAAATATGGTTTTGTTGATTTTGCATGGGTTGTCAGAGAAAGGGTGGAATTTGATTTTGAGGTGGTATTTGATGTTGGGATGTTTGACTTTGGGCATTCTAATTTTGGAGTGTGAGATGTTGTTGGTATGCAAGAAGGTGTTGTAAGATGTGTGGTCAGAGTTGTTGGTTTTGGTTGGGATTGTGTTGTGTGGTTTGGATGGATGATACAATGGGTGCTTGGGTTATGGGGTTTTGTACATATGTGAAATTAGATGATGGGTTGGCACATGGGTTGGTATTAGTTGTGTTAGGGGGGTGTTGTGAAAATAAGTGGTTTATGAAGGTTGTAGTGTTGGCGTCGAGTTGAGGGGTGCTAGTGGTAACACTTGTGTGTGTGGTGTTGTTACGAATGCTTGGAGTGATATGTGGCATAGATGAGGCGATGGTAGATGGTGATAAGTTTGAGATATTGTGTGTGGTCAATGCATTTGTTGGGATTATGGATCTAGTAACATTAGAGTTTGTGGGAATTGTAGATGTAGTGACATTAGAGATGTGTTAGGGTTGATATGTGATGTGGATGGTTGTGTCGACATAGTGACATTGGGTATCATAGCACCATTTCCTAGAAGAAATTCAAGATATCTATTAGGGTCTAATCTTAAGACTCTATCAAGTATATCCATAGAGTTAACATCTTTTGTAAAGTCTAAGATATCTTGATCTACTTGGTTGGTGTTAGATGGTTGTGTTTGTGATGGGAAGGGGAAAGGATTAAATATAGCGGTAGCATTGAACAATGGCACTTGTTGGATGAGAGGGACATTATTTTAGTTAGTTTCTAGCATGACTATGTCAAAGTTGTTTCTAAGATATGTCATTTCTTGATTCTTCTTGGCTTGTGATCTTGTTACAGACATGCAATGGTGTGGATTTGATTGTGGGTGGATCAAGGTCAAGACCTTAGAGAATAGGTTTGATTTAACAGACCCAAAGATAAGTGGGAGTGAAAATGTGAATGTTTGGAGAATGGAGATGGAAAGGGTAATGAGGTGATTGGGATTTTTTGGGGGAATCAAAGATTTAGATTGTTGAGAATAGTATCCTCAAAGTCTAAATCTAAGGATAATGGTGTGAATATAGGTTTTATCTTTTAGAGAATAAATCCCCCAAAAAAGTGGCAACCTAAGGAAGGTAAATGTGAGGCCTACCTTTTTACATTACTGTTCATCAGACTATTTGCAGTGCTTTTGTTGTTATTTTATGTTAAGAGACTATTGATTTCAGAATTTTGGATTATTGACCCTATATGATTTTTAAGAAACTAATTGTGCAATGATATTAGATGTTGTTTTCTGAATTCTAGATTATTGAACCTATGTGATTTTAAGAAAATAATTTTGCAATGATATTAGATGTTGTTTGAAATAAAATGATGAATAGATATGTAACTGTATTATGAATTCAGTATTGTATAAGGTAGTATGTTTAGTTATGCATGTATTGTATAAGGTAGTCTGTTTAGTTATGCATGTATTTGAATTGCTTTGGCTATGATATCTTTATGAGTTATTGACTTTGAGTTTGAGTGTGCAGGTATTACTAATGAAACCACATATATAGGAGATCATCCCATATCCTAAGTTGTTTCCCTTGTGAGCCGATCTAGTTCCATGAGGAACTGAGATCAACCTCTTGTTTTGGAAAACTGTGGTAATGTTGTAATGTGTTATTTTTGCATGAGATTAAGGGAATAAGGGCTTTTATCTAAATTACTTGTATTATGGTAAGTGTTATAAGTTGATGTTTTGAATCTTGTTTTAACTTTAATTATTTTTGACCCTTTTCATGTGTTTTATTTGACTCTAGGAGTCTTAACTAGGTTTAAAAACAACCCTAGGTTGTACCCCTTGGGTTTGGGAACCTTTTTGACTAGGTTAACCTTGGGTTAACTTCCTTAGGGTCACCTCAACCTTGGGGTGAGGTAAAGTGACGAAAATTGGAAGCTTGGGGGCCATGGGATGAGTGGAGTCCCCACTCATGCCCACTTCAAAGTCATGGAGCACTCCATGATCCCCCTCATTATGGAGGGCTTGTCTCTAGGTACCTCCTTTTGGTGGGGTTCCCTTTTATGTGGGTGTTGTGTCACCCACTCTATGTTATTTTAAGTTTTCTCATTTGTATTTTATTTAACAAGTGGATTTTAATGGGGAACCTATTGAGTGAGGGTACTTTATGTTTTGACCAATAGGTAAATGGAGGAAGTGGGGGGTTGAGTTGTTTATTCCTACTTGGGAAATTAGGAAAGATAGGGAAATTAGTTTTAAAAAGGAAGAGGAAGGGGAGAGTAAGGGTGTTGAATCTTGAAGGAAAAAGGAAGGAGATTTTTGGAGAAGGAGAAAGGAGCTCTTCATCAGTTTTCTTCAATATTTGGCTGTAGAAGGTTGGTGTACTAATTTAATCTCTTGTGTGATCTAATGATGATATGCATGTTTGTTGCTGAAAGTGTCTTGCAGTTTCTTCTTGAGCTTTTCTATTTGTTTATGGGTTTTGTTTGGGGTGTAGAGAGAGCTCCTTCCAGTTGGAAGGAAATGCTCATCTAGTATAGGGAAGGGGAGGTGTGACCCTCCCCAGGTGTCATAATGTTATTTTCCATGCCTTATGAGCATGTTGGATTCATTTATTGCCTACAAGGCTTATGGCCATGTGTGCCTATTGGGATATCCCTAGTGTTTAGGTTTATTGGAAGGCTTGAGGCCTTGTGGAGAAGTGTATATTGAAGGCTTGATGCCTTGTGGAGAAAGAAAGACTTGTTGGCTTGAGGCCTTGTGTTACCTGAAAAATGACACCTGGGGGTTAGAGTTGTCTACTTCCCTACCCTCCTTGTACTCACCTAAGTTGAGACTTTGTTATGTGTGTCAACCTTGTGGGTGTGTGGATCGTTGCTTGGTTGTTGCTCAATGTTTGTGATGTGGTTAGTCTATCTTACCCAGGATATGAGGATGGTCTCCCTAGCTCGGCTGTGACCCTCTCGTGGGTCAAAGGTAGGGAGGAGAGCTAGATGGAGGCTGTTGTTTTCCCTTGTTATCTTGCAGGTTTATGTTGGAGCAAGTAAAAGAATTGGAGAAGTTCTATTTGTGAAGAAAATGTTTTATCTCCTTTTGTAATGAGAGCTAGATCATCATGTTCTTTTTGTAAGAGTTGAAAAGAGAGCACGTCTCTTGATATTGTTGTAAATAATTGTTACCCTTGGAGTGAAGGAAATAGCCTCCCTGATCTTGTTAATAGTTGTGACTTTTATTTGGTTGTTACAAAATATGTTTTGTATGTTGGTTGGGAGAGGAAAGTTTTTACCTCCCTTAGAGTGTGTAGAGTTGTGAAACTTTTATAGTGGTTGATCACTTATTGGTCTTATCAAAGTGTAAAGTGATGTGAATGTTGTTGGTTGTATTAATGGATTAAAATTATCTCTGGTTATATTTAGTGATGAAGTTAACTTTACTGTATTATGAATGTTGTAAAATTTGCCTTGAATTGCAAAGATAAGTACTTGACGTTAAGTTGCTTTGTAAAATAAATCTAAATAGGAATTTTACTGTATTAGATGTGTTCTTGAAAAGAAAAGCTCATTTGTTACATGTATTTAATCTGATCTTGTAAATGTAAACTAAAAGGACAAATTTGCTTAAATGTTTTAAAATACAGTTTTAAAGTTCATTTGTTACAATGGAAAATATAGTTTTAAAATGGTTAAATGTTTCCTTCATTTGAGTATTTATCATTTTAGAAAATTAAAAAAATAGAGAACTAGTAAAAGAAATTTTACGATGAACTTGTTTGTAAAAATATAAATATTAAGTTAGTAGGGAAAGTTTGGCCTTTCTATATTTACATTTTATAATTAAGTGAAATGGTGAAACTGTTATTTATATTTATATATATACAAATATATATATATATATTTATATATATATATAAATATAAATATACATATTTAAATCGACTATTAAATTGAAATTGTAAAAATGAGAATTTTGTTACATTAAAGAATGTATATACATATTAATATAAATAAATAAATAACTATATATATATTTATATATATATATATATATATATATATATATATCTATTTAAAATAGTGTTAAAGTAATTATAATTGTGAAAATGATTTACACATAATGATACACACACACACACACACACACACACCCACACACATATATATATATCATTAAATATGATTAATAGAAATTCAAAAATTTGCAATAAAATTCATTAAAGGGGTGGTCACTATTTTTTTTAACAGCTGAAAGATGACAATGAATATGGTGGGGGTTTTTAACCCCCACCGAACCCTTTTAACTGAGGGTGTGGGGAGGGGCAAAGCCCCACCCACATCCCACATCGGCCCCACCCACACCCCATGATGTGGGATGTGGGTGGGGCTCTGCCCCTCCCCAAATCCCCTTTTCCCTTAGTCGTGGCCATACACAGGCCTCTCTCCATTGCCGACGCTACCCTCCACCGTGCCACCTCTGCCGCCGAGCGTGGCCACCATAGCAACACCACCCTTGCATTCAAACCACCCCACGTCCATCCCTCCATTGCTCGGCCCCGCGCCTGTACTATGCCTCATCCCTTGGCCGCTACCCATCCTGCAACAATACACTCAGAAAACAAAAGCAAAATTTAGGGCTTTTAACCCTATACTAATGTGTGGGCACTTCACAATGAAATGGTAAATAAAGTTAGTGGTTATTCCACTAGTCATAACAAATGAAATTTAAAAAGATATAATATATAAATATAAATATATATATAGACAACTATATATATATGTTTATATATATATATATATATATTTATATATATATATATATTGTGCATGAGTAAACATGCACTATCAAGATGTGTATAAAAATATAAAATATATATATATATATATATATATATATATATATATGGATTTGAGAGGGATTTTTACAAGGAGATTTAAAAGAGAGAAATATTATATATACATATATATATGGAATTATATTTATATTTGCAATTGGGAAAGTTTATTGGGCCATTTTAATTGCCCTACTAGGAAATTATCTTAGAAATTGTTTATAAGAAAATTGTAAAATAATTTTATTAATGAATTACAATGCAATTAAAGAAGAGATAATTAAGGATACGATAACGAGCGAAATAAGAGGCATTTCGAAACTAATCATTAGAGAAAACAATAGGAATTGCAAGGAAGTATTTTAACTGATTGAGTTAACCAATAAAAAGAACATCTACCTATCTAGAAGATCCTACAATGATACAAAATAGAACTGACTTAGCTTGGAGATTGTTATTTTCAAACACCTGTGAATAGATTAATTTCCGAAGCAACTTTCACTGTGATAAACTTTAACTACCGCACCGAGCACGCTTGCACGTGCCAGGGAGGTTTTCATAGTCATTAGGGAAATTTTTTTGATATTTCATATCATGACACATGTCATGTGTGGACATAACATGCATGTTTGTGTGTTGTGAACACATGTGAAATGTGGGCACGACATTTGGTATCAGAGCCCAAGTTTCAAACACTGGGCTTGTATGAGCACATTATTACTTCCATGAAACACACTGACTAGTGTCTACTTCATTTTGTAGAATGCCTCCCAGACATGCTCGACAACCACTGTCCTGTCACACTCCAGCCACCAGGGTGCACACTAATTGTTTAGTTGTGAGCCAGTCCCACCAGAATAGCGAATTATACAAGTTTAGCTAGTTTTACAGGCACAACTAGTTCCTCAGATACTGCAGGCACCACCAGCTCCACCAGAAATGGGACCACAAATATTACAAGCCATATAGGCTATCTTAGATAGACTTCCACTAGCTGAAGTTGAGCCGCACGTAGAGCCACGTGTGGAGCCCCGCACAGAGTCGCAGGTGGTACCACGTGTGGAGCCTTATGTCAAGTTGCCTGAGGAGGTTAATTCGGCTGACAGGGGCTGTAGCAGAGTCCCACACATCATGCCAGGCATGACGAGATAGAGAGAGTAGCGCATTTTGGTCCCAAGCCTTATGAGCATCATACTAATGAGCCTATCAGGGGGTGCAAAGATAGAGGAGATCCCATTAGGAATATATTAAGGTTGAACCCTCCTACTTTCATTGGAACCATAGAAGGAGTTGAGGCAGAGGCCTGGCTTATCAATTTAGACAGGTGCTTCGCGTTGCGTCCCTATGAGGGCAACACGAAGGCCCGTGTGGTAGTACATTTATTGCAAGAAGCAGCAGCTATGTGGTGGCACACTAAGGAGTGCAAGCATTGCCTTTCCATAGACACCCTCTCATGGGAGACTTTTATTGAGCACTTCAACGCGCGATATCTAGCAGACCACTACCGACAACGTCGCATAGATGAATTCCATGATCTCCAGTAGAGGGGAGTCTCGGTGGCACAGTACGAGAGTAAATTTATAGAATTATCTAGGTATGCAGGGTATCTCCATGACAAAAAACTCGTGTGCACAAGTTCATCAGAGGTCTAAACCATAATATAGCAGGACCTGTTCGGATGGCAGTTCCCCAAACTTTGAGTGATGCTACTAAGAAGGCTTACATTGTTGAGGAGATTCAGGGACAGGGGCAGAATTCTTGCCCTTAGTTTTAGGATCGGGGTTAGTAGCAGCATCAACGAAATTTTTGTTGGCCTCCACAGCAGCACCAGTAGAAATCTAGTCCCCAGCAGAAGGTTCAAGGGGGACAGAACTATGGATGGCAGCAGCAGGAATCTTTTGCAGAACCTGCAAGGTCTTAGCAATCAAATAGAGATTCACAGGGGCCCACTGGACAAACTAGACAGCAGCAGTCGGGTAGGACTCAATCTGTACAGTTACAGGCTAGGGGCCCGTGCTATATATGTGGTGGGGTAGGACATATTGCCAGGGAGTGTCCACAGGTTTTTACAGTAGGAGGACAGCGTCGTGCCAGTGGATTCGAGTTGACAGTTGGGGATGTGGTTAGATCTCACCACATAATGGCAGTGGTTGACAACCGTGAGGCTAAGTTTCAGACCCCCATCCTCGAGAATATGAACAGAGGTAAACAGGCAGTTAGCTTTGGAGCCAATATGCATAATTAACTCATCAGATGTTGGGCCTTCAAGAGAGTTGAACTAGGGTAGGGCCCAGTGGAATAAGTACAATGTGGTCACAACAACATGGAAAGATGCAACGAGACTGAAGATGTTTTACCCTCACCTCTTTGATGACTTCCAGGACGAAGTACAATCTTAGGGGGGGAGGATGTGAGGCCTACCTTTTTACATTACTATTCATGAGACTATTTGCATTGCTTTTGTTGTTATTTTATGTTAAGAGACTATTGATTTCTGAATTCTGGATTATTGACCCTATGTGATTTTTAAGAAACTAATTGTGCAATGATATTAGATGTTGTTTTCTGAATTCTAGATTATTGAACCTATGTCATTTTAAGAAAATAATTGTGCAATGATATTAGATATTGTTTGAAAGAAAATGATGAATAGATATGTAACTATATTATGAATTTAGTATTGTATAAGGTAGTGTGTTTAGTTATGCATGTATTGTATAAGGTAGTCTGTTTAGTTATGCATGTATTTGAATTGCTTCGGCTATGATATCTTTATGAGTTATTGACTTCGAGTTTGAGTGTACAGGTATTACTAATGAAACCACATATATAGGAGATCATCCCATATCCTAAGTTGTTTCCCTTGTGAGCCGATCTAGTTCCATGAGCCACTGAGATCAACCTCTTGTTTTGGAAAACTGTGGTAATGTTGTAATGTGTTATTTTTGCATGAGATTAAGGGAATAAGGGCTTTTATCTAAATTACTTTTATTATGGTAAGTGTTATAAGTTGATGTTTTAAATATTGTTTTAACTTTAATTATTTTTTACCCATTTCATGTGTTTTATTTGACTCTAGGAGTCTTAACTAGGTTTAAAAATAACCCTAGGTTGTACCCCTTGGGTTTGGGAACCTTTTTGACTAGGTTAACCTTGGGTTAACTTCCTTAGGGTCACCTCAACCTTGGGGTGAGGTAAAGTGACGAAAATTGGAAGCTTGGGGGACATGGGATGAGTGGAATCCCCACTCATGCCCATTTCAAAGTCATGGAGCACTCCATGATCCCCCTCATTATGGAGGGCTTGTCTCTAGGTGCCTCTTTTTGGTGGGGTTCCCTTTTATGTGGGTGTTGTGTCACCCACTCTATGTTATTTTAAGTTTTCTCATTTGTATTTTATTTAACAAGTGGGTTTTAATGGGGAACCTATTGAGTGGGGGAACTTTGTGTTTTGACCACTAGGTAAATGGAGGAAGTGGGGGGTTGAGTTGTTTATTCCTACTTGGGAAATTAGGAAAGATAGGGAAATTAGTTTTAAATAGGAAGAGGAAGGGGAGAGTAAGGGTGTTGAATCTTGAAGGAAAAAGGAAGGAGATTTTTGGAGAAGGAAGGAGAAAGGAGCTCTTCATCAGTTTTCTTCAATATTTGGCTGTAGAAGGTAGGTGTACTAATCTAATCTCTTGTGTGATCTAATGATGATATACATGTTTGTTGGTGAAAGTGTCTTGTAATTTCTTCTTGAGCTTTTCTGTTTGTTTATGGGTTTTGTTTGGGGTGTAGAGAGAGCTCCTTCCAGTTAGAAGGAAATGCTCATCTAGTATAGGGAAGCGGAGGTGTGACCCTCCCCAGGTGTCATAATGTTCTTGTTATTTTCCATGCCTTATGAGCATGTTGGATTCATTTATAGCCTACAGGGCTTATGGCCATGTGTGCCTATTGGGATATCCCTAGTGTTTGGGTTTATTGGAAGGCTTGAGGCCTTGTGGAGAAGTGTATATTGAAGGCTTGAGGCCTTGTGGAGAAAGAAAGACTTGTTGGCTTGAGGCCTTGTGTTACCTGAAAAATGACACCTGGGGGTTAGAGTTGTCTACTTCCCTACCCTCCTTGTACTCACCTAAGTTGAGACTTTGTTATGTGTGTCAACCTTGTGGGTGTGTGGATCGTTGCTTCGTTGTTCCACTATCTTTGTGATGTGGTTAGTCTATCTTACCTAGGATATGAGGATGGTCTCCCTAGCTCGAGGGTGACCCTCTCGCGGGTCAAAGGTAGGGAGGAGAGCTAGATGGAGGTTGTTGTTTTCCCTTGTTATCTTGCAGGTTTATGTTAGAGAAAGTAAAAGAATTGGAGAAGTTCTATTTATGAAGAAAATGTTTTATCTCCTTTTGTAATGAGAGCTAGATCATCATGTTCTTTTTGTAAGAGTTGAAAAGAGAGCACCTCTCTTGATATTTTTGTAAATAATTGTTACCCTTGGAGTGAAGGAAGTAGCCTCCCTAATCTTGTTAATAGTTGTGACTTTTATTTGGTTGTTACAAAATATCTTTTGTATGTTGGTTGGGAGAGGAAAGTTCTTACCTCCCTTAGAGTGTGTAGAGTTGTGGAACTTTTACAGTGGTTGATCACTTATTGGTCTTATCAAAGTGTAAAGTGATGTGAATGTTGTTGGTTGTATTAATGGATTAAAATTATCTCTGGTTATATTTAATGATGAAGTTAACTTTACTGTATTATGAATGTTGTAAAATTTGCCTTGAATTGCAAAGATAAGTACTTGAAATTAAGTTGCTTTGTAAAATAAATCTAAATAGGAATTTTACTGTATTAGATATGTTCTTGAAAAGAAAAGCTCATTTGTTACATGTATTTAATCTGATCTTGTAAATGTAAATTAAAAGGACAAATTTGCTGAAATGTTTTAAAATATAGTTTTAAAGTTCATTTGTTACAATGGAAAATACAGTTTTAAAATGGTTAAATGTTTCCTTCATTTGAGTATTTAGCATTTTGGAAAATCAAAAAAATAGAGAACTAGTAAAAGAAATTTTACCATGAACTTGTTTGTAAAAATATAAATATTAAGTTAGTAGTGAAAGTTTGGCCTTTCTGTATTTACATTTTATAATTAAGTGAAATGGTGAAACTGTTATATATATATATATATATATATATATATATATATATATATATATATATATATATATATATATAGAAATATATATTTATATATATATATATATAAATATATATTTATATATATATATAAATATAAATATACATATTTAAATTGAGTATTAAATTGAAATTGTAAAAATGAGAATTTCGTTACATTAAAGAATGTATATACATATAAATATAAATAAATAAATAACTATATATATATATTTATTTAAAATAGTGTTAAAGTAATTATAATTGTGTAAATGATTTACACATAATTATACACACACACACATAGATATATATATATATATATATATATATATCATTAAATATGATTAATAGAAATTCAAAAATTTGCAATAAAATTCATTAAAGGGGTGGTCGTTGTTTTTTTTCAAAAGCTGAAAGATTACAATGAATATGGTGGGGGTTTTTAACCCCCACCGAACCCTTTTAACTGAGGGTGTGGGGAGGGGTGGAGCCCCACCCACACCCCACGATGTGGGATGTATGTGGGGCTCCGCCCCTCCCCACATCCCCTTTTCCCTTAGCTGCGGCCATACACCGTCCCCTACTCTGTGGCCATACACAGGCCTCTCTCTGCCGCCGACCCTACCCTCCACCATGCCACCTCTGCCGCCAAGCGCGGCCACCATAGCAATGCCACCCCTGCATTCAAACCACCCCACGTCCATCCCTCCATTGCTCGGCCCTATGCCTGTACTGCACCTCATCCCTTGGCCACCGCCCATCCTGCAACAATACACTCAGAAAACAAAAGCAAAATTTAGGGCTTTTAACCCTATACTAATGTGTGGGCACTTCACAATGAAATGGTAAATAAAGTTAGTGGTTATTCCACTAGTCATAACAAATGAAATTTAAAAAGATATAATATATAAATATATATATATATATAGACAACTATATATATATATGGATTTGAGAGGGATTTTTACAAGGAGATTTAAAAGAGAGAAATATTATATATACATATATATGGAATTATATTTATATTTGTAATTGGGAAAGTTTATTCGGCCATTTTAAATGCCCTACTAGCAAATTATTTTAGAAATTGTTTATAAGAAAATTGTAAAATAATTTTATTAATGAATTACAATGCAATTAAAGAAGAGATAATTAAGGATAAGATAATGAGTGAAATAAGAGGCGTTTCAAAACTAATCATTAGAGAAAACAATAGGAATTGCGAGGAAGTATTTTAACTAATTGAGTTAACCAATAAAAAGAACATCTACCTATCTAGAAGATCCTACAATGATACAAAATAGAACCAACTTAGCTTGGAGATTGTTATTTTCAAACACCTGTGAATAGAATAATTTTCAAAGCAACTTTCACTATGATAAACTTTAACAGCCGCACCGAGCACACTTGCATGTGCGAGGGAGGTTTTCGTAGTCATTAGGGAAAATTTTTTGATATTTCATATCATGACACATGTCATGTCTAGACATAACATGCGTGTTTCTGTGTTGTGAACACATGTGAAATGTGGGCTTGACAGTAAATATTAAAATTATGAGGATGGTGGAACAACCTTTGAGGTTAAGACCTAAAAGGAAGTAGGTGAATTGATTTAACCAATTTGGACCAAAAAGATTAAAAAAGGTAGATTGATTTGGGATGTAGGTAAAAATTATTTTGGGAAGATTTGGAGGATATGATTAAGCATAATAATCAACCAAGGAGACCTTAGATGAACATGGTGAATGGTTTTGGATAGTAATCAACTAACAAAGCCTTAGGTAATTTGGATGTTTGGATGATGTTGGATGTTGGATAAAATTTTCATGATGTTGGAGGCATACTCAAATCAAAAGGTGAGCTTGAATAGGTCTAGATCTTAGCATTTTTGTAAAGATGGATGTTTCTCTTTCAGATAAGGTAGACTAATGACCTTATGCAAAAAGGAATGACTATTCTACTTGAAGGTAGACTAATGACCAACAAGCAAGATAGGATAACAAAGGATGACTATTCTGGATTTGATTGAAAGATTGATTTTGGATGCTTGGATGGTTTTGATTTTTGGAAGTTTAGATTTTAAGGTTTTTGGATAATGCTTGTATGAATAAAATATAGGTCCAAAAGACAAAAATCAATATGTAAGGCTAAATTGGATTATGTATGGAGATGGGATTATGAAAATGGGGATTATAGTTGGGCTTAGTGATTTGATTGATAGTGAAGGGTCCAATAAGGAAAGTGATTATTCTCTAAGGTCAATATGGGAATATGGGTGAAAATGATTATGGGTGATGGTCAAAGGTAGACTATGGTTTTGGTGGATTTTTGACAAAGTAGTTGTAGATTGTGATTGGACAAGTCCCAAGGACTCTAAGACAGTTTGGAAGACATTCATGTAACCTAATTTGTAAATGGTACCAAAGCACAAAGATAAAGCACCACAATAGGTAGAAATGATGCCAAGGATCAGGTGAGTAGTACCAAAACAGTGAGCTTTTGGTGACTATCAAAATGGCAACAAAAAAGATTTTTTAGGCACCAAACTGAGAAGTTTTAGTGCCAAAATGGGACAATGATTTAGATTTTGCTCAGGTATTTTGGCAAATTTTGGCAAAATCTTGGGTTTTATTCTCAAAATTTTTGAATTGGAAAGTCAAATGATAGATTTTTGGTGATGTTAAAATTTCCAATGGTTTAATGACTTACGAGGTTTTGGATAATGTCAATGATGGTTTCTTAGAAAGCATACAAACACTCCAAACAAGAGAATACAATGGCCAAAGGTGTTCATGTGAAATGTGGTAAATCAAACATTCGTCAAGAACTTGTACAACTTGAGGTGGGAAAAAGATACTACTTGTTGAGTCCCTACTTGGATTTATCCATATACTAAGACAAGTGTCATAGATCAATAAGTTTCCAATTAAAGATTGGAAACTGTTCATATAAAGATAAAGATTAAATCAAGACTAAAAGACAAATCAGCTCAAGATTCTGATTGTGAAGTAATAGTGAACATGGATGATGAAGTCATAAGCAATAAGAATCATCAAAATTTATATTATAAAAGGAACGGTGATCATGATATGGCTGCATCGATGGTTAAGAGGAATTATTATCTCCTTAATATTTGTATTACTACCAAGACACCGACATAAACAAGAGGATCACGGTTCATAAAGAGTTAAAGATCATTCTATTATACATAATAAAAGATCATGTGACAGCGTCTATGAGAGGATTGACTAATATTAATAATAAACAAAGATTAAATGAAGAGACGGGCTCTTAACGAACACACCTTCTCACATTCATGTCCCTCTAAGACTTTATAAGGACCCTTGAGGCAGCGTCAAAGGCATCAATCGAAGCATTCTTCCTATCATCCAAAGGAAGAACATTCTAGTCTGCAAATATCTAAATAAAATGATACTCTCACAACAGATATAATCCTTTCAAGTTAGACAATATAAAGATTACATCTGATCAAGGACTTTGCAGAAATCATAGTCCAAGGAATTGCAACAACAAGTAAGCATCTCAACATTATTGTTCTTTCTATATCTCTAATTGACTATCATAATCAGGTATGAGGGTTCATTTATATTCTTGATTGTCATTCATAAATATATCAATTATGATGGCTCTGATTTATAAACAGACATCACTAACATTGTAATGTGTAGATAGTTATACTCCATTATAATGATATATCTTATATGCAATTATCCATATGTGATGTATTAACCTCATATGGGAGGAAGAGAAGAAAGTGCCATGAGACCACTCATAGGTATTTTATAGACCTTTGTCACATGAGGTATAAGGTACCTATAGTGCAAATGATATGTATCACATAGAGTCTTTGTCACATGAGGTATAAGGTACCCATAGTGCAAGGATAGTGATGTAATGGCCTTGGCTACTTTGATGTAAGGCATCATAAGAGTACCAAAGAGTCTCATAGAGGCCTTGACTCTAAAGGTATTAAGGATACCACTTGAGTCTAAGGATAGGAGACATTAGAGCCCCATTGTGGATAAACGCAACTCCCGTCTCATCTCTCATAGGTTGTTAATGAGTAACTTATGAAGAGATAACAAGATGCAATATATGTGGATAAAGATCATAGATCATGTGAAATGTCATGATAGAGAATATGCAAGGCATATCGATAATGATCATGAGAGTAACATGTGAAATATGAATGATAGATAATGTGCATTGAAGTAATCATAAGATTAGCTATAGTGATATGCATTGAAAGTAATTATAGCTTCATAATAATGATATGCATTGAAAGTAATCATAGATTGATGATAGTAATGTATGATTGAAGTAATCAATGATGAACTCAAGTTATGAATTGGCATTTGATTATAAATGATAGAAACAATGTTCTTATGTGAATTGCTTTAAATGAAAAATGTACTAATGTCCTCTTTTTGCAAGTTGAAATTTGTGAACAAGGTAGCGAAATTTTGTCTTGTAACAAGGGGTCTTTACAATTGGTATCAGAATAGTCATCCTGCCATCTTGTGTGTACTATGTGTGCCTTACATGCATTTAAGTGTATAGTTGTGATTTATGTGAATTCAATTGTTTTCAAAGGTTGACTTTGTGACTTGTGTATGCTTTGAAACACATGTTAAAGTGAATACTTTGTGTATTACATGTAGTCACATGACTATACTTGGTGACTTTGGAATGGTGGACGGGTCACCGGTGTAGTATGGGATGCACTGAATCCCCTTGCTAATTGTCTAATACTATGCTTATATGTATTAATGCATTATGTATTGCTGATATGATTATGGGAGTATAATATGTTACCTATATTTGTAAGTAAAAAAAATGATGTGATTTTGATTACACTATTCTACATATACCTTCGCTATGATGGAGAAGAAGAAACAAAGGAAACAATGCGAGGGCCCTCTTCTGGGTATGCCACCTAGGGGGACATAATGAGCTCACATGGGCCAGAGGGGTTCTACCTTCAGTATGAAGGGTATTGCCTCTAGGTTTAGGGAGTGGCTACTAGGACACCTTAGTAATCTCACTCTCCTAGTATGGCATATGTAGAGAGGGAAGTCATGAGAATAATGGACTTCATATGATTGGCATGTGCCACATGAGTCTGAGGTGATCTATCATGAATGGCATGTGCCATGTTAGATTGAAGGTACCTTATATGAATGGCATGCACCACATAAGGCAAGTTTACAAATGGTGGACTTCATATGAATGGCATGCGCTACATTAGATCGAGGGCTCCTTATATGAATGGCATGCACCACATAGGGAGAAGGATGACCTCATATGAATGGCATGCGCCACATGAGGCTGAGGTGATCTATTATGAATGACATGCGCCACATTACAGTGAAAATACCTTATATGAATGGCATGTGCCACATTAGAGTGAAAGTACCTTATATGAATGGCATGCGCCACACAAGGACAACAACACTATCATCAAATTTCTTAAGCAATCAAAGTCTTATTTACAACATCATTAGATTCATCTTGTGGGATTTCCATTAATATTATTTCATTCCAAATCTCCAATCTTAGATTATCAATACTCCGAAAGTTTTCTTTAACATTGGATAATTTGTCTTTCTTGCATTCATTTGATTAACTACATTTCCTCAATCATATTGCTATTCAAAATCAAATCAAATCTTCTTTGATCATGACATCATATAATCAATCACTCTACAAAGAACATAACTCTTCTCGACTTTGAGGTCAATAACATATAAGACCGAATCTCGTAACCAAAGATCAAGATGCATCATGGAATCTCAATACTCTCAAATCTTTTTAATCTATCCCATCATTGATATTCAAAACATCAAACAAATTCTCTTTTAATGACAAACTCTCTTTCATGGAATCACAATCAAAATCTCTTCACTAAAGCATTTTCAAACCACAATTTCGTCTCAACATGTAGACATAAAAGGGTGCAAATTAATGAAAGAAATAATTGTGATTGCTTGAGGACAAGGAATCTTAAGGAGGGAGGACTATCATAGATCAATAAGTTTCCAATTAAAGATTGGAAACCATTCATATAAAGATAAAGATTAAATCAAGACTAAAAGATAACTCAGCTCAAGATTGCAATTGTGAAGTAATAGTGAACATGGATGATGAAGTCATAAGCAGTAAGAATCATCAAAATTTATATTATAAAAGGAATAGTGATCATCATATGGTTGCATTGATGGTTAAGAGGAATTGTTATCTCCTTAATATTTGCATTACTACCAAGACAACGACATAAGCAAGAGGATTGGGATTCATAAAGAGTTAAAGATCATTCTATTATAAGGAATAAAAGATCATGAGAGGATTGACTAATATTAATAATAAACAAAGATGAAATGGAGAGATGAGCTCTTAACCAATGCACCTTCTCACATTCACATCCCTCTAAGACTTTATAAGGGACCCTTGAGGCAGCATCAAAGGCATCAATTGAAGCATTCTAGTTTGCAAATATCTAAATAAAATAATACTCTCACAACAATTATAATCCTTCCAAGTTAGACACTATAAAGATTACATCTGATCAAGGACTTTGCATAAATCACAACCCAAGGAATTGCAATAGCAAGTAAGCATCTCAACATTATTGTTCTTTCTATAGCTCTGATCAACTATCATAATCATGTATAGAGTTCATTTATATTCTTGATTGTCATTCATAAATATATCAACTATGATTGCACGGATTTATAAATAGTCATCACTAACATTGTAATGTGTAGATAGTTATAATCCATTATTCATAATGATATATCTTATATGCAATTATCCATATGTGATTTATTAACCTCATATAAGAGGAAGATAGGAAAGTGCCAAGATGCCACTGATGGGTATTTTAGAGACCTTTCTCACATGAGGTATAAGGTACCCATAGTGCAAAGGCTATGTATCACATAGAGTCCTTGTCACATGAGGTATAAGGTACCCATAGTGCAAAGATAGTGATCTAATGGCCTTGGCTACTTTGATGTAAGGCATCATAAGAGTACCAAGGAGTCTCATAGAGGCCTTGACTCTAAAGGTATTAAGGATACCACTTGAATCTAAGGATAGGAGACATTAGAGCCCCATGGTGGATAATGACAATTCCCATCTCATCTCTCATAGGTTGTTAATGAGTAACATATAAAGAGATAGCAAGTTGTAATATATTTGGATAAAGCTCAGAAATCATGTGACATGTCATGTTAGAGAATATGCAAGGCATATTGATAATGATCATGAGAGTAACATGTGAAATATGAATGATAGATAATGTGCATTGAAGCAATTATAAGATTAGCAATAGTGATATGCATTGAAAGTAATTATAGATTCATAATAATGACATGTATTGAAAGTAATCATAGATTGATGATAGCAATGTATGATAAAAGTAATGAATGATGAACTAAAGTTATGAATTGGCATATGATCGCATAAATGATAGAAACAATGTTCTTATGTGAATGGATTTAAATGAAAAATGTACTAATGTTCTCTTTTTGTATGTTGAAATTTGTCAACAAGGTAGAGAAATTTTGGCTTGTAACAAGGGGACATTACAACAAAGCAAATAGCTAAAGAAATTGCTGACACTATGTCCCCCTTACATGGCACATGCACACCAATCTCTCTTGCCCTTCTATACTATGAACTGAAGGAATTCTTGTCTCTACAATGAATAGTACATATAGGGCGACTTCAGAGGTCCGACCACCTGCAACATCAAGTAAAGGGTTTTGTGTCTCGAAAACAAAGGTGTTTAGTGGGGGAACATTTGAGGGATTGACACATTATGAGCATCCAGTAAACCACTTAAGGTTTAACCTAGTCCTACTAGCAATATCATATACACAAGATATGAATTCTTTTCTAAATAACACCGAACGGTAAGCACTAATAGTGATTAAGACTTGGCTTTCACCTTATCCTATTTTGTATAGCGGACTGAATGGAAGTACCACTTGGGGTCGCCAATGAGTTATCCTTGAGGATGTGTCTCAAGGGTAGCGCCACTCTAAGAAAAATAAAAAGAGAGTAGAACCATTTTTCTTCACCCAAGATCCTTTTGAAGGTGAGGGGAGAGGATACTTTGATTCTATCCCTTGGGTTTAACACAAGTGTGCAAGCGTACAAGACATGTCAAACAAAGCTATCTTCTTTTTAAGATCCAAAACAAAGTGTTCCTATGATTGTTTGTAAACAAGGTTAATTTTAATGCACCAAATATAACTGTTTCTAAGCTAACAAAATCCTACAAAAGATGTTAGTAGTTTCAGTTTCAAGTCTTGGACAAACATTATTTCACCTGCAGAACACTGTCAAACACCTGAATAGATCCCAAGATTAGCACAGAAAAAGGTACCAAAACATAATGAAATGGCGCAACAGAACAGATAAATAACACTATAGAAACCACAAATGCTGCTAAACAATTATTAGTGAATTATTATGATTGACAACAAATGAGAATCCAAGATGGCACCATAGGAAAAATAAATGGTGCTGATTCTAAAATGGTTCCAAAATTGAATGAAAAGGCACTATAGGATAGGAATATAGTGCCAAACAGGATTTTAGATAATTTTACTTTGTCTGTTGAGTTTGATAGCACCAAATTGGGTGGATATAGCACCAAAGTGATGTAGAGCTTTAAAACCTTGTTCAAAAACCCATTAGTTTCAACAACATCAACTCAAACAAGATAAAAATTATTTTGCTTGCATTAGCCACACACAAAAGACTAGATGAGAGTTAAAAAACCAAGTTAAAATCAAGCAAAATGAGCTTGGGTTAGATGGAAATGCATTAGATGCACCCCTATACAAATTTTGACATAATAACCCCATATTCTTGCATATTTCTTGTTGAAACAAAGAGCACCTTAACCTAAAAGCTCATGAAACATTCAAAAAAGCCACAAAAAGTTAAACTACAAGACCAAAGTTATTGAGGATGTCGTGTGAAAAAAAGAGTAAAAATAGTCAAAAATGGTGCCACAAGATGAAGAAATGGCATCACTGCAGGAAGAAATGGTGTCAAATAGAGAGTCTTTAGTGCCAAACCTGCAAAAACACATCTTCTTGCACAAAAACTCAAACAAAAGTTAGTATATTGGGACCATGGGGTCCCACCACATGTGCCAAATGAGAGAAAAGAAATCAAATGATGATAAAAACACAAAATATATGCATAAAAATACAAATCTTATACCTTCAAAGTGATCTCCTCCTCCTAGATAAGGTGGAGAGCCTACCACCCAAAGACTCTTTCTTTACCCATGGTTTTACTATGTGATATGCTCTCAACTAGTCTACAAATCACTAAAACCTAGCTCAATTGATGAAGAGATGGAGAGATTTTGGCATAATAAGTTTGTTGAAATTGTGGATGATCAAATGGCTTGAATGAGCATGTATTTAAAGGCGTTTTGGAGGGATATTTGATCCAAGGGTTGAAATTCACTTTGGAGATCAATGGATGAGGATGAATGTGAGGTGGAGGGCTTAGATTAAATAATGGAAAATGGAGGGATGAGAATAAAAGTAAATTTTAAATCCATATGGGGATGAGGTGAGGATTAAAAATAAATTTTTAAGTGATGAAGGGGGTAAATCATAAAACACACAATAACAGAAATTGCATGCAGAAAATAGAATGATATTTTATTAATTTGGGAAAAACATTACATTACAGAAGCTCAAATACAATCAGATGATGAATCCCCTACAGGCTGCAACACATTACAGCTCCCTCTCTCAAGGCTCTGGAATCTTTAGCCTTTTGTAATCTTGATGAAGGGGGTAAATCATAAAATACACAATAACAGAAATTGCACACAAAAAATAGAATGATATTTTATTAATATGGGCAAAACATTACATTACAGAAGCTCAAATACAACCAGAGGATGAATCCCCTACAGGCTACAACACATTACAACTCCCTCTCTTAAGGCTCTGGAATCTTTAGCTTTCTGTAATCTTGATGAAGGGGGTAAATCATAAAACACACAATAATAGAAATTGCATGCAAAAAATAGAATGATATTTTATTAATATGGGCAAAACATTACATTACAGAAGCTCAAACACAATCAGAGGATGAATCCCCTATAGGCTGCAACACATTACAGCTCCCTCTCTCAAGGCTCTGGAATCTTCAGCCTTCTATAATTCCCAAATCAACCAAGGTTTCTAATTTCCCTGACTTTCTTGACTCTACACCTTCCCCCTTAACTCTACTCCCCTGAGGGTTCCAAAAAATGGTTATGTATAGCCCTTTTTGGTGACCACCAGCTTAATTTTGGAATTTGCATCTCCCTCTAAAAATAGGTCAACTTCGCGGGGCCGAAACTTTCGATCTGACTGTTGGATTTTCAATTATAATACCTTTTCGAAAAGCTCTCGAAAAGATGATGGAGTGCAAGTAGAACCAATAGGTAGACTACTTGGGTTTCCCACCAAATTTAGGGCCCATCCAGAGCCTCTAAGTGCCTCAAATTTGACTTTGAATATTTCAATAAGATTTTTGGAATTTGAAATTTTAATATCTCACAAATGACAAATGATATTGAAGTGATTTCTTCACCATTAGCTTCAATTCACCATTCTGGAGGTCCGTGTAAGATTTTGTATCCAACCGTGCACAAATGCAAACTTACTAAAAATAGTAACCCTACCAAATTTAGCCCTTATTGAAAAGAAACAACACATTTTTTTTTTGGTTGAGGCAAGATTGCTCTTACACCCTAGATGCTCCTGCATCATTAATTCATTTTGGGAAGAATGGAAATTAATGAAAGTGGGTGGTGTAAGATATCATTTATGGGGTTTATGACAAATGTATATAAAAAAATATTTTATGTGGCATAAAAATCAATTTTTTATTTAGAGGATGTGGGGAGGAGTGTTAAACAAGGTTTGACCAAACTAATCAAGGTGATTAGTCTAATTAATATGGCTGCAGTAAATTAAGGGTTAAAATTAATTAACTGGTGTTTTATTTAATTAATCCTAGGTCTGGAGGATAGGCAGGTTAGTCTAGCTAATTAAATAATAGGTATTTAATTAACTAGGGTACGGATAGGCTAATTAATAGGCTAAATTAACTAGATAAACATGATTTAGCTAATTAATTGGGTTTAATGAAATAGGTGAATTAATCCAATAAATATTTGCACATTTATTTAATTAATTGGGTTAATGGAACCATTGAATTAATTAAATTAATTCAATTTTAGGGGTGAAATGATGAATAATCAAGTGTTGGAGGTAATAATTAATTAATTAATTAGAAGGGAAATCGGTGATATTAGTGATGTCAGAGGTTGGTTAAATGGTGAAGACATTTTTGGGTGTCTACATTTACATTTTTTTTTAAATTAATTTTTGAAGAGTAACTATTATTTGGACATAGGTTTATGTCATCAAGCATAACATGTGTATATATCAAAATTTGATATTTTCTTGGTGAAACAAGGACATCAATACCTAGTGCAAAGGTATGTTTTGAATATTTCACTATCTTTTCACCTGTGTGTAAGAAGAACTTGTTGTTCAATCAAAAACCTATGTTTAGTAAAAATTAAAAATTAAATACATAATAAAATGAAAATATATCAAAATTATACTTATTGGAAAGCTCGTTTGGAGGACTATGATCTTACAAATTATCTTGTCAAGTTAATTATATTTGAAGGTCCAACCTGAGGTTTGAAACTAGATTTTCTGAGGAAGTTTTGATGCAAACACAAAAGTGTCTAGGTAAGTACCTTCGTTTAAAGGTCCTTCGAATGAAGGTACCTATGAATGAACATTTTACCTTCATTCATAGGTACCTTTGAACAAAGGTACATTAAAAAAAACTGAGTTGGAAAATAATATTTAAATACGTTTGAATGAAGGTCACTTAATAAAAATATGTTTGTAGATTCTTAGTAGTCAACCTTCGAACAAAGGCTAATTTTGCTAGGATTTAATAAAATGTATATATTCAAATTACATGTATATATACATGGTCATTTTATGATTTTAATATCAAAAAATAAAGGAAAATTTGCTGTCTATTTGAACTTGGTAAAATTTTTGTAGTGCTTTACAAATTTGGAACATTGAATTGGCAATGAAATTATCAAGATCATATTTTGCAAATTCGTGTAGAAGATGGGGAATAAAAGGAGAAGGAAAAATAAGACTGCATGATATCTTTCAATGCAAAGGGAACAAAAACTATGTGAAGAAAGGATGCAAAGATATTATGCTCAAAGAGAAGGTGTGTATATTTTAGATAAATTATAATTTTTTTTTAATTAAATCATCTTCTAGATAAGATTAAGATCAATACGATCAAATTGTTTTCAATTAAAGTAATTTTTCAATTCAAGTATGTTTTAAATATATTCATTTATTTAAATGTTGTGGATTCTATTACCATTCTTAAGTCCTCTACTAGAACCACTATGTTCACTAAGTCTACTTAACTAAACCATAAAACCTATTTACCCTAGAAAACCTAAATCCTAAACCCTAAATATAATTGTGCTAAATATATGACTAGATGTTTTGGCTAAATTTTCTTCCACTAAATTAACTAATCAAATTGCTTTCTAGTATATTTTTGTACCTTACTTGCGAAGTGAATCTATGATCTAAAGCCTAGGTCCTATCTAGGACCCTGCCCTAATGGAGACATACATGTAATTTGACTATCCTCGAAACATCCCTAGTCCTAACTTGTCTAAGTCTTAAACCCTAAATCCTAACCTCTAAGTTCCTTAAGTATTATAATTACAAATAAATTATTATAATTATGAATTAAAGACTTGTGAGAGTTTCTTATATACCCTAGACTCCTAAACCCTAAACCTTATTTGTCAATTAAATATTATTGAGTTTTAAATATAAATGTATATATAATAATATTAAACTAATATTTTATATGTACATGCATGCATATATATGATATATTGGACTACTATATTATATACATGTGCATATGATTATTATAGCCCTTTAGGAATTTTGCACCACATTCACGAACCATGGTTCTAAGATATATTATTTATTCATACGATGTATGTAGTTAACATTATTCAACACAACATGTACTATTATCTCCTCCTCTACTACTATAAATTATATATTGATCTATAATTTTGTAGTTACACGCTTAAATCTTCATTACATTGAATCTATTTTTATGTTAAATGATCTAGTAATTTAATATCTACCTATAAGTTTGCTTGACCTTAGAGACATATAAATTATAATTTGACAAATTAGCAATTAGTTAAGGAGTTAATGTAAGATTTTGATTAGATGATACTCCTAGAATTTTTTGATTGTAACATAAATCTAGGACATGAAAAGATAACTTTAGATAAAACTTGTGCACATGCCCATCCATACATGGACATATCATTCTAGATGTCATTTCCATTTACATGTTTATTTTCTCTTCTTGTACCAATACTTTGACATGCATGCACTTGATCGGTAGTATAATTGTAATTCAAAGTTGGAGAAAATTCTAAGGATGAATACTACATCCCTAATAGTTTCTCATTATGTAAGTTCATAATCACCTTCATGAGCTTTATCCATGTAGTTTAATAATCTAACTTTTATATATATTTCTAAAATCTTCTCTTTTATATGATATGTGTAGGGGCTCAACATACAAAAACTGGAGTAGAGGTCCAACCTAATTTAGTTACTAGAGTAGATGAGTCCAAAGCACACATATTTGATGCTAGGGAGGAGACTAGGCAAGCACACATAATTGCTGTTATAGAGGAGGCCCATACACACTTTGATGTTGGATAGGGGTCAAGATTACTTCCTTCTACGGATATTCATACTATGAATCTAATTAAAGAGGTTAAGAGAAAAATTCTTACAAAAATATAGATCATTTGCTTGAAATGGATATAGAGAAATTGAAATTTTATGCTAGACAACCCAGTCAAACTACTAAGAGGGTATTGACAAGAACTTCAAAGGAAATAATTGAGTCTTATTTCAAAAATAATGATACACTTGGTCAAGACCAATTGTTATCAACATTGCTTCTTCATGATGACCTAAAAGAGCCATTAGAATTGATGGATGTAGATTTCACAAAAAAGAGGAAAAGATGCCTAGAAAAAGTTATTATTGAAAATGTTAAAAAATGTTTCGGTTCCATTGGGAAACAATCTCAATTAATGGACAAGAGGATTTCCAGAAGAGTGATGTTGACATCTATTGTAAGTACAAAAATGTCAAGAAAGCTTCAACTCTCTTCACTTTCAAGTAAAATTGGCCTAAGTAGAAAGACACTAACAAGATATGTGGAAAGGAGAAAGGTTTTGGATGATTCTACTATAGATGGCAATTGGACATTGATGTGTAGGGCTCCTCATTCTAACAAGATTGAAGATGGTATTAATAACTTGATCTCAAGTTTTTGGCATGAACATACTCATCCCTCATTAAATAAAAGAGAAGTTCTAAAACACAGGATCGGTCCTGGAGACAATTTTGAACTGCATACAAAACATTGGTTAGACATAACACAACATGAGATGTATGTGATGTTTTATGATGCAAATACTCATGTAAAGATTGGACAAACAATGTTTCAAATGTTAATGCCACATTCTGTGAAGGTAAACAAGGTTTGTGAAACTTGTTGTTGTCATTATCATATTGAATTTGATCTTTACTATTAGGTGTTTCAAAAGATTAGAGAAGAAAGTGATGGTTCTCAAAATGCATGAGAAAATGATCAGGATATGTCCAAATGATCACATTTCAAATGTTGTATGCCGAAGGTTGTATGGGCAACCATATCCCAATTTTTGTATGATATTGAACCAAAATTTGTGGATTCAAAGTACTTTTCAGTTTCAAGTAGAATATGTGGCTATGTGCATAAACTTCATATTGATTTAACCATTTTCAAATTTTACCTTTACCAAGTCGATGAAAATTGAAGAGGCATTTCCTGAAACATAAAAGTATTGACCATCATGGGATAATAGAACTAAGATTAACTACATAAACACACTGGCTACAAGTGTTCCATTAAATGTGATAGACTTGGGGCTATGGTCAAGCGTTCTAATGGAAACCTCCCTAATGAAGATCAGGATATCTAGGAATTTTACAATGTAAAAGGTGGAACTTGGTATGGATTGGTCTAGATCAGATGGCTTTGCTAGAGCCTCATGAAATGGAGCTTGTGTTAGGATTTGATGTTGGCCACACACATGGTGCTTCTACAAGGAAAGAGTGCGTACAATCCCTAGGAAATGTTTTTCAAGTAGAAATGGTACGATACCATCTTTATGTTTTGAAGCATATTTATCCAAAGGGTACAAATGTCCTTTGTCTATTCTCTAGAATTAGGGGTGAAGAAGTTTCTTTGCATCCAACTAGGGTATACAACTCAATTATGTTTTATCTACAATTGTTTTTGCAAAATTCTGTAGATACAACATAACACGGGGACCTAGGAGCTAAACTAGGAGGTAAAAATGCATGTGTCCCCTTTTTACTCCATAACAATACCTAAGTCCAGTAGTTGCATAGACATTAGTAGGGGATGCATATTTTTACATTTAGGTACATGTGGGACCTCCTCTCTAGTAACATCATCACAAATTGAACTTCATTGTTGCTAGGTTCACCATCCTCCTTAAGAAAATAATTAAATGTGTAAGGCCACCTTGTAGATGACTGTCATATTGATAAGACCTTACTAAGAACAAATTATTCCATTAATTTAAGATTGTAGATTTCATTTTAATAAACTATTTGTTTGATTTAATTAAGAATCCCATTTAGATGATTATTTATGGCAATAAAGTAGTTCATTTATGATATTACACAAACAATTACCTAGCTAAATCGAAACACAAGGGAAAGAAGAAGAAAATGCAAATTATTGTGTTTGTTTTATTCCATGATCAAGAAAAGTCTAGAAGGGGGATGTAAGGATTATTATAATATTTCTGGAGGAATTTTAGGGCAGACTTTAAGGAAGGGTATTGAGATGTTTCATTTTCAATATTTTAAAGTTTCTAATCATTAACAAAGAGTAACCAAAGTTAATTTATTTTATTTTTATCTTGGATGCATTGGGCTACTGAATATCAATTTCCAATCAAAAGTAATATGTGTATGATGGTGGCCCAACTATCTCCCAAGTCCTCTTCTACATGGTTTCCACCTTTTAACCTACCATTAAAATTCCACCATCCCCAAAAAAAGAAAAGAGGGAGAAATTACATTCACAGGTGGAGGTAAAAGGTTGGAGGTCTGCAAATGAATGGAGGAATCAAAAACACTGCGAAAAAAAGGGGGGGGGGATTTTAGTGAGGGGATTATGATGGAACTTGAAGGATTGATATAGAATGAGACTATGGGGGATTGTTTCCAAGTGCCTTTGAAGGAGCTTAACCAAGCAAGATACTGGTTGAATCAAGATCTCTTCAATATTATATATTGTATCAATATGAAATCCAAGTATGTTTGTGGTTGGCATTATGTTTCATTGAATTAAATTTGAGATAAATTCTCATTTTGTTTTCCATTAAACATATAAACATTAGCTCCATGATATTTTAGTTTATTGTTCTCTCCTGCATTTCTTAGCCATATATGAATGTGGTTTAATGTCTCTGTATGACACATGATATAAATTCATTTTTTTAGCTTTGTTATTTTGCACAAATATGTTTGGGCCTTTATGCCTCTAACTTGGGCCTTAATGAATGAGATTGCATTCACATTTTGATAGACTAAGACATCAAATTTCCTTTATTAAAAGATTTGAAAATTTATTAGAATTAGTGCCATCTTCATGTAGCTACTGCTCAACCTACTCAACTTCTTTTAGAGAGTTTGAAATATGTCTAAAACATCCATTCTTTATTCTTTGATGAATGCTTCTTCCCATTTGCAAGCTCTTAAAATTGACACAAATGGGAGAGTGCGGGCTAAGGTTGTTGAGTTGTACTTACACCTACAAGATGCATCTGTTTGAAAATTTCTTGAGTCTTTTCAACAATTACATTTGAGAGTAATATGCTTCACTGCAGTACATGAGACCACATTTCTTTGGGTGATCTATCAAATAGATTGTGCCTTTCTTTAGTGATTCCACATCTTGCATACATGTTTCCTTGTGTCGTTGCAACTCTGGCATGTGACAAAAAAATTCCCCTTCCATTATGCTTTGATAAATGTCCCTTTATTATTACTGGAGATCTGATATCTTGCACATAATTATAGTGGTAGCCTATTTTTTTTAGATTGCTAAATTTAGCATTACCAATAATCTCCATGTGAAGATTGCCCTATTTAAAATAATGAAAATATTTCAAATCTCTCACTATATTTTCTCTTGAAATAATCTTGGGGATAAGTTTCACTATAGTTGAGTGATCAACATAAACTTGAAGGTTCTTAGCAACTCTAATAGTTGTTCTAGGGAGCGTGGGTAACAAACCAAATGCTAATTCCAATGTTTCACTATGATGGTAGAGAAATAATTTTGCTTCCTTTTTTTTCATAGCAGTAAGTGTTGGAATCTAAAAAAAATTACCTTGTTGCCTTCACTTCCAAGCCAATTTCCCAAATATTTCATAGAACAATGTATAATTTTATTGTTATAATATTTTTGTCACTACTGTTACTAATATCAATGATCAATTTTAAAGTTGTTATACTATTGTAGTTGTTGTCATTACTAAAACTATTGATTTTATTGTTGTTCTACTAATGTCACTGTTTTCATAGCTCAAACTAGTGATTTTATTGATGTTCTACTAATGTCACTGCTATCATAACTGAAACTATTAATTTTATTGTTCTACTAATGTCACTGCTGTCATAACTAAAACTATTTATTTTATTGTTGTTCTACTAATGTCACTGCTGTCACAACTAAAACTATTGCTTTTAAATTGCCAATATACTGATGTCACTCCTATCATAGCTGAAAACTATTCATTTTATTGTTTTTATACTACTATTGTCATTGCTGACAATATTAATTTTATTGTGGTTATCCAGTGCATCCAGTGCATCTAGGCCATCCAAGACATCTAGTGCATCCAGTGCATCCAGGACATCCAGTGCATCCAGTGCATCCAGGCCATCCAGGCCATCCAGTGCATCCAGGACATCCAGGCCATCCAGGACATCCAATGCATCCAGTGCATCCAGGCCATCCAGGACATCTAGGCCATCTAGGACATCCAGTGCATCCAGGACATCCAGTGCATCCAGTGCATCCAGGCCATCCCGTCCCATGCATCCACTATGGTGGAACGACCTGTGGCAGCTGTGGTAGTAGCTTCGGTCAAGGAGGCTATTTTAGCTATGGTGGAGCAACTTGTGGCAACTGTGGTGGCAACTTCTGCTGTGGTGGAGCGGGCAACTGTGGTTGCAACATTCGTCCAGTAGGTTGCACCAGCTATGGTGGAGCGGGCAACTGTGGTTGCAACCTTCATCCAGTAGGTTGCACCAGCTGTGGTGGAGCAGGCAACTATGGTTGCAACTTCTATCCAATAGGTTGCATCAGCTGTGGTGGAGCAACCTGTGGCAACTGTGGTGGCAACTTTGGTCGAGAAGGTTGTTTTAGCTGTGGTGGAACAACCTGTGAGAACTGTGGTGGCAACTTCTGTAATGCCCGCCTTGAACGCCTTAAAGAATACACATTTATGCAATATGAAACAAGAATTTTTTTTTTAAAAGATTAAGTAACGTTAACACAACTGATTACAACATATTCTCTAAGGGTCCAAGGCTGCATCACTTAACGAATCGACTAACACAAATTAACATACATCAGTAACTGATCCAAATTCATGCTCAAATAAATAACTCATTCACATTCCTTGCAAACATCAGATAACGGAATCAGCATGATAAGATACATAACTGAAATGCTTTCATATAAGTACATCAAGACATCATTACATTGCCACTTTTAGTCTACATCAAAAGTTACATACACAAAGAATATTCTGTTACACAAATCTGGTACAAGGTTGTACACTTACATCATCATCATTGAAACAAGTACAACTGAAACAAATCCTTTTCTGCATAAGATCCTTACAAGAGAACCAATTGGATAAAATAGCTCTTCCACCGGACCATGTGGAACCCTAAGGTCCACCCCCCGAGCTAGGAGTTAACATGAGGTCCCAAACACTGACAGTCAGGTAGACGAAAGACAAACAAGAACAAAGGACGACCCAACGCCAATACAACATATGGCAAATCAATACAACACAACATAACTTAACTTAACTTTCACTTCCAGAGGCGACACAAAACAAATGAGAAGAGACCGAACAAGGGATGCTAGGTTGTAGTAGGGAGAGTGTCATCGCACGGTCCTAACATGGGTTATCCTGACAGCCTCTCACTAGGCGCCGGCCCCCATCTATGGTTATCCTGACAGCCTCTCACTAGGCGCCGGCCCCATAGGGTGACACATGCGGAATCGATCTTCCTTTCATGAGGACAAGGAAGTCAATCATGCCGACTAGGCCTTCTCTACCCATCCTTAGTCTAAACAAGCACTACAGGCCATGGGAGAGGAATCTATTAATCTTATTAATGTGAAGTCTACCCTTAACCCCCTAGTTAATTTTAGGTTATCACTTGATTAATCTACTTCCAACGGGTTATCCTGACTGCCACTTTGGGCGCCGGCCCCACATTGAAAGCCACTCTCCTTCCTAACACCTAGTAAACCTTAAAGCATCATGCAATTCTTAATAACAACACACGTATAATTACACTGCAAGGCATAAACCTTCTTGCATCAAAGTAGAATCATAACATCAATTGTTATCCAACACTTTTACCATTACAATACTTTATCCTCTAACAGATTTCAGATCTCTCCTTACAACAAAACGGTACAATGAGAGCACAAGAGGTTTGCTATTCCATCCTGAGATTATTACTATACAAGACACAACATTCAACCTTGACAGAACCTCATATTTACTTCATACTTTGTTTGATACACATAAACGCTATTACATCGTAATTACAAAAACAACAATACACAAGTTGCAAATACTTAACAACGACATCTTAGCCTCTGGAATACGGTTTTATCCACTCTTGGATCAACTCTTTACAAACATTAGAAATACTTAACTTATACCGTAAAATACAGTTCTAAAATCAACCATACAATTTCTTCTCTGTTCAATGTAAACAACTTCAATAATAAAATCAGCATTAGCTTACATTCTCTACCGTTATTGTTTATCACCATCCTACTGCCTTGTAAAGGAGTCGTAAATGAATCCTATATGAACAGCTTGAATAGATTGCAATGAAGAGTAAAATGGCTATTAACAGTTTTGTCATCAGAATGGATAACAGCTGATTAGTCTAACAACTTCCTCAACTCGCAAACCTGATGGTAACCAATAATCACAAAAATAATGAAGGCAAGAAGGTTCGATGGTTAAGTTTTACGGTATCCAAGGACGTTCTTTGAAACCCACGCATCTAGTTCGTGCTTCTAACAGTTATGCTGATTTACCGTACATGGAGAGTATAAATGCAAGTTCATTAATTACTTCTACTCAGGTTTAATTTCTGACAGAAATGGATAAACTACAACATCTCAGTAAATCGTTGATTCCTGTATGTGTTTAGCTGTCCCTTGCTGCATCGGATACTGTTCTGGTTATAAAGAATGTTGTAAACTTCGTTATACTATAGTCAAATCTGGTAAGAACGCTAGGATACAGTATATGTTTCTGATGATGATCTGATTTCAGTTTATATGCAGTGGAAGTACCAATCTCAAGGTGCAACATTGGATCATAGTTCACCAGACTTTTGCCCATATCTGAATTGTATGAGGCCAAATATAATACCCCAGTTATCCGTCTACGGAAAGCTATACACCGGTAGGCTATGATAATCAGAGAGTGATATCTTGTTGCACTACAACTCAGGGTTTGTTAATAACAAGGTATTGGAACATCTTAATATACACCCAACTGATAAAGCAGAAAGTCCATTGGACAGCGGCTGTCAGACAGTTATGTTCGCACTTCATATCACTAGGTTCGCTGATCAATCTGCAATGAGCTTGCATTATAGGATGCGATCTGTATAGGACATTCTTCCAATGCGCGACTAGCTGGCACATCGAACCAAATGATAGAAGTAACTGCAGGTTTTAGTCTGAAATGATCAGCAGGCAGAGAAAAGAAAATGTTGAACTGCACAAGGGTGCGATCTTCATTCACAGTCTCTATCAGATGTGTGTCCAACCAAAACAGCTAGGACTTATAATGGAACAAGATCAAGGCCCAAACAAAGGAACAGTAGACGCTTAATCAAAAATTACCTCCGTCTCTTTTTTTTTCCTAGATGCAGGGTTACGGTAAGACGACAAGGCATTTCTTCTCTTGCTGAACGTGATATGGTAATCCAAATCGATTACCCAGAAGTCTTTAGTAAGTTGCAGTATTGGGAAAGAGCTATTGTTGATATATGTAAACTGAGGGCTAAATGGAAACCACTCCTACGTCCTATCCACCGACTGTATTACCTTGACAGCGCATATGACTTAACATACACGGGCAGGTCCGTTGAGTTCTATAACTGCCGCGTTTTGTGTCTTCTCATGGCTACATCGCAATTCATTCATTATATCAGTGAGGGGCAACATTATGTTTCATTAAGGGTAAATGTTTACCTGGCTGACGATGAAGACTCAACTGCAAGATTGTGGAAAAGGATCAACTGGCTGGAGCGCCCTTGCCATATGGAACAACTGAAGTGCTAAAACTTCAAACACAAATAGTTGTGCAGAGAAGCATTCAACTTACGGCATTTACAGATAAGAAGAGAAGCGTTTCCTATAAAAACGGTAACAATCTTGTAGGCTGGCCAAAACAATTGGAAAATTATCAATCTTAATCAATCCAGTGACGGAGGGTATCCAACCAAGTAGAAAACTCCAGCTATGGAGTGCGCTAAGCAATAAAACCTAGTAGAATACTAAATAAATGGCGAATAAGAAGGATTCAGTCTTTCTTTTCAGCGGGTGATATCAGGCAGCGATCTATCTATGAGGATTGGTCCACAAACTGAATAATGCCAACGCACAACAGCATAACCTGGTATAACCGATCCACTACAGAATAAATCGAGTCTACCTTCATTTCAGACGAAGTAAGGCAGCAAACTCACTATCACGCCCCAGTACAATTTGCAGCGATGTTAGATATCAATCTGCTTGCACAATACCTAAGAACACTTAAGATAATTACAACCCGATAACCAAGTTCAACACCACTGCTCACTAGTCTCGCATCTAGAATGTGAGAGATTCGCCTAAATATTTCTACCTTACGCTGGCATTACAGGTGCGACCCACATGACTGACCTCCGTAGGATATTTGCTCAGCCCAAACGGCTAAGATTTCAATGAACGAGTGTAGGAAATGTAAGCAGAAATCCTAGGAAACTTTAATATCGAAGAAGGAAGGGTTTCATGGCATTTAGGAATATCAGAGATCAAATGCTATGTGAAAGCGCACAAACTAAGGAAGCAATATCATTCGCCCACCTATACTAAAGCGCCTTTTCCAATAGTGTGTGCAGAGACCAGAGGAGAGTGACCTATCATGGTCGAAGGGAGACGTTCTCAGACGACAAGGAAATAACATGGTGAAGGATTTACTATAGGAACAACTGCCTTGAGCTATTACTTCTTATACCTGCACCCTTTCGAGGAATAAGACTAGGGTTTGATGACAGAACAAGGACGTCTTCTTCTTTTTTTTGTTTAGATACAATGATGACAGAGAACGGAGTTCTAATTGATCCTAAGAAGGTGTCATTTTACATCTACAAACCCTAACCAGATTACGTCAGTCTGAGAGTGCATACAGAAAGATTCGGCAACCGTGGAAGATGCTGATCACACACAAAGAGGACAGACTACCGAACTATGCGGAATCAAATAAACTATAACCACATTTGCAGATTTGAATTGAAGTTCAGAGATAAGGCATTCGACGGAACCTGATTTCCCAAATCACCTCGACGAACCTGCTCCAATTGTTGCAGTTCCAAGCTGCTTCTTTTCTTACCCCTGTGTTGATCTCCTTGATGCCCCTCCAGCCCTTTTATAACTCAGTCTCTCTCTCCTCTCCTAGGGCTTGACACGTGATTCCGTGTAACTCCTTTTAAAGAATATGTATTTTTTTTAAATTAATTAAAAGATCCCAATTATTAGATACTTTATTTTATTATTACTTTTCTTTATAGCCGACCCAAAATATTGTTATAAATAGAATAGTACTATTTCGACAATTATATTTTTTTGTACTATACTTTAATTTATCTTATTAATCAAGTTATGAATCACAATTTACAAGCGTGGTTATATCTATTTATTGATTTAAATATTTGTTATAAATAATATTATATCGAATAATACAAACTTCTTACAACTTTATTTATCAACAACACTTCTATTAAAATAATAATTTATTTATAGCTAAAATCGACAACTAATGACATTATGCCCGTTTAACAACACTTAAACTCTTCCGTAGAATAATTCTAATTAAAGCACAACATTACCACACATGCTTAGACACCTTTGAACTTGGTTTGACTCCAAAATACAATATTACCTGACAGTGAAACATGGGCGAATGACAACCAATAACCACAAGGGTAAACTGACGACGAAGGAACACTGACTAGGGACCTCATGTTAACTCCAACCAACTAATCCATTGGTGAAGGCATGCTCAGACCTGTAATCAGGTGGAGTCGATGCCTAGTACCTGCATCCTGCAGAAACGCACAGTTAACCGTAACAAGATATACATATACATCACATGTAGTCCTATCGTGAATGGAAATCGCAGTGAGGTAGGGTACTCGAGAACGAGTAATACAACACTGTTCCATTCACATTTATAAATAATAATCAACTAAATTGAACAAGATATCAGATTACTAATCTACGACATAAAATGATCAACTAACTTCCAATCCCATATCATGAATAACATCAAAGCATTTAAAACATCAGTTCGTTTATCAAATTGTAAAGCATAATGACATAATCCAACATCAACATCTGTTATCATAATAATTAGGTTCATACTGAAATAGCAAAATAACTAGAAATCCATCATCAACGACCTAAAAATACTGTCAAAATGTCCAGTACTACTAAGCAAACATCAGTCCAAAAGACGATAAGTTGAGGGGCACTACATCCTCCCCCCCTAGGATCAGGCTTACTCCTGGAAGCCTGCGAACAAATATGGATATAGCTCTCGCATACGGGAAGTATCCTCCCAGGTCGCTGAAGTCTCATCATTAGGATCCCATTGGACCCTTACCTGCTCTATGACTCTGCCCCTGAGAGCGAGTCGCCTGTGCTCTAAAATGCCTACGGGCTCCAAAGCTAGCTGCTCGTCCTCTACCTGTAAAGCATTCCAATCAAGGACATGAGAAATATCTGGATGATAAGGTCTAAGAACAGAAACATGAAATACGTCATGGATGCATGACAAGCTAGGCGGCAAAGCAAGACGGTATGCAACAGGACCGATTCTCTCCAAAACCTCGAATGGCCCCACAAAGCGTGGCGTGAGCTTAGAGCCTTTTCCGTAACGGATCGGACTCTTTCGTGGACGCACCCGCAAGAACACCCAATCACCAACAGAAAACTAACGATCAAGTCTGTGAGCATCTGCATATTTCTTCTGTCTATCCTGAGCTGCTACCAGATGCTCTCTGATACGATCAACCTACTGCTCCATCTCTTGGAGCATCTGTGGACCTAGGAGAACTCTATCCTCAAGGCGATCCCAACTCAATGGGGTACGACAAGGACGACCATACAGGGCCTGAAAAGGAGACATGCCAATGGAACTGTGGTACCTATTATTGTACGCAAACTCCACCAAATACAAATAATCTTCCCATCGGTTTTGCTGATCCATCACATACATACGGAGCATATCCTCGAGGACCTGATTGACCCTCTCAGTTTGCCCATCAGTCTCTGGATGATAAGCTGAACTGAAGTTCAATTGAGTCCCCAAAGCATGCTGAAGAGATGTCCAAAGAGCTGAAGTAAAAACTGGATCACGATCGGAGATAATCTTGCGAGGAATCCCGTGCAATCTGATGATATCCTCCATGAAAATTTTGGCCACAGAAGGAGCATTATATGAAGATCGGACAGGAGAAAAGTGTGCTACTTTCGTAAGCCTGTCTACAGTGACCATTATCGCATCGTGGCGATGAGAAGACATGGGTAAACCAACTATAAAATCTATTGAAATGATGTCCCATTTCCATTCCGGAATAAGATGTGGCTGAAGAAGACCTGCGGGATGCTGATGTTCCGCCTTAACCCTCTGACATTCTAAGCACCTTGAAACAAAATCAGCAATATCCCTCTTCATTCCGGCCCAAAAATATATCTGACGAAGGTCTGCATACATCTTCTTGACACCTGGATGCGCAGAATAAGGTGCCCGATGAGCCTCAGTCATGATTAGGGTGCGGAGACCCTCTGTAGAAGGCACATAAATGTGATCTAAATGTCGCAAGAGACCATCCAACTCGATAGAATACCCAGCATATCTACCCTCCAAGGCTCTACTAGACTCCACTTCTGCTTTCACTTCTAGATACCATCTATCTGCAGGGAGTGCTGCAAGAATCTGACCCCTCAAATCCACTCCAAGAGTGATTGACGAAAGTTCATGTCTTCGACGACTAAGAGCATCTGCCACCACATTCTCCTTACCTTGGATATATTTTACCTCAAAGTCGTACTCACATAGAAACTCCATCCATCGCCTCTGTCTCGCATTCAGGTTCGGCTGAGTAAAGATATACTGTAAACTTCGGTGATCACTGTGCAACTCAAACCGATGCCCCAGTAAGAAGTGTCTCCATCTTACTAATGCATGTACGACTGCAGCCAACTCTAGGTCATGTGTAGGGTAGTTCAACTCATGATCTTTGAGTTTACGGGACTCGTAATCTATCACACGACCCTCCTGCATCAAAACTACTCCTAAACCCTCCAACGATGCATCAGTACATACCACAAAATCTCTGGTAGGATCAGGCACTGCTAGAATAGGTGCACTAGTTAACCGCTCCTTAAGACTCTGAAAAGCTGCTTGACACTGTTCTAACCAAATGAACTTCTTTCCTTTTCTCTGAAGAGAAGTTATAGGGTGAGCTATCTTTGAAAATCCTTCCACAAATCGCCGATAATAGCCTGCTAAACCCATGAAACTACGAACCTCTGAAACATTGGTAGGAGCCGGCCAATCCATGATGGCTTGAATCTTTGAAGGATCCACTACAATACCCTTGTCCGAAATAACATGTCCCAAATATTTTACTTCAGTTTGAAAGAAATCACATTCAGCCAAATTTGTATACAACTGATTTTCTCTTAAACACTGCAAAACCTGCCGCAAATGCTCTTCATGATCCTCCATAGACCTTGAATAAATCAATATATCATCTAAGAAGACAAGAACAAATCTATCTAGATAGGTACGGAACACACCATTCATCAGGCTCATGAATACTGATGGCGCATTTGTCAATCCAAAAGGTACAACAGTGAACTCATAATGCCCATAGCGAGTGCGAAATGCTGTCTTGTGGATGTCAGCCTCAAAAATGCGCAACTGATGATATCCCGATTTAAGGTCTATCTTCAAAAATACCTTAGCTCCCTTGATCTGATCAAAAAGGTCATCAATTCACGGCAATGGGTACCTGTTCTTCACAGTCACCTTATTAAGCTGCCGATAGTCGATGCACAAACGCAGAGATCCATCCTTTTTCTTCACAAAAATCACAGGTGCTCCCCATGGAGAGACACTTGGACGAATGAATCCCTTCGCTAATAACTCTTCTAGCTGCAAGCGAAGCTCCTTAAGTTCCTGAGTAGTCATTCGATATGGAGCTCGTGAAATAGGTTCTGCTCCAGGAACAAGGTCTATCTTGAAATCAATGTCTCGCTTCGGTGGCATACCTGGAATCTCGCTAGGAAAGACATCCTCATACTCCTTGAGAATAGGATAATCATCAAGGGATGCCTCCCTATTTTCCCCAAAATCTAAGTCATTAACTGTTACAGCAAACAACTTGCATCCTTGACGCAGACATCTCTTCAATTGCATAGCAGAAATCATGCGCAAGGAGATGGGTCTCTGAATCCCAACCACTTCTACTTCTTTGCCCGAATCATCAACACACCTCACTAATTTGTGGCGACAGTCTATTACCGCTCGATGAGCATCCAACCAATCCATACCCAGCACTATATCATAGGATCCTAATGGTATAATATGAAGATCCGCTGTGGTAGATAAAGGTCCTATCCTCAACTCGCAACCATGCACAAGAGAATCTACTGATACCCTAGACCCAGAGGCCAATTCCACCTGCCACTTAACATCTTGCTTTGCTGCCACCAATTTGCAATGCTCCACTAAAGAAGGGGAAATAAAAGAATCTGAAGCACCAGAGTCAAAAAGAACAGAAATGGTAATACCTCGCAAGACACCTGTAGCCTCCACAACGGTACCTTGGTGCTCCGCTTGGTGATTATCCACCACCGCAAACACTCTATGTGACCTGCCTGCATCACCCACAGTGGGCTCTGAAACTGCGGGTCTCTGACCAAATCCTGAAGTATTCTTACGCGGGCACTGTCTAGCAATGTGGCCCTGCTGGCCGCAAGAAAAACATCCTGTTCCCCTGCCAAAACCTCCACCACCTACAGGAGCATTAGATTACTGAAAACTACCTCTACTTGCTGCAGATTGTGTGCTTTGCGCTGGTTGACTGGCCCGATCACGTTTAACTCTCTGCCAACTTCGATCCTTCCTAGAATGAAATCTGTTGCTTTGCTGATACTGAGAGTTTCTTGATTTCATCTGGGAAAACTGTTGTTGCTGCTGCCCACTCTTAGAAGGTACCTGTTGACTCCTCAAGTTACCTGCTGCATGAGACTGACCACCTCGGAAACCCAAACCTGCTCGAGATGAGCTACCAATCTGTACACCTGTATGACCCCCTAGGGCCATGGTCGGGTTCTCTTCCACCAATCTAGCCTTCTCAACTGCTACCTCCATGGTCTTCGGCTCGAACACACGAACTCCTCCGCTGATGCGTGCATTCAGACCTCTGATAAAATGTTGAACTAACATGGCCTCGTCGTTTCCAATCCCTGCATATTGCTTGAGTTCATAAAACCTGCGCTCATACTGTTCCACTGTCATGGCCATCTGTCTCAACCCATGGAATTCATCCGCTCGTCATTGCCTCCAGTGATCAGATAAAAATTGAGCTCTGAACCTTTCTAGAAATAGTTCCCATGAAATTGTCGCAATATCTAGATGCAACTTTTGTTCCTCAAGACGCCACCAAGTAGAGGCGAATCCTCTTAGATGCATGATGGCGCATCTTGCCTTAGTGTTGCTGCCATATGGATGCATAGCAAAGCATCTCTCCAAATCAATTAGCCAAGTTTCCGCTTCCAAACCGCTACCGGAGCCATCGAATGTAGGAGGACGGGCTCTCATCAGGTCTCTCATGTGGCCCGCAAGAATGGCTTCTTGTTCAGCTGTGACCTCTCTCCTTCTAGGAGATCTTTCTCTTTCTCTTTCTTCCAGTTGCACCACCTCCTGCCTTGGACCAAGACGAGCAAGCACCTCCTCAAGGAGCTGGCGTAGTTGAGCACCCTCGGGCTAAACCTGATTCTCCTGATTCTCACTTCCACCTTCTTGTGTACTTCCATGAGGGGAACTAGGAGGAGGGCTTATCTCAACACCTCTCCCACGACCCCTACCTCGACCACGTCCTCAGCCTCGTACCCTAGGCATCTTCCTGGACAACACATCCAAGAACAACTTCAGGTTGTTAGGCAAGGACTATGAATGAATATGTCCTTCAGAGTTTAAGCAACTAGCATAGCTTAATGGGCTAATTATAAAACCAGAGTACCCAGTGTTAGAAACTTGGCTCTGATACCAGATGTAATGCCCGCCTTGAATGCCTTAAAGAATACACATTTATGCAATATGAAACAAGAAATTTTTTTTAAAAAAGATTAAGTAACGTTAACACAACTAATTACAACATATTCTCTAAGGGTCCAAGGCTGCATCACTTAACAAATTGACTAACACAAATTAACATACATCAGTAACTGATCCAAATTCATGCTCAAATAAATAACTCATTCACATTCCTTGCAAACATCAGATAACGGAATCAGCATGATAAGATACAGAACTGAAATGCTTTCATATAAGTACATCAAGACATCATTACATTGCCACTTTTAGTCTACATCAAAAGTTACATACATAAAGAATATTCTGTTACACAAATCTGGTACAAGGTTGTACACTTACATCATCATCATTGAAACAAGTACAACTGAAACAAATCCTTTTCTGCATAAGATCCTGACAAGAGAACCAATTGGATAAAATAGCTCTTCCACCCGACCATGTGGAACCCTAAGGTCCACCCCCCGAGCTAGGAGTTAACATGAGGTCCCAAACACTGACAGTCAGGTAGACGAAAGACAAACAAGAACAAAGGACGACCCAACGCCAATACAACATATGGCAAATCAATACAACACAACATAACTTAACTTAACTTTCACTTCCAGAGGCGACACAAAACAAATGAGAAGAGACTGAACAAGGGATGCTAGGTTGTAGTAGGGAGAGTGTCATCGCACGGTCCTAACATGGGTTATCCTGATAGCCTCTCACTAGGCACCGGCCCCCATCTATGGTTATCCTGACAGCCTCTCACTAGGCGCCGGCCCCCATCTATGGTTATCCTGACAGCCTCTCACTAGGCGCCGGCCCCATAGGGTGACACATGCGGAATCGATCTTCCTTTCATGAGGACAAGGAAGTCAATCATGCCGACCAGGCCTTCTCTACCCATCCTTAGTCTAAACAAGCACTACAGGCCATGGGAGAGGAATCTATTAATCTTATTAATGTGAAGTCTACCCTTAACCCCCTAGTTAATTTTAGGTTATCACTTGATTAATCTACTTCCAACGGGTTATCCTGACTGCCACTTTGGGCGCCGGCCCCACGTTGAAAGCCACTCTCCTTCCTAACACCTAGTAAACCTTAAAGCATCATGCAATTCTTAATAACAACACACGTATAATTACACTGCAAGGCATAAACCTTCTTGCATCAAAGTAGAATCATAACATCAATTGTTATCCAACACTTTTACCATTGCAATACTTTATCCTCTAACAGATTTCAGATCTCTCCTTACGACAAAACGGTACAATGAGAGCACAAGAGGTTTGCTATTCCATCCTGAGATTATTACTATACAAGACACAACATTCAACCTTGACAGAACCTCATATTTACTTCATACTTTGTTTGATACACATAAACGCTATTACATCGTAATTACAAAAACAACAATACACAAGTTGCAAATACTTAACAACGACATCTTAGCCTCTGGAATACGGTTTTATCCACTCTTGGATCAACTCTTTACAAACATCAGAAATACTTAACTTATACCGTAAAATACAGTTCTAAAATCAACCATACAATTTCTTCTCTGTTCAATGTAAACAACTTCAATAATAAAATCAGCATTAGCTTACATTCTCTACCGTTATTGTTTATCACCATCCTACTGCCTTGTAAAGGAGTCGTAAATGAATCCTATATGAACAGCTTGAATAGATTGCAATGAAGAGTAAAATGGCTATTAACAGTTTTGTCATCAGAATGGATAACAGCTGATTAGTCTAACAACTTCCTCAACTCGCAAACCTGACGGTAACCAATAATCACAAAAATAATGAAGGCAAGAAGGTTCGATGGTTAAGTTTTACGGTATCCAAGGACGTTCTTTGAAACCCCCGCATCTAGTTCATGCTTCTAACAGTTATGCTGATTTACCATACATGGAGAGTATAAATGCAAGTTCATTAATTACTTCTACTCAGGTTTAATTTCTGATAGAAATGGATAAACTACAACATCTCAGTAAATTGTTGATTGTTGTATGTGTTTAGCTGTCCCTTGCTGTATCGGATACTGTTCTGGTTATAAAGAATGTTGTAAACTCCGTTATACTATAGTCAAATCTGGTAAGAACGCTAGGATACAGTATATGTTTCTGATGATGATCTGATTTCAGTTTATATGCAGTGGAAGTACTAATCTCAAGGTGCAACATTGGATCATAGTTCACCAGACTTTTGCCCATATCTGAATTGTATGAGGCCAAATATAATACCCCAGTTATCCGTCTACGGAAAGCTGTACACTGGTAGGCTATGATAATCAGAGAGTGATATCTTGTTGCACTACAACTCAGGGTTTGTTAATAACAAGGTATTGGAACATCTTAATATACACCCAACTGATAAAGCAGAAAGTCCATTGGACAGCGGCTGTCAGACAGTTATGTTCGCACTTCATATCACTAGGTTCGCTGATCAATCTGCAATGAGCTTGCATTATAGGATGCGATCTGTATAGGACATTCTTCCAATGCGCGACTAGCTGGCACATCGAACCAAATGATAGAAGTAACTGCAGGTTTTAGTCTGAAATGATCAGCAGGCAGAGAAAAGAAAACGTTGAACTGCACAAGGGTGCGATCTTCATTCACAGTCTCTATCAGATGTGTGTCCAACCAAAACAGCTGGGACTTATAATGGAACAAGATCAGGGCCCAAACAAAGGAACAGTAGACGCTTAATCAAAAATTACCTCTGTCTCTTTTTTTTTCCTAGATGCAGGGTTACGGTAAGATGACAAGGCATTTCTTCTCTTGCTGAACGTGATATGGTAATCCAAATCGATTACCCAGAAGTCTTTAGTAAGTTGCAGTATTGGGAAAGAGCTATTGTTGATATATGTAAACTAAGGGCTAAATGGAAACCACTCCTACGTCCTATCCACCGACTGTATTACCTTGACAGCGCATATGACTTAACATACACGGGCAGGTCCGTTGAGTTCTATAACTGCCGCGTTTTGTGTCTTCTCATGGCTACATCGCAATTCATTCATTATATCAGTGAGGGGCAACATTATGTTTCATTAAGGGTAAATGTTTACCTGGCTGACGATGAAGACTCAACTGCAAGATTGTGGAAAAGGATCAACTGGCTGGAGCGCCCTTGCCATATGGAACAACTGAAGTGCTAAAACTTCAAACACAAATAGTTGTGCAGAGAAGCATTCAACTTACGGCGTTTACAGATAAGAAGAGAGGCGTTTCCTATAAAAACGGTAACAATCTTGCAGGCTGGCCAAAACAATTGGAAAATTATCAATCTTAATCAATCCAGTGACGGAGGGTATCCAACCAAGCAGAAAACTCCAGCTATGGAGTGCGCTAAGCAATAAAACCTAGTAGAATACTAAATAAATGGCGAATAAGAAGGATTCAGTCTTTCTTTTCAGCGGGTGATATCAGGCAGCGATCTATCTATGAGGATTGGTCCACAAACTGAATAATGCCAACGCACAACAGCATAACCTGGTATAACCGATCCACTACAGAATAAATCGAGTCTACCTTCATTTCAGAGGAAGTAAGGCAGCAAACTCACTATCACGCCCCAGTACAATTTACAGCGATGTTAGATATCAATCTGCTTGCACAATACCTAAGAACACTTAAGATAATTACAACCCGATAACCAAGTTCAACACCACTGCTCACTAGTCTCGCATCTAGAATGTGAGAGATTCGCCTAAATATTTCTACCTTACGCTGGCATTACAGGTGCGACCCACATGACTGACCTCCGTAGGATATTTGCTCAGCCCAAACGGCTAAGATTTCAATGAACGAGTGTAGGAAATGTAAGCAGAAATCCTAGGAAACTTTAATATCGAAGAAGGAAGGGTTTCATGGCATTTAGGAATATCAGAGATCAAATGCTATGTGAAAGCGCACAAACTAAGGAAGCAATATCATTCGCCCACCTATACTAAAGCACCTTTTCCAATAGTGTGTGCAGAGACCAGAGGAGAGTGACCTATCATGGTCGAAGGGAGACGTTCTCAGACGACAAGGAAATAACATGGCGAAGGATTTACTATAGGAACAACTACCTTGAGCTATTACTTCTTATACCTGCACCCTTTCGAGGAATAAGACTAGGGTTTGATGACAGAACAAGGATGTCTTCTTCTTTTTTTTGTTTAGATACAATGATGATAGAGAACGGAGTTCTAATTGATCCTAAGAAGGTGTCATTTTACATCTACAAACCCTAACCAGATTACGTCAGTCTGAGAGTGCATACAGAAAGATTCGGCAACCGTGGAAGATGCTGATCACACACAAAGAGGACAGACTACCGAACTATGCGGAATCAAATAAACTATAACCACATTTGCAGATTTGAATTGAAGTTCAGAGATAAGGCATTCGACGGAACCTGATTTCGCAAATCACCTCGACGAACCTGCTCCAATTGTTGCAGTTCCAAGCCGCTTCTTTTCTTACCCCTGTGTTGATCTCCTTGATGCCCCTCCAGCCCTTTTATAACTCAGTCTCTCTCTCCTTTCCTAGGGCTTGACACGTGATTCCGTGTAACTCCTTTTAAAGAATATGTATTTTTTTTTAAATTAATTAAAAGATCCCAATTATTAGATACTTTATTTTATTATTACTTTTCTTTATAGCCGACCCAAAATATTGTTATAAATAGAATAGTACTATTTCGACAATTATATTTTTTTGTACTATACTTTAATTTATCTTATTAATCAAGTTATGAATCACAATTTACAAGCGTGGTTATATCTATTTATTTATTTAAATATTTGTTATAAATAATATTATATCGAATAATACAAACTTCTTACAACTTTATTTATCAACAACACTTCTATTAAAATAATAATTTATTTATAGCTAAAATCGACAACTAATGACATTATGCCCGTTTAACAACACTTAAACTCTTCCGTAGAATAATTCTAATTAAAGCACAACATTACCACACATACTTAGACACCTTTGAACTTGGTTTGACTCCAAAATACAATATTACCTGACAGTGAAACATGGGCGAATGACAACCAATAACCACAAGGGTAAACTGACGACGAAGGAACACTGACTAGGGACCTCATGTTAACTCCAACCAACTAATCCATTGGCGAAGGCACGCTCAGACCTGTAATCAGGTGGAGTCGATGCCTAGTACCTGCATCCTGCAGCAACACACAGTTAACCGTAACAAGATATACATATACATCACATGCAGTCCTATCGTGAATGGAAATCACAGTGAGGTAGGGTACTCGAGAACGAGTAATACAACACTGTTCCATTCACGTTTATAAATAATAATCAACTAAATTGAACAAGATATCAGATTACTAATCTACGACATAAAATGATCAACTAACTTCCAATCCCATATCATGAATAACATCAAAGCATTTAAAACATCAGTTCGTTTATCAAATTGTAAAGCATAATGACATAATACAACATCAACATCTGTTATCATAATAATTAGGTTCATACTGAAATAGCAAAATAACTAGAAATCCATCATCAACGACCTAAAAATACTGTCAAAATGTCCAGTACTACTAAGCAAACATCAGTCCAAAAGACGATAAGTTGAGGGGCACTACAACTTCTGTTGTGGTGGAGCAGGCAACTATGGTTGTAACTTCAGTTCCGGAGGTTGCACCAGCTGTGGTGTAGCAAATTGTGGAGGCAACTGTGGCGGGGGCTTTTACTAGTGGGTGTGGGTATGACTGTGGCGGAAGTTATTTAAAACAGGTTTGGGTGCCTTTTTTTTTTATTAGCTAGTATTAATTTTCATGCATATGCTTTCTAAGTTGCTCATAGGTAATATTAAATAAAGGTGCAGATGCATATATTTTGTAAGTCATCTTACCAATTTGTTAGAATAAAGTATTTATCCCATATACATGGGATAATAGTAGATGTGTTTAGTAAGAAATTTTATAATGTAATAACTTCCCAACTGGAAGGTATCTTCTATATTTGTAGTTGGAGTGTATGCTCTATTTGGAGGTTCACCCCTTAACGTGGTACTATAATGAAAATACAAAGTCTTTTTCTTACAAAATAAATTTGGACACCTACTCATGGTTTCCACGCACCAAATCTGAGTATAGTCCAATGTAAGACCATTTTAACCTAATTGAGAAATATTAAATGCATGAAACTAAAATCCTCCAACAACATTATATATACTAGAATTCTTCTAACAATATATAGCTTTGGAAACCACTCTATAGCATATATGTTCCCTCAACCACATTCACACGTAATTGAGTTGAGAATCATGAATAAAATATAAAGTATACCCCTTATATTTTATATGTATATACAAACATATGTATACTACAACTTAACACACTATTAGTCCAAATAGTCAATATTAAATCAAATACAAATGTTCCTTCCTTCGTGGCAAATTGTACACAATATAAGACTATTTTATAATAAATGTACACAACAATATTTAACTAGACCTTTAAGAGTCTAACCATAAAGCAATTTCTCCCAAATCCCTTGAGAATATATATGTGTAAATATACAAATTTGAAAGTACACACTTAATCTACTTAATTGCACTTCTCCAAATAATTGTTGATGAAAAACCAGTTCTATTTCACTCAATAAGAGTAAAATAAAATGCAAACTTAATGTCATTTTTTTATCAAAGAATCCTCCATACTCTTACACAATTCTTTGTATATAGAGATAGGATCATTCTAAAATAAACAAATATCACAATAGTTGTATCAAGACTACACATTATTTTATAACCTATGTTCATGCCCATTATAGATGGAGACATAAAGTATGTTGTGAATAGCGTAAATTACATAGATACAATAGGAAAATTAGGTGTCCCAACCTTGCAAATTTCTTAAGTTTATTTATTTATTATTTAACTTTTCCTGTAATTATTTAGTATATTTTATAATGTATTTTTATTAAATAATTATGTTGCACAAAAATGGAGCATGAGACTTCAAGTTGGTACTTGTGCCACATGTCAATGCCTTGTATGATGAGTTGTAATTTGTCATAGATGCTCATTTATTGACAAAATATGGACATCATAATTCTAGAGATTCTATGAGAATTGTAAGAGCTAGAAATAGGGGGAGTTATTAGAAATCTAAACCAACTATGACATTTGTCATAGGGCACTTTATTTAGACTAACTATTATTGGAAAATCTAGGTGCCCAAGTTGGCTAAATATCTTATGGGTGGGTGCAAGAAATTGACTCCACTTTTAGTGGAAGTCTCGTGAGGGAAAAAATCTTGACAGGAATGGGTATGTGTTGCATAAAAAAAAGTACCCATTTAGGAATAGGTACCTTAATCTAAACTCCTACATGTATGGAATGGGTAGCCATTCTAGTTGCAGATCTTGTTCTAAATGGGTACTCATTAGGAACATGTATGTGTTTAGGAATTCATATGCATTTATATGAACAAGTACCCATTTCTAAAATGAATGGGAACCCATTTAAGAATGGGTACGCATTCCTAATAAGTATTAATTTTTTCTCCACATCATGAGCTCACTTTTTTTCTTTCTTCAAACAATGAGATCGATTAGATAAAGCACTCCACAACACATGCCAACATCATGAAATAACAACACCTATTTTTGACCTTGTCTCTCCACAAGAGGAAATTTAGTATGTTCTCATGTAGGTGGATTTCTTACTTATGTGTTTTTTTAAATTTCTTTTTTAATGTTTTTACCATTTTTTGAATTTAAATTTTGGTTTCAAACCTAAAATCCTAAACTAGACTATGTTAATAAAAATAAAAACCCTAGTACCTATTCTAAACCTTAGGACCTTTAAACCATAATATGTAAACTATAAATTTAGGGTTTAGGGTTTATAGCTTAGAGGTTAATTTAATCTGTGATACAATAAAAACCCTTGAAATATCAATATATCTATTGATTGATATATCAATTAATAGGTTGATTGATATTTCTATGATTTAGGGTTTGTGATTGATTTAAAGCTTAATTTAATTTAATTGATGATACAATACAAATTAGAGGTTAATTTAATTTAGTTTATGATACAATATCTAAACCCTAGAAATATTGAAAAAAGAAAAAAAATAAATGAAAGAAAATAAAACTAAAAACAATGAAAAATAAAAATAAAAAAACTAAAAAACTAAAAACAAACCAAAAGAAAAATGAAACAAAATAAAATGGAATAAAACAAAACCTTTATTTCTAGTCAACAATCAATTCATATAAATTTAATATGTTTCAATTGAAAGCCTAGATAAATTATATATGAACCGATATTGATCAACATATCAATATGATATTAATATCAGTGGATATATACCAACAATAATATTATATAACATTTAATAATATGATCTACATTTTAAATAAATGGAGCTTGAGGGATCACATTTTTAAGGATTGGAGGTGGCCAAATGGTACTAAACTTACATGTTTCTTCTCGACAATGTTTATAGACCTTCACTACCTCCCTTCTAGTATGACCCCTGACTTAATGATAAATGAAAATGCTCCTTCTATATAACCCTAAGTTGATCAGGCTAAGTGGCTCTATTTGAAAATTCAAAGCCTAACTTACTTGCTAGAAGATTCTTCACTTTAAACTCCTTATGTGAAATTATATTCACTTCCTTCACTAAAACAATCCTCCTTTTCACCTTATGTAAGAAGTCCCTTAAACACACTTTTTGTTTTCTTGCCTTCTACTTACTATGTTTGGTCCCGCATCTTTGATGCCTTGTATGCTACCCTCCAAGGGTTATCTATATGTTAAAATAATGTATCTAAAACTTGTAGACAACTAATTATTCATTACATTTGGAATGATAGGTGTTATGTTATTTTTACAAATCCAATTTATTATATGTAGATCAGCGTTATATTACTTTTACTCTAACCTATGTTTTGAGATGAAAAATCTTAGACACCTATTGAATTCACATGAACAACTAAGAATTACAAGAGAAAAATCAAGAGAAGTTTTCTAAGAAGCTTGACAAGATAGCTAAGAGTTTTGATGACCTATTCCAAGTTAGGAAGACTCTCAAGGATAAGGACAAGCTTAACATCTATCCTAATTTCAATATACCAAAGACATCCATCAAACCTTTAGCCATATAACCAAATATAATAATGTTAACATTGGAACTCCTATTATAAGAGAATTTAAATGATAATCAATTCTAAATTACCATCTATTGTGATTTTTTTAAATACTATTATAATATGTTTATGATTTGTTGAGATTATTTATACTAAAACCCTCTTATAATATTATGAACTTAATTCAATGCAAAATATCCTGAACTTACCCTACTTGATGAAAAAATCCTCTATTACATTTTTAAAAAAATAAAAAATCATCATTAAGATTCTATTTATAGTTTTGATATAATGTGTCACTTATAGTGGTCATGTACACACTCAATAAAAAGGGTGTTAAAGCAAATTTTTGTCAACCATTGAGAATTATGAATTTGATAACAAACAAAGTTATGGTAAGATTGCATCTAATAGGAGACTATGACCACAAAGATTTCATAGTATATACAACACCTATGCAAATTGCCATGGACACAACTATCAAGAATCAAGGATTTAACCATCTAATTAATTTACTATTTATTTAAATAATAAATGTTATCTTTTTATCCCATGATTTTACCATTAATCTATCATAAAATTACCCTTGGATCTTCCTACACATGTCAAGTGAAATTTAGGCCATTTAAGAGTTTTTAACATCAAGGGATTTTAATTAGAATTTAAAGGGACAATATAGTGCCTCATCAACTATCCTTTCATTTCTGTTATATGTAATCTTCTAGAGATACAATATAAAATTCTAATCTTTTTGGCTTCTGCATTTAAGGAAAGAGCATTAGGGATATACCTAAATCTTGGACATTAGCCATAAAGTGCATATTTTATGCAATTATTTGATAATTCAAGCTAAATAAACTAAAAATAGTGCCTATCATTTTAATAGTGTTAATCCCATGAAGTGGGATTCCATGTAAATGTGGGAAGATAATTATTATCCCTTAGACCTAAGATAAATTTTGAATATCAACATCAAGAGTTTCTAAATTCTTGAATCTAATGTGATACTTAGGTTCATGTAGAGATATAGGCTATATTGAGAGTAGCTTAGAGGATAGTATGAGAAAAATGCCAAATAGTTGTTTAGGGTTTCTCACTTAGATTTTATTACTCATGAATAATGTGTGCCTACTATGGTGGCACAGTCTAGGAGACTTTCCTCCTTGGTTACATTATAATCAAATTATCCCTTCTTCATAATATCCCTTGTCACATACATTTGTGCACAACAGGAAAAATTTGACCAATATATTTAAGTAATGGCTTGATGCTCACCATAACACTTACATAGCATAAACCTCAACTTCATGAATTTATTAATGTTTATGTAGAGTATTAGATAATTTCATCAACTTGCTTGTTCATAAGATCTAAATACTCTTCCACTCCACATATCTATATGTAGCTAGTTACCATTAGATTTTGAAAACCTAATAATAAACTTTGCTATGTCATTTATAACTCAACTTATATTCGTCCAACATTTATAAAATTTTGTCAAATACACATCCTTGTAGATATGATTAGACCTAGGATTATTCCCCTTGTCTATCAAAATTATTCAAGTATTGGGTTCGTAGTTCCATATTATAACGTAGCCAAGGAATTCAAGAATGAAAATTAGAAAATAATAGAAAAAATAAATATTAAACTATTGATCTCAAGTATTGAACTAAGGGAGAAAACTATTAAACTCAATTATTACACAAGATAAGCATATTAAAATAGTAAAATATGACAAAACCAAAAGAGGAATTTAGGGTAAATAATTAGAAAGAAATTAAATTAGTGAAATGAAAGGTGTAAGAATAAATTTAAGCAATTGTTTAGGGAATTATCTTGGACCTTATAAGAGGTACTAAATCAATTATATGTTTTCTATGCGAATTTACATGTCTGGGTGGATATAAATGTGTTGAAATTTTAAAAATACCAAAGACAAACATCAAGAAGAACTAGAGTATTGTTGAAAAAGTTGTAACACATCATAAAATTAAAAAAACCTAGTAATATGAAATTTATATTGAATCATATCAATTGATATGTACACCAAAAATTTGATGCATATTAAATTTAATATGTTACAATTTAGAAACCCTAGAAATATCAATTGATATCGATCATTATATGCAAAGTGTAATTAAATAGGATTGTTATATGAATTTGATACATGATGTTTTGAATTATAAATTGAATGCATGTATGTAAATCAATGATAGTTATTACAAATCAAATGCAATGTATTATTTTCAAACATGTATAAATATTTCTTAATGATAGTTATTTTAAACAATTCAAATGTTTCAAAATTTGTATTAATTCGAATTACAAAATGATTTATTTATTTATTTATATATTTCAAGTTTTAAATGAATAAATATTTTGCATTTAATATTTCAATGTGCATGTAATTAAATTTATATTTCTTTTTCATTATTGTAGCTAGTTTAGGTTTAGTCGTATTGAGATCATTTACTATCTAACATGATTTCTTACTAGAAAATTATTGAAAAATGAATCTCCATCTACTAAAACAACTCCCACCTCAAAGTTCCCCACACCCCAACCCCCCCTCAACAAAAACCCCACCCACTCCATTTGATCAGGCTCACTTCCCAACAACGATAAATTAGAACATAACCACTCTATACGAAAAAAAATATTTTATCCAAAATGAGACAAACATGTCCCCACATATTGCACATATTTCATCTTGGAAGAAAACCATTGTTGATTTTGTTAGATCTATTTATACAGATCTAGATAGAATTTGTCTTTGGAGGGAGGAGTGGAGGACATTCTATTCAAATGGAATTTTCTATAAATAGATTCTTGATTTATATATTTCTAATCATACCACAACCCTATCTTTTATTGATTGTTCAACAAATCAACCCACCCCTCCAAATAGAAAAAGAATGAAAATTACATGGTGTAGGCTTCCTCAAATTGTAACAAACTTATGGGAGTAGTTTGGGATGGTATTTAACAATGTGCCACATGCCAATTCTAAGGTACCATTATATATTTTGACAAAATTATGGGTTGAGCTTGAAATGGATTTAAAACCCAATTATTTTGACATCAAATAATTATAAGGTGTTGATGGTGGCATGTGATCTAGTATAGGCCAGAGGCATGTGTTGATCTAAATTGATGTGTGCCTGCTCCACCCATTGTTGATCTTTCTTCACTTGCTATTCCTACACCCATTCACCACCAAGTACTGGTATTAGCATCAGGGAGTTGAGTATGCTCCTAGGAAACTTAACTAACCAAGCTACCCTAATGGTAGTTGAAGTCAATGCTAGAAAACATGGAGGAGATGGTGTTGCTCTTAGCACCTCATGAATGTCAACACCATTGCAATCTACAACCAATTTTTGTTAGAATTGCAATCACCCATGTTATGGTCTTGTTTGTGCATCCACATTGGGGGCTATAGTAGAGGAGGAGACTTTCTTAGCTATACTCTTTGGTCCTCCTATAGAGGTATGCCACATTTTATGTACATGCTAATGTACATTAAAATTAATAAATAGATATCTATTTTAAAATATCAATTATTAATTTATTTAATGAATTATATAATCTATTGTTTGGTGTAAATGAATGGCTTGACCACATCATCTCAGTTAGATCATTTGGTCCTAATGGCTATAAAACCTAGCACACCTTATGTGGTAGACAAATAAATTTCCCTTAACCGGCTATAGTTCATTAAATATGTTTAATTAGATTCAAAAAATTAGATACTACTTAATAATTATATTATAATTAAAATGTGAATCATTTTTATAGTAGATAGGAGGTTACGACACTTCCATGTTAGACAAAACTTATGGTTTGGTGAGTTCTCCTCCAACATCAACTACTATGTCCAAGTCCTATATATTCATTGTTGAAAATATACATGTAGATATATATATATAGGATGATGGCACTATCAGGGCAATAGCAAGTCCTATCATTAATGAGTATAGATAAATTCACAAGGCATCCATAGCATTTTAGGTCCTACTACTAAATCATACATAATTTCTAGGTCTTTTATGGTTGTATTTTGTAAATATTCAAGCCTAATTCATGTTTTATTTAAATATAGAAATTAGCAGCTAAGAATTTTGGTAAAAAATTATAGCTATACTAAGGTAGCGGGGTTTGAGACATGATGAGAAGCATGTGGTATTTATGCACACAAGTATAGATTTAAATATTTAATTTCATGTTTTTTTTTTTAAAAATATTTCATTTAAATAATATGCTTGCAATTTTGACATTGATTTGTTTGAACCTTTTTGTCTTGTACTACTTGAGCCACCATCTATTTCGTGTGGAACTAAGAGGCCTCTTGAATTTGCTAATGATATAACGTAGAGTGTAATGTTGCATTTATTTAATGGACCATGACCATTCAATATTTATTTCATAGACTATGACTATTTCAATATTTATCTCATAGACTATTTTAATATTTATCTCATAAACTATTTCTATTATTTTTTCATAGATAATTTTAGTATATATTTCATAGACTATTTTACGTCCAAATTGTAAGTCATAATTCTAATGTGGCAACAAAAATACAATTAAACATTGATGTTCTAATTCTATTTCTAAGTTAAAATTACAATTTCATGTCCTTATTGCATTTCCTAATTCTAATGTGATAGTCAAAATCACAACTCTTAAAGTCATAATTACAATTCTATGGCATAGATGAAGGGATGGTTAGGTCATAAGCCTTTACTAAGACATCTAAGAGTTTTTGGTAGTGATGCATATGCACATGTGCCTAGGGAGAAGTGAACAAAGTTGCAGAACAAGTTTGTTAAGTATATCATCATTGGTCATACCTACAATGTGAAAGGATACAAGCTTTGGAATCTAGTTGCATAGAATGTAATTTATAGTGGAAGTGTTATTTTTAGAGAAATTAAGCCTTCTTTTGTTCTCTTGTAGCTAGAGAAAACCAAATAGAAGAAAGATGTGATTTATCTTTTTTCAACGCTTGAGATAGTTGAATTGAGGCCCCAAGATAGACAAGAAGTTGAGGAGATCTCATCATGATTTAAATCTTTAAAAGAGGAGGAAGAACCTCCACCTCAACTTGTCTGAAGGTCTACAAGTAGCAAACAATCACATGAAAGGTATGGGTATTCTCTGGATGATTGGAGATATATATTTGTTTTGAATATTAACATCAAGGAATTTGGATCTACATAAGAGGCATTAGGCATAAACGATGTGTTGGGACCGAAATTTGGTTCCAATTTTAGTCAAAATTTTATGCTCACATCATAAAATTTTTGATTGCTGCACCAGTAAAAGAACAAGATAAAGTGCTATAGAACATCATTCCAAGATTAAATATTCCTATTTCAATGGACATAATGGTGGAGATAACACATGGGATATCAAGTTAATTATTACCACTGAAAGAGGGCAAAGATAACATATCGGCAGGATCATGGTTATCGGCGAAGATAGTTTAATTTATACTGATTTTATACCTCTCACCGATGGAGCTTCAAGAAATACACAAAAGTAAGTATCAGCGTAAGATTGATCATCGGGAAGAAAATCTCAAAGGTTACCGATGAACTAAGTGATACCAATGAATTTTGTCAGAAGGAGAGTTACCAAGTCATGCCGATCGGTAAGAGATATTACTATCAGTGAATGCTTTACAAAACCCCCCGACATTGTAGATCATACTGATGGAGTATTTCAATGAAACTCTCATTGAAGCATCCTATGGAATCGAAGGAGATAATAAGCATCGGCAGGACATGAGCATCGGAATAAACATTTAATAGGTCTTCGATACTCCAGTGTCTTGGCGAAATAACAAAAGGCACTTTCGGTATGAGTCACACCAATATACATATCCATCGGCATAGCTAAACAGGTCGGAATGAAATATATATGTCTTACCAACTCACAGGTCACAGCGATAAAAGTGTTGGTGACACTTCAGCAAATTCTCTCTAATGAAAGATACTAAGTGGCCATCGGGGAGATAAACATTGTCGGGTGACTTAAAAAAGATTACCCCAATGGTATATCTCACTCCGATAGACATGAGGATTACACACATTGATAAGAAGTCTCACAAATAACTATATTGGCAAAACGTTAAGAAAGTCCTTCTAATAAAAGATATAAAGTGGCCATCGAGAAGATGATAAGAATTGGATAAACATAGATATGCTATCCTGATGGCATTGATCGCCCTGATAACACTTATTGTCATGGATGTCGGTAAGACTCTCATCGATAGTCATATCGGTGACACTCAAGAGATTGGGAAAGACTAATTTTCTCACATTGATGTAAAGTGTCTTGCCGACGCAAAATATAGGAACCCTAAAAACAACATTTAAATTTGAATGGTTAATATACTTTTCTAACATTTGAAAAATGGGTTTTATGCAAGATATTCATAGTGGGGATCAAACCATAAAATACCCACGAAAGGAGTTTGAGCAACTGACAAATCATCGATAAAGGGAGAAATTACTTCAATAAATACATTTGTTCAAAAAAATCTATTTGGATTGTTTGATCATACATTAATTTGTGTTTTATTTGGTCTTTGTAGGATAATAAAGGAAGCCTCGAAGGAGATTAAGTAGAATTGTAGTTGAAGATCTTTTTTTGATTATGAGATGGTTATCTGTCTGATGATTAAGACGACTGTTAATCTTTCTAAATTTGTTTGTTTAAATAAATATTGTTGTTTGGTTATCAACTATCACAATGATTGTAACTGGTCTGAAGCTTGTATGCCTCTCTTTATAAGAGATGACCAAGACCAGAAAGAGGGATATTATTAGATGAGAGATAAGAGATAGGAGAGAGAATAGGAAGAAACATTATAGATTAGATTTGAACTACACTGCTAGTTCATTTTTAATATATTTTTATCTTTGGTAGACCATGTGCAAGCTTTCTCTGATGGAATCAAGTCTGTAAGGATGAAGAAGTGACTACAAATTTTGGTATGAACTATCTGTTAAATTCATTCAATTATATGATTGTCTCCTTTCAATGTTTTCTCTGTTATTCAATTTGAGTTATCAAGTATATCTTCAAGTTGTCTATACACATTTGTTGTTATAGTGTGATGAGATTAATTGGTTTTTGCTTCCAGAATTAAATCCTTTAAATCTATCATAGTAATTGTGAAGGCATTGTCATGGATCTGTAAGAATAGTCATATAATTAGGGTTTGTATTCTGTCTCCAGTTTTTGATAAATCTGTTACAATTGTAGTATTATTCTAATAGGCTCCTTCAAGCAAGGATTAAATCCTTTTAGATGAATGTAGGTAATTTTATTTTGTCAATTGGATATATAAGTATGGAATATTAACTACTTCCTTACAGGGTTGTACAAGTTACATACCTATTCTTTCATGCCAGGTAGTTCAAGTTTTTACCGAACAAATAGTCATTTGTTTCATAATCATACTGACTCTATATTCAATAAGGCACTAGTCTAATATTTTCATTATTACTTATCCAATTTCATTTTAGATTTACTTAGTTAGATTGCATTATTGTTTTAGCATTACAATTTAGATTATTCTTAGAATTAACTTGTCTTTTTTCTATTTTATAACTTGTACCATTATAAATAGCTAGATTGATTCTAATCTTTATCTACTTTATTAATTAGAGGTTTACCCACCTAGGTCTGGCAGAGCCTGAAGCGAAGGGGGTTTAGCCATATCTACCCCATGCCAATTAGCCAAAAATGTCAATAGAGCCTGGCACCCTCTTAGGGATAACAACCTGCATTTTTAAGACCTAACATAATTGGCAACTCAAATAGGGACAACACATAGAGAAACCTGGTAGTAGACCATGTTATTAGAGTCAGAGAATTAAAACGTATAACTCTACTGGTGGAAGGAAAAACCCAGAAGATTGATTAGTCCTCTAAATAGAGGTGGCGACTCTACACTAAACCTAAATTGCTTTTCTGATAAAAGTGTCATAATGGATGGTAGGAGATCTAAAGCTGATGGTAAAAAACTACAATCATCCCCATCTTTAAAGGCTCCTACTAAGAAGACTGGGATATCAAGTCAGTGTTGTAATACTAATGACCAAATCTCTCCAGATGATACCTCAGAACAGACACTAATAATTCATAATAGCTTCACTCCCTTGCATGAATCAGATGAATTCCAATCCAACAATTAGTATACTCAGTCTAATCATAAGAGATCTGATGATGTCCTTGCACAATACAAACCCTCCTTTTAGGAACAGCTTGAACATCAAGCTCAGATTGAGAAAGAGATAGAACAAAAACAAGTAGAACATGACTACCAAGCATCACTGCAACAGGGTGAAGAAGCTCAATATGAATTCATAGATTAGGTAACATCCATGTAAATCCTTAATAGTCAGCTAGAAGACATGAGAACTGAGGATCAGGTGCAGCAAGAGGTGCTTAAATTACAAAAAAAAATTAAGTTGGCTAGATTGAAAGAAGAGGAAGTAAAGATGAAACAAGAACTACAACAAATAGAATCTAGAACTAATGTAACCAGTTCAAAGTATGTGCCTCCCCATAGGCAGGGTGGACATGTTCAAATGAGCAATCAAATAGGGTTACATCAAAATGCAAGTAGTTCACATACTTTAGCAGTGCCACATGTTAGCCATGCTCAACAAAATATTCTACCTCAAAATCTAAGACCGTCCAATGCACACAACCCATCTCAGCATATAGCTAATCCTCATCCACCACCTGGTCATCACCATATTCCACCTCACCATCAAAATGTAAACACGGCATCCCACAATACATACAATAATCCTCCTCTACAAAATAGGCAAATAGAAAGACCTCCACCTACAAATATTGGGAATGTACACCAACAATATCCACCACCAGGGCATGGACATAACAATCAGTATAAGCAACCTCCCCCACAATAGAATATGTATTATCAGCAATATGCTTAACCTAATATGTATCCACAACCTCCATTTGGATATCAATATTATCCACCATACCCAAATATGCCACTTCCTAATCCTACGAGTATGGCCAGACAATTTGATTTAACTGGGTATCAGCTATATCCTTATCCCGTGGATAATAGTTGGAGGAACAATGTGCCTAAGTTTACAGGAAGCAGTGAATTGACTGCTGAAGAACATATCAAATGATTCAATGCTTTTATACAGGATATTGGCAATGAATATGAGGATATAAAAATGAAACTGTTTATGATATCTCTTACTAATGAAGCAAGAGATTGGATAAATAGCTTACCAGACACTTCAATATATTCCTTAAGAGACTTCCACAATCAATTTTTAGAACAATTTGGAAATCAATGTGCTCTAGAATTTGCTCTTCATGAATTAATAACTATTCAAAAGTATCAAAATGAACAGGTGTATGATTTTAATTTGAGATTCACTAAACTATATAATAAGGTCCCACAAGAATCCAAATTGAACAACCAAGTAGCCCTTAGCGTATACTTGAAAGCATTTGACTCGAAGACAGGTTATGAACTCAGGGGCAAAAGTCCTAGAACTTTGGCAGAAGCACAAAAAATGGCTCTCACCATTGAAAACAATAAAAAGGCTGTTGGGATGATCGAAAAAAGAGATAATATAAGAGTTCCTCAAAATTATAATCCTCCTGCAAACAAAGAAGAATACTCACATAAAAATGAAAGGCCAAGACTCCATGATATGCCATATCATATGAACTGGAAAGATGGAAAGCCCTTGGATACTAATAGGAGACATAACTATGGAAAAGACACTCCTGACCCTTTGAAGAAAAATGGAGTCCATATGATAGAAACTGCTCCATGGTGTATGCCCTGTAATTTACCACACTCCCCTAATTATTGTGTGGTAGCGCAATCAATACAAAAAGATGAGACATCTTATAACCCTAAGATGGATCATCACACTATAAATATGTTGGGTATCACACCTTTCACTATTGAAGAAGATTATTTGTCCGGTGAGGAAGCACGGTATGAATATGATGTAGGAGCACAAAAATATAATGTGAACTTAGGAGGACAAGAAGTATTTTCCGACCATGAAGAAAACTTAGGAAATTGTGGATATGACCCTAATATAGCACAAAGCTACAATCAGCGAAAACCTTCTGAGGTAGAAAGAAAAGACTTAACAATGACTGCAGTAGCACAAGCCAAGAGTAATTACAACCTGAGAAATAGGACAGTCAATGTTGAAAAGGGAACTCCCAGAAGTATATTTATAAAAAATTAGACTTCTGGTAAAAATGATAAAACTGAGAAAACACCTCATGATATACCTCCCATTGACACACCAAACAAAAAGAAGGACGGCACAAAAACTGAAGAAAAGGGACAAACAAAAGTTAATGGGTCAGAATTAAACATAAATCCCTCATTTGATATTGCTCAAGCTATTTCACAAATGAAAGTATCTGTGCCACTTCTAGAAATGATGAAGGTGGAAAAATATAAAAATATAGTGGTGAAGATGATATCAAATGTATAAAACCAAAAACCTGAACAACATAGTCCCAAAATAAATATGCAACAAGAATCTATCAAGAGACCTGAGGTATACCTGGGTGAAACATTAATGAAAAATCCATCTCAAGTAGATCCATTCTATATTACCTTGCTGATAAACAACAAATTAGTCAGGAATTGCATGCTTGATTCAGGAGCAGCAATAAACATAATTCCCATGGCTATTATGAAAAAGTTAGGAATGTGGGTGGATACTACATTTGGTAAATGTTATGCAATGGATAATAGATCTGTCCCAGTTGTTGGAATCATGAAAGATGTTGAAATAAAATTAGCATCTCATCCTGAAGCCTCCTATAAAATTGACATCACTGTGGTAGATATCCCACCCAACTATGGAATGTTGTTATCTAGACAATAGATTGCCATGGTAGGAGGAAGTGTGCAACTAGATTTATCCTATGCTACTATCCCATTGGGAACACAGGCAATTAAACTCTATAGGGAGCCAAGGTATAATAGCACTATAGAGAAACTTGATCCAAATCAAATGATTTGTTTCTGTGACATTGACTTTAGTACATTTAGGGTGGAAGAACAGTCTAAACTGCATAATACGGACCTAATTCACCATGAGGCCCAACTTGATGAAAATGTTGTATGGACCATGTATTTTGATGGTGCATGCAGCAAGGCAGGAAATGGAGCTGGGGTGTTGTTTATATCACCATCAGGGAAAACATTCAAATATTCTTTTTCTCTGAATTTTGAATGCACAAATAACATAGCTGAATATGAAGCAGTCTTAATTGGGCTAAACATTGCTAGAAAACGCAAAATCAAATTGTTAGCAGTGTATGGAGATTCTGAATTGATTATTTCACAAGTCAAAGGTAAATATTCTTCAATAAACAAAAGACTGAAACAATATAGAAATGCAGTTATAGATGATATAGAATTGTTTGATGTTTTTTCCTTAAGTTGGATAGATAGGTCAAAAAATATAATGGCTGACTTCCTTGCAAACATAGCTGTGAAAAGGGATGACATTACCTTGACAGGTATTTTAAAAGTTGAGCTGAAAACAAGACCAACTATCCCAGACAACATATATAACTGGCAGGTTTTTGATAGTGATGCTGACTTACTCAAATTTTTGCATTGTGTAGATCAATATGAGAATCAAGAGATTGATCTTAATGCTTTTGTTGAGAAGAATGATGGTAAAGAGACTTTATTTGGGAAAGAAATTATCTAGCTTAAAACCAATAAAATTCTAAAAGGTTTAGTAGCATTAGAGAGAGTTTTTGATGCGAATGATCGATCCATTTCCAAAGAAGTAACAATAAAGGAAGATGATGTGGAAGAAATAAATTTGGGAATTGAATTATCACCTAAAAAGGTCTACATTGGAAATAAAATAACCCGTGCAATCAGAAGCATGTTAATTACATTATTGAGAAAATATAAACATGTGTTTGCCTGGTCTTATGATGATCTTAGAGCATATAGGGAAGATTTGTTCCAACACAAAATTCCACTTAAATATGATGCTAAGCCCTTTAGACAAAAATAAAGACCCATCAACCCAATGTTAGAACCAAAAATGTATGAGGAACTTACAAAACTCAGGGAAGCTGGCATAATTAAACCTATTAGGCATTCATCCTAGGTCTCAAATTTAGTTCCTATTAGGAAGAAGAATGGAGATATTAGACTTTATGTCGATTTTAGGAATTTGAATACTTCTTCCTTAAAATATAACTATCTGTTACCCAATATGGAAGCTTTAATGCAAAGAGTTACTAGTTGTGAGTTATTATCCATGATGGATGGGTTCTCTGGATACAACCAAGTAAAGGTTAAAGAATCTGAACAATATAAGACAGCCTTTACAACCCCATGGGGAACTTATGTATACTTGAGAATGCCATTTGGCCTTACAAATGCTGGAGCCACGTTCCAGAGGGCAATGGATGTTGGTTTTGCAGGTTTAATAAATGATATCATGGCTGTATATTAGGATGACCTTACTGCATACTCAAAAAAGGCTGAGGATCATGTGAATCACCTTGAGAAGGTATTTATTAGAGCATTAGAATATGGGGTTTCCCTAAACCCCAAAAAATGCAAATTTGTAGTTACAGAAGGGAAATTGCTTGGGCATATAGTATCCAAAGATGGAGTTCGGATTGATCCTGAAAGAGTAGATGCAATAGGTAAAGTTCCTATCCCAAGGACAATCAAGGCCATACAATCATTCTTTGGACAAATAAACTTTGTGAGAAGGTTTATACCAAACTTTGCAGAAATAATTAACCCTATATCTAGAATGTTGAAGAAAAATGTGAAGGTTAGTTGACAGATGAATGCATAGAAGCTTTTGCATCCATAAAGAGAGCAATTAAAGAAGCTCCAGTGCTAAAATCTCCCAATTTTAATAAACCTTTCCAGATCTTTTCCTTTGCATCTTTTCATACAGTAGTGGCAGTTATGTTACAGAAGAATGAGGGTTATGAGTAGCCTGTTTCTTTTTTCAGTAAATCACTCCAACATGCAGAACTTAACTATGATATTATAGAAAAACAAGCTTATGCATTGGTAAAAGTTGTCAAGGCATTTAGACCTTACTTGGTTGGGGCTAAGGTGGTAGCTTATGTACCAAATGTAGCAGTCAAGGATGTGTTCATGCAGAACAAGGTAACTAGAAAGAGATGTATATGGATAAATTGACTTCAAGAGTTTGATATAAAAATTCAAATCACAAAACTAGTGAAGGGACAAGGGTTAGCAAAACTGATGACTGAAACAAATCTTGAGGCTGCCCACGTATTCAATATTGAAAATGAAGAGGACATGATAACAAGTATCAAGAAAACTCCTTGGTACACTGACATAGTGTATTACCTCAAGCACATGAGATGCCCTGAAGGATTTGATGATAATAAGAAAAGAACTTTAAAATTGCATGCTTCTAAATACGTGCTTATACAAGGAGACCTTTTTTGGAAAAATAATGATGGTATCTTATTGTTTTGTTTAGATGAAGAGCAAGCTAAATCTGCTTTGAAAGAAATGCATCAGCGAGTGTGTGGTGGCCATTTCTCAGCTAAAACCATAGCACACCAAATATTAAGGGTTGGTTATTATTGGCCTAAGGTTTTCAATGATGCTTATAATTTTACTAGGAAATGTGAAGCTTGTCAAAAATTCTCTAGAAAATTAAAATATCAAGGTGCATTACCCCTAAGACCTATGCAAGTTGATGCCCCATTTCACCAATGGGGAATTGACTTTATAGGAGAAATTATGGAAAAATCAAGTGGTAGCCACAGATGGATATTGGTGGCCACCGACTATTTCATGAAATGGGTAGAAGTAGTGCCCACTAAACAAGCAACCAACAAGGTTGTGATTAACTTCCTATTGGAAAACATTTTAATTAGATTTGGGGCACCCTTGAGGCTTATAACTGACAATGGAATGTGTTTTAGATCGGATGAGTTTAAAATTTTTTGTAAATCTTATGGTATTATGATTTTATATTTTTCTCCTTACCACCCACAAGGTAATGGACAAGCTGAGTCCAGCAATAAAAGTATCCTAAAAATTATAAAGAGAATGTTGGATAACAATAAGAAAATTTGGGATTCTAAGTTGAGATTAGCACTATGGGCTGAGAGGATCACAGTGAAGAAAGCAATTGGCAAATCACCATTTGAATTAGTATATGGAACTCATGCCAGACTCTTGATACACAACCTCTTGCTAGTGTGTAAGTTTATTCTCCAAGAGGATTTGAATGTCCCAGAACCAATGGAGGAAAGGCTAGAACAGCTAATGGAGTTGAACGAAATGAGGGAACAAGCAATACAACAAAATAAGAAAATGCAAATGCAGATGAAGTACCTATATGATAAAAAAGCTAAGGTCAAAAAATTTGAAATAGGTGACATAGTGCTTATTTGGAATGCCAGGTATCAAGAAAAGGGGAAGTATGGAAAATTCGATGCCCTGTGGATTGGACCTTTTGTCATAAATGGTAAGGTAGGGGAGGATTCATATTATGTATAGAACATGTCTAGTGAAGAGCAAGAACTGCCAGTACATGGGCAGTTTTGGAAACACTTCTTCCCTTAAAAAGAACCTGAGAAAACAAAGAATTGCCAGTGCATGGACAATTCTGATTAAACTCTCCAAATGGTCTTTTCCAAGCAAAGTAGTTTAGAAGAATCAAATGACTTAAAGATATCTCTTATAAATGCTTTTTATAAAGAAATAATCTAGGATCTCCACACGTCATCAAATGAAGAAGGCATTGGTCTGCTCCCCAGATATCTATGATCTTGCAATGCCCACAAAGGGCATACATCCCCAGAACGAGCCACTGTTGGGACTAAAATTTGGTTCCAATTTTAGTCAAAATTTTATGCTCCCATCATAAAAAGTTTGGTTGCTACACTAGTAAAAGACCAAGATAAAGTGCTATAGAACATCAATCCAAGACTAAATAGTTTTATTTCAATGGACATAATGGTGGAGATAACACAAGGGATATCAAGTTCATTGTTACCACTGAAAGAGGGCAAAGATAACATATCGGCGGGATCATTGTTATCGGCGAAGATAATTTAATTTATACCGATCTTATACCTCTCACCGACGGAGCTTCAAGAAATACACAAAAGGAAGTAAGTATCAGCGTAAGATTGATCATCGGGAAGAAAATCTCAAAGGCTACTGATGAACTAAGTGATACCGATGAATTTTGTCAGAAGGAGAGTTACCAAGTCACGCTGATCGGTAAGAGATATTACTATCAGTGAATGCTTTACAAAACCCCCCGATAGTGTAGATCATACCGATGGAGTATTTAAGTGAAACTCTCACTGAAGCATCCTATGGAATCAAAGGGATAATAAGCATTAGCAGGATATGAGTGTCAAAATAAACATTTAATAGGTCTCTGATACTCCAGTGTCTTGGTGAAACAACAAAAGGCACTTTCGGTATGAGTCACACCAATATACATATCCATCGGCATAGCTAAATAGATCGGAATGAAATATATATGTCTTACCGACTCATAGGTCACAGTGATAGGTGATAGCAAATTCTCTCTAATGAAAGATACTAAGTGGCCATCGGGGAGATAAACATTGTCAGGTTACTTAAAAAAGATTACCCCAATGGTATATCTCACTCCAATAGACATGAGGATTACACACATTGATAAGAAGTCTCACAAATAACTATATCGGTAAAACGTTAAGAAAGTCCTTCTGATAAAAGATATAAAGTGGCCATCAAGAAGATGATAAGGATCAAATACACAGAGATATGCTATCCCGATGGCATTGATCACCCTGATAACACTTATTGTCATGCACGTCAGTAAGACTCTCACCGATAGTCATATCGGTGACACTTAAGAGATCGGGAAAGACTGATTTTCTCACAGCAATGTAAAGTGTCTTGCCGATGCAAAATATAGGAACCCTAAAAACAACATTTAAATTTGAATGGTTAATATACTCTTCTAACATTTTAAAAATGGGTTTTATGTAGGATACTCATAGCGGGGATCAAACCATAAAATACGTGCAAAAGGAGTTTGAGCAACTAACAAATCATCGATAAAGGGAGAAATTACTTGAATAAATACATTTGTTTAAATAAATCTGTTTGGATTGTTTGATCATACATTAATTTGTGTTTTATCTGGTCTTTGTAGGATAATAAAGGAATCTGTTGTGCCTTGCACACACGCCCCATTCTAAACATGGGGGCCCTCCCCTTTGTTCTTTTTGTTTTGGCTAGTGGGTCGTTTGGTTTTGATCTCTCTCTCTCAGAAGTGGTTGTACGGTCTGAAGTGTATGTGCCCTGGATAGAATGATTGCCTTAAAAATCACTTCAAACTTGCTAAAGGAGGGTTGTTGTTTCCCCTTCTTGAGTCCTTGATTTAGTTTGTTGCGCTAAAACTGCACTTAACTGACTTTTGCGCTGAATCTGGCCTCAACCAACCTTTGCGTCAAAACTGGCTTCAACCGACCTTTGCGTCAAAATTGGCTTCAACCGACCTTTGCGCTAAAACTGCATTCAACTGACTTTGCACTGAAGCTGGATTCAACCGACCTTTGTGCCGATTTTCAACCTGTCGGACCTAGCGCTAAAATCCCCTCCGTCTGACCTAGCACTAAAATTCGTTCCAAGTGACCTCGCATTATAACCGACTTGGTCGGACCCCCAAACGAACCCCGCAGGTCGGATGAGTCTGAAAGCCCCGCCAAACAGGTCAAGTCGGAAGCCTCCGGATTCCGCGCTGATTTCTCCCTCAATTGACCAGGTCGGAGACCTCCAGTTTTCCCGCTAAGTCGGAACCCCTACGAATCCCCACTGACTGTACGTACTCCCGAGCATTAATGGCGGATTGGCGCGGCTTAAATAGGGAAATTAGGTAAAATTAACGCATTTTAACCGCATTTCAAAGACCACGCATCCGGAGCTCCGATTTCCACGGACGACCTCGCCCAGGCTCGAACCCGCGACCTCACGACCAGTCGGATCTGCGCCGCCATTTACAGGTAGGGTTCTCACCCTTTGCATTTCCTGGTTTCTCTAGGGTTTTGAAGCAGGTTTAGGAGAAACTATTAGGGTTTTACCGTTTGCATAAATAACTGTTGAATCTGTGAGTCGAGCGAGGGGGTTCCAGGTTAGGGTTTGGGGAATTGCCCTTTGTATTTCTTCAAACCCTAGATTTAGAAAACCGCGAGTTTTGAGGCCTTGGGCAGATCTGGATCTTTCCGGGTCGAAACCCTACAAACCCCCGCGCACGAAGATGGCGCTGGATTAACCTTCAACCGACCCCAAAGCAACTGAACCCTTCGATGTAGTCGGACACCCTTAGATCTAGTGCTAAAATCCAGCGCCCGATTGCGCTAAAAGCAACCTCCTCCGACCTTCATAACTCATATGTCGCTTACAAATCGGGTCGGATGGTTTGGAAATGCCTGCAGCCCTGAAAACTATTTTTTGCGCTAAAATCCCTTCTATCCGACTTTGCGCTGCAATACCTCTTGTCCGACTAAGTCAGATGACATCCACAACCCCGCGAAGTTGGTGTTGCTTGAAAGGCCCGCTGAAAGACTTACCAAGCTATTTTGCGCTACATTTTCCTTCATCCGACCATGCGCTAAAGCACCTTGCGTCTGACTTAGTCGGACCCCCCTTGAAATCCGCGCAAGTCGGACTCACCCGAATTCTGCGCAAGGGAACCACTGATATGCCAGCGATTGTTTTGCGCTAATTTATCCACCGACCGACTTGTAAACCACTGAAGGTCAGAGACCTCCAAATCTCACGCAAGTCAGACACCCATGAAAATAGCGCAAATTTTGCAACGCACTGAACTAACCCTCATTTGAGGTCGGTTCCCGCCAAGGTCAGACAGCCTCAATTTCAGCGCTTTTACTGCCCGGGGTCGGATGACCTCAATTTTAGCGCAAAACTCCCTAAATGGCTGAATTTGCTAAAATTTCTTTAGGGAGGATGGTTCAAGATAAGGTTGTTAAGGTTGTAATGCTATGTTGATGATGTTTAGGTGAATCTTTTACAACATTTGATATCTCCTTGCATGCAATATGCGGTGAATGTTAGCTTAAGTCTTCTTTCAAAATGCATGCTTTTAATGAATGATGGATTTCTGATTGATTTATCTAATCCCAGGAGTATATCAAGGAACGTACGTGGTATCAAGCTTATGAGGTCTGGTTTTGCAGGTTAGATGTCTGCTCGAGCTCAAGCCATGAAGTACGAGTTCAAAGGAATCCCCCCAGAGACCAAAATCCACTCTGGGTGGAGTAACGTGGGAGACACTGATCTAGGTCATATTGACTTAGATGATTTCAGACTAAGAATCTTCGGACCCACTCCAACTCCTCGGGCCAAGAGACTAAAGGACAGTGGACTCGGACAAGCAGCTGCCTTCCCGACCTCTGTTCAGTGTGCAGAGTTAATGGCAAGCTGTGCAGATAGGTACGACATCGTATCTAGGCAAATTCAGACAGCTAGTGGAGAAGTCCTAGCTGATTTGTCCCCGCCTGCTTTGGCAGAAATGCTGGATATCCCATGGCATAAAACCATGACTATGCCCGACAGGCAAGCATCCAAGGAGGCATATAACAAAGATGTTGAGGGATGCAGAAAACACATAAATGAACATTGGGTCAAGAGCAGGAAATCCGCTCTCGTCAAGCTCCCCATAGTGCTGTATAGAAGTGATTTCCATGATGAAATTGGAGATATAGTAACATTTTTAAGCAGAGTGTATGGGCTACCTACTGCTTCCATTTTTGAAGATTGGATGTTTGTCATAATTTCGGAAGTGTTGAAGGGAACCAAGTTCCATTGGTCGCAGATCCTTAGCGACAATATGCATGAAGCCTTCAGCCACTTCAATGAAAAGAAATATTTCAGATGGACATCCTACGTCGTCTACGCATTGGCAAGAATGAATCATTACGACGGATTGTCCAAAATCGGAGAAATCGGAAATGATGAAAAGACCCAAGTCAAGGTATACGAAGGCTATCCTCAATTGACTTCATCACAATCATTGATACACTTTAAGCGGGTCAATGATGCATTTACCATGTACATAGCAAGGAAGTTACAGGGTAATACAGCCTTGAGGATTTCAGCCGAGGCTATGAACGAAATAATCCAATATGGCCGATGGTACATACAATTTGAGAAGTTCACATACATCAGAGTACAAGGCTTCACTGGAATGGCATATAGGTTGCCAAGGTATCCTGATGATAAGACAGTGCTCTTAGAACTGTCCAGGCAATTAGTGCCGTGTGCCGAGAAACTCAAGCACCTGCACCGAACAAATGTCCAATTTCCCATCAAGTTTGGCAGAGGACTCTACGCGTGCCCTTCCCTCGCCTCAGCTGAGTATTTTGATAAAGAGCTCCAGCTTCTGAACTTGCACTATTACAATGCCAGGGCTCACTTTGACCCGAATCAGGTGATGGAGAAGTTCGTAAGCAAGAAATTGTTTCATAAAGATCATATTGAGGATTTCTGGGCCAACTGCACCGACGACTACGATGTCATGAAGAGGATGCACTCGAGGCTATCCTTGGATTTTATCAAGAAGTTTCATGTAATGGCAGTACCAGATCAATTGCAGGATGATGATAATATTATGGCTAGAGGCCCGTGGGAGACACAATACCACCTGCCCATCCCATTACCTAATTGGGCCAATGCAGAAGAAAGCTCCTTGGATGTGATCATGAAGGAGCCAGTTAGATTGAGTAAGGCTAGGGTCAGAGCACAACCAGGGATCTTAAGGGGACAAGGAGTCCAACTGACCTATATGGCAGTTGAATCAGATAAGGACTCCGACAGAGAAGAGGATGAGCCCGTACTAGGGACAGATGATACAGAGCCTATCAAGGAAAAAGATTCAGATATTGATGAACATGCCCCTTTGGAATCAAGGGCTCGAAAAGTGCAAAAACCTCCTGTGAGATCCCCTCGGAAGAAGGATCCACCTCCTAGGCCCAGAGTTACTAAGAGGAAGGACATGCCAGGTAGTACTGGGGAGGCCTCCAAGGCCAAAAAGGTAAAAACAGCAGCAGCGAGCAAGGAGAAGACTGCTACTAAAGATGATTCAACTCCTTTGGTCTCCCAAACCCCCATGCCCAATACAGGAACGACTGTCTTGGCTTCCACCTTCTCTACTTCCATCCCTCCTTCTTCTTCTGTTTCATCTACTTCTCCCACCACCTCAGCCATCATTGTGCAGGAATCATCTCCTTCCGCTTCTCCTTCCTCTGGCATTACTACCACTTCCTGCCCACTGGCAATCTCCTCCGGTGATTCCAGCAGTCCTGTTTCTCCCCCTCTCGCCATTATGTACCCTACCCCTTCTTCTCCCTTACCATTGCCCGCCTTCACTAATTTGACTCAAATTAGTACCCCTTCACAATTTCTTCTGCTGTCCCCCTTTCACAAATGCCTGCGATGACATTAGACGAACCTTTGTTGGAAGGTATTGAGAAAGTATGCGCAGAGTTGGGATTACCAGAGCCCGAGGGAGCACTGACCAGTAAAAATGATAAAGACCCCCTCGACTCGGCTGTTGGTATAGAAATTATTGACATATCTGATAGTCCGCTGAGCAGGGACCCAACAGAGGAAGTTTTGGAAACAGCACGAGAAAATGTGCTCGAGGGCCTAAAGGAATTGGCCCGAGCGGAAAAGGAGAAGAGTCCTGAGCCTGAACAGGGGCCTTCCAAAGAGTTGACTATATCAGATAAGGGTGGAAACACTGAATTGAATGAATCTTCCGCTCTAAAATGGCTGCAGGATAGGATGGTATATCCAGAGCCCCAGATTGAAATAATGAAAATTGATTTGAGCACCATCTTGTTGCAGGCTCAGAAACCTCAGAAACAAAAGAAGGCTAAGGTGCAGTCAAGAATCTACCAGAGTGAATTAGGCTCAAGGATTGTGGAGGTAGCTATCCCTCCTGCTGACGTAACAAGAGATCAAGTCAGGGCGGATGATTATGTGATATCCACAGTTGACTTAGGCCCAACCACCCGTGCTCAAAGGGTGGATGATTTTAAAGGATCAGTTACGTCAATTTTGAAGCAGTTGGATAAGGACGAAATGTCCAAGAAGGAATTAAAATGCCAAAACGAGGAACTCAGGGCGTGTCTTCAATTTTTGGTAAAACCAATAGATGCAGGGTGTGATATAAGGACTGTGCCTACCATCCTATCTACGGATGAAATGGCAAAACTGAGCGAGGTAAGATCAAAATCCCAAGGCGTCGAGAACTGGTTGATGAGTGTGTTTGGAGCGGGATGCGATGCCATAACTGCCTCTGCTCAGATCCACCAGCGTACAGTGGAATTGATTAACAAATGGAAAGATTTGCGTGATGAATGTGACGTGTTCGACGAATACTATTCTCACATGTATCCGCAAATCAAGGGTATCCGGGAGTTACCAGCTCAAACCTTGGTCACAAAAAACATTCTGACTAGAGATAGGCTCCCAAAGGCTATTGAGTGGTACCAGCAGTTACTTCTGAGGAAAGAGACCTTCGAGCAAGTAAAGGAAGCATATAAACCCGCTGACGAAGAGCTAAGATCTATCGTATATGATATCAGCGATGCTTTGAGAAGCTGTAGAGATGAATCTTTTGATGATTATGCTCCCTTCGAGGTCGAAAAATGTAAAGGAAAACTGCATGTTATATTATTTGAAGACACTGCGCTAAGTACAGAAGAACGGTTAGACAAGGCAAGTGACCTCAGGGCAGAATTCAAAGCATTTCACAGAGCAGAGGCAGATTTTGAAAGGATATACACCAGATTCAGTCGGGAGCTAGAGGTGTTTGATTACAGAACGCATCATCTGAAAGATCCGGCCCCATCTGATATCAATCCAGCACTTGAGGCATGGCTGACCTATCGGAATAAGCTGTCCGGAGGAGATAGTATCGACCTGGATAAAGAATCTTAGTATTATTTGAATATTTTATCGATTCAAATCCTATCATTGTTGTAAATTTGATATATCTGGACAGCATGTAATTTATTTGTCTTCTTCTTGCCTCCTAAATGGGTATTTTCACCAATGTATTGGGTTGGCTAGTCAAAATGACTAGATTCAATGTATCTGGGGCTGTCTTTTCATCTTTTTCATAAAAGACAAAATGTAATCTGGGAATTAATGTGGGCCTTTCTTGATGTAATCTGAGCCGTCGGTGTTGAGTTAATCTCCACCGTTCATTTGAAGAGCTAGGGTATGCTGCTTTCTATATAAAGAGCTACCATTTCCACTTTTTGTAAGAGAGATTTTGATGCCAAATTGTTGACTCTGTGCCATTTGAATTAATACAAAGCAAGTTTCTGCAGCATTTCTGAGAATTTGCATCTTGTTTCAATTCATTGTGGTTTTCATGGTTTGCTTCTTGCTCTCCCATAGTTAGATTAGTTGTGCTTTTATAATGTTAATGGTTATTGCAGTATTTGATGAATGTTCCAAGTCCATACTTTTAGTTATTTGCTGATGGTAAATAACTGTGTAAAGTTAGCCTGGGCTTATTATTTGTGCTAAAGTTCAACTTCATTTTATGAGTTAAGTTGCGCCATTTATTGGATATTTAACGAATAAATGTGGTTTGAAAATCTTTCGACTTCCATTGAAGATAGCACCGTTTTCTGCAGCACTGTAACACTCATTTCGGTTTGGTAACTCAGAAGACTAGTTTGAAGTCTGGAATATTTGTCTACTAAAGATAACCCTTGCATTGTGAATGTCACTTAGGATTCCTTCTAAACCCTTAATCTTTTGCATTTTCTTTAAAATCACTGTTTAGTTGTTAGAGTACAAAGTTTCAGCAGCATCTCACTTTGTATATCAGCTGAAAATCATAGTAGGGTTTATGTGTATTTGTTGTCTCGGCCTTGAAGATTTGCAGACTGCATGTAAGACCCCTTGTAGGTACAGCTAGAACATAACCATTGAGAAATTCCAAGCAAGCTAAGACCTAGCTGTATTATCCTTGGAGTAGTCTTACCTAGGGTAAGATACTTTTCAAGAGAGGTGTGAAACCAGCAATCACACTTGCGTTGCTGCGTGCTAAAACCACCATCAACAGAATTGGTGCTAGAAGGAGGGCAACTAAAAAAAAACTAAAAATCAGCAAGTCTGGGGACCAGACAGAGACATACTCGATCCAGTTCAGCTGGAGAAGAACTGCTATCTCTGACAGAATTTAGAAGAACAAGAAGGGATCAAGGAATACCCAGGGCTCCCCGAGCTCAGTCAGCCCCCAGATATACTACCGCAGTTCCCAATAATCCCCCTATCATGGCTTACTTTGCAGGAAATAACCAGTCTCCTCTGCTGTTCAATGACTACCATGACATGCCCAAAAACCCAGACAAGTTCTGCTCAAAGTTCAGGGTACATGACCCAGATAGGACTGCGGATGAACACGTTAAGATCTTTGAAGCTAATATGTTCATGTTACAAGTGCAGCATGAAGATGTAATATGCCGACTATTCCCCTACTCGTTGCAGGATGAAGCCTACTACTGGTTTGCCAATCTCCCAGCAGCATCTATAAATTCCTGGCCAAATCTGAAGATAGCTTTTCTGAATAGGTTTCGTATGCCCACTTCCCCGTCCAATCTTTACCGTTCTTTTGTGGAGATTCGACGAGAGGAGGGTGAGATGATCAGCACTTTCAATAATAGATTCCAGAAAGCTTACAGTCGTCTGTAGGCCCCCTATGCTATAGACCAGGCTGCTGCCCTACCTATTTACTATGCTGCCCTAGATAAACTCACCTCCATGTTTGCAAGGAGGGCCAACCCGGTACCAGCCAGTTTAGCCGCAGCCTATGCTACTGCTGTCGAAGTAAGTACCCAGCTTGGGCAAACAGCCTCAGGCCCGCTGAACCATATGGGTCCCGTGGCCATGCCGAACCAAATTCCCATGATAAATCATGCATTGGCCAATCGAACCCCTGTGATGAACCCAGTCCCGAGCCCAGCTGCCACGCAAGCCCTAGTAATTCATCCAGGCAACCCAGTAGCTGAAATGCCTCCAGCACAAATGCCTTTCCTGCAGTCCTCAGAGGCATCCAAGACCAAGGAAGACAAGGACGATATCAAGGAGCTAGTTGAAGAGATGAAAAAGCTCACTGCTGAAGTTACTCACCTCAAAAACCAGAATGCTTATTTACAGCAAAAAGGGCAGAATCAGCAACACCTCCAGAACCAGCAGCATTCATTGAGTTATCAAGGCTCAAACCAATTTCCAAGTCAAAATCAGTATCAAAATTAGAGCTTTCAGCAGCGGTCAAATCGATCCTGGAATACCAGGCCTAACAATGGGGGAGTGCCTTCACTGTTGGAAAGTCAGAATAACGACACCAGGCCCCCAGGTCGCGTGATGCTGGCCGAAGCTGCCTTATCGACCTGGTGCAGATTGCACAACACCAATGCCCATTCTGAGTTGGATTGTCCAGAATTCCAGATTGCTTCCAGTATCTTTCAAATGGAAATTCAAAACGCCGAAAATCAGGAGACTCCACCAACTGGATATGAGATTGTCCCCTCCCAGAGGTATGATACTGCTCTCGTTCTTGATAGTTATACTTTCCCATTCCAGGATGACAACCAACCTAAAGAAGAAGAGTCTGAGGAGGTCAATGCCTATCAGCAGTACAACAAGACTCCTTACAATTTGAGAAGTAGCAAGCCAAAAGGCCCTTTCACCACTTCCATTCCCCCAAATAGTTATCAAGTCCCGCCCGATCCTCATGCTACCAATAATCCTGAGCCCCCCAAAGCCCCTCTTCAAACCGCACCTCATAGTACCATCATTGATCCGGAAAAGTCCCTGCGTGCTGATATGGTAAAAATGGGACAGTATGTGGCTGATGAGCTTAAAAAGATGAAGGTCAGTCTCTCTGTGTATGAGCTGTTTAAGATACCTGAGGTTAGAACATCTTTCTTTCAAGACATAGGCACTGGAACCAGGACTGATCATACGCCGAGAGAAAACATCGCTAAGGATAATATCGATAAAGGAAAGGAGAGGATACATGTGACTGACATGGAACAAAAGGTAACTCTGTATAAAGACAGGAGGGAAAGTCCGCCTTTCCTTTTAACCCTCAGGATTTTCAACAAAAACTTGCACAATTGTTTAGTAGATTCAGGTGCTTCCACAAATGTAATGCCATTGTCCATTTGTAAAGCGCTCGGGCTCACCCCAGCCAAGTCCTCCAGAAAAGTGACGCAACTAGATAAAACCGAGGTGAATGTGATTGGTGAACTGAACTGGATACACATGCAACTGGCTTCTGATCCCAGGGTGCAGCAGTATATCGATATCCAAGTGGTGGATATTCCAGATCAATACGGTATGCTTTTAAGTAGAGACTGGTCTAGAACTCTGAATGGATATATGGCGACAGATTTCTCTCGTATGTGGCTGCCATGGAAGGGATTAGCTAATCAAATCCGCATTGAAAGGGAACCTAAAATGAAGCACATGATCACTGAATTTAATCAGCCCAACGAAATTTTGTTTTCAGAGGTCGATTTGGGCGTCTACCTTCCCCACATCAATCCGCCAGAAGAAATCCTTATGCTGAGTTGCTTAAGACCTCCTAAGCCTCTGATAGAAAGGCCAGAAGGCACAGCAGCATACGTTCAATCCGATGACGGAGAGTCTTCAGAAGAAGACGAACCCGGGGTCTTCGAGGGATTTCGTAGTTTTGTAGCCAGATTCGTGCAAGATCAAACTGCTATTGGGAGGCAGGTCCAAATGGAGGAATTGTTATTGCCCAACTGGTGTTGCATACATGATACAGCTCATTCCGAATTTACCTGCCAACTATGTCGAGAGGCAATTGAGCAAGTGCAAAAGCGACTAAGGGTTCCCTTAATTCCGAAGGATGGACCGATGGCCGAAAAGAAGGAAAAGTCTGAACCTCTGCTCGAGCAAGAGAAATCAGGAAAGCAAGAGAAATCAGGGAAGAAAGAGAAGCCAGGAAGACAGAGGGAAGACAACAAGGATTTTCGTGTATGGACCTTAAGGTTTGATGGTTCAAGGTGTAGACAAGGGTTCGGTGCAGGAGTCGAGCTGATTAGTCCTACTGGGAGTTCCTTTCTGACATCACAAAGACTGCAATTTCCATGTACAAACAATGTCGCCGAATATGAGGCGTTGGTACAAGGATTGCTGCTAGCATTACAGAAAAGGGTCAGGATTGTCCAGGTGTTTGGTGATTCTGAGTTAGTGGTGAAGCAAGTACGAAAATAGTATTCGTGTAATGACAAGAGGCTGAATAGATACAGGAATAGGGTGTGGGATTTGATTGAATGCTTTGACGGTTTTAACATCCAGGTCATTCCTAGAAGGCAAAATCATGTTGCAAATGCTTTGGCCCAGACCGCAAGCACATTGGAACCCACGCCTATGGCGGGGTTGAAAAAGTTTTCTGTTGAGTTCGTGGCTACTCCCTCTGTGCCTGACAACATTACCAACTTTCAAGTTTTTGAGGATGATCAACACATACTCAATTTCCTTTCCTCATCAGACGTGTTCACTGCTCAGATAATAGATGAAGAAGAGGTAGAACCTGCTGAAATTGATTTGGAAGGAGTACTGAATTTGAAAACAAATACAATCCCCAGAGGAATGGTAGAATTGGAAAGGCTTTTTGATGCAGATAATCTGGGAACTCAAAAGAAAGAAGGAGAATCTCCAGGAGGAAAGTGCGACCCTTTTAACTTGGGGACAGAGGCAGATGTGAAAAATGTGTTTATTGGAAAGGCTAGCACAGAGGATGAAAGGACAGGGATCATACATGTACTAAGAGAATATCACGAGGTAATAGCTTGGAGTTATGAGGATCTAAAAACTTACGACACCTCGATTATCACACACACGATCCCGCTGAAGCCAGGGGCAAAGCCTTTCAGGCAAAGGCAGAGACCAGTCAATGCACTTTTGGAGCCACTCATTTTCAAAGAAGTTCAGAAGCTGTTAGCAGCTAAGATAATATTCCCAGTCCGACACTCTGCGTGGGTGGCAAACTTAGTTCCTGTCCGAAAGAAAAATGGGGAAATCAGGCTCTGTGTTGATTTTCGCAATTTAAACAGAGCCTCTGAAAAGGATAATTACCCGCTGCCATCATTGGACGAAGTGTTGCAGATTGTCAACGGATCACAGATGATGTCTTTTCTAGACAGATACTCTGGTTATAACCAGGTAATGGTGGAATACGAAGATAGGTTAAAAACATCTTTCACCTGCAAGTGGGGCATCTATGCGTACCGGCGAATGCCATTTGGTTTGATAAATGCTGGCGCAACTTTTCAGTGCGCAATGGATGTCGCCTTCAAAGGATTAGTTGGAAAATGCATAATCATTTACATGGATGATTTGACGGTGTTCTCAAAAAGGCGCGAAGACCATGTAGCTGATTTGAGGAAGGTATTGCAGCGATGTAAGGATTACGGCATATCGCTTAACCCCAAGAAATGCATGTTTGGGGTGACTGAAGGAAAGCTATTGGGGCATGTGATATCTGACTAGGGAATATCCATTGATCCGGATAGAATCCAAGCAATACTCAAGATTGCCCCTCCGGCCAGTAAAAAGGAACTTAAATCATATTTCGGTAAGATCAACTTTGTGCGCAAATTCATCACAGGCTTTGCTGAGATAGTTCGACCCCTCAACGCCATGCTGAAAAGGGATGCTAAAATGGATTGGACCCTAGAAGCTAAGGCTGCCTTTGCAGAAATCAAGCAAGCCATATCCAACGCACCTGTGTTGGTTAGCCCTGATTATGCGTTGCCATTTTATATATACTCATTTGCTTCAGAACATACTTGCGCAGTGATGCTGACCCAGAAGAGGTCAGTTGACGATGAAAGGCCCATTGCTTTCATGAGTACTCCATTAAAAGACGCAGAGCTGAGGTATCCAAACGTGGAAAAACAGGCGTATGCCCTTGTCAAAGCAGTTAAGAAATTCTGCCACTATATCCTAAGAAGCCAAGTTACCGCCATAGTTCCAGATGCAGCGGTCAAAGCACTGCTGATGCAGAGTGAATTAGGAGAAAGAAGAGGGAAGTGGGTGACCATATTGCAGGAATTCGACATAGAGATTCAACCCATGAAGTTGGTAAGAGGCCAAGCCTTGACTAAAACCATGGCCGAGGTTGGACCCGACTTGGTTTCTCAACAATATTTATTGGAGGATGTTTCAAAGGATGAATGGTACGGGGACATAATATTTTATTTGCTTAATCAACGCTGTCCGCCGCATCTAAATACAGTACAAAGAAGAGCTCTCAAACTCAAAAGTAGCAGTTACATGATAAAAGGATCCGTCCTCTACAAGAAGAATCACGAAGGCCTTTATCTAAGGTGTTTGGACAAGTCTGAGGTTGATCAAGTATTAGTCAGTTTTCACGAAAGGTTCGGGAGAGGACATGGGTCAGCGCATTCGACAGCTAATCAGATCCTCCGGGCTGGGTATTACTGGCCAACATTGTTTAAAGATGCGCATTCACACGTAAGGACCTGTCATATATGTCAAACTGCCGCGCATCGGGAACGCCACGCAGCCATGCCATTACAACCAGTAGTGGAGGTACGACCATTTGCTCAGTGGGGGCTTGACTTCATCGGTATGATCAACCCACCTTCTTCCGCGGGCCACAGGTATATTCTGACTGCTACTGACTACTGCACTCGCTGGTCTGAGGCAATAGCTTGTAAGCAATGCACCACAGAGGTAGTTATCAAATTTATCGAAAAGCATATTATCACTAGATTTGGTTGTCCATTTGCTTTAGTTTGTGATAATGGCCCTGCTTTTTCATCCTTGCGTTTTTCTAACTGGGCATTCGACTATGGGATCACTCTCAAGTTCTCCTCTAACTACTATCCACAAGGAAATGGGGTAGCTGAATCAACAAACAAGAACCTGCTTGAAGTTATCAAGAGACTTTTGGACAAAAACCCTAGGGATTGGCACACTCAACTCAGGTTCACCTTATGGGCTGACAGAATCCGACACAAAGCCGCTTTAAACACCTCCCCATATCACCTGGTTTATGGGATTGAACCTATCTTTCCCATCCACTTGAGAATCCCAGTACTTCAATTCATGCAAGAGTACCTCGAGGCCGATAGCCACTTATCTTCACGACTGGCCCAGCTGTTGCACCTTGAAGAGAAACGCGATGCAGCCCTAGAAAACTTTGCTAAACACCAGGATGTAGTAAAACGATGGTTCGATAAGAGGGCTAAAGTTAAAGCTTTCCGTATTTCTGATCTGGTCCTATATTGGGATAAAGCCCATGAGAAAAAGGGAGAACACGGCAAGTTTGACAAGCTTTGGTTAGGACCCTACCAGATTTATGAGATCCTGGGGGACAATACGTATCGACTCAAGAGCCTTATTGGTGAGGAGCTGCCATTGCCTGTCAACGGCCAGTTCCTGAAACACTACTTCCAGGCCTGAGAGACATTTATGTCTCGTTCTAGTGTATATAGTTAGGGGGTGTTGTTAGTTTGGGTTAGTTTAGGCTGTTGCTAGTTTAGTTTTCTTTCCTGTTTTTGCTGTCTTACTTTTTGCTCTCCTTCAGGCCGGGCATTTTGCCTTGCCCGGTTGTTCTTGTGCTTTCGTTTGCTGCGTCTGCTTTGTCGCGGGGCCCTTGTTTTTGACGTGGTGGCAGTTGTGTAAACCTGCGAATGTTTCCTTGTTGGGCAAATAATCCGTAGCCTTTCTTTGAGAAGCCAAAATTCTGCTTAGGCTTTACTGTGGGATCCACTGTTATACCAGGAAATATGATGTTTGTTCATTGAAAACGAGTCGTTAGCTGGTGCACCTGAAGTGTTTTCTAACCATATATCTCTCACACTTTAAATAACCCTGAAGTAGCTAAGTGAGGCTGGGTGATCTTGTGTAAGTGAAGAGTTGTGGGTCCTCCATTTTACCACCAACACCAATTCTGCAGATCCAGATGAGAATGGCAGGCGGTACTAAGTACTGTTAGCCTACTGGGTAAAAATAAAAGGTGTTTCTCAACACCAGACCCACGACAAGTATCAGTACAAAGATTATCATTTAAGTACTCTCACATGAAGACTGTCATCCCAAGATTATTACTATCAGAAATCATCAAAGGCAATATCAAAAGGGAATATCATTGCCGAAGAAATGTTACTGGAAGGATCATCATTCACCTCTATCAAGGCTCATTACGTCTTAACATCAGAAACATCCTCTTGGTGGTAAAATAATCCCAACTTCCTAGCTTAGCACGAAGAATCCTGGGTGAACTTAGCTGCCAAGGGATGGGAATGAATGCAATTGCACACACTCAGGTTTTCAGGATGTGGATGGTTGCACTGGTTAGTGGTCTTTGATTCTTTGATAGGGTATCATGCTTTCTTGTCTAATGTGTGGGAAACACAGAGAGTCTGGGTTCGAACTAACGTTTATCTTAGAAATGCTCTGGAGCATTTCCCCAGCAGAGTCGCCATTTGTTGTGCCTTGCACACACGCCCCATTCTAAACATGGGGGCCCTCCCCTTTGTTCTTTTTGTTTTGGCTAGTGGGTCGTTTGGTTTTGATCTCTCTCTCTCAGAAGTGGTTGTACGGTCTGAAGTGTATGTGCCCTGGATAGAATGATTGCCTTAAAAATCACTTCAAACTTGCTAAAGGAGGGTTGTTGTTTCCCCTTCTTGAGTCCTTGATTTAGTTTGTTGTGCTAAAACTGCACTTAACTGACTTTCGCGCTGAATCTGGACTCAACCGACCTTTGCGTCAAAATTGGCTTCAACCGACCTTTGCGTCAAAATTGGCTTCAACCGACCTTTGCGCTAAAACTGCATTCAACTGACTTTGCGCTGAAGCTGGATTCAACCGACCTTTGCGCCGATTTTCAACCTGTCGGACCTAGCGCTAAAATCCCCTCCGTCCGACCTAGCGCTAAAATTCGTTCCAAGTGACCTCGCATTATAACCGACTTGGTCGGACCCCCAAACGAACCCCGCAGGTCGGATGAGTCTGAAAGCCCCGCCAAACAGGTCAAGTCGGAAGCCTCCAGATTCCGCGCTGATTTCTCCCTCAATTGACCAGGTCGGAGACCTCTAGTTTTCCCGCTAAGTCGGAACCCCTGTGAATCCCCGCTGACTGTACGTACTCCCGAGCATTAATGGCGGATTGGCGCGGCTTAAATAGGGAAATTAGGTAAAATTAACGCATTTTAACCGCGTTTCAAAGACCACGCATCCGGAGCTCCGATTTCCACGGACGACCTCGCCCAGGCTCGAACCCGCGACCTCACGACCAGTCGGATCTGCGCCGCCATTTACAGGTAGGGTTCTCACCCTTTGCATTTCCTGGTTTCTCTAGGGTTTTGAAGCAGGTTTAGGAGAAACTATTAGGGTTTTACCGTTTGCATAAATAACTGTTGAATCTGTGAGTTGAGCGAGGGGGTTCCGGGTTAGGGTTTGGGGAATTGCCCTTTGTATTTCTTCAAACCCTAGATTTAGAAAACCGCAATTTTTGAGGCCTTGGGCAGATCTGGATCTTTCCGGGTCGAAACCCTACAAACCCCCACGCACGAAGACGGCACTGGATTAACCTTCAACTGACCCCAAAGCAACTGAACCCTTCGATGTAGTCGGACACCCTTAGATCTAGCGCTAAAATCCAGCGCCCGATTGCGCTAAAAGCAACCTCCTCCGACCTTCATAACTCATATGTCGCTTACAAATCGGGTCGAATGGTTTGGAAATGCCCGCAGCCCTGAAAACCATTTTTTGCGCTAAAATCCCTTCTATCCGACTTTGCGCTGCAATACCTCTTGTCCGACTAAGTCAGATGACATCCACAACCCCACGAAGTTGGTGTTGCTCGAAAGGCCTGCTGAAAGACTTACCAAGCTATTTTGAGCTACATTTTCCTTCATCCGACCATGCGCTAAAGCACCTTGCGTCCGACTTAGTCGGACCCCCCTTGAAATCCGCGCAAGTCGGACTCACCCGAATTCTGCGCAAGGGAACCACTGATATGCCAGCGATTGTTTTGCGCTAATTTATCCACCGACCGACTTGTAAACCACTGAAGGTCGGAGACCTCCAAATCTCGTGCAAGTCAGACACCCATGAAAACAACGCAAATTCTGCAACGCACTGAACTAACCCTCATTTGAGGTCGGACCTACCTCATTTTCCCGCCAAGGTTAGACAGCCTCAATTTCAGCGCTTTTACTGCCCGGGGTCGGATGACCTCAATTTTAGAGCAAAACTCCCTAAATGGCCGAATTTGCTAAAATTTCTTTAGGGAGGATGGTTCAAGATAAGGTTGTTAAGGTTGTAATGCTATGTTGATGATGTTTAGGTGAATCTTTTACAACATTTGATATCTCCTTGCATGCAATATGCGGTGAATGTTAGCTTAAGTCTTCTTTCAAAATGCATGCTTTTAATGAATGATGGATTTCTGATTGATTTATCTAATCCCAGGAGTATATCAAGGAATGTACGTGGTATCAAGCTTATGAGGTCTGGTTTTGCAGGTTAGATGTCTACTCGAGCTCAAGCCATGAAGTATGAGTTCAAAGGAATCCCCCCAGAGACCAAAATCCACTCTGGGTGGAGTAACGTGGGAGACACTGATCTAGGTCATATTGACTTAGATGATTTCAGACTAAGAATCTTCGGACCCACTCCAACTCCTCGGGCCAAGAGACTAAAGGACAGTGGACTCGGACAAGCAGCTGCCTTCCCGACCTCTGTTCAGTGTGCAGAGTTAATGGCAAGCTGTGCAGATAGGTACGACATCATATCTAGGCAAATTCAGACAGCTAGTGGAGAAGTCCTAGCTGATTTGTCCCCGCCTGCTTTGGCAGAAATGCTGGATATCCCGTGGCATAAAACCATGACTATGCCCGACAGGCAAGCATCCAAGGAGGCATATAACAAAGACGTTGAGGGATGCAGAAAACACATAAATGATCATTGGGTCAAGAGCAGGAAATCCGCTCTCGTCAAGCTCCCCATAGTGCTGTATAGAAGTGATTTCCTTGATGAAATTGGAGATATAGTAACATTTTTAAGCAGAGTGTATGGGCTACCTACTGCTTCCTCTTTTGAAGATTGGATGTTTGTCATAATTTTGGAAGTGTTGAAGGGAACCAAGTTCCATTGGTCGCAGATCCTTAGCAACAATATGCATGAAGCCTTCAGCCACTTCAATGAAAAGAAATATTTCAGATGGACATCCTACGTCGTCTACGCATTGGCAAGAATGAATCATTACGACGGATTGTCCAAAATCGGAGAAATCGAAAATGATGAAAAGACCCAAGTCAAGGTATACGAAGGCTATCCTCAATTGACTTCATCACAATCATTGATACACTTTAAGCGGGTCAATGATGCATTTACCATGTACATAGCAAGGAACTTACAGGGTAATACAGCCTTGAGGATTTCAGCCAAGGCTATGAACGAAATAATCCAGTATGGCCGATGGTACATACAATTTGAGAAGTTCACATACATCAGAGTACAAGGCTTCACTGGAATGGCATATAGGTTGCCAAGGTATAGTGATGATAAGACAGTGCTCTTAGAACTGTCCAGGCAATTAGTGCCGTGTGCCGAGAAACTCAAGCACCTGCACCGAACAAATGTCCAATTTCCCATCAAGTTTGGCAGAGGACTCTACGCATGCACTTCCCTTGCCTCAGCTGAGTATTCTGATAAAGAGCTCCAGCTTCTGAACTTGCACTATTACAATGCCAGGGCTCACTTTGACCCGAATCAGGTGATGGAGAAGTTCGTAAGCAAGAAATTATTTCATAAAGATCATATTGAGGATTTCTGGGCCAACTGCACCGACGACTACGATGTCATGAAGAGGATGCACTCGAGGCTATCCTTGGATTTTATCAAGAAGTTTCATGTAATGGCAGTACCAGATCAATTGCAGGATGATGATAATATTATGGCTAGAGGCCCGTGGGAGACACAATACCACCTGCCCATCCCATTACCCAATTGGGCCAATGCAGAAGAAAGCTCCTTGGATGTGATCATGAAGGAGCCAGTTAGATTGAGTAAGGCTTGGGTCAGAGCACAACCGGGGATCTTAAGGGGACAAGGAGTCCAACTGACCTATACGGCAGTTGAATCAGATAAGGACTCCGACGGAGAAGAGGATGAGCCCGTACTAGGGACAGATGATACAGAGCCTATCAAGGAAAAAGATTCAGATATTGATGAACATGCCCCTTTGGCATCAAGGGCTCGAAAAGTGCAAAAACCTCCTGTGAGATCCCCTCGGAAGAAGGATCCACCTCCTAGGCCTAGAGTTACTAAGAGGAAGGACATGCCAGGCAGTACTGGGGAGGCCTCCAAGGCCAAAAAGGTAAAAATAGCAGCAGCGAGCAAGGAGAAGACTGCTACTAAAGACGATTCAACTCCTTTGGTCTCCCAAACCCCCATGCCCGATACAGGAACGACTGTCTTGGCTTCCACCTTCTCTACTTCCATCCCTCCTTCTTCTTCCGTTTCATCTACTTCTCCCACCACCTCAGCCATCATTGTGCAGGAATCATCTCCTTCCGCTTCTCCTTCCTCTGGCATTACTACCACTTCCTGCCCACTGGCAATCTCCTCCGGTGATTCCAGCAGTCCTGTTTCTCCCCCTCTCACCATTATGTACCCAACCCCTTCTTCTCCCTTACCATTGCCCGCCTTTGCTAATTTGACTCAAATTAGTACCCCTTCCTTCACAATTTCTTCTGCTGTCCCCCTTTCACAAATGCCTGCGATGACATTAGACGTACCTTTGTTGGAAGGTATTGAGAAAGTATGCACAGAGTTGGGATTACCAGAGCCCGAGGGAGCACTGACCAGTAAAAATGATAAAGACCCCCTCGACTCGGCTGTTGGTATAGAAATTATTAACATATCTGATAGTCCGCTGAGCAGGGACCCAACGGAGGAAGTTTTGGAAACAACACGAGAAAATGTGCTCGAGGGCCTAAAGGAATTGGCCCAAGCGGAAAAGGAGAAGAGTCCTGAGCCTGAACAGGGGCCTTCCAAAGAGTTGACTATATCAGATAAGGGTGGAAACGCTGAATTGAATGAATCTTCCGCTCCAAAATGGCTGCAGGATAGGATGGTATATCCAGAGCCCCAGATTGAAATAATGAAAATTGATTTGAGCACCATCCTGTCGCAGGCTCAGAAACCTCAGAAACAAAAGAAGGCTAAGGTGTAGTCAAGAATCTACTAGAGCGAATCAGGCTCAAGGATTGCGGAGGTAGCTGTCCCTCCTGCTGACGTAACAAGAGATCAAGTCAGGGCGGATGATTATGTGATATCCACAGTTGACTTAGGCCCAACCACCCGTGCTCAAAGGGTGGATGATTTTAAAGGATCAGTTACGTCAATTTTGAAGCAGTTGGATAAGGACGAAATGTCCAAGAAGGAATTAAAATGCCAAAACGAGGAACTCAGGGTGTGTCTTCAATTTTTGGTAAAACCAATAGATGCAGGGGGTGATATAAGGACTGTGCCTACCATCCTATCTACGGATGAAATGGTAAAACTGAGCAAGGTAAGATCAAAATCCCAAGGCGTCAAGAATTGGTTGATGAGTGTGTTTGGAGCGGGATGCGATGCCATAACTGCCTCTGCTCAGATCCACCAGCGTACAGTGGAATTGATTAACAAATGGAAAGATTTGCGTGATGAATGTGACGTGTTCGACGAATACTATTCTCACATGTATCCACGAATCAAGGGTATCCGGGAGTTGCCAGCTCAAACCTTGGTCACAAAAAACATTCTGACTGGAGATAGGCTCCCAAAGGCTATTGAGTGGTACCAGCAGTTACTTCTGAGGAAAGAGACCTTTGAGCAAGTAAAGGAAGCTTATAAACCCGCTGACGAAGAGCTAAGATCTATCGTATATGATATCAGCGATGGTTTGAGAAGCTGTAGAGATGAATCTTTTGATGATTATGCTCCCTTCGAGGTCGAAAAATGTAAAGGAAAACTGCATGTTATATTATTTGAAGACACTGCGCTAAGTACAGAAGAACGGTTAGACAAGGCAAGTGACCTCAGGGCAGAATTCAAAGCATTTCACAGAGCAGAGGCAGATTTTGAAAGGATATACACCAGATTCAGTCGGGAGCTAGAGGTGTTTGATTACAGAACGCATCATCTGAAAGATCCGGCCCCATCTGATATCAATCCAGCACTTGAGGCATGGCTGACCTATCGGAATAAGCTGTCCGGAGGAGATAGTATCGACCTGGATAAAGAATCTTAGTATTATTTGAATATTTTATCGATTCAAATCCTATCATTGTTGTAAATTTGATATATCTGGACAGCATGTAATTTATTTGTCTTCTTCTTGCCTCCTAAATAGGTATTTTCACCAATGTATTGGGTTGGCTAGTCAAAATGACTAGATTCAATGTATCTGGGGCTGTCTTTTCGTCTTTTTCATAAAAGACAAAATGTAATCCGGGAATTAATGTGGGCCTTTCTTGATGTAATCTGAGCCGTCGGTGTTGAGTTAATCTCCACCGTTCATTTGAAGAGCTAGGGTATGCTGCTTTCTATATAAAGGGCTACCATTTCCACTTTTTGTAAGAGAGATTTTGATGCCAAATTGTTGACTCTGTGCCATTTGAATTAATACAAAGCAAGTTTCTGCAGCATTTCTAAGAATTTACATCTTGTTTCAATTCATTGTGGTTTTCATGGTTTGCTTCTTGCTCTCCCATAGTTAGATTAGTTGTGCTTTTATAATGTTAATGGTTATTGCAGTATTTGATGAATGTTCCAAGTCCATACTTTTAGTTATTTGCTGATGGTAAATAACTGTGTAAAGTTAGCCTGGGCTTATTATTTGTGCTAAAGTTCAACTTCATTTTATGAGTTAAGTTGCGCCATTTATTGGGTATTTAACGAATAAATGTGGTTTGAAAATCTTTCGACTTCCATTGAAGATAGCACTGTTTTCTGCAGCACTGTAACACTCATTTCGGTTTGGTAACTCAGAAGACTGGTTTGAAGTCTGGAATATTTGTCTACTAAAGATAACCCTTGCATTGTGAATGTCACTTAGGATTCCTTCTAAACCCTTAATCTTTTGCATTTTCTTTAAAATCACTGTTTAGTTGTTAGAGTACAAAGTTTCAGCAGCATCTCACTTTGTATATCAGCTGAAAATCATAGTAGGGTTTATGTGTATTTGTTGTCTCGGCCTTGAAGATTTGCAGACTGCATGTAAGACCCCTTGTAGGTACAGCTAGAACATAACCATTGAGAAATTCCAAGCAAGCTAAGACCTAGCTGTATTATCCTTGGAGTAGTCTTACCTAGGGTAAGATACTTTTCAAGAGAGGTGTGAAACCAGCAATCACACCTGCGTTGCTGCGTGCTAAAACCACCATCAACAGAATTCTCGAAGGAGATTAAGCAGAATTGTAGTTGAAGCTCTTTGTTTGATTTTGAGATGGTTATCCATCTGATGATTAAGACGACTATTAATCTTTCTTAATTTGTTTGTTAAAACAAATATTGTTGTTCGATTATCAACCATCACAACCATTGTAACTGGTCTGAAGCTTGTATGCCTCTCTTTATTAGAGATGACCAAGACCAGAAAGGGGGAGATGATTAGATGAGAGATAAGAGATAGGAGAGAGAATAGGAAGAAACATTATAGATTAGATTTGAACTGCATTGCTAGTTCATTTTTAATATATTTTATCTCTGGTAGACCATGTGCAAGCTTTCTCTAATGGAATCAAGTCTATAAGCATGAAGAAGTGACTGCAAATTTTGGTATCAACCATCTGTTAAATTCATTCAATTATATGACTGTCTCCTTTCAAAGTTTTCTTTGTTATTCAATTTGAGTTATCAAGTATATCTTCAAGTTGTCTATACACATTTGTTGTTATAGTGTGATGAGATTAATTGGTTTCTACTTCCAGAATTAAATCCTTTAAATCTATCATAGTAACTGTGAAGGCATTGTCATGGATCTGTAAGAATAGTCATATAATTAGGGTTTGTATTCTGTCTCCAGTTTTTGATAAATCTGTTACAATTGTAGTATTATTCTAATAGGTTCCTTCAAGCAAGGATTAAATCCTTTTAGATGAATGCAGGTAATTTTATTTTGTCAATTGTATATATAAGTATGGAATATTAATTACTTCCTTGCAGGGTTGTACAAGTTACATACCTATTCTTTCATGCTAGGTAGTTTGAGTTTTTACCAAACAAACAGTCATTTGTTTCATAATCATACTGACTCTATATTCAATAGGGCACTGGTCTAATATTTTCATTATTACTTATCCAATTTCATTTTAGATTTACTTAGTTAGATTGCATTATTGTTTTAGCATTACAATTTAGATTATTCTTAGAATTAACTTGCTGTCTTTTTTTCTATTTTATAACTTGTGCCATTATAAATAGCTAGATTGATTCTAATCGTTATCTTCTTTATTAATTAGAGGTTTACCCGCCTAGGTCTGGTAGAGCCTGAAGTGAAGGGGGTTTAGCCATATCTACCTCGTGTCAGTTAGCCAAAAATGTCAAGAGGGCCTGGCACCCTCTTAGGGATAACAACCTACATTTTTGAGACCTAACACAATGTAGTCTTGGAAGATATACAGGGATGATGAAATAGTAGTACTTAAAATGAATCATACATGGGGCCTCATGCCATTAGTTAAAGGGGTAAGTGTAAAGAGTTGTGCGACCAAAAAGTTGCCATATGACTTTTTGGTCCAATGTGAGTGTGTTATAATGCACTCATGTTTTGACCTGTCAAAAGGAAAAAAAAATTAGAAGAGGTCATAGCTCATTTCATCCTTTGACAAGAAAAAAAATAGGTTTTAGAGTGTGAGCACATTAGAAGAAGGATTCAAGCAATTTCTAAGTGGAATAGGCATTTTCACTATGCCACCTCACCAATCTCACTCCTAAGGATGTCATCAATGAAGTGTAGAGAGTGAAGCAGCTGAACAAGGTAGAGTTTGATTGATTTTTGTGAATTTGAAAAGAAATTTTTAGTTCTACAATGTTTGATTGGGTTTTTATGTTGAATTTATAGTCAATGAGGAACACTAATCCAATAGAGGAGGCTCAAAACAACCCCCAAAAACCTCAAAATCCCCACCTTCACATCCTCACCAATAAAGAGGTACACAATAAAAATATTTAGGGAAAATTGAAGAAAAAACATCTTGAAACCCTAATTGAAACATTAAATAGTCCAAGTGCAAGCACCAATCATAGGAGAGCCCTTTCCAAGTCATTAGAGGTGACTATTTCTCACATTGAATTAGTGAGAAACCAAATCACTGAATGGAATGACTATAGGGAGAGGAGTCGACAATACTGTGCTAACAAATTGTCCTAGAAATAAGTAAAGGACAAAAAAATTACAAAATCTGCATTATGTTCACAATTTATCAATCCTAAAACTAGCTAAACACTAGAAGAGACTTGCAAACACTTCCCTATTCATTGGTGTGTGAACAAAGATATATGCAGAAACATTTGTGATACATGCTACATGGTCTTTGATAAGTGTCCATATAATAACAATGAGGTTCCACAATATTTCTTGAGGAAACTCTATTGTGAGTTCGTCCTCAAGGAGATTCCTAATTACTTCAACATTCAAGAGTTCCAGGGCAAAGGTGGTGATTCTGCCCAAGATAGAGAGGGGGCACATCGAGATCAAAACTGCATACCTAGACCTTTCATTAGGCTAGCACATGCCTAACTCCCTTTGACATTGAAAGAGAGTGCTGAGGTGGAGATACTACATTCATTGAGTTCTCTCACCTAGTCTCTAGCATAATATGATGATGATCTCATGCAGGCCGATGAGGTTGAGAGTAGCAGGCACCATTTGTCCCCACATATTTGAAGTTCATGTCAGAACTTGTGCGATTATGGGATGTTGGACTCTTTGTAGGATGCTGCAATGTAGGGGTAGTAGCCAGTAATGGACACATCCATATTTGATGAGATTTTTCTCATAGATGACCTCTTACAACATACATTGTGTATATTTTCTCCCAGGTAATTTTTTACAAGGTTCATCCTGATTTAATATATTTGTATATGTAATTTATAACTAAATTTATATGACTATCTATATTATAAGTCAAAATTAATGTATGTAATTGTCTAAAATATGAAATTCTAAGGTCAGAGTCTTCATCTTGTATCTGTTAGTTGTCCAATGTAGGGTTACGATAGGAGGTCGAGTGAGAAGGTATGTAATTTATCACATGATCGTAAATATAGTACATATATCAATGGTAATCCTATTTAGTGACAATTTGATAATCCACAGGGAGCTTCACCAACACCTCCATATTTTCCTTGGTCCCCTGGATGTAGAACCACTTTCACGAAGGTAAATTTAACCATTTGTAATCATTATGCATTTAAATAATGTTATGTATCTATTTTGGTCAAAATAACCTTGATCTCTATTTTGAGACATTGAATATGGAGACTCCTCATCTTCATCACTCAATGGAGGTGGGCATTGCTATAGCTATGTTGTCTACAAATCCTTTAACTAAGGTATGAGCTAGTAACATATAAATGTCATTTTGTATTTCTTGTTTTATCTCATGTCATTTGATGTACATAAATGATAGTTATGTTTAGTAAATTTTTCTTCTTCTTGATGCTTCTCACAGGAGGTCACAACTCCAACCTATCTAGCTATGGACATAAAGAGAGAAAAATGATATAGAGGGATCATCAGCTAGCAGTAAGTGATTGATTACATATGGGATGCTATATATTTCATGTTTTCTATATTAATGTGCATATTATTTGATTGTATTAAGAAGTGGAGCTGCAAAAATCTTTGTTGAGGATGTCTAGTCAATGGGAGAGAGAGAGAGAGAGTATGAATCACTGATTGACTCTCCATCTTGATGGCCAAGCAAGGGTCACTAATTATTTGATAGCAATTCATAGGAAAATAGATTTTGTGACCTTTTTTTGTATGCCTAGATGGATTTGTACAAATACTTTTGTATGTTAGCGATGTATATCTTTGTATATGCCTATATGGATTTGTTTGTACATGCCTAGATGGATTTATCTATAGACTAGATGTTATGTTGATGACATTATCTATATGACAGTTTACATTAAATATATAATATGGTGATCAATTATTGTTACAAGAATTTTGCTTTACATGTTTAAATTGCATTTTCTTGAAAGTTTATAAATCCTTTTCAAAAATCCATTTTGTACATATCTTGCAATCATTGCATTTCATGAGATTGTGGATTTATTAAAAAATGGATTTACACCCACGAATTGCACTTTCTTGAGAGTTTTTGAAGCCTTTTTAAAAAAATCCATTTTGTGCATATATCTTGCAATCATTGCATTCAAAGAGACATTATTTATTTGAGGTGTCATTTCAAATAGTTCACCTTTCCAGAGCAAGAAGTTGGTTGCATCGAACTTCGGACTATCCTTCTTGTATGACGACATCTTGAATCTCCTCAAGTGGTTAAGCTCCTTTCAGAGGAACTTAGCTTTGATACCAATTGTTAGATCTAGGGCACACAACTGAGAGGGGGGGTGAATTAGTTGTAAAAAAACTTGCTTCTACTTCAAGCACTTGTTTCTTCTTTGTTAATTAACAGTATATCAATTAACCATTCATGAAAGCAGAAAGCATAAACACCGGAGTAGATAAATATCAACACATTGGACACCAAGATTTTTGACGTGGAAAACCTGGTTAAGGGAAAAACCACGGGGTGATTAACCCAAGGATTATTCTCTATTAGAAGAATAAGAAAAATGAATGGCACATGCCAATTAGGGCTTACTGCCCGAGCACACTGCCTACAAAGAGACACATTATCTATAAGATCATAAGGATCACAACCTTGAACTAGAGAATGACATGTTCACCATGTCTGGATCAGTTCCATTTAAGCCTGAGTCACACCTGCTCTACCTTTTTCTCTTTCACTATACCACACTCATCTGCTCCACAACACACTCTTTGAAATGGACTCACAAACCTTTATTTATACAAGACATCAACTTAGGAACAATCATCTAAGTTGGCAATCAATCATAAGAACATTCACAAGATGAATAACAGATCTGGTCAGCCACCACAAGAACATTCGCAGGATGAGCAACTCATCCGGTCGACTAGTCTGAAGAAGAACTTTATCTGGAAGAATATCTTCAATTCCCAGCTCTACCACCAATGTGGACCAACAACACAACCTTAACATGATCCAAGAACCTTCACAGGCCTGCCTGAATGACCAGGTACATCTGCACTTCCTCTATTCACTGGAATCTCTTCTCTTCCTCATCTGAAACTTTAAGGACACAGTCTATCGCCACTGTCATACAGCAAGAGGTGCTTCCAGACCTCCAAACCATGAACAAATCAAGATGACACATCACAAGGACATCCCAAACACTCTGTCCAATCCACAGAATAGGACAATGCACTTCTAAATCTCACCGGACCTTTTTGTGGCACTCTATCACTCCAGAGCATCTCCTGAAACTAGTTCTGCCTGATCGATCACAACTTCTTGACATCTTCATGTGGACCTCTGAAATCTTAACTGGATCATCTCAAGACTCATATCTACAAACCCTTTAATCTGCATCCTCTGAATCTCAACCTATTGAGTACTTTTGCCTTCTTCTCATCACTGTTCTTCACCAATCCTGATTGAGACTAATTTTCTCAATATCCTCAGCACACAGCTCATCCAATCCTTCTTGTCAATGCAATATGAGTATGTTGACATCAATGACAACACTGGTTCACCTCATACTTGCAACAATCTCCCCCTTTGTCATTGATGGCAACATATGATGTGAAAAACCATCAAAACAAGAACTTCTCCTTTCTGTCACAGCTCCCCCTATCAACAACAACTCTTCACATGTCTTCTCTTCCTTTAATGCTCCCCCTTTGATCATCAACCACTTGTTTTTCACATGTCTTCTCTCCTCCTTTGACATCAATGACAAAGGGCTCATAGTTGCAATTCTAACACATCAAAATCATACCAGCTACTCCCCCTTAGTAGTAGCTCCCCATCATCAATTTGGATCACAAGATATGACTGTGATATCCACTGGATTGATGCACATCAGTGCATCCTAGTTCATCTCCGGAGGGGCCATGACCCCTAACTTCTCCCTGAGATACACAAAAGAGTCCTTGGGAAGAGGTTTAGTAAAGATATCTGCAATCTGATCCTTGGAGGATACATACTCCAATCTGACTTCATCCTTGTTCACTTGTTCTCTCAAAAAGTGAAACTTGATAGCTATGTGCTTGGTCTTAGAATGCAACACCAGATTCTTAGAAATATTTATTGCACTTGAATTATCACAGAAAATTGTGATAGGCTCCTCATATTCTACTTTAATGTCTCTTAACATCTGCTTCATCCATAAGATCTAAGTGCAACTGCCTACTGCTGCAATGTATTTTGCTTTAGTTGTAGACAGAGATATTGCCTCTTGTTTCTTGCTTAGCCAAGAAACCAACCTTTTTCCTAGAAAGAATGCTCCTCCACTTGTACTCTTCCAGTCATCCACATCTCCTGCCTAATCTGCATCTGTATATGCATGAAGAGAGAAATCATGATCTCTAGGGTACCATAGACCATACTCAACTGTCCCTTTCAAGTACCTAAAAATTATTTTGATTGCCATGACATGAGATTCTCTGGGATTAGCCTAAAATCTTGCCACAAGACCAACAGCCTGCATTATATCTAGTCTAGCCTGAGTGACATACAATAGTCCTCCAATCATTGATCTATACTTGGTCTGATCTATTTTAGGAGAGTCATCATCTTTGCTCAACTTACATCCAGTTGCAATAGGAGTGTTCATTGGCTTTGAATCTTCCATTCTGAATTTCTTCAACAATTCTTTTGCATATTTGGTCTGAGAGATAAAGATGCCTTTCTTTGTCTGAGTAATTTGTAGACCCAAGAAGAAATTCATTTCACCAAGCATTAACATTTCAAACTCACTTTTCATTTGATTTGCAAAAGTTTTACACATATTGTCTTTTCCTCTAAACATGATATCATCAACAAATACTTCAACAATCAAGATGTTTTCCTTATCTATTTGGAAATATAGATTACTATCAGCAGTACCTTTGTTGAAACCAATCTGCATAAGATGCTTATCCAACCTTTCATACCATGCTCTTGGGCCTTGCTTCAAACCATATAGTGCTTTCTTCAACTTGTAGACCATGTCATCATGATTAGACAATTGAAATCCATTGGTTGTTCAATGTAAACCTCTTCTTCCAAATCACCATTTAGGAAGGAAGACTTGACATCCATCTGATATACCTTGAAGTCTTTGAAGGCAGCAAATGTAAGAAATAATTTGACTGCTTCAATTCTTGCCACCGGAGCAAAAGTTTCATCAAAATCAATACCTTCTATTTAAGAGTAGCCTTTGCAGAGCAATCTAGCTTTGTTTCTGATTACTTCACCAACTTCATTTAGTTTGTTCCGGAAGACCCATTTGGTTCCAATCACATTCTTGTTTCTAGGTCTGGGAACAAGATCCCAAGTATGATTTTTCTCAATTTACATCAATTCTTCCTCCATTGCTTTGGTCCAATTTTTATCATTGCAAGCTTCATTAATTGTCTTAGGTTCAATCTTTGAAATCAGACAAAATTCACTTGAATCTTGAGCAATTTTCCTCCTTGTTTATACCCCTTTGCTTTTGTCACCTATGATCTGATCTTCAAAATGATTTAGAGTTACATACCTTGGAACTTTGGGAGTTTCTTGCACTATTATTCCTTGATCAGGCTCATTCAGACAAACTTCTTCTTCCTGATTTACCGGATCAGTTTGGATCTGAATTTCAAAGGAGGATTGAGCTCTTTGCACCAGAGAGTCATTCTGATCATCTTCATCATATTCATAAAACCTTGAGGACTTCTCAATTCCTCCATCAACCTTCACATTTGTACTTTCTATCATCTTTCTCAATCTCTTATTGTAACACTGGTATGCTTTGCTTTGAGTGAAGTAGCCAAAGAAAATTCCTTCATCACTTCTAGCATCAAACTTTCCTAGATCTTCATCTCTTTTGATATAACACTTGCTACCAAATACTCTGAAATATCTCACAGTAGGAGTTACACCAAACCAAAGTTCATAAGGAGTCTTACCGGTATTGCTTCTAATTTGAACTCGATTAAGAGTGTAGACTGCAGTGCTGACAGCTTCTCTCCAAAACATCTGGGGAACATTTGCTTCCATTATCATTGTCCTAGATGCTTCCTGGATGGTCTGGTTCTTTCTCTCAACTACTCCACTCTACTGTGGAGTCCTAGGAGTAGACAACTATCTCTTTATACCATGCTTCTCACAAAAGTCTATGAATTCATCGAATGTGAATTCTCCACCTCTATCAGACCTCAGACATTTCAGTTTCAAACCGGTTTGATTCTCTACCATGGCTTTGAAGATTTTGAACTTCTCAAGGGCTTTTGATTTCTCTTTTAGGAAGGTGACCCACATCATCCAGGAATGATCATCAATTAGTAACATGAAATATCTATCACCTTGCATACTCTTGATTCTTGGCATACAACATAGATCAGTATGGACTAATTCCAGTAATTCAATAGTGGACTGATCCTTGCTTTTGAAAGAGACTCTACTCTATTTGCCTAGCTGACATTCTTTGCACAAATTATTTGTAGGTTTCACCAATTTAGGAAAATCTCTTATAGCTTGAGTATTGCTTATCTTGATGATGTTATCAAAATTCACATGACACATCCTTCTATGCCATAACGAACTCTGATCAACTTGAATAAATAGACAACTTTTATTAGAACCAACTAGATGGAAGATATTACCTTTTGTTTGAGTACCGGATGCAATTTCAGTTCCGGAGCTTGCAAAGATCCTGCATCTTCCATTCTTGAACCGAAGATCATAGCCTTTGTCCACCAACTGACCAACATTGAGAAGATTGTGCTTCAATCCTTTGACATATAGTACATTACCAGTTTTGCTCTTTCCATCAAAAGAAATAGTTCCCCTACCTCTGATTCTACTAGCAGAATTATCACCAAACTTTACCATTCCTCCTTCATACCTTTCCAAATCTAAGAACTTGTTCTTGTCACCAGTCATATGGTGAGAGCATCCATGGTCAATAACCCAATCATCCTTTTCTTCAACTTGGGTAGCCTAAGCTCTTTCTACAACCTTATGATTGACAGATTCAGAGGATGTTGAATCTCCTTCCTTGATGGCAATAAACACCCATTCATTTCTAGATTTGCTTCCTATTTCTAATTCATCATCTGTTACTCCTTCATTATCATCTTCTTCATGAACGTAATAGCAGTTCATTTGAAACCTTTGTCTATTAGCATTTGACCTTGCAGATCTTTCCAAACATCTTGAAGCAAAATGACCAATATTATTGCAATTGAAGCACTTAAAGGGTTGTTTTCCTTCATACTTACCGGATTCTCTTGGTAGTCTCTTTGCAATGAGGGCTTCAAGTTGAGCTGTTTCTGCTTCTTCTTCTATGTCTTTCCTTGCTTGATCATACCATGATAGCTTCCTTGAAGAGTTCTCTCCCGGATCAAATCTTTGTTTGCCTTTCATATAGGCATTGGCTTTGAATGCAGATATAGTCTTGGGGTGATCATCTCCAAACTAAGTCATTTCAAATGTAACCAGTTTGCCAACCAATTTCTCTCTTGTGACAATTGTATGGGCTCTAAATTCATCAATGGTAGCAACCTTGATTTTGTAGGTAGCAGGAAGGGATCTAAGAATTTTGCAAACAATTTCATTTTCATCCAGAACTCCACCAGCATTCCTGATTCCATACACTAGCTCATTCACTCTTGGCATAAAGGTAGTGAGATTTTCATCATCTCTCATCTTCAATCTTTCAAATTTCCCTTTCAAACTTTGCAACCTTGCATGCTTGACAAACTCATCTCTTTCATGCAGAAGTTCCAGTTTAACCCAGATCTCATATACAGTTGGTAGGTCAATAACATTTGAGAGATCTGAATCATTCAATGCACTTAGAAGAGATTCTTTGGTCTGCAAATTGTTTTCAGCATCTGTGATTTCATTCAGAGTTGTTGGACCACCCTATGGAGGAATATATGCCTTTAGGACCATGGTCAAGTAAGCTTTTCCCATACACTCCAAGTGACATCTCATGTGACCTTTCCAGAGTGAGAAGTTGGTTCCATCAAACTTCAGACTATCCTTCTTGTATGATGACATCCTGGATCTCCTCAAGCGGTTAAGCTCCTTTCAGAGGAACTTAGCTCTGATACCAATTGTTAGATCTAGGGCACACAACTGAGAGGAGGGGTGAATCAGTTGTATAAAAACTTGCTTCTACTTCAAGCACTTGATTCTTCATTGTTAATTAATAGCATATCAATTAACCATTCACAAAATCAGAAAGCATAAACACTAGAGCAGATAAATATCAATGCATAGGACACCAAGATTTCTGACGTGGAAAACCTGGTTAAGGGAAAAACCATGGGGTGATTAACCCAAGGATTATTCTCTATTATAAGAATAAGAAAAATGAATGGCACGTGCCAATTAGGGCTCACTGCCCGAGCACACTGTTCACAAGGAGGCACACTGCCTACAAAGAGACACACTATCTACAAGATCATAAGGATCACAACCTTGAACTGGAGAATGACATCTTCACCTTGTCTAGATCAGTTCCATTTAAGCCCAAGTCACACCTGCTCTACCTTTTCCTCTTTCTCTATACCACACTCATCCACTCCACAACACACTCTTTGAAATGAACTCACAAACCTTTATTTATACAAGACATCGACTTAGGAACAATCATCTAAGTCGGCAATCAATCATAAGAACATTTGCAAGATGAATAACACATCCGGTCGGCCACCACAAGAACATTCACAGGATGAACTCATCTGGTCAGCTAGTCTGAACAAGAACTTCATCCGGAAGAATATCTTCAATTCTGGGCTCTACCACCAATGCGGACAAACAACACAACCTTAACATGATCTAAGAACCTTCACATGCCTGCCTGAATGACCAGGTACATCTGCACTTCCTCATCTGAAACTTCAAGAACATAGTCTATCACCACTGTCATACAGTAAGAGGTACTTCCAGACCTCCAAACCATAAACAAATCAAGATGACACATCGCAAGGACATCCCAAACACTCTGTCCAATCCACAGAATAGGACAATGCACTTCCAGATCTCACCAGACCTTTTTGTGGCACTCTGTCACTCCAGAGCATCTCCCAGAACCGGTTCTACTTGATCAATCACAACTTCTTCACATCTTCATGCGGACCTCTAAAATCTTAACTGGATCATCTCAAGACTCATATCTACAAACCCTCTAATCTGCATCCTCTGAATCTCAACCTATTGAGTACTTTTGCCTTCTTCTCATCACTGTTCTTCACCATTCCTGATTGAGACTAATTTTCTCAATATCCTCAGCACACAGCTCATCCAATCCTTTTTGTCAATGCAATATGAGTATGTTAACATTAATGACAACACCGGTTCACCTCATACTTGCAACAGGATAAGGTTGTGGAATCTAGTTTTAGACGTGCCAATTGCATTTTCTTGAAAGTTTGTAAAGCCTTTTTGTAAAAAACCATTTTGTGCATATCTTGCAATCATTGCATTAGAGGAGACAACATTTCTTTAAAGCATCATGTCAAACAGTTCACCTACCTTGTCTATACTTCCACACTTTGCATACATATCTCCTAGGGTAGTTGCGACTACAGTGTATGTCAATATTCCCATATCCTTTATGCTTTGATGGATGTCCATACCCTATTCTGAAGATCCCATTTTGGCATAAACATGGATAATGTTGGCTAAGGTTGTAGAATTTGGCTTTACATCCGCTAATTACATTTTCTTGAAAATTTCTAAAGCATTTCTAAAAAAATCTATTTTGTTCTTATATCTTACAATCATTGCATTCCATGAGATAGCATTTCTTTGAGGCATCATGTCAAACAGTTCACCTTTCTTGTCTATGCTTTATCACTTTGCATACATGTCTCATAGGGTAGAGCCAAGTACAACATCTAAAAAAAATTCCCATATCCTTTATGCTTTGATGGATGTTCATAGCATTTTTCGACGATCCCATATGGGCATAGACAAGGAGGATGCTAGCTTTGGTTTTACACCCACCATTTTGCATTTTCTTGAAAGTTTCTAAAGGCTTTTTCAAAAATCCATTTTGTGCATATCTTGCAATCATTGCATTCCATGAGACAACATTTCTTTGAGGCATCATGTCAAATAGTTCACCTGCCTTGTCTATACTTCCAGACTTTGCATACATGTCTCCTAGGGTACTTGTAACTACATCTATGAAAATTCTTTTACCCTTTATTCTTTCATAGCTATCCATACCATAGAAGCAAATAGTAAGTACAGTTCACAACAATAGTCTCCCTAACCTCTTGAAATACCTCTTAATTTTATAGCAGTGAAAAGCGTTTAGGAGAAAATTGTGTTGTCTCAACAATGTTTCATATTAATCATTTTTGTCATTAATATTTCCTATAATGTTAACTACAGTGTTGTTGCCTATATTAATTGACCACAATGCCAGTAAGGATGCTACAAAACACCATAATGATAAAAAATGTATAGGTCAAAATAATGCCAGAATGCTATGTTGGATTTAGGACAGACAACTAAGAGGGGGGGTTGAATCAGTTGTCCAAAACTTGCTTCCAATTCAACACTTAAATCCACTTTGTTATTCAGTAGCATAATAATCAATCAACCATGAAAACATAAAGCATTAACTCAAGAGCAGAAACACATCAACACATGAGACACCAATATTTTGACGTAGAAAACCCAGTTAAGGGAAAAACCACAAAGTGATTAACCCAAGATTGTATTCTCTGTTAGAAGAATAGAAAGAACAAAATGGCACATGCCAATTAGTGCTCACTGCCTGAGCACACTGCTCACAAGAGGCCCACTACCTACTAGAGACACACTGTCTACAAAGTAACAAGTATCACAAACTTGAACTAGAGAATAGCATCTTTACCATGCTTGAATCAGTTCCATTTAAGCCCAAAAACCTCTGCTTTGCCTTTTTCTCTCTTCCTCACTACCACACACTCATCCACACAAGTCACACTTTGGAATGATGTCACAATCCCTTATTTATACAAGGCATCAACTTAGGAATAATCATCTAAGTCAGCAAACACCTACAAGAACATCCGCAAGACTTGTAATACATCCGATCGGCTAGTTACAGGAAGAACACCTTCATCTGATAGTTATTCTTTAAATGTGAACTCTAACTTCAATGTGAACCACCAACATGAATGGGACATAATCTAAAGATCACCACAGCGTTTCCTAAATCACCAAGAACAACCACACTTCATCTACTTACTAGAATTCTTCTCTCCTTCATCTGGAACTTCAAGAACTTAGTCTGTCATCACTGTCACAAATGAATAGGTGCTTCCAGACCTTTAAACCACGAACCAATCAAGTTGACACTTTAGAAGGATGTCCTCAACACTCCCTCAAATCCGTAGAATGGGATAATACATTTTTGGATCTCACTGGACCTATCTGTGTCACTCTGTCACCCTTGAACACCTGCAGGAACCGGTTCTACTTGAGCAGTCATAACTTCTTCAGATCTTCATGCGGACCTTTGAAAACTTGACTGGATCATCTCAAGACTCATATCTAAAAACCCTTTGAACCGTAACTTCTAATCTACACCTTAGCTGGGATCTCCACTTGACTATCTCCATTGCTCCTCTCTGCTCATCCAATCCTTCTCATTAATGCAACATGAGTATGTTGACATCAATGACAACACCGGTTAGACCCATACTTGGAACAATCTCCCCCTTTGTCATTGATGGCAACATACGATGTGAAAAACCATCAAGACAAGAACTTCTCCTTACTATCACAACTCCCCCTATCAGCAACAACCATTCACATCTCATCTCTTCCTTTACTGCTCCCCTTTTGATCATCAACCACTTGTTTTTCACATGTCTTCTCTCCCCCTTTGACATCAATGGCAAAGGGCTCATACTTGCAACTCCAACACTTCAAAATCATACCAGCTACTCCCCTTGAGTAGTAGTTCCCCATCACCAATTCAGATCACAAGATATGACTGTGATATCCTTCGGACTGATGCACATCAGTGCACCTTAGTTCATGACCAGAGGGGCAATAACCCCTAACTTCTCCCTGAGATACTCAAAAGAGTGCTTAGGAAGAGGTTTAGTAAAGATGTTTGCAATCCGATCCTTGGAAGGCACAAACTCCAGTCTGACTTCATTCTTGTTCACTTGCTCTCTCAGAAAGTGAAACTTGATAGATATATGCTTAGTCTTAGAATGCAACACCGGATTCTTAGATATATTTATTGCACTTGAATTATCACAGAAGATTGTGATAGGCTCCTCATACTCTACTTTAATATCTCTTAGCATCTACTTCATCTAAAAAACTTGAGTGCAACTAACTATTGTTGCAATGTATTCTACTTCAGTTGTAGATATAGATATTGCCTCTTATTTCTTGCTTAGCCAAGAAACCAATCTCTTTACCAAAAATAATGCTCCACCTCTGGTACTCTTCCGGTCATCCACATCTCCTGTCTAATCTGCATCTGTATATGCATGAAGAGTGAAATCACAATCTCTAGGATGCCACAAACCATACTCAACTATCCCTTTTAGATATCTAAAAATCCTCTTGATTGCCATTACATGAGATTCTCTAGGATCAACCTAGAATCTAGCAACAAGACCAATAGCCTGCATAATGTCTGGTCTAGTTTGAGTGAGATACAATAGTCCTCCAATCATTGACCTATACTTTATCTAATCAGCCTTAGGAGAATCATCATCTTTGCTCAATTTACATTCGGTTGCCATAGGAGTATGCATTGGTTTTGAGTCTTCCATCCCAAATTTCTTCAACAATTCTTTCACATATTTAGTCTGAGAAATGAAGATTTGTTTCTTTGTTTGAGTGATTTGTAGACCCAAGAAGAAATTCATTTCACCAAGCATGGACATCTCAAACTCATTTTTCATTTGATTTGCAAAAGTTTTACACATGTTATCTCATCCTCCAAAAATGATATCATCAACAAAAACTTCAACAATCAAGATGTTTTCATGATCAATTTTGAAATACAAATTACTGTTAGCAGTACCTTTGTTGAAACCAATCTTCAAAAGATGCTTATCGAACCTTTTAGACCAGGCTCTTGGGGCTTGCTTTAGTCCATACAAAGCTTTCTTCAACTTGCTGACCATATCACCATGATTAGACAATTGAAATCTATCTGGTTGCTCAATGTATACTTCTTCTTCCAAGTCACCATTCAGGAAGGAAGACTTGACATCCATCTGATATACTTTGAAGTCCTTGAAGGCAGCATAAGAAAGAAATAATCTAACTACTTCATTTCTTGCCACTGAAGCAAAAGTTTCTTCAAAATCAACTCCTTCTATTTGAGAGTAATGCAGACCAATCTAGCCTTTTTTCTGATTACATCATGAACTTCATTCAGTTTGTTCTAGAAGACCCATTTGGTTCCAATCACATTCTTGTCTCTAGGTTTGGGAACAAGATCCCAAGTGTGATTTTTCTCAATTTGCATTAGCTCTTCCTCCATTGCTTTAGTCTAGTTTTCATCATTGCAAGCTTCATTTACTGTCTTAGGTTCAATCTTTGAAATCAGACAATACTCATCTGAGTCTTGAGTAATTCTTCTTGTTTGCACACCTTTTCTTTTATCACCTATGATCTGATCTTCAAAGTGGTTCAGCCTTACACACCTGGGAACTTTGGGAGTTTCCTACACTTCTAATTCTTGATCAGGCTCATTATGACTCATCTCTTCTCCCTGAATTACCAGATCTATTTGATTCTAAATACCAGAAGGAGTTTGGACACCATTCTGATCATCTTCATCATATTAATGAAACCTTGAAGGTTTCTCAATTCCTTCATCAACCTTCACATTTGTAGTTTCTATCATCTTTCTCAATCTCTTATTATAACACCGGTATGCTTTGCTTTGAGTGGAGTAACCCAAGAATATTTCTTCATCACTTCTAGCATCAAACTTGCCTAGATCTTCATCTCTTTTAATGTAACATTTGCTACCAAAGACTCTGAAATACCTCACAGTAGGAGTGATGCAAAACCAAAGTTCATAAGGAGTCTTACCGGTATTGCTTCTAATTTGAACTCGATTGAGAGTATAGACTACAGTGCTGACAGCTTCTCTCTAAAACATTTGAGGAACATTTTCTTCCATCATCATTGTCCTAGATGCTTCCTTGATGGTCCGGTTCTTTCTCTCCACTACTCCATTCTACTGTGGAGTCGTAGGAGCAGACAACTGTCTCTTTATTCCATGCTTCTCACAAAAATCTATGAACTCACTAGATGTGAATTCACCACCTCTATCAGACCTTAGACATTTCAATTTTAATCCAATTTCATTCTCTACTATAGCTTTGAAAATTTTAAACTTCTCAAAAGCTTCTGATTTCTCTTTCAGAAAGGTAACCCACATCATCTGGGAATGGTCATCAATTAATAACATGAAATATCTATCACCTTGCACACTCTTGATTCTTGTTGGACCACATAGATTAGTATGAACTAAGTCCAATAATTTGGTAGAAAATTGATCCTTGCTTTTGAATGAGATTCTACTTTGTTTCCCCAACTGACATTCTTTGCACAAACTATTTATAGGTTTTACCAATTTTGGAAGATCTCTTATAGCTTGAGTATTGCTTATCTTGATGATATTATCAAAATTCACATGACACATCCTTCTATGCAATAACCAACTCTGATCAACTTGTACAAACAGACAACTTTTACCAGTACCAACCAAATGAAAGATATTACCTTTTATTTGAGTACCGGATGCAATCTTTGTTCTTGAACTTTCAAAGATCCTGCATTTTCCATTCTTGAACCAGAGATCGTAGCCTTTGTCCACCAACTATCCAACACTGAGAAGAATGTGCTTCAATCCTTCAACATATAGTACATTACCAGTTTTGTTCTTTCCATCAAAAGAAATAGTTCCCCTACCTCTGATTCTACCAACAGAATTATCACCAAACTTTACCACTCCTCCTTCATACCTTTCCAAATCTAAGAACTTATTTTTGTCACTTGTCATATGGTGAGAACATCCATTGTCAATGACCCAATCATCCTTTTCTTCAACTTGGGCAGCCAGAGCTCTTTCTACAACTTTATGAATGACAGATTCAGAGGGCAGTAGATCTTCTTCCTTGATGGCAATAAACACCCATTCACTTCCAGATTTGTTTCCTATTTCTGATTCATCATCTGTTACTCCTTCATTATTATCTTCTTCATGAACACAATAACAATTCTTTTGGAACCTTGATCTGTTAGGATTTGGCCTTTAAAATCTTTCCAAACACCTTGAGGCAAAATGACCAATCTTATTGCAATTAAAACACTTAAAGGGTAATTTTCCTTCATACTTAGTGGATCCTCTTGGCAGTCTCTTTGCAAAGAGGGCTTCAAGTTGAGTTGTTTCTTCTTCTTCTTCTTCCATGTCTTTTCTTGCTTTTTCATACCATGATAGTTTCCTTGAAGAATTATGTCCTGGTTCAAACCTTTGTTGACCTTTTATAGAAGCACTAGCTCTAAATGCAGATTCAGTCTTCGAGGGTTCATCTCCAAACTCAGACATTTTAAATGTAGCCAATTTACTAGCCAATTTACCAGCCAATTGATCTCTTGTGACAGTTGTATGGGCTCTGAATTCTTAAATGGTAGAAACCTTGATTTTATAAGAAGCAGGAAGGGATATGAGAATTTTGCCAACAATTTCATCTTCATCCAAGACTCCACTAGCATTTCTAATTCCACAAACAAGCTCATTTAATCTTTGCATAAAAGTAGAGATATTCTCATCTTCTCTCATCTTCAGATTTTCAAATTTTCCTTTTAGACTTTGTAACCTTGCACATTTAACAAACTTGTCACCTTCATGCAAAAGTTCCAGTTTTTCCTAAATCTCATAAGCAATTGGTAAGTCAACAACATTTGAGAGATCTGTATTAGATAATGTGCTTAGAAGAGCTTCTATAGTTTGTAGATTGGATTCAGCATCTGTGATTTCAGTTGCAGTTTTCAGACCACCCTGTGGAGGAGTATACTTTGTTGAAGCCATGGTCCAGTACTGTAGTCCCATACATCGCAAGTGATACTTCATGCGACTTTTCCAAAGATTAAAATTGGTCCCATCAAACTTTAGACTATCCTTCTTCTAGGATGACATCCTGGATCTCCTCAAGCAGTTAAGCTCCTTTTAGAGGAACTTGGCTCTGATACCAATTGTTGGATTCAGGACAGACAACTGAGAGGGAGGGTGAATCAATTGTCCAAAACTTGCTTCCAATTCAACACTTAAATCCACTTTGTTATTCAGTAGTATAATAATCAATCAACCATGAAAACATAAAGCATTAACTCAAGAGTAGAAACACATCAACACATGAGACACCAGGATTTTGACGTGGAAAAGCTAGTTAAGGGAAAAACCATGGGGCGATTAACCCAAGATTGTATTCTCTGTTAGAAGAATAGAAAGAACAAAATGGCGCATGCCAATTAGGGCTCACTACCTGAGCACACTGCTCACAAGAGGCCCATTGCCTACAAGAGACACACTGTCTACAAAGCAACAAGTATCACAAACTTGAACTGGAGAATAGCATCTTTACCATGCTTGAATCAGTTCCATTTAAGCCCAAAAACCTCTACTCTATCTTTCACTCTCTTCTTCGCTACCACACACTCATCCGCACAAGTCACACATTTGAATGACTTCACAATCCCTTATTTATACAAGGCATCGACTTTAGAATAATCATCTAAGTCAGCAAACACCTATAAGAACATCTTCAAGACATGTAATACATCTGGTTGGCCAGTCACAGGAAGAACACCTTCATCTGATGGTTATTCTTCAAATGCAAACTCTAAATTCGATGCAGACCACCAACATGAATGAGACACAATCTAAAAATCACCATAGCCTTTCCCAAATCACCAAGAACAACCACACTTCATCTGCTTGCTGGAATTCTTCTCTCCTTCATTTGAAACTTGAAGAACTCAGTCTGTCATCACTATCACAAAGGAATTGACGCTTCCAGACATTCAAACCATGAACCAATCAAGTTGACACTTTAGAAGGATGTCCTCAACACTCCCTCAAATCTGTAGAATGGGATAATACATTTCTAGATCTCACCGGATCTATGTGTGTCACTATGTCACCTCTGAACACTTGCCGGAACCGGTTCTACTTGAGCGGCCATAACTTATTCAGATCTTCATGTGTACCTTTGAAAACTTGATTGGATCATCTCAAGACGCATATCTAAAAACCCTTTGAACTGCAACCTCTAATCTACACCTTAGCTGGGATCTCCACTTCACTATCTCCATTTCTCCTCTCCTTTCATCCAATCCTTCTCATTAATGCAATATGAGTATGTTGACATCAATGACAAAACTGATTAGACCTATACTTGTGACATGCTATTGATTAGTGATCATATGAAGATTACTAATCACAAATGGATAGTTATGTCCAAGGACAATGATGACGACAACCATCTCAACTAGAACAACATTATTAATGAGTACTATGTAATTATGAAAATCACCAAACAATTGCCTCAATACTAGACCTATTTTACAGATTAAATAATGACAACAATATCCATTGATAAGTACAAATGACAACACTAACATCTGTGATGGAATAATAATGACAAGATAAAGGATAGCATAATCATTTAACTATTTTGTCTAGTAATGATTATGCGCATAAGTCATAAATAATGAAATAAGTGTTTGTTGTTGTCAAAGGTAAAAATGATTATCACTAATCACAATAACAATATCAGAATATATCAGGATATATTGCAATATATCAAGATATTTTAAAGATATATGCTTGTATGGTCCATACCATATTCGAAAGGTCCTAATTTGGCATAGGTAGGGAGGATTCTTGCAAAGGTTATGGAGTTTGGCTTTACACGTGCCAATTGCATTTTCTTGAATGTTTATAAAGCCTTTTAAAAAAATCCATTTTTTGCATATCATGCAATCATTGCATTCCATGAGATGGCATCTCATTGAGGTGTCATGCCAAACTATTCACATGACTTATCTATGCTTCCACACTTTGCATACATGTCTACAAGGGTAGCTACAAATACAACATGTGGAAAAATTCCTATATCCTTTATGCTTTGATGGTTGTCTATACCCTGCTATGAAGATCCCATTTTGGCATACGCAAAGAGGATGGTGGATAAGATTGTGGAATTGGATTTATATCCACCAATTACATTTGATTGAAAGTTTCTAAAGCCTTTTTGAAAAAAATCATTTTGTGCATATCTTTCAATCCTTGCATTCCATGAGACAACATTTTTTTCAGGCATCATGTCATATAGTTTATGTTTATTCTCCATGCTTCCACACTTTGCATAATGTATCCTAGGGCAGCTTTAACTGCATCATCTATCAAAATTCCCATATACTTTATTCTTTGATGGATGTCGATACCATGTTCTAAAGATCCCATATGTGAATAGACAAGGATGATGTTGGCTAAGATTGTGGAATGGATTTACACGCATGAATTGCACTTTCTTGAAATTTTCTAAAGCCTTTTTGAAAAAATCCATGTTGTGCATATATCTTGCAATCATTGCATTCCACAAGACAACATTTCTTTGAGGCATCATGTCATAGTTCACCTACCTATTCTATGCTTCATCAATTTGCATACATGTCTCATAGGACAGTTGCAACTACAACATTTGATGAAATTCTCATATCCTTTATGCTTTGATGGATGTCCATACCATATTCTGAAGATCCCATATTAGCATAGACAAGGTGGATGCTAGCTAAGGTTGTGGAATTTGGCTTTACACCTGCCAATTACATTTTCTTGAGAATTTCTAAAGCCTTTTTGAAAAAATCCATTTTGTGCATATATCTTGCAATCATTACATTCCATGAGACAACATTTCTTTGAGGCATCATATCAAATAGTTCATTTTCCTTGTCTATGCTTCCACACTTTGGATGCATGACTTCTGGGGCAATTGCAACTTAAACATCTATCAAAATTCCTTTATGCTTTATTCTTTCATTGTTGTGCATACCTTGTCGCAAATATCCTAATTTGGCATAGGTAGGGAGAATGCTTGCAATGGTTATAGAATTTCATTTTACACATGCGAATTTCATTTTATTGAAGGTTTGTATATCTCTTAATTTCGCATGGAAATGGATAAACTATGTTTTCATCTTATAATGGATAATGGATGTGTTCTTTGTACAATTTTCAAGAAATGTGAGGGCTAAAGTTACATTGCCTCATAAACTTTACCTTCTTGTCCTTAATCACCTTAAAGTAGTCTTGTTACCTCAAACTCATCAATTAGTGAGTGAAGTTAGCTACAATTTAGAATAGAAATTATGTAAATACATGTGATAACAACTCTTATAGATCTTATGAAAATTTCTCATTACCTACATTGACTGTACATTTGTCTTTCTCTTGCAAAAGGGAAGAGAGAGAGAGAGAGAGAGAGAGAGAGAGAGAGATTTGGCATGATTCACATATCCTCATTTCATCTTCTATATATGGTTGATATACTTTGTATTTCCTCATTTCACTTTTCTACATTTTCTTTACACCTTCCACTTTGCATACATGTCTATTAAGGCAATTGTAACTAAACCATCTCACAAAATTCCCATATCCCTTATGCTTTGATGGATGTAATTAGAACACATTCCATACCTTGTGGGGTTGAATTGACTGTGCCAATGCATCAATGTGGGAAAGTCAATTCTAGGGGAGGTATCTTTTCATTGGCGAAGCCTCCTCATCATTATCAACTACATAAAACACAAACAATCATTCAAAAGCCCTAAGAAAAAAAAGGCATCAAACATTGTACCGACAATCTCGTCAAACCATGACACCTAGGAACATCTTCTTTGCATGTATAGGTGGATGTCAGGTTCACCTAAAAATACCTACCTAAGTTTTTTTTAAATCAATTTTGTTTGCCTACAGTGGCAACGAACACATTGTTCCTAAATGCTTTATTTTCATGCAATAGAAAGGTGCTAGGAGTGATATTCTGCATTCCACAGCTTGTGGAGCCAAACTAACTATACCAAAGCATAAGTCTGGATGGGTAAATGCTAGGGGAGGTCTCATTTCATGTGCCAAGTGTCATAGTCATTTAGGGCAGAAAGCTACCTGCAAAGTCACTTAAGATCCCTAAGAGCAAACTACCGCCAAACATTGAGGGAGTAGTTCTTTGAATTTGTGGCAGCTGGGAATTTTCCATTTAGACATACACGTGTGTATGGAGTATGTCCATAATAACCTCTCCTAGTTTATGTCAACTCCAACCTATTTGACCGTGTTGAAATCAAATGGATTCGTGCAAAATGCTTTAGTTTGATTTAGTGGAAAGGTGCTAGGAGTGAGATTTTGCATTTCACACCTTGTGGGGCTGAATCGACTATGCCAATGCATTGGGGGTCGGTAGGTAAATGTTAGTGGAGGTCTTATTTCTTGTGCCAAGTGTCTCAGTCATTTGGGGTAGTAGGCTACCGGCAAAGTCACTTAAGATCCTAAGGGTAAAAAACTAAAAAACTTTGACGGAGTAGTTCTTAGAGTTCGTGGTATATGGGAGTATTTAATTTGGACCTATAGGTGTACATGGGGTCTGTCCACAATAACCTCTCCCAGTTTTAGTCAACTCCAATATGTTTGATCATGCAAAAATCAAATGCATTCTTGCAAAATGCTTTAGTTTCATACAACACAAACTTGCGTAGAGCCATATTTTTATCCTGCTCATTATGGAGAGAAATAAACCATCCCAACACATTGGGGTGGATAGGTAAATTGTAGTGGATGTCTCATTTCGATAGCCAAGTGTCACAATTGTTCTAGGCAGTAGGCTACTGACAAAGTCACTTATGTTCCCTAAGAGCAAAAAACCTACCAAACTTTGATGGAGTAGTTCTTATAATTCATGACAGCTGAGAATGTTTCATTCAAACCTAAAGTTGCATGTGGGGTCCATCCAATATAACCTCTCCTAGTTTTGATCAACTCTAATAAGTTTGACCATACAGAAATCAAATGCATTCTTCCAAAATGCTTTTGTTTCATGTGGTGGAAAGGTGGAGTGAGATTTTGCATTACATAGCTTAGCAAGACGAACTAGCTATGCCAACATGTCAAGGTGCGAAGTTAAATATTAGGGGAGGTCTCATATCACAAGAAACTATCTTAGTCATTTGGGGTGGCAAGCTACCACCAAAGCCACTTAAGATCCTAGGAGCAAAAAGCTACCAAAATTTAATGTAGCAGTTCTCAAAATTTGTTGTAGTTAGAAATGTTCCGTTTAAACCTACAAGTGCATGTGGGGTCTTTCCACAATAACCTCTCTTAGTTTTTGTCAAATCTGATCCATTTGACCATGCTGAAATCAAATGCATTCTTGCAAAATGCTCTAGTTTCATACAACACAACCTTGCTAGGTGCCATATTTTTTGTTTTGCTCATCATGGGGCCAAACTGGCTGTACCAACACATTCAAGTGGATGGGTAAATTCTAGGGGAGGTCTTATTTTATGTGCCGAGTGTTGTAGTCATTCGGTGCATCAGGCTACTGACAAAGTCACTTAAGATCCCTAAGAGCAAAAAACTACCAAACTTTGATGGAACATTTCTTAGAATTTGTCATAGTTGGGAATGTTCCATTTGGATGTACAAGTTCATGTTGTTAGGGTTCGTTGACAGAAGATATCAATTAAATGCAAATAAATATTAAAGAGAGGAATAAAAATACATAGAAATAATAACAGTTAGAGACAATTTTAACGTGGTTCACCCAAACTCGGGCTACATCCACCAACACAGAGTCTAATATTATTATCCAGTAAATTGAACCGATTACAACTAGCAATCCCTACAACTCAACACCACTGTAAATACTACGATGCAATATCTATGGAAACCCTAACCCTTAGTGGTTTTTATCAAGACTTATGTCGATTAAAAAATAGGGTTTTTTTTTTACGTTGGCCAATAGAAAAATAACTTCCCCTAGACCCCACAAGGGGCACTACCCCTTGACCCCATTAAATAATTTAGGGGGACACTGCACCGATTAAAGTAGGGAAAATTTAACCTCTGAGTTTGATTAGGCTCCATATAACATCACATGTTTGGTCTATCCACACTAACCTCTCTAAGTTTTGGTCAACTCCAATCCATTTCACTGTGTCGAATTCAATGCATTCATGCAAAATGCTTTAGTTTCATGTAGTGTAAAGGTGCTAGGAGTGATATATTGCATTCCACATCTCATGGACTGGAAATGAATATGCTAACATGCCAGAGTGGCTAGGTAAATGCTAGGGGAGGTCTCGTTTCATGCGCAAAGTGCCTCAATCATTCAAGGTAACAGGGTACCGACAAAGTCACTTAAGATCCTAAGAGTAAAAAATTGCCAAACATTGATGGAGCATTTCCTATAATACATGGTAGCTAGGAATTTTTCATTTGGACTTATAGGTGCATGTGGGGTCCATCCACAATAACTTTTCTTAGTTTTGGTGAACTCTAAACTATTTGACCATGCCAAAAGAAGATGTATTCTTGTAAAATGCTTTAGTTTCATGTAGCACAACCTTGTTAGGTGCCATTTTTTTGTTATGCTCATTGTGTGACTAAATTGACCATGCCAATGCATCTGAGTGGGCAAGTAAATACTAAGGGAGGCCTCTTTTTGTGTGCTAAGTGTTCCAACCATTCTAGGACGTAAGCTTCTAGAAAAGTGAACCCACCCACAAAGAGATGTTGGCGTAGTCAGTTTGGCCCCACGACCTATGGAATGCAAAATTTCACTCCTAGCACCTTTTCACTTTTCTAGTAGCTTACAGTCTGAAATGACTCAGATAATTGATGCATAAAATGATACCTCTCCTAGCATTTACCCACGCACTACAACGTGTTAGTGTAGTCAATTCGGCCCTACAACCTATGGAATGTGAAATTTCACTCCTAAAACCTTTCAACTTTGTTGGTATCTTGCATCCTAGAATGACTGAGACACTTGGTACATGAAATGAGACCTTCCATAACATTTACCCACCCACCATGAGATGTTGGCACAGTCAGTTCGGCCCCACGACTTGTGGATACAAAATTTCACTCCTAGAACCTTTCAACTTTATTGGTATCTTGTAGCCTAGAATGACTGAGACACTTGGTGTACACAAAAAGACATCCCCTAGGATTTACCTACACATCTTGATGTGTTGCCAGAGTCAGTTTGGCCCCACGATCTATGGAATGTAAAATTTGACTCCTAGCATGTTTTGACTTTATCGGTAGCTTGCAACTGGGAACAATTGAGACACTTGGTACAAAAACAAGACCTCCCATAGAATTTACCCACCCACTCCAATGCATGGACATAGTTAGTTCAACTCCACAAGCTATGGAATCCAAAATCTCATTCCTACCACCTTTTCCACTACATGAAACTGAAGCAATTTCTAAGAATGCATTTGATTTTGATACGGTCAAACAAATTGGAGTTGACCAAAATTGGGAGAGGTTATTGTGGATGGACCCCATGTGCACCTATAGGTCAAAACTAAACAATCCCAACTACCACAAATTCCAAGAACTGCTCCATCAAAGTTTGGTAGTTTTTTGCTCTTAGGGATCTTAAGTGACATTACTAGTAGCTTGCTTCCCTGAATGCCTGTCACACTTGGTGCATGAAACAAGACCGACCCTAGCATTTATATAGCCACCCCGATTCATTGACATTGTTAGTTTGGTGTCACAACTAGTAGAATGAAAAATATGGCTCCTGGCAAGGTTGTGTTGTATGAAACTGAAACATTTCGTAAGAATGCATTTGATTTTGGCATGGTCAAGAGGATTGGAGTTGACCAAAACTGAGAGTGGTTATTATGGATGGACCCCTCATGTTCTTGTAGGTTCAAATGAAACAATCTCAACTACCATGAATTTTCAAGAACTACTCTGTCAAAGTTTGGCAGATTTTTACTCGTAGGGGTCTTAAATCACTTTGTTGATAGCTTGCTGTCCTGAATGACTGCAACACTTGGTGCATGAAATGAGACCTCCCATAGGATTTAATTTCCCACCTTGACATTTTGGTAAAGTTGGTTTGGTCTCACGAAGAGGAGAACATAAAATGTGGCTCTTGGCAAGGTTGTGTTGTATGAAATTGAAGCATTTTGCAAGAATGCATTTGATTTCGGCATGGTCAAATGGATTGGACTTGACCAAAACTGAAAGATGTGTTTTAGATAGATCCCACATGTACCTGTAGGTCTAAAAAATGTGTTCCCAGATGCCATGAATTCTAAAAATTGTTCTGTCAAAATTTTTTAGTTTTTTTCTCTTAAGATCTTAAGTGACTTTGCCAGTAGCCTGCTACCTCGAATGACTGAGATACTTGGTGCATGAAACAAGACTGCCCCTAATATTTTTCCATCTATCCTAACATGTTATCATAGTTGGTTTAGTACCACAAGATGTCAAATGCAAAATCTCACTCCTAGCACCTTTCCACTACATGAAACTGAAGCATTTTGTAAGAATGCATTTGATTTCAGAACAGTCAAACATATTGAAGTTGACCAAAAATGGGAGAGGTTATTGTGCACAGATTGTGCATCTTAAGTGACTTCACTGGTAGCTTGCTACCCCGAAGGATTGAGACACTTGGCATACAAAAGGAAATTTATTTTAAAAAAACTAAGGTAGATTTTTGTAGGACTTGACATCCACCTATACATGCAAAGAAGATGTTCCTAGGTGTCACGGTTTGATGAAACAACGGGTCTAAATTTTTACACCTTTTCTATCTTAGGCTTCTTAAGAGACTGTCTCCACCCAATGTAGCCAAGAATGCCAAGGAGGCTTCACCACTGAAAAGATATATCCCCTAGCATTTACCCACCCACCCAATTGTGTTTGCGCCATTTGTTTGGCCCTAGGAGATGCCAAATGTAAAAATTTAGTCCTAATACCTTTCTAGTAGATGAAAATTTAGTACTATAAATGTGTTCTCAATTGATCCAATATCTTGTAGGTCATCAACTAAGGCTACCCTTACAACTGCTATCAATTGTTAGCACCAAATATGGAGAAACAAGTAAAGGTTTGTTATTAAAACTCATAGTAACATCATTAAAATTCATTAAAAATCATTATGAAATAGTAACTAAAGGACATATCATCATGAAATAATCATGAAAAACTACCTTACTTTCCTTCCAAAGGTAACTTCATAAGGATTGTGCCTACTTCCGTCATACTGAAATCCTACATTTAGCTAAAATGAGTACACCAATGAACTCTATAATGAAATGAAGCTAATCAACCAGGACCAAGGAGTACATATAAGAAGGTATGATACAAGTGAAAAATATAGAGGGTGAAATGAGGATAACAAAGAAAAATGACATACTTTTTCTATCATTCCACTGATTCAATCTAATGAACCATCAGGGTTTTCTCTACTCCTTATTGTGTTGAGTATTGCCTCATGGTAAGACTCATGAACCTTCCACAAGGTCATCTTCAATGATCTACCCAAATATTTAATCAAATGAATGTTTGATGCCACAAAAAGGTTAGAATAATGAAGAATCTTCATGTGTGTCAAAGTCCTTGAACAACGACACATAAAAATTCTTCACTAGGTACCTTCTAAGCCATGTCCTAGGTTCCTGAATTATGATGCACAATTATCTGACCATATGATATGCTGATCAAATGATATGCTCCTACCAGCCAAATCATGGTAGAACATATGAAATCATCCTTGCACAAACTCTATAAAATGTGTGCAATCATCATTGATATAAAAATGATACACCCTCAAGATCTTCCTGTCATCCTCTATGTAGTCATATGCATGAATTAATGGTATATGCACAAATATAACAACGTGTGTAGAGTTTTAATACTATGATTTCACTTCATTCTGTGGCTGTAGTGTTTAGTTGTCTACAAAGTCAACAACTAAAATGATGGTACCAAGTGGAAATGTGCTCTTACATAACTTGAATTGCAAGTCCAAGCATGAAGCTGTATGGGTATTCCTTACATACTTGTTAACTATATTCTCTCAGAAAATAGAGAAAAACCAATACACTAGAATCTTTTTAATGATCAATTCACACCTTTTTTCTTCTTTACCATCTTTTAGACTATATTCCACTATCTTATATTTTCCAAAACTCACTAGTTCATTTCCAATTGTAAGTTTGTTCTCCATATGATCACAAATTGGAAAATGTTGCAACCCACCACAATGATCACACGTGGCATCCAAGAATAAGTTCTTGTAGAATAATTGACAATCCACTCTTTGACATAAGATTTTCGATATGAAATCTTTTAACGATCTAGGAGGACACTTTATATTACACTCCTACAAAACATTGTTACTATGCAAATCTACACACATATATCTATAAACATCATAATGATTAGACAACTCAATATGTACGAGGTACAAAAACAAGTTGTGCATGTGTGATTTATTTTGACATAAAAGGCTTTACCATTTCAAAATACCTTTGACTAATTTTTATTTAAGAATAAATCTCTTGAAATTTCTTGAAAAAATGTGTTTGAGTCACATCTAAAAAATGCTTTGGATGTGGCTCACGGTTTTGACAACCAATTCTCCTTCTTACAACATCTCTTGCATTAGGAGATACCCTTGAGTTATTCTTCCAAAATTATTAAATGAGGGATCTCAAGGCTTCAACAACAATTTTATCTTTTCATGGTAGCCTTTCAGAGAATACCCACAATTCATTAATATCTTGGTCCTCAACTCTTTCATGCCTTCCAACAACTCTCATTAGAGTTTTTGTACTTATTTTCAATGCTTCACTTTTCTTTCTAATGAGGCAAGTTTTCTTTGTTTGATGGATTACTATTGTCGATGTAATAACACATTGTGTGACATTACTATCCTTGGTATGTTAGGTGGAACCCACACTCTCATATGCACTCATTAGATTATTTACAATTGATTTTTCACTTGAAGCATTTGATTTTTTGAGGCCAAGAATCATCATAATGGGATTGAATTTTATATTTCTTATCAATTCAACAAATAGTTGACATCTTTTGGTTTCATTTAATTTCTCAGAGAATGATTTCCATATCTTATTAGCATGTCTTTGGAAATTACACTTGAGAATCTTATCTTACATGGGCTTCAAAACATTCTTATCGATATCAATTAGAAAATTAGGCTTTCTATGCAAAATTGTATGAGGCATTTTCAATGGTAAATTTGACTCAGTATTAGGAATTTCTTTAATATTTACTTGAGATGGGATAGATGGCATACCTTCAATTAGCTATGGAAAAGATGAAAGGCCTTGAAGTTGAGATGGAGAATGTGGTGTGCCTTCAACTTGACATGTGAATGATGTCATTCCTCCAACTTGAGAAGAGAATGAAGGTGAACCTTCAACTTGACATGTGAAAGATGGAGTGCCTCCAATTTGAGAAGAGAATGATGGTGTACCTTCAACTTCACCTGTGAAAGATGTAGTGCCTCCAACTTTGAGATTAAGTTTCTTCATTGAACGTAGTTTTTGCATTCATTGCCTTTGTTCCACCAATTCCATCTCTCTCTTAGATTGATTAGGTGATTCATGTTTCTCTTGAATTGGGAATGGTGGTATGTGTTCTTCTATGGTTGAAAATTTCCTACTTTCATGAAGTCACATCATTCTTTCTCTTTTATACAATTCTTGGTTTTAGGGTAGAGAGAGAGAATAATAGAGAGAGGAGTAAGGAGGGAGGGAATGAGATTATATTATTTCACCATAACACAAGCACGTCATAAGGCACTCACATTATGTGAATGCACATAACATGAGCACATTATAATGTGCTCATGTTATCCCTTGCTTTGGTAATTTCCAAGCCATTGACTTGGATTTCCCTTGGGCTTCCAATCCAGAGGCTTGGACTATGTTTTGGATGTCCAAAGATGTGATTTTACATATTGTCACAAAAATTACATTATCTAGGGCATGCTCTCCATTAGGTTTGCACTTGTTTCAATGACAAGTTGAAAAAACACCACCATAATATTAAGCTCTCTCTTAAAGATTTCTAACCATATAATTTTTTTCATGTTTTGAGTATGTTAAGGATTTCATAATTAATTTCTTTTCTTAGTGTATCCATTTTTTGTCAAAAAATAGTGTGTCGTATTTTTGACTTTTTTTTCAATCATTCATTGAAATTTCAAATAAATTATATTTTTAGAAACTAAACTCCATTCTACACATATTCAATTTTTTTTTGGTTTTTTGATTAGTTTTCAATTTTTTTAAAAGGGAGCACACTCAATTTTCTATTTTTTAGGATGTGTCCACTTTGAAAATTAGTAAAAAATCAATTATTAATGAAAACATTATTTAAAAAATTAGGGATAAACTACATGGTGTTAGCTAATTTCTCATTGAAGCAATTTTTGAAATACTATAAAAAGTTAACATTATAGGGGGGCACACCAGATGTTATGTTATGTTTTTTTGAAGAAAACATGACAAATTTGTGTGCCCTCCTTTTTTAACCCCTTAATTTCAACCACTTTAGAAAAAAAGTAGTAGTTTGAAATTAGATTTGGAGCACTAAAACTCTTGTTTTTGTTGTATCCTCAAATTTTGATTACAATTATCTTCAATTTCTCATGCAACATCACTCTTTCCTAATTTCAGAAAAAAGTGACATATTAGGACCCCCTTTTGGTCCCCCATCTCTGTGTATTTATCCAAAGGACATAAACTTATTGGATCCAAGTTGGTGTCTAAAATGAACATTGATTCAGATGGTAGTATTGAGAAATACAAAGCATGCTTAGTTGTAAAAGGATACTCACAGATTGAGGGGGGTGATTATGGTGAGATTTATTCTTTAGTTGCAAAAATGATAACCATTATATATTACTTTGAAAACGACAGAACATGGATTGAAAGATTAATACTTTTTCTATCACTTATGGTAATTTTTTAAAACATATAATAAGAGTATCTAATCTTTAATATTGACAACATAAGTGTCACAACCAATTTTGTACCTGGCATAATGTTGTTTACTTTTTTATATATATTGCATTTGCACATATGATGTTATGTTTTTTTATATATGTAGCATTTTCAACTATATCTGGTTAACTCTTTCCTTAACATTGTTACAAATGTGTTTGATATGTATCATAGAGGAGAAGGATCTGGCAATTCTAAGGTTGTCATGCCAAATACACACTCACACACTTATTCACATTTAGTGTAGTTGCATATAGATGGGGTTTTTGATCAGTGTTGTTGGTCATTATAGTATTAGATATAACTCATTGATTTCATTTTTTTCAAATAATTTAATTATTAATTCTGAAAAAGGTTAAAATTATATATCTATATACATACATACATACGTATATGTATATGTATATGTAACGCCCCACCAAGGAACCCCAGAGGACAACACTAACTAGGTTGAATCAGAACCTCAAGCAACACCGACTGCCCACTGATAACACTAACAAGGTACCAGACCAGGTACTCATCCTCTCAAGGATGATGACTAGGGTAGGGGACCAAGTGCCATCTCCAATCAACAATCATGTCTTAAGGCATGCTCAGACCTGACAATTCAGGTGTAGTCGATGCCTAGTACCTGCAACCTATAACACACCAAACAGTCGAGCATATATATATAATAGGCACACGGTGAAAGGGAATCACAGCGTCGCAGGGTACTCACAAGTGAGTGATGTGACATTGTCCTATTCACCCAAACACATCCATAAGAATCAACATCTAGTAATCAAATCATCTCATATAACAATTAGCTACGTAGCAATTAAGGTAAGATTGATCACAAGATAATCACATAACAGTCGCATCACGTAGGGTTAGTTCTCATAATCAAATCAGACCTCCATAGTCCATAATTTCATAATGTACAATATCAACTTCTTAACATCATTAGTACATGCCTTCAAATATCCTGATTGATTTACGTTCACCTCCAAGTTCCAAAGTCAAACTACTTGCACATCCATTGTGAGAATGGAGGGGCACTATAGTATATATATATATATATATATATATATATATATATATATATATATATATATAAATGGATATATGTATGTATGTATGTATATTACTATGTAATAATAGGCAAGTTCATTAAAATGCCAGTTTTTAAGACTCTCAAGGAGTTGAGTGTGGGAGGTTACAGATGACAGGCTGGCTCATCATGTCATGATATGGAATGTGTGAGGTGCAAATTATTAAGCCCCTTTGGTTTTTACAAATCTATGTAGATGGGGTTTTCAAGCTTCTGGTGTCTTCTGGTGTCTACAACAGAATGAAAGGAAGTGTGGTTGGGAGGAAAGTGATGAGTGGTGAGGGCAGTGCTAAAGGAAAGGAGAAGGCTGTTTTCCATTCCCCCCACCACAAGCAAATCAAGAGAAAGCCAATTAGTAGTTTAGTGGGGGGTTTGAAAAGGAGGCTATATACCCCTCTTAAGAGGAAGCCCAAAATCACAAGGGTTGAATCTCTGGTGATGTTTGTGACTATTCTTGATGCAAAAATTAAAAAACCCTCTTCTTTAGAAGTGGGTCGGTAGGATTCTTTCTATAGTGAAGGTAGTAGATGGGCAATATGGTGGCAAACTTAGGGAGCCAATGTCTAATTTCTTGCTTGATCCAAGGTCGACAAGAGGGTGGTGGAATGTTTCTGGCACTACGCAGTTACTTACACTCAAAACTATGTCTTCAATTTTGGCAACCTGCATACTAGTCCATGAGAATTTAGCCAAGATTTCTAAAGAAGTCAAGACAAACCATGGTATTCTGATGGGTCGCATTCATGACCTAATGATAGGTCATGTGTAGATGAGGAAGACTTTGGAGAAGTTGGCTGAGAGGCTTGGTGTAAAGCTGGAGGACAAAGACCGTGCAAACTACAAGTGTGAATGCAATGAGCAAGCTGACATGGTGGACCTCATAGGCCAAGGAGATAAGTAGGTCATTCTATTTAGTTTTAATCAGTTTTTGATAGTTTTTAAGATTGTTTTGGGGGAGGGATGTGTAATTTGCACTCCTCCTCTGGAGATATGTATATGTCTGTTATGGTCTTAGACAACTTTTTAGAAATTTTCAAAATATTTATCAGGGCTAAGCCCTAATTTTGGATGGGTCCCTGGTCCCTTACCAAGGTATATACAACTAAATATGTGTGTGTGTGTGTGTGTGTGTGTGTGTGTGTGTGTGTGTCAAATATATACATATAATGTATGTCACAAATATATATATGAATTGATTTCAACTTATTTTATTAAATCGGATAGTGACATTATAGCTATATACATATATGTGTATATTTATTTAAAATATAACATATATGTGTACATAGTGTAAATTGGAATTCTAAATGGTAAATTACTTAACTTGTCTATTTGTGGTTTTGACATTTTTGGATAATGTTATCATTTTCTCCGTGATGGAGCACAAAGGAATTGGACAAGTTTTATTAATAATTTTTCCAACATCTGTAGCTTCCTGAATGTGACATTGGTGAATTGTTTCTAGAATGTTTTCACATTGATCTATCATGAGTTACTAGGCCCAAGGCCACCTAGAACTGTCTAAACAATACTTTTCATAAAAAAACCATGAAACTTGATATTTGGAACCTTGGAAGTCACAAGGAAGAATTTATCAAAAGAGAAATTATAGGAAATTGGGGGGAGGTGGGGAGGTTGTTGGAAAGAAGGAAAAGGACCAAAAAGAGGAAACTAGAGGAAGGAGGAATCTTTGTACAAGAAGGAAACTTTTTCAGGTAAGAGTAGAAATTATTTTGGCTTTTTTACATGACAGGAAACTATTCTATGCATGTTTTATTCTAGCTTATATCCAGAAACTGGTTATTGTTTCAATAAGAAAGTGGTAGTCAAAATAGTGATTGTTTTCAGAACAAAATTGTGCAGTATTATGGCTTGTAAAACCATAGATACAATAGTTCAAGCTATAGATAATTTGCAGCTATAGCTTTGTCTGTAATGACAAAATAAAACTGAAAAATTTATAGTTGTAGTAATTCCTTAATGGAAAAATGGAAACACTCTTTTCTTGTCATGAAAAGTTTACAAATTTAATAAGGAAACTTCTCTCTTTTCAAAAAAATGTTAAATGGGGTTGGCTACATGAAGATGGGTGAATCTCTTGCCTAGTTGCCCATTATTTTTCTTTGCAAACATAAAAACCCAATAGAATCTGCAAATATTATCAAAACTTAGTTTATTACATATAGGGGCACCTATATTGAAGTCAAAATGAGAGAAAAAATATAGGTTTTGGGTTGCTTAACTAGGGATGTAGCTAGGGTGTAGCCGAGGAAGACTCTACACAAACAAAATATCAAACATATGCATAAAAGATTTACATTCACTCTAAAAAACTTAGGCACATGTGTGGCAACCTAGTAAGTGAGAAAATAAGAGGTGCCAACCCTAGAGCAGCCATGACATGGCCAATCAAAACATGTACAAACTTATTAAACCTTACAAATATTGAAAAAGGCATAAATCCTTGGTTAAACATGTTTCAGACACCATTGCATCTTCCTCGATGGGCACTTAGGAAGAAACATGAGAAACCTACAAAAAGAATGTTGTGAGAAATGACATTTGGGTTGCAATAAAACTTGAAATAGGCACTCCATAAAACCATAGTCACCTCAATTGCTTTGGAAATTAAATATTTAATATTTCCAATACACAACACTACATGGAAATGGGAAGTTACTCATCAAATAAATAGAAATAAAAACATGTCATTATGTTATAAAACTTCTATCACTTTATGATGTTTAAATATAATATAAATAAACTATCATTTATTCTTCACATAACCTTAAGGAGGAATTATTTAAAACATAATTAAAAGTTCAAGTGGAAAATCATTTTAAATATCTTAGAGTTGTCTAAACAATATCTTTGTACTATAAGTTAAATTTAATGTTGAAACCTGCATGATAAGGTGTAGATGGATTGATTCCAAGAAGAATATTTTTGAAGGTATAGAATTATTTTTTATTCACTATCACATGGATTTATGGTTTGCATTTCTATATGTTTACATTTTGGCATTGTGTAGGATTCATTGGTTATGTAGTTAGGGTAAAATTGCAAATCAGGGCAAATGAATAAACAGCGATGATAAAAACCCTAGCAGTGCACAATGAGGCACAAGACAACATGAAAATCAAAATAAAAAATGTAAATGCAAACCGATCTCCACGCTATGCTCGATTTATCTCCATTGCTCTTCTCCACCTCGCATGAGCATGCAAGATTTTGAAGGATTATTGTTGGAAGAATGTTGGGTGCTCACTTTTGCAGCATAACATTGATAAGGATGCAAAGGCTCTAATGATATTTCAACAGCATGTGGATACTTGAGGATCAATGCATTATAGAAAATCTAGCAGAATAAGGGTACTTGAGGCTCAATGCATGCTAATGGCTTATGAGGGGGTTGATTTATAGGAAAGGCTTAATTCAAATGGATGGCTAGGATCAATTAGGGCTTTAGGTGAAATGGATGGATAGGATTAAGTTAGGTTTCCTTGCACATCAAGAAATTGTAGTCATGTGACATGTGGCAAAGGAGAATAAGGCTTAGGTGTGCTTATTTAGATAAATACTAAAATTAGGTCCCATTAGTTGTGCATGTGAAGGATTTGAATGAAAGTTGTCTTACAACACATGATTGAATAGACAAGTGTTGGAATGTGATAAAAGATGATTGTTTAATTCAAATAAAATATTTAAATTAGTTGGGATATGAGTTGGATATTAATTAAATAAATAAAATTTATTTAATTAATTGGAAAGATGATTAGGATGGGATAAGATATGATGTGGAAATTAATTAAATAAATAAAATTTATTTAATTAATTGGGATGGGGATAAGATAAATGGGATTATGCATGTGAAATTAATTAAATAAATAACATTTATTTAATTAATTAGTTAAGTAGGATGAGGATGGGATTGAATGGGATTTTAATTAAATAAATAAAATTTATTTAATTAATTGGCTAATGGATAAATGGGATTAAGAGTGGGATTTAGGACAAAAATGGCTTATGATGTTTAGGATAATGTTTTAACAAGGTGTTGTAGGACATGGACAAAGTTGGGACAAATTTGGGTGTCTACATTTTGCCCCTCTTTGAGATGATGTTTGAGATGATAAGCTTTATGTCGAGTAACATCATTTCAAAGAAGTTAAGGTATGGATAGAGGAAAATGATATGGAGATAGGATGATGATGTAAGGATATGATGATGATGCCCCCTTGAGATGTTAGGTAGGTTGGACAAACACAGGTAGGCTCTCAAAAAGAAATGGCTTGGCTGCAAAAGAAAGATAAGGGGATAGATAGAAGAAATGATGGTGTGTTATGCTGCAATGAAATGTGAGCAACCATGATGTTTGATATAGCACTAGACGTTATGCACCAAGGTATAAGGAACCAGGGTGATGATGTGTCTTGTGCCCCAGCATAATACAACCTTGTCTAATGTATGCGGAAGTAAACTTAGAGCATTGAGTCCTAATGCACAAAAGGTATGATATGACCTTAGATGCAAAGGATAGTGCAAAAAGCTATTCCAACATACACAAGATATGAATATTAGCTAGAAATGATAAGGATTTGATACAAATGCAAGATAAAATGATAACACACACAAGCAAGCAAGCAAGCATGCACAAATGATACAAAAACAAACAAGGTATTGCCCCTGTCAAGCTGTAAACCAATGATTAATTGCTCATTGATGATGATAGTTGATAGTGTTGTCATTGCGGGGAAAGCTATATCCCTAGATCAACACAAGGTTGTTTGCTGAGTTGGTTGGCTAATTGGCTAATTGATTTGGCTTACAACAAGGCTAGGATCAAGACCATTGATTGTGATTGGATAACTTGGCTTGATTGATTAACTTGATTGGTATGGATTAAGGATGGGCTTGCACTTGGATCATTATTTAGAATGGTTGGAATATGATGAAATGTTGATTAGATTGATTTGATGAAATGTTGATGATGGGATGATATGTGGTGGATTGAGCTACTTTTGATTTGCTGAAGTGATTGGATTTGTTTTGATGGCTAGCTTGATGTGCTTTGGTTTTGATGATTGGATTGTTTTGAATGATGATAGTGATGGTGTGATGATTAGAGTGTCCACTCAATCTAAGATTAAGCAAGTGTTCTCAGTGTGCTCAAAGGATGTAAAACAAATAAGGTATTTCCCTTGTCAAGTCATAAACCAATGATTGATTGTTTGATTAATGATGATAGTGTTGTCATTGTGGGGAAAGCCATATCCCTAGATCAACACAAGAATGTGGGAACACTATATCCCATTGATGGTGATTGATGATGATTGATTGGGCTCATGACAAGATTAGGATCAAAACTTGTTGATTTGATTGGATAATGTTCCTTGATTGATTAGCTTGCTTGATATGGATTAGTGTGACTTGGATTTTATATCATTGCTTAGATTGATTTGATTGATATGATTGGATGAAGTAATTGATTGAAATGGATGAATGAATGTTATTGATAAGAAGAATTGATGATGATGATGATTTGATTTTGATTGAATATTGATGGAGTGGATTGATTTGGATGATGTGATTGGTTTTATTGCTTGGATTTTTTGTTAGATATTGATTTTTTTGTGTTTTTGGAATATTTTATTTTTTAAAAAAATTTTGGGATATTTTGATTTTTTTGTGTTTTTAAATGTTTTGGAACATCAATGGATTTACAATTTGGGTAGCCTTGAGCTTGATACCAATGACAAGGGAGAAAACCAAGTCTAGGTGCAAGGATGGATGTATGATGGATGGATAAAAGGATGGGCTCATAGTAAATGGGATGAAAGGCTCATGATAGATGGATAGATAAGAGGATAGGCCGTATAAGGTATGTATGCATGCCTCATGAAAAATAGATAGGTAGGCTATAGTGGAAAGCTCATGCTAGACAGATGGGGATAAGCTATAAGATGGAAAGTTCGTGATAAGGATATGCCATAGTGTATGGAGCATAAGGGAGCTAGGATGTGATCTTCAAAGGCTATGTTGCATAGGAGGAACTTCTCCCCATTCTAGGTGGTAATGCTTAGGATTTTTACATGACAAAGTTCATGACCAAGGGATGACATGATGGATTGGTTTAAATGGGATGGAAGGTTCACAGATAGGACTTGGTTTGGAAAGGAGATATGCCAAGAGATATCCAAACATGTTTCAACATTTTACCTCTATGTCTTCATCAAGATCAAAAAGAGGAAGGGTAGATAAATGGGTTCAATAAGATAGGTATATGGATGTAATGGCTACGGATGATAGGATGGTATGGTAATGGTAGGATAAGATAGGATGGAAAATGATATAATGGGATAGATAGTTTGGAAATGGATAGGTTGGATGAGACAATGTGCCCCCAAGTGTAAGTGACATAGAAGATCAACCTACACATGACACCTGTTTGCCAGGTTTTCATCATGGTACTTATCCAAGGCACCTGTTTACCAGGTTTTCACCATTGGACGAAGGGATTTCTCTTTATTATTTTTGATTTTTTTTTCTTTTAGATGGGTTGACAATTACACATGGCGCCTGTTTGCCAGGTTTGCACCATGGTAATGGATAGGAGGGACTCAAATGGCTAGTGCGATGGATGTTGGTAGTCCCATTAGAGATGGATGTCATCGCATGGACCATGTCAAGTGTGCTCATAGATGTTGGTAAGGGATTGTGTGGATGAGAGATAGATTAGGTAGATAGTGGATGATGAAATGGATTATGAAAGGTTCATGCAAGGATAGATGGATGGGGATAGTAGATTATGATGTGGATTTATATAGGCTTATGGAATGAAGATGGATGAAAAGTTTATGCAAAAGCATGGACCATAGGGATAGCATGGAGGAGATATGTAGGATAATGGATGGAAGATGGGGAGATGTAGTTATGTGGAGGTACTGCAGAGTGGAAGGGAACCATGACCAATGGCTGCACACACCGTGATAAACATTGAAGCTTTCGGTGAGATGGTGGTGTAGGAAGCAATGGGGATGTTTTCTTAGGAGATGGGTGATGAAGTGATTTAGGAACCCACATAGATTTAGTATTTTTAGTGCTTTTGTTTTGCTTGTGGGATTTTTGAAGGGAATGGAAGTTTTGGATGGAAATAGGCTTTTGGATGGAGATAGGTGATTGGGATTCTTGAGATGTGGATGAGGATGCCTCATTTTCTTTGCTAGCTATTTGCTTAGGAACCCAAACCATTTTGGTTTTGGGTTTTGCTTGTGGAGGTAAGGGTTTGGATGGTTGCTTAGATGTGGATGAGGATGCCTCATTCGCTTTGCTAGCTGTTTGCTTAGGAACCCAAACCATTTTGTTTTTGGGCTTTGAATTTGGAGGTAAGGGTTTATATGCCTGTTTAGATGAACTTTGCTTTGAGTTTGATTCTTTATGTCCTAAGGTATGAAGACCTTTAGGGTTTTTGGTAGGATTTTTAGCTTTATAAGTAGAGGCTTCAAAATTTTTGCTTTTGAATCCCATGGGGTGGGTGGAGTGGATGGAATGATTGGAAGCTTTATGCTTAAATGATGTGTGCTTTTGTTGGCCATGATTAGGGATGTAAGGATATTTATGAATGATATGTATGTTAGGTGTTGGAAGCAATGGTGGCAAGGTGGATGGAGGGATATTTGGAGTTGGTAAAAGTGGAGGCAAAGTGGATGGCGGAAGGTGTACGATCACATGCTTTTGACATTTATAGGATGATAGAGGTGGAATGGTTACATATGTTTTGGGTAGATGATGGGGTTTGTGATGGAAAGTGGACTTCGGATGGATGGAGGAATTACCCACATCTTTAGCTTGTTTAGCTTGGGGTGTGTATCCAAGGCCATATGAGCATGGAAGAACTTTGACATGGTTTGGCTCCAAAATACCTTGTTCATAAAGGCCTAGACCTTTGCCTTTGTAGTTCATGTTTTGGAGTATGCGATGGACAATGGGACTAGCTAAGGTTTGAACACTAGACTTGAGTTTGTTATTGGATGGAGAAGCTGAAGTGGATAAAGGTCATTGTTGTCATAAGGAAGAACACTCATGTATAAGGCTAGATAGACCAATAGGACATGATGGATGTGGAGGGGGGATCATTAGGATCTTGATTAGCATTGTGTTCACTAAGATCCAAGTTATTTGTCTGATCTTATGCTTACTTGGGGGACAAGTGTCTCATCATTCCAAGTGGATGTTTTCTCATTATGGATAGGGCTAGATGGCGGATGACTAGGAGCAATGTCAATATCTTGCTCATGAATGGATATAAGATTATGGATAGGATCAAGGTGTTCATGGATAGATTCTTCATAGGTATCATCTTGATCATAAAGAAGGTAAATGTTATGGATGGGTTGCATGGAAGTGCTTTGATCTTGAGTTGGACTAGTGCTTGATGTTTCCACATGCTTAGGATTAAACCTTTGACATACCTCTTGGGTTGCTTGAATGGAAGTAGATGACTCTTGGATAGGCTCTTGGTCAACAACATGAGAAGATGATGACTCTTGACTTGGATTTATGATAGGAAGCTCTTGAATAGGCTCGATGTCTTGTAGGTCACATGATGGGCTTGAAGGGCTAAGAATGTTAATTGAGGGCTCTTGAAGAGGCTCAAGGATAGGTAGACCACATGATGGGATTATGACCTTTGGAAGTTCATTGGTAGGCTCATGAATGGGTGTTTGACATGGAGATAGTTTATTCCTAGCTAGTAGCCAATGGATCACATCCTTCGCAAGTGTATGAGTGGATGAGCAATATAATGGATGAGCAATAATAGAGGATGATGTTGTAAGTGTAGGACTAGGATTTTGATTGGATGGAAGGATAATGGAGTTTGATGGATTAGGATGTCGATTAGATGGGACTGACACATGGGATTGGGATGATGTGGCATGATTTCTTATTGTAGGTAGGTACACCTTATAAACAATTGAGACAAATATTGGGCATTGATTTGTATTATGGCCTTTGGTCCTATGGTATGCACAATAATCATGTTTATCATATGGACTTTCTTCACATGGTTTGACTTCAGGAAGTTCAATGAGTTTTGCTTCAAGCATTCTTTGTAAAACTATCTTAGCCGCATCCTTTGGTGAAGGATTAGAATGACATGGTGATGAAGGTAATGAAGGGCTTGGTGATTTGGAAGGTTGATGGACCAATGGACTAGGAGTAGGATCACATGGTGGTGTTGGGATAGGATTAGTTGGCTAATGTGTTGGTGGGTGATTAGATGATGAAGGCCACTCTAGATCGGTATCTCCCTTGTCAAAGGTTATTAGATCTTGCATAGGATAACTTGGGCTTTTTTGAATTATGTACAAGGGACCACTTGGACTTGGATGTGCTTCTTGTTGGAAAGGTGGAATTAGGTCTATCAATGGTGCTTGATGGTCTTGTTGAAAAGGTGTACTTGGACTTACTTGATTTATGTATAAAGAGCCATTGGGACTTGGATGTTATTCTTGTAATATCACTTGATTGCTTTGTGGATGGGCTTGGTAGTGCATTGGAATGGTGGCATGAGGGATTGGATAAACTTGAGGTGGATGTTCATAGGTTTGAGGTGGAATTTGTTGAGGTTGGGATGGTGTTTGGACTTCTTGTTGTGATATGATTTGTTGTTGATGTTAGTAAATGTGTTGATGTGATGATGATGGAGGGGTTGCATAGGATAATGATTGTTGTGATATGGATTGATATGGATAAGGGTTGTGATAGGTTGATAAATGGCTGATATGACATGTAGATGAATTTGGTTGAGATGAAGTGGGATAAGTTGATGCAGAATTGATTTGATGTGTGGATGGATTAGATTGGTATGAAGTGGGATAAGTTGATGTGGAATTGATTTGATGTGTGGATGGATTGGGTTTTGGACTTGTCTCATCCTCATCAATAAAGATATATCTTCCTCGAAGTATAAACATGGTCTTAGGAGGAGAGGCCCCTTTAATTGTGATCTTGGACTTTGGTTCACTTTCATGATTTGGATTAGGAGGATAGCCACCTTTAATTATGACCTTGGGTCTTGGTTTATCCTCATGATTTGGATTAGGAAGAGGAGCTCCTCTAATTGTGATTGGTTTCTTCTCATGATTTGGATTGGGAAGATAGCCACCTTTAATTGTGATTGGTTTCTTCTCATGATTTCGATTAGGAGGATAGCCTCCTTAAATTGTGATTATAGGCTTAGGTCTTGTCTCATGATTATAAGGATAACCTCCTTGAATTGTCACCTTAGGCTCGGGATTTGTCTCATGATTAGAGGGATAGCCTGCTTGAATTGTCACCTTAGGCTTGGGATTTGTCTCATGATTAGAGGTATAACCCCCTTGAATTGTCACCTTAGGCTTGGGATTTGTCTCATGATTAAAGGAATACCCCCCTTGAATGGTTACGACCATCTTGACAAGTGTTGACTAGGAATAGGTTGATGATGATGTGGAGATGATTTGGAATCAGTATGGATGTGACTAGGATATGTTCAAAATAAATTTGATTTGGTTATGATTAGGATATGATGTGGAATGACAAAATTGGGTGATGTGGATCAAATGTAGGATGAATTGTTTATGTGTTTGGTGTTTATAGCTTGATTTGGCAATGTTCAAACAAATGATTATGCATATACACACATGAATCACTCACGCAAGACACATAAGCAATTGTTGACATTGAAAATAAAATGTGATGATTATGCAAGCACACATGGAAGACACATCAACAAGCCTAATGTCTAGTCAAGTGGGTATGGCCAATTAGGTTTTGGGCTATGTTTTCACAAGGTTGACTAGGAATTTGAAACTGAAATCTTACCACACAGTCGAGAGAAAGGGGTAACCCACCCTTCACCTTCACTTCCCAAAGGTATAAAGTTCTTTGGGGCTTAGCCAAGAGTGGCAAGATTTACAACTCCCAATGAGGGTGTCTTTTGATTTAGCCTCGATTGAGGTCATCCCTTGGAGTGGTGTGTCTCCAAGAAGGCCTCCTAGATAGGGTTCACAAAAGCAAACCAAGTGAGCTATCACTTGATTCACACTCGCAGTGGTTAATTTCCCTTTAGAAATGAGATATGTGGAAGACAATTCAAGCACTTGTTCTTTTTACATCCAAAGCCAAATGTGTAGAAAACACTGGTTCATTTTAAGCCCAACTTTTGATATGTGATAGCAAACAAAGTTCATTTTAATCCCAAAGTCTAAATGTGTGATCAAACAAGATTAAGAGATGAAAGATGAGAATGAGTGCACCTGATACAATCACTTTCCAATTTGTTGTAGATGTTGATGCCAATGCTACTCCAACTCCTTAGATGCCCTAAACTTTGACTGATAAAAAAGCCTAAAAAATAGTATAGTCACCTAATAAAAGTAGTACAGTTGTGAAGTTTGTCCTCCCAGCTTTCCAACAAGTCCTTGTTTGTGCGATTTTGCCTCCATATGTGAAAGTTATGATAGAAATACCAAGATGCACAATGACAGCTACCAAAAGCAAGTTACAGTTGCCAGATGCGACCAACTATTTATCAGAAGTGACCATTGTTTTACCACAGGCTAGCCCTTGCAGATCAAATGTGACTTGAAAACACCCAGATGTGACACCTATAGGCTTATAAGCGATGCAGATGAATCCAAAAGTGACCAATTATAGCCTAAACATGATCTGTATCTGCAAAATGACAGTCGAAACACACAACCCTAATCTACACAAGCGAGCACTGTCAATTCATAAGCGATGCACATCAGATTAGAAGTGACCACTATTAATTCATAAGTGATGCACATAAGGTTAAAAGTGACCACTGTTAATTCATAAGCGACACGCATCAGATTAAAAGTGACCACTGTTAGTTCATAAGCGAGCAACCCATTTCAAAAGTGAAACTAATAGTGTAAAAGGTCACAGGTGAATTCTGTTGAAGCAAAAGCAATGCATTTCATACCTTAAGAGATCACTGTCGATGTAAAAGCAATCTAGAAAATGATAGATGCGACCGATCCTAGTGTAAAAGTGATGTAGATATTGGGAAAGCGGAGGATTTTCGCTCATAAGCGATGTAAAAATGGATGAAAGTGACATATAATAGCTCATATGCAACTAATAAAAAGCCAAAAGTGATGCATAATAACCCAAAAGTGATCTGGAGAGTTTCAAGAGACGGAATGCAAATGTTAACCATAAGCGACCAAGTTTACCATATGCGATCGCTTTTTGCTCAAAAGCGAGCACTGTTTGTTTAAAAGCAGGCCAAATTTGACCATAAGCAACTGTTGTTTGCTCAAAGGCAAGCTGATTTAGCCCAGGCAACTACTGTTTGATCAGAGGCTACTTGAATTACCAGAAGCACATTTTTGTAGTCCGGTTGTTGTTTTCTTCACCAAATGCTCCATTTTTCATCAAATTTAGCCAAATTTGTACTCAAAATTTATGGAAATGGCCCCTTGAACACAATGGTGAGGTTTGATTTGGGCTAAGAGATCATCTAGATACATTTTTAGTCAAATCTTTGCAAACTAGGGTTAGAAAAATACAAAATTTTGCTACAAAAGCTTGTAAAAATGAAAGATTGGTGCTCCAAGAGATCTAAACTTCATAAAAACAACTCAAACAAGAGAGTTAATCAAGGATGTGAGTCCCACCAGGTGTGCCAAATGTAGTTAGGGTGAAATTGCAAATCAGGGCAAATGAATAAACAGCAATGATAAAAACCCTAACAATGCACAATGAAGCACAAGACAACATGAAAATCAAAATAACAAATGTAAATGCAAACCGATCTCCACGCTATGCTTGATTTATCTCCATTGCTCTTCTCCACCTCGCATGAGCATGCAAGATTTTGAAGGATTATTGTTGGAAGAATGTTGGGTGCTCACTTCTGCAGCATAACATTGATAAGGATGCAAAGGCTCTAATGATATTTCAACAGCATATGGATACTTGAGGATCAATGCATTATAGAAAATCTGGCAGAATAAGGGTACTTGAGGCTTAATGCATGCTAATGGCTTATGAGGGGGTTGATTTAAAGGAAAGGCTTAATTCAAATGGATGGCTAGGATCAATTAGGGCTTTAGATGAAATGGATGGATAGGATTATGTTAGGTTTCATTGCACATCAAGAAATTGTAGTCATGTGACATCTGGCAAAGGAGAATAAGGCTTAGGTGTGCTTGTGTAGATAAATACTAAAATTAGGTCCCATTAGTTGTGCATGTGAAGGATTTGAATGAAAGTTGTCTTACAACACATGACTGAATAGACAAGTGTTGGAATGTGATAAAAGATGAGTGTTTAATTCAAATAAAATATTTGAATTAGTTGGGATATGAGTTGGATATTAATTAAAAATAACATTTATTTAATTAATTGGAAATATGATTAGGATGGGATAAGATATGATGTGGAAATTAAGTAAATAAATAAAATTTATTTAATTAATTGGCTAATGAATAAATGGGATTAAGAGTGGGATTTAGGACAAAAATGGCTTACGATGTTTAGGATAATGTTTTAACAAGGTGTTGTAGGACATGGACAAAGTTGGGACAAATTTGGGTGTCTACAGGTTAAATTCATACACACTATCATGTATGATAGCCCCAAAGAGCTAGTTTCTTCGTGATGGGTTGGGCTATTCATGGGTGTAGAATGGGGAAACATTTTAGCTTGGTGGTAGGGAGGAAGCTGCCTCTATGATGCTCTCTCTACTTTGTGATACGAAGGAGGAGCTAAGGGTGAGAGATTGGACCAAGATACGATGACTATACTTAAGGAACTTCGCTACTTTCAGTAAGAAAATTATGTACTAGAAATTGTAATTTTAATTGTTATCAATTTCAAAATATGTATATGTTGTATATTCATCGACAATATGCACATATGTGATGTAATGGTTTCTCTCTAAGTTGTATTCTACATATGATTGAATCATAATTGTACATGAGACCCAAGTTAATTGGCAGTGATGTATGACACAAGACATTCATATAGGATTTGGAATTAAAGCAAACATATTTGCAAATGTTATGAAATGATAGCTTGTTATGTGGAACCTGTACATCATTGTTATTGACATTATATGTTAATTTTATTATGAGATCATCAAATGTGTTATCATCATGAGGGTGACTTATGTTAGGCTATTTCATTGAATGTTAGTTGATTAACATTTCATGTTAAACGTACTTTTGATGTAGAGTCGAAATGAAGTATTAAATGTTATAATGATCCTTGATGTTGGATTAATATGTTATTTTATATGGTTAATATTGGGTATTGCTACATGTGGTATCATATCTCTAGGTTAGACATTGGAGCCTTTTTTATGTCTACTTTGGTGCTAATGTTCAAACTATGAACTTTCAAGAATTGTCATTGAAAGGACTCAATGGAACATTCATATAGTGCCAATCAGAATGATCCTAGGGATGAAAGAGTTCAAGAGGATAGATTGGATCAGATTTTGGCTATGTCGATAGAAATAAGAGGTAGAATGAATGGTCTAAAACAAGAGCTTACGGCCACTAGGTCCATGTCTACTAAAAATGAACAATAAGAAACTTCACGAAATAAAAGAAGCAAACTAAACAGAATCAGGGTGAGATTGAGTCTAGGCCAAAAAGCAAAAAAGGCCAAGATTGAATCAAAATTAGCCAAGGACCTGAAAAATATCACCCTACCTAAATTGGATGGAGAAGAAGTTATGGATTGTGCTAAGGCATGTATAGTTGAAATAGAGAGGTAATTTGAATTATGTAACATTTCCAATGAAACTAAGGCAGTGTGGGCATCCTTCCAATTAAAAGAAGAAGCAACCATGTGGTGGGACAATGTTAAGATTGAGAATCATTTTTCTTTAGAGAATTTGACTTGAGATATTTTTCTATCCTTGTCTCAGAAGTGATGGTCTCCACAACATTATTTTGAAAAGAAGATGAGTGAGTTCAAAAATTTGAAACAGAGAGATCTTTTAGTGACTCGGTATTGGGAGATGACTATCCAACTTCTCAAGTATGTTCCTTTCTATTAGTAGGATGAATTCTTCTCTGTGAGGAAATTTATATTGTGGTTAAAACTTCAAATTGGTTCAGAGGTACATGACCATGGTCCACAATCTATGGATGACACCTTTGAAAAGGTGATTAAACAAGATTAAAAAATCCTTAGTATTGCAGAGCACAAAAGAGAAAATAAAGATAAGGGTAAAATCTATTAGAGCCAGCCTCCCACAAATTATCCCAATCAAAAGCCTCAAAAGGATAATTAGTTTGGAGATAATGAAAGTAAGAATAAATTTCTTAATGGGGTGACAAAAGTAATCCTCATGCAAAACTGATCTTTCAGTGAAGAGGCAAATGTAGTAGTAATAGAGGGAAATCTATAGGACCTGGGGAATCGCGGGGTGGATGTTTTGTTTGTAGGGGGGAGTATTAAACCAATAAATTCCCCTAGAAAACATGCAAAAGAGTAGAAGGATATCAACAACATTAGTCCTTCGAGCATCACATTCATGTGGCAGTGCATAATAAACAAGCTAATTATCAAGCCACTACTATCGAGCTAACATGTACAATCTATGGCCTTGATGTTAATGTACTTATTGATACTAGTGCTATAAAATGTTTTATTGATCCTAGAGTAGTAGAAAGATTTCCCAAGAAAGCAAGTTTTATGACTAACTCCTGGATAGTGATGTATGGTAACAAAGAAGAGAGGAGGGTAGACCAATGTCTAGCCTTCAATGATTTGACACATCTAAATTTTTTAACTCAGGTTAACGTTTATATACTTCCATAGGATCATATGATGTGATTCTAGGAATAAATCGGTATATTCATCACAAAGCCATAGTAAATTGCTCTGAGAAGATAGTAACTTGTAAAGACACTTTTGTAAACCCAACAAAAATTTGTGGCATTCAAAGAGGGATAAGCCTTAGACAAATATTTACCATTCAAGTGAAGATAGCATAGGGTAAAGGATGCATTCTATATGCTATTCAGATAGATGATTTGGGAGATAGTAGAGAACTCTGAATTGACTATTTTCTATTGCTCCAAGAATTACATCATGTGTTCTAGAGGAGTTACCTAGATTACCACCTAGGATGGAATTTGACTTCTCTATTGATCTTTTACCTTTTTCTAAACCATAGTCAAAAGCCCCTTATAAGATGAACACTACTGAATTGTATGAAATGAAGGTCTAGCTTCAAGAGTTTCTTAATAAGGGATTAATCTGAACAAGTGTATCACATTGGGGAGTACCTCTACTCTTTGTTAAGAATAAGGATGGTTCCTCCCAAATGTGTAATGATTATAGGATGATCAATAAAGTGACTATACAAATAGATACACCTTTCCTAGAATTAATGAGCCTTTTGATCAAATGAGAGGTGTATCCATGTTATCTAAAATTGATTTAATATCTAGTTATCATCAGTTGAGAATCAAGGGAAAGGACATGCTTAAAACAACTTTAGAGGAAGATGCCTCTAACCATTGGTTTGAAGGATTTCGACTTGAATAAGATGGTCTACTTAGGTTTCAAAACATGATATATGTACCAGGACATTGCAGGTTGAGAACTAAAATCCTTGAGGAGGCACACAATGCTCATTATTCTGGGTATCCAAGTGTTACTAAGCTCATGGTTGATTTAGATCCATTATATTTCTTGCCTGGTATGAAAAGAGAGGTAACATAGTATGTGGCAATGTTCTTAGAGTTCTAGTGGGCCAAGGTTGAGCATGTTCATCCAACAAGATATATGTAGCCTCATGACATACCAAAATACAAGTGGTATTTGATTAGTATAGACCTCATAAAGGGGTTGCCCATGTCTATGTCAAAGCATGTTTTTGATATAATAAGGTCGCATAAATAATGGTGGGTGGTTGAATGGGATCTGGAGGGGACAAGGCGAGATGGAATTTATAGAGGCAATGTATGAGGCCTTGGTGAAGGGGGATAGCCTGCTTTGAGGGATTCATAGCATACTTAGCTTTCACATGGTGGATAGAGTGTTCCAATGAGGATAACAGATAGAAAGGAAATCTAAGAAGAGCATTTCTCCTAAAATAGTTAAGAAGGGGAAGGTGGTAGTTGTAAAACCTATTATAGTGACCCTCTAAGGTGAAATACTTCATCAGAAAATAGCACATAACATCACATGGCTCTGATAACTTGGCATGATCAAACCCTCCTTGATAAGGAACCAGCTCCTCCCCCTCACCAAGAAACAAAATCTAATTTTGATGGTCCACAACCTTAGCCTTCCTCTTCAATTTCATGCCTTTAGTGGAAAGACCAGTAGCCATTGAAATGACCTCCTCAGAAACTTTGAACCTAATCTTTCCAATTTAGACTTTGGGGCTATCCCATGAAAGGGCACACTGCATAGAAAGATTCTCGTCATGGCCATTAAGGCATTCTAGGAGAGGGATAATGCCTCCTTCCTTACAGTAATCCTGCACTAAGGTGTTATCCCTGAATTCACTGCAAGTGATGGGTTTAGTTCAGATTCTATCCCCCCCATGATCAAATTTCCTTCAAAGCCACATAGAAGAAAAGAACTCAACTTCTCAGTTTAACAGTCACAAGAACTTTCTCTCTCTTCAAAATGCCTCTTTCAAGAATTATCTTTGCTAGCCTTGGGAATAATAATAGTGAAATAAATGATGAAATTAAGAGGTATCCTTAAGTTATCATTAGTCGGATACACTGCCACATTCCCCACTCTCTGCATGTCCTTGCCATGCTTTGAAATCTTGCATTTAAAACTCCTGTCAACATCAATCGGCCACCTTATCTTACCATGGGAGATCAAAAGTACCAAAATGGCATATGAAAGAAGGGTATAATATATCATCATTAAGATGTCCTTAATCGGCCACCTCAACTTACCATGGGAGTTCAGCATTGCCAAGTTGGTCTCCACGATAAGAGTGAGTTGAATCATCATTAAAAAGTCCAATCTTTTTTAATTAACTCACTGATAGCCTGGGGGATATTATGGCATTGGCACCAACACCACTAATTTTCAAATTGCTGACCATGGTTGGCAAGGGCATTAATGACTCCATTTCCTTCCCTGTAAATGTGGGAGAAATCAACCATAGGAATACGCTGAGTAAGGGATTGGATATCAATAATGATGTCCTTAAGACACCACCCACACATAGAAACCTTGGTGATGGCATCAATTATGAGTTTCAAATCTCCCTCTATATTTAAATTCTAAATACCCAAGGTGATCTCTAGTTTAACACCCCATAAAAGAGCTGAGGCCTCAACAAAATTATTACTTTGGAGACCTAAACCCCCTACATAGGTAGCAACAACCTCCCCTCTATCATTCCTGATAACCCCACCACCACTAGCCTTACCATTAGATTTTGAAGCCCCATCAAAATTTAATTTGAACCAACCAGACTCTGGGGGGGTCCACCTGGTATGTAACCTCTGAAGTTGCTTAGAGTTATCAAAGGCAGGGATTTGATTAAGTATCCCCCAATTAGCAGCCATATTTTCCTCATGCTAGATGAGAGGTTTGTCAGTAGTCTTAACATGAGAATTGATCACACATTCAATAAGAATCTTAGAGAGATAATAGTAGACTTGAGAATGATCTTTGGTAGCCTCCCTAAAAATTCTATTATTCCTTTCCTTCCACAGAATCCAACCAATAAAGGGAAGGGTTTGGTTCCAAAGCTCCACTAACCAAGGTTGAGAGAAAGGAGGGATCTAGCTAGCAATGACTTCCCTAATATCCTTATTACAAGCCGATTGTAGACCAAAGTTCACCAGCACTCTACTCCAAATTTCTCTATAAAAGTCACAATGTAGAATTAGATGGGGAATAGTTTCCTCTTCGTTGAGGAACATGACACATCTATTGACTAGATAAAAACCTCTTTTTTGAAGACTGTCTTGGGTTAAAATTCTATTATGGACCACTGCCCACCAGAAAAAATTGACTACGTATAAGTTTATGATTCGAAACTTTCCTCCAAAGCCCATCTTTGTGGTCTTCCTTAATCAGCATATGGTAAGTGGATTTGACTGAGAAGAAGCCTTTTTTATCTACACTCCAAAGTAAGTCATCCAGTCTTGGAAAAAGGGGGTTCTATGCTCCCAAAAGCATCAGTTGTATAGCATTCATTTGAAGGAGAAGATCACGTCAATTGTTATAACACTCAAGCAAGTTTCTCCACTATCTAATTCCATATCCTTGTTGGATATAATGACAAACTTTAGTACCAAAAAACTGTTTGGCAATAACAACAACTGCCTCATTTCCCTCTTGAGTGGACAAAGATTTGTCAGCCAACCAAAGATCCTCCCAAAAGTTTATGAGGGTGTCATCCCCAAGTTTCCATTTTAACCCCTTCTTGATTAAGCTCCTGGATTTGATCATTTTATTCCAAATCACTGACCCTTATGGAAGACTCTCCTAATGAAGGAAGTTATAATTGATAGAACCCTGAAGATATTTAGCTTTCATAATTTCCACATAGTTTTTATTGTTTTTGATAAGATTCCAATTGATTTTAGATAAAAGGCCTTTGTTCATATTTTTAATATTTCTAATATTTAGACCACCATGAGTTTTAGGGAGGCAGACCTTTTCCCATTTGACTAGGGACATTCTCTTCTTTTCTTCCACTCATGTCCACAAGAAAGTTCTTTGGATCTGCTCCACTTTGTCAGCTAGATATGTAGGCATTTCCAAAAAAGAGAGAAAGTAAGTGGGAATGCCTTGCAGGGAGGCACGAAGAAGTTGCAATTTTCCAGCACTACTCAGGAGGTTTCCTTTCTAGCCCACCAATTTCATTTGGGTTCTTTCTAAGATACTGTTCAAAAAATCCTATGTTACTTCCTTGACAGTTAAAGGGAGACCAAGGTAGATTGAAGGTAACTCCATAGTAGCACATCCAAGGATATTAATAATTTTCCTCTGAAGGTCTTGTTGGTCTCCTACAATGATTTAACAACTAAGCCCATAAAGTTGTGACTCAGAGATTGGACATCTAACTTGAATAGATGTCTCAATGACTATGAAGATGCATTCAACTTGTCAACCCAAGGACATGAACTTGAAATGGGTCAGAACAATATGTGTACTAGGAACTTCCAAAGTAGCCACATTCATTCTATAGCTAAGAAAGTCATAGTGCTGAAAATAAACTACTTGGAAAGGAATAACATGAACGTTGAACATCAACCAATGACTATGCTAAGCTGAAGTGTATGATAGAAAATGAAATTTTGGGCAAACAAACAGGAAACTACTCTATCTGCTTTGGCTGCAGGAACATACATAGAATGGAATTTTAGTGGCTACAAGAACATTCAATGCCATATTTACTAAATGATTAACAAAAAATACAACTAAACTAAAGGATGGAATGCTCACCAAGTGGGTCCCCTTGGATGAGTATTCCTTAAGACAAATGTAAACTCAGAGATGTGAACTTATAACTTCATTTTATTCATTAGAAAACATGAGTACAAATGAACAACGTGATTGTATTACTTAAAATTGTATAATGCAGGTACAACCTCAGATCAATCAACCCCTGAGAAGGAGCATCTGAGTCTTATTTAAAGAAAGAAACCTAAAAAACCAACTACCTAGCAAGGTGGTCAACTCCAATAGCATGGGAGGATGCCACTTTTAGGGAAAGCATAGAAAGTGGAGAGGAGGTTATGCATGCGTAGAATCTAGTCAAGGAAGTCACTTCAATGTAGATCTAGGACAATAGTAACTCCTAAATTTGCTCAACAAGTAATTAAGACTAGTTACAAGGTGGTTATCTTCCCTCCATTTGACATTTGAATGACCACCTTGCTTGACTTTGATGGCGAGTAACCAACTAGCAAAATCTTCCGTGACTTTATGGCTACTAACTATATCTGCATAACAATATTAGTACGCACAATAATTGCATATCTGTAACTATCTTAGAGTAACATTCATTAACCACATGTAAAATTAACATAGATAGTTCATATAGCATATCAATGTCATTAAAGATTATAGGAAATAACCTATGCCCAACATCTTATGATTTTGAGGAAATGTCATGAAAAGATCAAGATCCAAGTACCAAAGTCCAGGATAACTATAGAAAATGGATAATAAAGTCTAACAAAATTGAGTCATAAACTAGACTCATCACTCTCCCCAACCTAAGACTTTGTTGGTCCTCCAGCAGAAGAAGGGTTGTTGTTCTATTTGGTCAATGCCCTGAAATTAGCAACTGCCATCTATCCTATATCAGTTTCTCTAGTGTGTGAGCTAGGATCCTAATAGAACCCTTGTTGTCTATCTAATCTGTTCCATCTCTACCTCTCTTCAGCAATATCATAATATTGAATCCTATAACTTGGCACAGGCCACAATAGGATAGGTGGTTGGATGATTAAGGGAAGCCAGAATTGTCCCTTTGTCCTCCCAATATGTACATATCTATCCACTCTTTTACATGTTGCAGCATAGTTCTGTAAAGACTAAGCTCTACTTGTTTTAGCTCATCAGATAAACTGTTCTACCTTTGTGTCAAATGTCCCTTTATAGATTCTCCAATAATGTTTGCAACCTTCTCATATTCTCTGTAAGATGCTTCTCTCATAGGTAGGATTTTGTTTCCATAGCTTGGTCTATAAAGCATTCTATGCCAAGCATTGAAAATGCTTCCTGGATTTCCAGATTCAACTCTAATGGGTAGGGGAGTGCTGAATTTTGATTGCTTCTAGGCCTTGAATTGTTGTCCCCAACTAATCTCATTTTGTATCCAGGACATAAATGCCCTCAATTTAATATCCCCAACATACAACAAGGGATTCCACTCATGATCTTGGGACACAGCATAATTATGTAAATAAAATTGACACAACAAATTCTTTATTTCAGGAGGAGCAATCTGATAAGCATTGAAAAATTCAAGAGGAGATTCAATGGAAGGATTCAAACCTTAAACAATCCTTGCTATTTTAAAAGAAAGAAACTTTTCCTTTAAATACAGAGCATAGATCCTTGGAGGGGTCCTACACTCTAATACCTGAGGCACTAAGGCTTCCATAGTATCCACTCTTTCCTTTAAAGTCACAATTTCTGCATTCATATCTTCAAGTTCTTCATTTTTCTTTTGAATTTCATTCTTCAACATGTGCTTCTCCTTTTTCTATTCTTCTTATGTCCTCTACATCTCATTCTACAAATTCATGGCTACCATATGGATCAAAAAATTAGGGGGTCTATGTATTCCTACCAAAGGCTTTCCTGGCATAGATGGTTGATCTTCATATAGCACTAAGTGCATGTTCCTGAATGTTTAGCTAATTCAGGCTGCAGGGCATCTTGCTACAGGAACTCATGTTTGTCTTCATGTCCTTGACTCTCAACATGTTTAGCAGAAGAAGCAAGGTCTACCAATGTTACATTTGTTTCTTCCTTAATTAAGCCTTTTTCTACAACATTTTCATGCCCCATTGGGGCCTCTATATCCTTAGTTGTCATTTCTTGAACCCTAGGGCTTGTCTGTGGAGGCACACTAGAGATCGGCTCAACAGGTCTCGATTTACTAGAAGGGCTCTTATGTTTCTCTTCGGCTGTAAGAAGAACAGTGTTAGCCTTCCATTTATTAGAGCTCGGCACCTTCTTTCTTGCAGTTTTCTTTTTAGTTTTACCATTCATTATTTCTACCTTTTTCTTCTATGCCCTAGTTCAAATTAAATTGCTAAGGGGAACATCATCATCATAATATGAAGAACTTCCTCTGTCTAAATGCTATGCCTCAGAAGAATTAATCTCAATAGATTGTTTTGCTGCAGGAGGGTTTGCACTAGAAGTTGAGGTTCTCGGAGTAGCTTCAACAGAACTCACTCTTCTCCTAGTTCTACGAGGTTGAGGCACAACCACAGGTCACAAATGGCTTGGTCTTATTTAATCAATATTTAAAAATTCTTCCCAAGTCATATCAGACACATCATGTAGAGACTTTTCAACTAACAATTTGATCAAACAATCGTGGGAAATAGAATTAGCCCTACCTTTTTGGGTCTCGGCTACCATGATTAAGAGAAGGTGGTGTAGCACATTTGGCACATTCATTCTTCTCCCGTGCCTCATATGATTCAACAGTTTGAAATGCACAGAATGAAGATTCAACTAGCGACCTTCACAAGTAGTGTACTTCACAACATGAATAGCTACTTGTTTCCATGGCTAAGGCATAGAGGTTCTCTTGGCTCCTTGTTTGTCTATCGTTATTGGAGGGTCACCAGGTTCTGTAAATTTGGCCCTAACTGACCTGGTGTCTCTGGTAACATGGTAATTCTCACCATTGACAGGCAACCCTGTAACTTCTACAATTCTTTCTTTAGTAGCCTACACCTCCAACCCTTTTACTGTGGCCTTACCTTCAGACAATGTTTGGGAAAATTCTAATGCAACATTTTCATCAAAACCATTCAACTTCAAGAAATAATCCAACACCCACAGTTTCCAAACTCACCCTGGCTAGGTACATCCTGCAGTAATACGTCATGAACCATGGGTTCATTTCAAAATAACCCACCTTCTATTGTTTTAGTTTTTTGAAAACAATCACTTCTATAATTTTTTTTGAAAAACTGAACTTCATCTTCTTACAACCCTGTTAAATTTTCAATCACTAATGTCGTCTAAATTTTACCTATTTGGGAACACAAGATTATGACAAGAGTAGAACATGTAGTAAGGAGTAATCAATGAAGGCTATCACCTCATACTTGCGAGCTATCATCTCACTTAGAATTCAAATCATCCAATTTTAAACTTGGCTGAGATGCTAGTGTAAAGCACATGGACTAAAAGCACATGGACTGACACGTCGACATGGTATTCACACTCCCTCCCTAACCTAAAATTGAGCATGTGTCCTTGCATGTGGAATGGTGATGCATGACTGGACGAGGTAGGGAATAATTACATGCTATGGAGAACATCGACATCAATTTACAATAATTAAATGAATGTACTAAAAGATAATTAAGATATAACAAATTAAAGCACATGTACCTCGATGTGTGGATGATTAGTTGTTAAAATCATGGAGAAAGTACTAGTCACCTTTTAAGAATTGATTGAGAAATGAATGAAAGTGGAGTGGAAGAAAGTGAGGTGGGATGAAGTGAGATCATGGCAACAAAATGGAAGAGAGAATGATTGATATGGATGGTAGATGGGTGAATGAATGAAGAAGTGGACCCCCACAAAAGTGGAAGTCTTTATTATGACAAGTGTCGAACCTCAGTTAGCCAGAAGGAGGGACACTAGGTCCACTACCTTCAGTTGTAGGAAGTGCAGGAGCTTCATGCTGATTGAATTGTTCCAAGAACTCTTCCTTCGAAGTTGACTTGTGATATAACCTGAGGCAATGGCCATTGACTAAAAGCTTAAATTTGACAGGGTCAATGGTGGTAAGTTGAATAGCACCATTGGAGAAAACTTTAGCAAATTCATATGGTCCTAGCCACCTTGTCTACAATTTTCCTACATTATCCTGATACCTTGAGTCATAGAGCAATGCCCAGTCACCTGGATGGAATTTCTTATCTTTGATGAACTTGTCGTACCACTTGATTCTCTGATTCTGTACCACCTCTATGTGATGTAAGGCTACTTTCCTCATCTCATCCAAAGCATTGAGCTGCATGATTCTTTCCTTTTGTGCCTCAAAGAGATCCATCCCCAAGTCTATTACAGTTTGAAGAGTCTTATGTTCAAATTCAATAGGCATCATTGTTGTTTTTCCATACAGTGACTCAAAATGGGTGAAGCCTGTGGTTATTTTCCAGGTTGTCCTATAGGCCCATACAACTTCTGGCAGCCTGTTTTCCCAATCCTTCCTATGGACAACCACAGTTTTGGTTAGAATGGCCTTCAATTTCCCTATTAGTCACTTCAACTTGGCCATTGCCTTGAGGGTGATAAGGAGTAGATTTCTTGTTCCTTATGTTGTACACATTGACTAGTGTTGCAACTAGGGTTGAGGTGAATTGAGCTCCTTGATTAGTCACTAACTCTCTGGGGACTCCATATCATGTGAAAATTTTCTCATAAAGAAATTATGCAACCTTATTATCTCTTGCATGCTTCATGGCCTTAACTTCTACCCATTTGGTTACATAATCAGTGCATACTAAGATATAGGATTTACCATTGGATGGAGGATCAATGGGTCCTACAACATCTAATCCCCACTTATCAAATGGAGTAATCACACGCTGAGGGTAAAGGGGCATCTCATCATATTTGGTTGGCCATCCCATCCTTTGGCATCTGTCACATTTCTTTGTATATCTCGTTGCATCCTTGTGAGGTGTGGGCCAGTAATAACCTATATTCAAAATCTTCATTGCTGTCCTTTTTGCTAAAAAATTCCCTCCACATGGTTCATTATGGCATGCATGCAAAATGTCATATGTTTCATCTCCTTTCAGACATCCCCACATGACATTGTCTGGTTCAGTGTAGAACAAACATCCAGCAATCCATGAAAAAGGAAGACTTTTCAATGAGTACCCTTCTCTCGTTTGGAGAGAAATGAGGAGGGACTCTTTTTGTGACCAGATAATTAGCTGTGTCAGCATACCAGGGTGTTTGCACAGTGATTGAAAACAAATGTTCATCAAGGAAAAAGTCATCAATGACTTTGTTGTCCTTTGATGTAGTTAGTCTTGAAAGAAAGTCTGCAACAACATTGGCGTTCCCTAGCTTATCCACAATAGTGATGTCAAATTCTTGCATTAGAAACACCCATCTTGCTAATCTACTTGATATTCAAGGTTTGTTCATAAGATACCTAAATTTGATAGCCTATTATGTAGCGCCTAAATTTGTTGAGTGCATAGATTACCGCTAGCATTTCCTTCTCTGTTGCTGTATAATTGAACTCATCTCCCTATAAGTTTTTGCTCACAAAATAAATAGCATGCTCAATGGCTCCTTCTTTCTACCCTAAGACTACTGCTATGGAATAATCTAATGCATCAGTATGAATGTGGAAAGGAATCTCCCAATTGGGACCTTTAAGTAGAGGAGCATGAGTTAATGCTTCCTTTAAATCAGAAAATGCTTTGTCATGGTCTTCATTCCACTGAAATTCAGAATCCTTCATGAGAAGAGTATACAATGGGGTTGGCATTTTGCTGAAATCTTTGATGAAACATCTATAGTACCCTACATGACCCAAGAAGATTCTCACATCTTTTTACTTTACAGGAATGGGCAGATTCATGATGACTTCAATCTTTGTTGGGTCGACCTAGATTCCTTTTGAAGAGATATAGTGGCGAAGTACTACTCCTTGCATCATCATGAAGCACTTTGCACTGTTCAAGGACAAATTGTGGTCTTCACATCTCTCCAACACGTTCCCTAGGTTTTCTAATGCTTCTTCAAAAGTAGCACCATAAGTAGTGAAATCATCCATATAGATTTCCATGCAATCATGTGAGATATCTAAAAATATGCTAATGACTGCCCTTTGGAAAGTTGCAGGTGCATTGCATAAGCCAAATGGAAGCACTGAGTAAGCATAGGTCCCCCAAGGATAGGTAAATGTTGTTTTCTCTTGATCTTCTGGTGCAATTTGTATCTGATTGTAACTGATGAACCCATCTAAAAAGGAAAAGTACTGCTTTCCTATAAGTGAGTCCAATACTTGGTCTATGAAAGGAAGGAGGAAATGATCCTTTTTGGTGGTAGAGTTTAATTCTCTATATTCAATATAGACTCTCCATTTCCCTCCCTTTTTGGGTATGAGAACCAGAGGAGACACCCACTGGCTATTTGACATTGGGTAAATAAATCCTACATCTAATAGTTTCTTTAATTCTTCTTTGACAATTTCTTAGTGTAGGGTTGATTCTCCTTTGTGGCAGTCGTACTGGTGTACAATCTTCCTTTATGTAAATCCTATGGGTGCATAATGTGGGATCTAGTCCTTTCATGTCATGGTAATCCCATGCAAAGGCATTCTTATGTTTCTTTAACAAATTTGTCAAAGACAACTACTGTTCTTGAGTCAATTTGTTATTAATATTCAGATATCTTTCTTCTGAAATCTCCACTTGAGTTGTTAAGTCTATCATAGTTGCTTCACTAATGCTTGGTACCATAATTTCTTGTGGAAGCAATGTATGAGACATACCTGTTGCTGCAGGAATAGTGCGAATAAGTGTCTTCACTGGATCAGGAGAATGAGAGGATGATGCTTCCTTTACTTCATAATGATTCTAAAATATTTTAGACAACACCTCCTCTTCCTCTTGAAGCTACATGAAAGAACTTCTGCCTAATATCATAAGTTGTTCCATAGAATTATCTTCCTCTGCCTCTTCACCAACTTGTGGCCAAACAGGATTATCATATCATTAGATGGTTGTGCAGGTGAGTAAAGAACAAGTTTTTTAGTGTTTCTCCCATCAGAGGTGGTCATGTCTATTAGAATCTAAAAAGATTAACCCAGAAAACTAGTGCAAACAAATAGATATCTAAACTATGAATGCAAATGATACGAAATCAAAATAGCAACACAGAGTTAGTCTCCAAGAGAGTAATGCAAATGCTAGAAGAAAAATAGCATTAAGAGGATGCAAAAGTAAAAGATGCAAAATACAACCCAGGTAGCATGCTTATATAGACTAGGAAGAGGGAGGAGGTGGCAACACCGACCAATGAGGAGTAACCATCTAGCAGACTAAACATAGCAAAGTATCTTCACAAGATAGCTAATGGATGATCACATGTAGGAAGGTGACACCTCACAACCACTCACCTAATAAGACATGCTTTATTAACCTAAGCGAGATTAATAGAAGTGTAGGAAAAACCTAGGAATATAGGGAAAAATAAATAACCCAACTAGGAAGAGGGAGGAGGTGGCAACACTAACCAATGAGGAGCAACCATCTATCAGACTAAAGATAGCAAAGTATCTTCCCAAGATAGCTAATGGATGCTCACATGTAGGAAGGTGACACCTCACAACCACTCACCTAATAAGACATGCTTTATTAACCTAAGCAAGATTAATAGAAGTATAGGAATAACCTAGGAATATAGGAAAAATAAAAACCTACACTAACAATGTCTCCTGACTGGCATCCAATATAAGCATCTGCTGTGGGTAACCATAGCCTTCTCAGAATGATGGGGTATCCTCCCAATGTAGCTTTAGGAGAAAGTATCATGAAATCAGATGGATATTCCCATGAGTCCAGGGATACCACAAGGTCCTCTACTATCCCATCAGGTTTAATAGTAGAACTATCAACAATCTATAGGATAGTAGGAGTAGGTCTCATGTTTGCAACATTTAGTTGCCGTAGGATATCCTTGGTCATTACATTTATGGCTACTCCAAGATCAATCAGAGCATTTCTGATTTGGATCCCATTTATAACAACTCCTACCATAGGACTCCCTGGATCATTATATTTGGGAACAATCACTTTCTCAAGCATGATGTAAGACAACTGTCCCACCACATGAACCATAGTGGGGACTTTCCTTTTTCTGCCTGGCTTCTTAAGGCATGCTTCCTTGATTGATTTTCCATATATAGGAACATCTTTTATGGCCTAAAATAGAGGGATCTTGACACATACATGTTTCAATTGCTCTAGAATGTCAAAGGTGGGTTTCTCTTCCTCTTCCTTTTGTTTCATAGTTTACAACCTTTGTGGGAATGGCGGTTCTTAGGCAGTCTGCTTGACTAGTACTAGTTTGGGATTTTTAGGTGCATTTGGCTAAATGGGGGTATTTAAAGGCTCCTCTTCCTCCTTAGGAAGCTTAGTAATGATGGGTCTGGAAGGAGCTTCCAAAGTAGTTTATGAATGCAGGTGGATGTCACTTATATTCATAGGATATGCAGGGAATTGATTTGGATTAGGAGAATATATTGGCTACTGTTGTGGTCTATTATTTGGGTTAGGTGAGGGCTGGGCTGATAACTGACTAGGTTTAGGTGTATTTGAATTGGAACTACCAAGTGGAGGCATTATAGCAGGCTGCTGGGGCTGAGAAGGTGGCTGCATATAATTAGTTGTCTGATTTGGCCATTGATGTCCTCCCCTCCATTGAGATGTTTACTTCTAGTTTCCTGGAGGTGACTGCCAATTCTCCTGAGGTTGTTTCTACTGAGATGTAGGGTTTTGGTAATTTTGCCAAGTATTTGGAGGCTTATTCCAAGGCTGAGGTGGATATCCTCCATAATTAAATGGATATGGCTATTGCCATTGGTTACCAGATGCATAAGTATTAAAATATGGTGCAACAAATGATAATGGATCTAGTGACATACCTTGTCTTTGAGCCTATGGCCTCCTTTGTGCAACATAGTAGACTTGATCTTCTTCAACTTGAATTGGCTTGAACTCAGGTGGAATCTACTTACTGTCAATGCTAGCTACCATCTTGCATCTGCAGTCCCTCTTCTTTTGTCTGCAATGAGGACAATATTCTGCCAACATTACCTCGGCCTCTTCATGCTTCTTCTTTTCCTGAAGTGTGTCCAACTGGGTAGCCATATTATTTATAATATCTTTCTTAAAATCAGATAGCAAGTGACTTATCTATATCCTTGAAAGTCCATTGGTAGAGGTTTTGCCCATAAGGGAATGGTAACCTCTTCCTCTCTTCATGGCTACTCTAGAATAATTCTGCAACAACTTCTTAATATCCTCCCATGACACTTGGGTAATATATCCTCCTCCCATTAAATCCAAGGCATCTATATAATGCTCACTTATTCCTTTAAGGAAGAGTAGTTTTTGAGACTCCTCATTGAGTGTATGATGGGGAGATTTTGTAAAAAAAATAGGAACCTTGAGATGTAATCCTCCAAACTTTCATCTTCTTTCTATTACATTCTGAAAATATCATTTCCTCTCATATCTCCACCCCTACAGTAGTCTTTATACTTCTCAAGGAATTTCTCTTTCATCTCATCCCAAGTATTGACAATATCACTACCTAGACCCGTAAACCACCTTAATGCAGCATCTTTCATGGTAGTAGGGAACAACTTAAGCCTATGAGCATCAATAGTGTAGTCATAGCTTCTATAGAGGATATCAAATTCGAACAAGAAGGTGTCTGGGTCCTCTATTGCAAGTCCATAGAACTTGGGGAGAGCTAAAGTAGGGATGTTTTTGAGATTATCCACTTCATTTTGATGAGCAATAGGAAATGGAAAGGTTGTTTGATTGGGTACATTTTGGGCTGCCATAGTTACTTGGCTTATTATCAAGGCAAACAGATTGTCAATCAAGTTTTTGGCAGCTTGTTCTTCAGAGGATGTTTCAGAACTATTCAAATCAGGGAATCCATCAAGAAAAGGATTCACTTCTACTTCTTCTACTAGGTAATTTGAATCATTAGGAAGGAATCTCCCTAAAGCATCTCTTCTTTTGCCTCTATGCATGCAATATACTCAGTATCAGCCACCTCACACAAAGAATGTTGTGATTGGATTATGGATCATTACTTCCTAAATGAAGGATATACTAAGAGCACACTTTCATAAATACTCTTGCAAGAAATAATACTAAAAATGACTCTAAAGTTCTTCTTAGTTTGACACAATCCCTTGCAACGACACCAAAAATGTTGGTCTCCTACAATAATTTAACAACTAAGCCCATAAAGTTGTGACTCAGAGATTGGACATCTAACTTGAATAGATTTCTTAATCACTATGTAGATACATTTAACTTGTCAACCAGGGGATGTGACCTTGAAATGGGTCAGCACAGTATGTGCATTAGGAACTTCCAAAGTAGCCACATTCATTCTATTGCTAAGAAAGTCATAATACTTAAAATAAACTACTTGAAAAGGAATAACATAAATGCTAAACATCAACCAACAACTATGCTAACCTAAAGCACCTGACAAAAAATGAAATTTTGGGCAAACAAACAGGAAACTACTCTATTTGCTTTGGCTACAGGGACAAACACAGAATGGAATTCTAGTGGCTGTAGGAACATTCAATGCTAGATTTACTAACGACTTAATAGAAAATACAACTAAACTAAAGGATGGAATGCTCACCAAGTGGGCCCCCTTGGATGAGTATACCTTAAGACAAATGTAAACTCAGAGATACAAACTTATAACTTCATTTTATTCATTGGAAAGTATGAGTACAAATGAACAATGTGACTGTATTACTAAAAACTAGATAATGCAAGTACAACCTTAGATCAATCAACCCCTCAGAAGGAGCATCTAAGTCTTATTTATAGAAAGAAAACTACAAAACCAACTACCTAGCAAGACAGTCAACTCCAACAAAATAGGAGGACACCACTTTTAAGGAAAGCATAGAAAGTGGAGAGAAGGTTATGCGTGCATGGAATCTGGTCAAGCAAGTCATTTCAATGTAGATCTAGCACAACAATAACTCCTAAATTTGCTCAACAAGTAATTAAGACCAGTTACAAGGTGGTTATCTTCCCTGCATTTGACATCTAAATGACCACCTTGCTTGACTTTGATGGTGAGTAACCAACTAGCATAATCTTCCTTGACTTTATGGCTGCTAATTATATATGCATAACAATATTAGTATGCACAATAATTGGATATTTGTAACTATTTTAGAGTAACATTCATTAACGACATGTAAAATTAACATAGATAGTTCATATAGCATATTAATGTCATTAAAGATTATAGGAAATAACCTATGCCCAACATCTTATGATTTTGAGGAAATGTCATGAAAAGATCAAGATCCAAGTACCAAAGTCCAGGATAACTATAGAAAATGGATAACAAAGTCTAACAAAATTGAGTCATAAACTAGACTCATCAGGTCCCCCAGAGTATTGAAGAAAAAACCATTACTCTTTTGGAAATTGATGTGTTGACCAAAAGCCTTGGCATAGTCATTGAGGAGTTTTTTCCAACGTCGGGCTTCCAAAACTGAGGAGATGCCAAAGAGGATGGTGTCATCCAGAAACTAATGTATAGACATTGGAGGGAGAGTAAAGGCTGGCTTTATCCCAACTATTTCCCCGAAATTGATTTTTCAATGAACAGACCTCCCAAGAGCTTCAACCATAATGATAAAGAGGTAGGGGGATAGAGGACCCCCCTACCCAATGCCTCTAGTGGGAGAGAAGAAACCTCTTGGAACCCCATTAACAAGAACTAAGAACTTAGCAATTGTGACAACATCCTGGATAAGGAGGGACACTTTTTCATTGAAGCCAAACTTATGAATAACTTTAAATAAGAACTTCCAAGAACTCTATCATAAGCTTTGGATATATCAAGCTTAAAAACCATACCTAGGATCTTGCTTTTCTCCATAGAGTGGATAGTATCATGGGTGGCAATAATAGCATCCAATATCTATCTTCCAAGATCAAAGCCTTTTTGAGAAGAGAAAATGATTTTATCTAGAAGGGGTTAGAATCTAAAGACAAGTAACTTGGTGCATATCTTGTACATAGTATTGCATAGACTAATAGGTCTGAAATCAGTAAGTGAGTCAAGGTTGGGTTTCTTAGGGACCATAACAATAAAAGTGTTGTTAAATTGTTTTAGGAGTTTCCCATTCTAAAGAAATCTCTGACAGCAACTATAACATCATATCTGACAATGTCCCAAAACTCTTGGAAGAATATAGGAGGGAAACCTTTAGGGCCTGGGAATTTAAAGGGGCCCATAGACCTCAAAAGTAGGTTTTAAAATGTCAGCATTATCTTCATCACAAATTAGAGTAGGAATATTATTGAGGAGGTGATCCATAACTGGCCTATTATCAGCATTAATAGCTTGTTCTGACAACAAGTCCTAAAAGAAACTAACCGCCTGATTACCAATCTCCTTATCATCACTGATCTCACTACCATCTTCCATACACAGTTTACAGATAGTATTGGACTTTCTATGTTTCATAGTCGAAAGGTGGAAAAAAGTAGTATTACGATCTCCTTCCTTGAGCCACTGGACTCTAGACTTTTGTTACCAATAGATCTCCTCTCTGTTCATAATATTCTTCCAATCCATGATTAATTTTTTTTCTATTTGTGCAGTGTCCTCGAAAGAATCCCCTTGAACTATTCTAGTTTGAATATCAACCAATTTTCCAAAAATGATCTTCTTATGGGAAAACACATTTCCAAAACTATACTTATCCCACCCTCGAACTTCTCTCTTAATATGCAGAAGTTTCTTAGCCAGTCTAAACATAGGGGTGCCTTGAACCTAGAGCTACCACCACCTAGAGAGAAGACTTCTCAAATCACGGTGTTTGATCCACATCACTTCAAATCTTAAAGGGAAGGGTCCCTTAATTTGTTGTTCAACCCAATTTAGAAGAATAGGATTATGATCAGAAGCAACCTTGTGATGGAAGAAAGTTTAAGGGTGAGAGTGTTATCCCAGTTATTGGAGATAAGGAACCTATCCAGTGTAACTTGGATCATTTGATCTCCTCTTCTTCTGTTAGTCCAGGTATAGTTCTAATTTAGCAAATCTATATTCAAGAGCTCAAAGGTATTGATAAATTCAGCTAAATCAAGCATACTATCAGAGTAGTCAAGAATGCCCCAAGTCTTCTCAGAGGGGTATAAAGGGGTGTCGAAATCTCCCGCCAGCATTCAATGAGAGTCAGGAGTAGAGGAGATGTGAATAGATAGATCCGTCCATAGAGTTTTCCTCAACACCCTAGTGTTCAGGGCATATATATTGACCAAGGTCCAATTGCAGGAAGGCAAAGACAAATGAATTATAAGACAATGTTTATTAAGGAAGGTTAGCATACCTCCAACCTTGGCTTTATTCCACATTTTGACAATCCCCCCTGATGCACCAACAACAGGAATGATACAATAGGCGGCATTGGGCCAGATCCTATAACCAATCATTTTGAAGCTTTCCTCTGACATTTTACCTTCCTGGAGTAAGAGAATATATATTTTTTGATCTAGAATATAGTTCTTAACTTCAAAATATTTTGAAGGGCTATTAAGGCTCCTCATATTCCATGACAAAATCCTCATTTAAATAATTTTTGGGAGTAAATCTCCAATGTCTTCTATTTTCCACTGGCTATCTCCCTAGTTGTCTCCCTTGGCCTTGTTTCCATTAATCACGACCTTCCTGATTTGGCGTCTACTCCCACATCAGTTGACTTCTTTGGCTTATGACCCCTCTTCTTTGGAGTAATCCACCCTTCTTAGTCACTATAAGTTTGACTAGGCCCTACTCTAGGGGAAAGTGGAGTTGGACCCGAGTTCAGTCTCGAAGATTACTAAGAGTTTATCCCTTCCTTAAAAGATTCTTCATTGTGGATACCACTAGACCTTGCTCTAGGGTGAGAGGAGATGAACTCTGTCCTAGAGAGGGTGAAGAGTTCATCCCTCCTTGAACAAGATCAGACTCCCGAGCTTGAAATTTGTCTTGAGGGGGTAGAGTGTCAGAAACATTACCTTGTGCCTCAAGGTTTTCTCAGCAAGTTTGTAACTACTCCTCCTCATGGGTCTCATTAGATCATCAGATTTGTTGTGAATCTCACCGTCTTCCAATATTGGTGTGAGACTCTCTTTTGAGAAGTGCTAGAGATCTTGTTCCCCATTGTCCTCTATTGCCCGGAGTTCAGCATGATCTACCAACTTCTTATCCATAGATTGCTCTGAGGAACTGAAATCACTTTTCTATTTTTTTCTGATTTGTGGGTTTCTCAGCATTCTTGTGCTTGCAATGGGAAATCAAATGACCCTTCTTCTTGCAAAGTTGACAAAAGGTGGTAGCATTTTAATAAAGTATTGGGTGCATCCAGACCCCATACTTAGAGTTGAGCTCAATGGACGTAGGTAGAGCTTTGTGGACTTCCACATTAACACAAAATCTAGCATAGACAAAACATGATTTAGCCTGAGTGGTATTATCGAAGGTAACAAAGTGGCCAAAGGAATTAGCAATAGAAGAAAAATATATTTTCATCCCAGTATTCTGATGGGAAGCCTAGAAGTCTAACCTAGACCGGGGTAGATCGATTCAAATCAGAACTGGGATAGAACCCTGGCCACAAACTACATAGTTAGAGTGAGTGTGTGCCATAGAGCCATGGCCCACCTGCTAAAATAGTTGTCATATCCTCTTTGTTGGTAAAATGAAATAAAAAAAATCCCTCATGCCATAGCACTTATAGTCACACTACCCGTAATATGCCAACGGTTAGAAACCCATTTTCGGACCATTTCAATATTAGGTGAAAGAGAAAAGAACTTACCCACAAGAGTGACATCCATGGAGGCAACGCTTTTCTCCACCAGGTCGTCTGGTACCATGAGGGTTGTCCCTTTAGAAGTTTCTTTTTGCATTGGGACAATGGAATTACCATTAGGAAAAAAGGTCCTCCTACCCCGCTAGAACATTTTTCCAGTTCTTGGGACTGTCAACGCCTGACACGGGCAGGGGCCCATGGGTATTGCCCTAGGTAGTACCCTCCATCCCCATGTGACATAGAGATGCCGAGTCAAATAAAAAACCCTAGGCGTACATGCATAGCAGAGGCAGAGTGTTTTTTAGTTATTAATCTATGTCAAAGCATGTTGTAATTTTGGTAGTGATTGATAAACTTACTATCATGCCCAAAAAAATAATAAATTAGATACACAACACAAATGAACAAAAAATTACATCACAAGGGTTAACCATCACACAAACAATTAGCGACAACACAATTAATTGGAAACATCACAAGAAGTTTCGTAAAATAATACATTACAAAATTTCCATAATCTAGTGCATAATTTCTAAAAGTTTGAAATACAACATAGGATTTAACATGATTAAATATAAGACTGAAGAAATAGGTCATAAGGGCCCAACCTAGGCCTCGGGAGCTCTTCACAAATGGCCTTGCCTATGTAATGCACAGAGGTTTCATAGTTCAATAACTATAGTTTTAGCCAACTCAATTGGTTGTCCAAAATAAAAGATGCATTAGTCTCGACATCTAACCTCTTTACACACATATCCTCAGTTTCACAATCCCCATGCAAAATAAGACAAATAAATGGGTTGAGGTAGAAAGTTATTGCTAGGAAATCACCCGTATTTTCATAAGTAATTATGCCACACACACACAAACCACTTGAACAACTAGAATTAGTTAAACTCTAGGGTATAAATGTATATTTCCTCAAGGAGGAACTTAATCCATGTATGTTTTAAGACAATGATATATTGAAGCACACATATTGAAATATGACTCTAGCCCATGAGAGTGGAGTACTAACTCAAGAAATATAACTATGATAATCAATTAGGAACATCATACAACATAAGCACCTTTTAAGTACCTGAGGTTAAATTATACTAGATGATGACCACGTCAAATAAGTACTACAATGGAAACAATCCAATCATATTCCTAAATAAAAAGTATGAGTTCCACAAGCACTAACTTATATTGAAAAGTATGTGTGAGACCATCGTCATTATAAAATTATGTGCAAAAGAAATGTAAGAAAAGATTATAAAATAAGCTAATCACACTTTCCATACCAAATATGCTTTAATTAACTAACTCAAACTAAGTAGAATAGTAAACTTTACTCAATCACATATAATAAGTAGGAAAAGATAAAAAGACAAAATTCACCATTAATAAACTAAACCACTTCCATCTTATCTTCACTAATCTTTACCCAAATACATAAAAAAATAATAATAATGTTTGGTACACATCTATAGAGATAGATCACATCCATTAACAAAGGAGATCTATTGAAAATTGGAGAAAATTGCGAATCTGTTCGAGTGTATTTAGACAGTTCGAGTTTTTTCACTTGTCCTGCCAGCATGGGAAAGATTGCGAATCTGTTCTCTTTGTATGCTCATTAATAGGTTTTGCAGTGGCAGGTCTAGCCGGATCCCTTTTTTTTATACTTTAACGGCGTAACGGCTTTTTCGTCCCGAATGCTCCTCTTCATAAAGGACACGTGGCCACTGCTTCCTACTTTTCTATTAGCTAGCTGAGTACTTCCCTGACTTCATGTGTGGCTGACGCTAGTGACGTTTTTATTCTCCGCCAGCCCTAAGTTTCTTTTGGTTAGCTTTTATCAATCTCTGTTGCTCTGATTTCTCTCAAGGCTTTGTCTCCTGGTGCTTGGTGATGGCAGATATGCGGTTGAACCAGAGGTTGTTTTTTCCTTCTTTGGATTGGGAACTGGAGATAAGGGGGCATGTGAAGGCTATCGACTTCATGACCCTGATTGATTCGGATTGCACTCTTACTCAGTTTGCAGTCCAGAATATTGTGGGGCATGCCTGGATTAGGGGCTTCGAGGGTCGCGTCCTAAATTATTCAGATGTTGTTTCACAGCTTCTCTCCAATATAATGGACCTTGTGATGGATGGTGTCTATGTTCACTCTCTAGCGGCAGGTTTGTTCTTCAAGAACATTTATACGGTGGAAAGATGGGAGGTGGCAGTAGCTAACTATAAAATGGAACATGGCGACACCCTCATCGGTGGGATTTTCAACCTCACATCTCTGCGGAATTCCCCCCCTCAGCAGGTGGTTTACAGGGCATTGCAATCTAGTCTTAAATCTCTGTGTAGCACGGAATTAGATGATGCGCTTCGGTCTTATTGTTTTCTTTTCTCCAAAAAACGGTCCGGGCGAATCAAGGATGTCTTCACAGCCATTCGCTTTCTTAGGATCCATGCTTCGGACCTAGCCCCGGGGATGCCCTTTTATGCACTGTCTGAGGTGGAGGAGGGTGACCAGTCTGCGCCTTCTATGGAGATGGATGCACAAGCTCTGCCGGCTGCTCCACCAGCGGCGTAATGTCTCTCGCTGTGATCATGGTTTTTGCTCAGATGGCCTCATGTTTTTTGCTACTGGTGGCCTCTAGTGTTCTATGATTGGTGGTCTTGGCTTGTTCGCTGCGGCATGCTGCGGGGCTGGTGGGGTTTCTTTTTTGTGGCTGTGTGTGGATGGCCGGTTGGCCGGCTGTGTGTCAGTTGGGATGGTGTCTGTGTGGGGGTGGCTCTGGTGTAGTCCCTTGGTGCTTTTTCGGCGTTTCTTGTTTGCCTCTTTCCTCGGCAGCGGTTAGTTATCTTTGGTTATGCTTTCCTTTGTGTAAGGGGGAATATTTTTATGTCTAACTCTTGTTATTATCAGGCCTGTTAAGGGTTTTTTTGGGCTGTTTCTATTATCTCCTGGACTTGGCTAAGGCCAGATTATATGTAATATTTCTATTCCTTTTTAATCTATGGGTGCTATCACACCTTTTTCTGTTTAAAAAAAAAAAAAAAAAATTGGAGAAAATTGGCTTGGAGGATGAAGGTAGTGGGGTATTTTCTAGATTCACGACCTTTATCTAATGCTGTGTAAGAGGTGGGAAAAGAATTATTTATCTTCCATCATAGTGGAAAGTTGGCAATTGTAGTTGGTTTATTAAACGTGCCCTGTAGAGCAACTATTAGAGTTGTCAAGAACCTTTGGGTATACATCGATTGCTAGTCTGCAGCGAAACTTATCTCTAAGATTGCTGCAAGAGAAATTTTTGTGAGAGATGTGAAACCATTTTCATCCTTTTAGATGGACAATATTCTTCTGGAGATTATGAGTGATGCTAAATGAAGCAAATCTAAAAATAAGACTTGCACTAGAATAATGTACAAAAAACAGAATTTTTTGGTCAGATGTTGTAGTTGCAAGTGCCCTGTTAGACATGCACGCAAAAATGTCGAAGTCATAATCCATTTCACAATCTACCTAAAATAAATGTGATCTCATTGAATAGCATGTTTCCAGGATATGTTTGAAATGGGTTTTTTGAAAAGCCCTTAGAAACTTTCATGCAAATGCAAACAACAGGTTTAAATCCAAATTCCACAACCTTTTCCAACGTCCTCTCTACCTGTGCTAAAATGGGGCTTTGGAACAGGGTACGGACAGTCATCAAGACATAATGGAAAATAGATTTTAGTCAGATATTATAGTTGGAAATTGTCTTGTAGAAATATATGCGATATGTGGACGCACAGACAAGGCGGGAAAACTGTTTCACAAAATTTCATAAAAAGATGTCATCTCATGGAATGCAAAGTTTGTAGGACTGCACAAAATAGATATATTGAACAGGCTTTACAAAGTTACAAGAAAACACAACTGGAAGGTAAGGATCATAGCCACAGTCGCGCCAGCAATCTCCTCAGCGCCGCCACCCCCGTTCCACCGTGCCTTTGAAAGCCTTTCAAAAAACTTTTTCCGGGGAAAAAAAACCTAAAAATAATCCTGAGGGAAGCTATGCATTTTCCCACTTTCAACCTCCTTCCTCCACCCACTAGGGTTTCCAAGTTAAATATCCTCTTTGGCGTTGTTGATTTTCAATTCAGTTATAGTTTCTTCTTGTTTCCATGAGGTAAGGTAGACTAACATAAAGCTAAACATATTCCCGTTCGAAGAAACATCATAATCTAATGCTTTAGGAAGCCATAAAGCCAAATTACATAATCTCTACTAGAGAAAAGTGGAAGTACACAGGGCACAAATCGAATAGTAGGATGCCTCGAGGAGGAATTAACATGAACAATGCAAGTTACCATACTATTATCGCACACAGTATTGAGAGATAACACCGTCATATTAGAGATAAATACATGATTGTTAATGGCAATCAGAACCCAAATATTAAGGTCACATTAAAACAATAATATTAGACATAATTGAGAAATTATCACCAAACATATAAGCATTTTCAAGGTTCTCATTCTAGAAAAATCATCAACAATTGACCCATTTTTCACTCAACAATCTATTATTCCAAGTTGATACTTGCATATATAGATATTTCCCTTCCTAATAGTTATTCTTAATCTAGTTATTTTCTTTTCAAATAACAAATGACTAATATTCCTTTCACTATTTTTTTTTTTGAAAACATTATTACAATTAAAACTCTTTTGGAACTAGCATATAAATCACTTTACAAGCACTTACAAGTATTACATAAATGATTAAATGCCAATATATGAACTAATAAATCTTTTGGTTTAAGAATAATAGATATTTTATGAACATTTTACTAAACATATTGAAAACTAGCAAAATGCAAGCACAAGACGAGTTATGTCGAACATTACTTAATCATAAGTATATATAAGTATACATTATATAAGTATACATTCTAAGTTGCCCCAATAAAGATAATGTACCAAAGATTACTTTATGCCAATGTACCTCAGGAAATATTACAAAGTAACCAAAAGCAATGAATCTAGTAATAATAATGGAAATATACATAAACATTAACTAAAATGCATAAATTCCATTAATAAATTGCTAGTAATAATTTAAAACTAGATAACACAGAAGCATGTCATCATTACCAAGGAAACCAATGATGGTTTGGCATTACATAATCCATACACACCATGTAAAGAAATGTAAGTTATATAATCATAGAAAAATGTGAAGCAACTATATGATCATTAAATATGTATATGCAATCATGTTTGTCATCAATGTATTCTCTACCTCTTTCCACAATGTATAAGCACATTAATAGTAGTTGAAAATATATACACATAAAACAAACAAGATCAAGTGAGTGATTCCATAAAAAAATATAATCTTCAAACATAGATTGACTAAACAATTGTCCAAACCATCTACAAGACATTTGTAATAAAGTCTTACCATAACCATATCTCTAGGGAAAGTTTGAGCAGCCTTACATTCTTCCCCCAAAGAATTAGACTTCCTCTTGGAAGTCCTCAAGGGAGAAAATAAAACAATGCAATCTATTTAAGACATATTAAACAATAAATTTTGAGAATAAAAATGATACAATACACCACTTTTCAAAACATAGCAAGGAGTCACATCAATACTAGACCACATATCATCACTTATATTAACTAAGCATGTTCAACTCTTCTTATTGACAACCAAGAATAGTACAATTTATCAAATTCATAGCCAGAAAGAATCATTTCTTTGCAACAACACTCAACAATTACATATCATAGAAAATTAACTCCATATGTAACATATCTTTTAAACTAGAGGTTTATTTTTGAATGCATACTTCCATGTATTGAATAAATACATCACAAGTGATTTCACATGACTCACACCACAAGGATCAACAAAAATGGGTACTACGAGGAGGACAAACACCAATATACCATTGAGTAAACTGTACTGCCAAAAAACTATATATCCAATAAATGAATAATCATGTAATGTAGAACCACTGTACGAATATCTGAGAAGCCATGGAACCATAGCGCCATGTAATCATATAGGAAAGATGGTCTTAGGGCCCCTTTGAAGGACCCTTCCATACATTTCCTAGTACCTTGCTCTTATTTGTTTAAGGGGGTTAGTCTCCAAGACAAAGGTACACAATAATCACACACATAAATCTACGGGGGAATGGATTATGACTATCCCATACTGGTCCCATTTGTATCCCTCATCCTCACAAATAAAACTCCCAAAACCATCTACTCCCCCATACAACCTTCCAAGGACCCCTCCTGGATATGGCAGTTTACAAAAGTCACTTTACTCGACACATACCAATAGTTGCAAATTGAAGTGCCCCGAAACAAGAAAGATTTAAGTAAAACAAGTTCATAACTTAAATTCCCAATTAAAATACAATAAAATAAAATAAATCATAGAAGAAATGGAGATAAAAAAATAACAATCATTGCAACCTCCCAAATTTATCCATGAACAAGTCCTTGAAGCAAAAGGACCATCTCAGAATTAAAATGGCTAATTAGTCAAAAGAAACAAAAGACTATTGGCTTAATACATAAGAAAAATCTTCAACACATAAATAAATAATTGAACAGTCTCATACAAATTGCACATTACAATCACCATGCACTTTCGCAACAAGGTCACCTAAGGGGAGGATGAGAATGGTGGTCTCAATTACATAGAGCTCAACAATAAATCACCATGTCACAAAAAGTATGTCCCACACAACCCGAGATAGTCTAATCATATATTTGAATAGCATATCAATATGAATAGCCACATGTCTCACATAACCCATGGCATGCCATCATGTAGAGATCCATTAAGAGAAGCCACAAAAGAGAATCCACAAGTTTTACATGGTTGTCATGTACCATGTGTTTGAAACATCACACATATATAAGGTCATCTACAATTTTACCAAGTCACAAATAATACACCCCCCATGCATACACCAATAGCCACATCGAAAGTCACTTGGTCATCCATGAACAAAGTGTCAAACTACTATTGTTAACATACCATCACTCTATCCCCAATATCAAGCTACAAACAAAATTACCATGTCACACTACCTCAAGTAATGACTATCATCTCTCTGGAAGTCTCGATGACACAATATGTGCCAATATTTTAATATCAATCCCACTTGTTCACAACTAATCTCAAATTCATTAAATCAAGGGCTATAATAACTATCTGTACCCAAAAGTAGTGCTAGCATCCTACAACTGCTAGTTGCTTCCAAAAAAAGATATCCATGAAGACATCAATCTCCCAAAAGTCAATAGTTGTCTCTAGTACTCATGCCAACTAAACTGCCAAGTGTCTATAACTAGAATAGAGTATAGGCTCAGGGCACATTAGTGTCCATCCTCAACCCATGGAACATATAACAAGGAATAGGTTTTCTCTACAAACCAACTAGTGTGGTTCCAATGTGTGGGGAATTTGAATGAAGATTGGTGTCCATGGAAAATTACATCCTTCAATGAAGGTCCACATTACTCAACCTTTGGTTACACTAGTATGCTCTCAATCAAGTGGGAGGGTCGATGCTAGGGGTGAAACATAAAACTTCACAACACACAAGAACATGGATAATAACTTATGCATCTCTCTTCGAACAAAACACATCAAAACACATTACTTTAACATGTCCATCATAGGCCAAACATAGTTATTCACACACATTTCAAATTATCACAACGTACATACATATGTGGATTTCACATCACATCCACAAAACCCTTCTCCCCAAGTTAAATACCCTGTATCAAATACTTGAGGTATGACCACAACATTTACTAGTATTTGCACATCACAACACATATCCACATTACACACATACAACACCACAAAATCATCTAGAATAATTACTCAGGTGACTAGTCACATTCATAACATAGTAAAAGAAGCATCATTCCCTTCTAGTTCATTACTTGATATTGAAAACACAATTTTACATAGAATCTATTTTTGCAATTGGAACTTATTTCAAAGGAAAATCCAATAGGTAATAATGCATATGTCCAATTAATCTAAGAGGTATAAAAAAACTTTTTCAAGACAAATGATTTCCAAATTACTAAATAGTATAATTATGTTGTTCTAATTTCATCAAAGTTTCTCGTAAAAATACTACAAGGACCACTTACAAGGGTACTCATTTTACATACCTCAATTACAATTAAGTTTTAATTATAACCTATCTAAAGCATCACTAAATCTAGCTAAAGCCATTATATGTACAAGATAACACTTTAATCATAATGATGTTAACGATACTAACAAGACTTATGTAGCCAAGTATATAAGTAAATAAGTTAACATGTAAAATTCTTGTTGCATCTGATTTACCATCTAATACCTAATAGGGAAAGGATTTTCATTTCTTTATTAATTTTGTAATCTAAGACAATACAGTTTTATTTCTATAAGATTACCTAATAATTTTACCACATCAATAAGCGTTATCCTTTCCAAACATAAATATAGTGAATTCACTATATAATACACAAAATCATCTTCAAACACTACATAATTACAAGACAGAAATGTGATACCATGGAGTTACCCCCATCTAACATGCAAAACATTCACAAATATACATATAGTGACAAAATGGGTCTTCTTACCTAGTTACACTATCCCACCTACTCATACCAAAAAGATACACAAGGTGCGAGCAAGGAGAGGGCCTCATACACTAACAGGTTAAGGTTCACAAACTAAACCATGATCAAGCTAAAAGAAAAATATTCATAGCACTAGAGAAGATAGATCATCATCCTAGTCAACATTAAAGGAAATAAAAACCAAGACTATAAAATAATCATTTATCATCCTCTCAATTATTTAAGCTTAAAAAGGAATTATTTAAAACATAATTACATGTTTCTGTGGAAAATCATTTTAAAAATCTTAGAGTTGTCTAAAGGATATCTTTATACTATGAGTTAAATTAAATGTTGAAACATGCATGATAAGGTGTCGATGGCTTGATTCCAAGAAGAATAATTCTGAAGGATTGGAATTGTTGTTTATTCATATCACATAGATTTATGGTTTATATTTATATATATTTGCATTTGGACATTGGGTAGGATTCATTGGTTAAATTCATACACACTATCATGCATGACGGCCCCAAAGAGCTAGTTTCTTCGTGACAGGTTGGGCTATTCATGTGTGTAGAACAGGGGAGCCTTTCAACTTTGTGGTATGGTGGAAGTTGCATCTATGATGCTCTCTCTACTTTGCGATATGAAGGAGGAACTAGGTGTGAGAGATTGCACCGAGAGGACATGAATATGCTAAAGGAACTTTGCTACTTTTAGTAAGAAAAATCTATACTAGAAAGTGTAATTTTAATTATTGTCAATTTCAAAAATGTGTATATGTTGTAAATCCATTCACAATATTGGCATATGTTATGCAATGGTTTCTCTTTAAGTTGTATTCTACAAATGATAGAATCATAATTGTACATGAGACCCAAGTGAATTAGTAGTGATGTATGACACAAGACATTCATATGGGGTTTCAAATTAATGTAAACATATTTACAAATGTTATAAAATGATAGCTTGTTATGTGGAACTTGTACATCATTCTTATTAACATTATATGTTAATATTATTATGAGATTATGAAATGTGTTATGATCACAAGGGTGCCTTATTTTAGGCTATTTCATTTAATGTTAGTTAATTAACATTTCATGTTAAACCTAATTTTGACGTAGAGTTGAAATGAAGTAATAAATGATATAGTGATCCTTCATGTTGTATTAAGGTGTTATTTTATATGGTCAATATTGGGTATTGCTACATGTGGTATCAGATCTCTAGGATAAACATTGGAGACTTTCTTGTGTCTACTTTTCTTCTAATGAAAACTATAAACTTTCAAGAATTGTAATTGAAAGGACTCAATGGAACCTTCATATAGTACAAATTAGACTGAACCGATGGATGAAAGAGTTCAAGAGGATAGATTGGATAAGATTTTGGCTATGTTGATAGAAACAAGAGGTATAATTAATGGTCTAAAAAATGAGGTTAGAGCCACTAGGTCCATACTTACTCAAAATGAACAACAAGAAACCTCAAAAAATAGAAGAAGCCAACCTGAATAGAATTAGGGTGAAACTGAGTCTAGGCCAGAAAGCAAAAAGGCTAAAACTGAATCAAAATTAGCCAAGGACTTGAAAAAGATCACCCCCTCTAAATTTGATGGAATTTAGAAGTTGGGGATTGTGGTGAGGCATGGATGGTGGAAATGGAGAGATATATTGCATTATGTAAACTTTCCAATGAAACTAAGGCAGTATGAGCATCCTTCCAATTGAATGGGGAAGCAACCACCTGGTGGGACATTATTAAGATTGAGAAGCATCCTTCTTCAGATAATTTGACTTGAGATATTTTTCTATCCTTTTTTCAGAAGTGATGCTTTCCACATCATTATTTTGACCAGAAGAGGAGTGAGTTCCAAAATCTGAAATAGGGAGATCTTTCAGTGACTCAGTATTGGGAGATGTTTATCCAACTTCTCAAGTATGTTCCATTCAATCAGTAGGATGAACTCTTCTATGTGAGGAATTTTATATTGGGGTTAAAACCTCAAATTTGTTCAGAAGTGGATCTCCATGGTCCACAATCTATAGATGATGCCTTTGAAAAGGTGATTAAACAAGATCAAAAACTTCTCAGTATTGCAGAGTACAGAAGAGAAAACAAAGAAAAAAGTAAAAACTATTAGAACTAGCCTCCCATAAATTCTCCCAAACAAAAGACTCAAAAGGATAAATAGTTTTGTGATAATAAAAGTAAGAAAATTTTTTCTAAAGGAGGTGAGAAAAGTAATCCTCATGTGAAACATAAATCTTTAAGTGAAGAGGTAAATGATAGCAGTAATACAGGGGAATATGTAGGACCTCAGGAATCGAGGGGTGGATGTTTTGTTTGTAGGGGTGAGCATTAAACCAATAAATTCCCTTATAAAACACCCAAAAGAGTAGAAGGAAATCAACAACAATAGTCCTTCCAGCATCACATTCATTTGGTCGTGCATAATAAACAAACTAATTATCAAGCCACCCCTATCGAGATAACAAGTACAATCTATGTCCTTGATGTTAATGTACTTATTGATACTAGTGCTATAGAATGTGATGTAGGAGCATCCCTAGTTCAAGAGAAATCTTGCATCAACCAAAAATATTTACATTTGAGTTTGGTTTATTTCTTTTCATTTTTCTAGTTCAGTTTAGGTAGTTCAGTCAGTAGCAGTTTCTGTATTGTTTCAGGTAAAATTTGGATAGTGAGGTTTTTGATAGTTTGTGTGTATCCTTCTTTCACCCTAATACATTCAAGGACTTTGGGTCGAGTAGGACTCTAGCATTAGGCCCTTGGTCACTTAGGAATGTAGGGAAACTTGGATTTTGCATGATTTGATTACCAGTTATGCTCAATTATGCTCAAAACCCTAATTATGCAAATATGGAAGCAAATAGAGAAATACTAGAAAATGTTGCTACAGAAAGATGTAAAATAACAGATAAATTTGTACCAATTTTTGAAGTTTGGGAAGCCTAATAGTCGGGGACTAATGAGCGGGTACCCTAGTCCAATGCCCTAATTTTTGTCAGGATCTGGGAACTCAATCTGCAACATATTCCTACTATCTTAAAGATTTCTCTGTTGTAAGATCCGGAGGACTAATAAGTGGGCACCTGAGTCTAGGTCCCTATTTTTAGCTCTGATATGCAATTCTAACACACTGCAACCCTTCTCTACAACTCCACTTTTCCTGCTTCTTCAACCTATAACCTGTAATCATGGGGAAATGGGGAGGGCGTTGTAGTGTTTAGAGGCTTGCCTCAGTCAACCCTTAGAGAGACATTCAAGTCTTCCAAACACTATTTTTAAAGAGAGAGAGAGAGAGAGTGCATGCACTTGTGAGGCAGAGGCAGAAACCATGTGATAAATGCTTGAAAACACAAATGATATCACCTTGTAGTGAAGATCTCATGGAAGGAACAAGCTCTTCATGCCATGAGGAGATGGATGCTTAAATCTGCTAATACAAACACAAACAATATCTACTCTTCCACATAATCAATGCCTCGAATCACCTTAAGAATGCCAAAAGATCACAATTGCTAGCTAGTAATCATCTAGTTTACAAATGAATGCCTAAACATACTTATATATGCAACTACAAATATTCCTACCAAGAATTTCATAATTCAAATTTACTGTGTTGGCCTAGGGACCCAATAACGGTCATAAACTGACACTTAAAATTTGGGCCTAACCCAAAATAGGGTAGGACTAGGGTGTGGGTGCCCAAGTCCTCCCCACCTATTTTAGACAGTGCTTAGCTCAAGGGATCCCCCTAGGTAAATTCATCATGAAACTTAGGGTTCATTTCATTGGGATCCCAAAATATGATGCAAGATGTCCTAAATCCATATCAAAGACCCAGGAGCTAAACCTTCAGAGGGAAAAGCCCTCAAGTGGACATTTTTCAACATTACATTTAGCTCCCACTTTAATGTATGTATAAATGCAAGGCCAATACATGCAATAAAGTACGGTCAATAAACATAGTAAACACTCCAAGCACAAGGAAGACACTCCAATCATTGAGAAGACAATAACATGCATGTAAAACATAGAGAAGAAAGTTACAGTCACACAGAACATGGAGAAGACAATAAATGTAAAGAAGATAGTGAATGCATAGAAGACATGAATGATTTATTTTCTTTTTCTTTTTCTCATATATATATGAAATGTAAATGCAAGTACAAGGAAGGTAAACACACCTCCCATAATACATGAAGCACATCATTGCACTCATCTTTAAACTACATATGGGTCAACACACATGCAAGACACACCAAACCACCCATAATGCATGAAGTACTCATCACACTAGTCTTTAAACTACATATGGGTCAATAGACACACCACACAAATGAAGGACGCCAAACATGCACACTTTGAAGACAACAAGAAAACATGACAGACAAGCGATGGAGTGTTTCTATTTCTATGTTCATCACCATCTCGGGCATATTACAAGCACACACTGATGATTGCACTTCACCACAACAATCTTCGAAGACATGCTTAAGGGTTGAGTTAGTCACAGAACCGCACCCCATCTCCGTAGAAGACTTTTGAAAATGATAGGATGTGCACTCTCTGCAAGAGATACACCACCCTTGCCTCTGCAGAGGGATTAAAATGATTGATTGATTGATTGATTGATTGCAAACAAACTCAGAGTGTAGGAAGTACTCATCGCACTAGTCTTTAAACTACCCTTGAGGACAAGCACATTGCTAACATCTACAACAGACAACTTACCTTATATATGCCCACACCATAAGGTGGTTGATATCATGCATCGATATCAAACACATTAAGGTAGGAAGAAAACACACAAGGGAACATAGACTTTTATAAAGCCCATTCCCCTCGGAGGTGACATGTACTTTACGATTGCCAAATGTTCCCACAAACACATCCCTGCAAGAAACATGTAAGTGCCCACATAATCATGATAAACAACTACATCAATGCATATGATTAATCACACAAAGAGATAAGGTTATACTATGAATTAAGATATTGAGTATAACCATGAGGCTATACTATGAAAATCTCAAAATTGAGTGTCACCAAGGTGAGATTCAAAGACAAAAAAAGTGCACAGAGCAGCAGTATTGTTATGTTTTGTAAGTGAGATAGAACACAATAAAAATCACTATGTAGAAAGCATGGAGTGCTTCTACTAGCCAAGCATCAGATAATATATTACAACCCCATCGTCATATTAGGAACTAAGTCCAATTTTTGATTTCTCGCTAAAGGGATGCTAGGTCCGCATTAGTATAAATATTTTTCTTCATCCACCAGCTAGATGGAAACTCTAGAGGAAGGGAAACAATAAAATAGAGAGGAGGAAAAAGTGTCTTAGGGACAGTCACGTAGAAGGATGCCCCCAATTCACCAAGTGCAATGCTGTGTCTATAAGACACAACACACAACAATGAAAATAAAGAGAGGAAATATAGAAGAATGATGATACAAATAGAAGGTCACAACAAAGGCAGTCTCCTGGTATCCTAGACCTTACAAGAGAATCAGGGGTCATCCCAGAAGACCTAAACAACACATAACACATCATGGGGGAAGCACATCTGAGAGATAAAGAGTTCCAAACACTTGCCTGTTAGGGTCTTTGAGCTAGGTGTTGTCATCGAGCAAATCATCATCATCTTCCCACTCCTGAATGTTAGAGGAAATTGGTACATAAGGTACCATAGCCCAAATCTTGTCCATGTCTTTAAGTTGGTCATCTTTAGGATCATCTTTGTTTGGTTCAATGTTCTATTGTTGAGATGCAAGGTGTAGGGCATAAGCTCATCGTCTTCTATTCCTTTCTTTTGCTTGTCAATTTCTTTTTGTTCTACCACTTATCTCTTGTAAGATAGGGTTTTACTCTTTTATAGATTTTTGCATTTTAGAACAGGAAGCACTAGGATCAAATCTCATTTTCCTAGGTGGAATGTTTTGTGGTTGACAATTACCCCCCAATTCCTATAAGGATAATGGAGGAGGAACCTCAGCATAGGGTCCTTTTTTTTAGTCTAGGATTCTCATCAAATGCGGGTTGTTTGTCTTTTGTTATTTCTTGCATAGAGGGGTAGCCACTTGGTGTAATAGTTTTGCTTTGTAGTTCCTATAGCTCAAAAAATTGAAATTTGTTCGTGGCCCCGATTCTTTGTAAGATTTTTCCCAAAAGTAATCAAGTGTACAATGTTGTCTTGTGATCAAAGGCTTATATGTATTTCAATGGATAGCATGCACTTGTCCATTCAGAGGAAATTTTACACATTTATAAATTGTTGAAGGGACAATTTTCATAGCTTTTAACCATGGATGTCTGAATTTTATTTGAAAAATGTCATAAATAGAAACAACATCAAACCATTGTTCTACATGTTTCTCAAATAATGTGACCAACAATGATATCTTCCCAGAAGTGTTTACAAAGGTTCCCTTATGTGTCTTAATCATTATGTCTGAAGGATCATAAGATCGTTGCATTAATTGATGTGAAAAGAGGAACTCTTCCATGGAAACACTATTTATGCAATTAGGATCAATAAGGGTTCCATCCATAGGATTTCCCATTATTTTCATAGTGATGTAAAGAGGTCCTTCAGTGTCTCCAATTGTTCTATCATGAGGTGTAAACATAATTTTAGGTTCTGGGACCTTTCTTTTTAGGTAAGGCCTAGGAGGGAACCTATTGTTGTTGTTGTGATTAGAAGCCATGTGTTTAAGTGTTCAAATCAATGCAAGATCAAATTTTAAAATATTTTCAAAATTTATGCAAAAGACAACTGCAAAACTATGTGCAAAAATGACCTAAAATGCTTTATTTTTTGTACTTTTTTAATGCAAATATATGAAAGAAAAGGTGTTATAAAGATTTTGATTAGGGGCAGAAAATAATATGTCTATTTTAAGTACAATAAAGCAATAAAACCCTTTACAACATAGTTTTGATGCAAATCTAAGATAGTCACAAGTCAAAACTTAGCAAAAATGCCCTAAAATGTGTAATTTTTCACAATTTTTCAATCCCAAGACCTAATAAAAGAGGTGTTGCAAGGAATTTTAGGAGGTGCAATAAATAATAGAAATTATATCAGTTATCTATAATCATAAAATCTTTTACAACACGCTTGGAGTGCAAATCTAGGTCAAGCCCTAAGGCAAATATAGCGAAAATGTGTAATTTTTCAACAAATTTTTAATACAAAGAGCCCAATAAGAAGGTGTTGTAAAGATATTTAGGAGGTACAGAAGATAATAACCCTGATAACATCTAATTAGTGTAAAAATATTCTTCACAACACACATATGATGTAAATCTAGAGAGTCAATAAGGCCAAATCTAGTGAAAATAAAGGTTTTTCAAGCCCTAGGTATGAGATCTTGATGCAAAATGCGATATGATGTAATGTTCCCTACTTAGCCCAGTTAGTTGTGGTTAGAGATTAGCCTATAAAAAGACTCCTATAGGTTAATGGCCATGTTCAGGGAGTCAGATTGTGGACATACTATTTATAGTAAGTCGTGACAGAGCCAGTTTCTATTTTTAGCAGGGCAGTGCAAGAGCCAGGGCATGAGATTTCTGGGGTCAAATGTTCTAGAGCATTGTTTGATTAATATAAGTTAAATTAAACATTTAAGTTAATGTACTTTAAAAGGTGACTTTAAGTTAAGTTATAACTTAACTTTATAATATTAAGTTATAACTTAAAGCGCAAATTGTGTGCCTAGGGAAGGGCACCCACCCTCATGGAGGAATAAGGGGATGTTTTTAACTTAAAAATTAATTAGAATCGCTCTCATCTTGGGTGTTGGAGTTAAGGGAAGCAAAAGACCAAAATGAAGCTTCATTTGGATATGCTTGGTTTATGATATTTTGCTCTAATATTGAGTTTTACCCATGCATAGGGTTTGCGCTTAGCTCTTTGGTTTCAATCCATTGATTTGTAGAGCTGAAAACCTTTGTAGATTTGCCATTCCTCGAGTATGAAAGAGTGCATCAGGAAGGGGTTATTGGAGTATTCATTTAGAGGATTCATTTATGCTTTCAAAAAACACATTTTTGAGTTGATTTAAGCATGGAATGACTATCTACTTTCGATCTTATGATTTACATAGTTGAATGAGATACTAATGAGTAGATTTGTTGGATTGGGAGGCAGATCTGAGGCCAAGATCATTTATATCTGCTAGCCGTACCATCTACCTACTAGTTGTACATGTACCAACTAGTTGTACTGCTAATGAGAGGAAGTTTTGTTGACTTTTGTGGGCTCTTTTCACTTCATTCTAGTCACCTAGGCTAAGGTATCTATTGCAGACTAGAACAATATCATTTCACGGAGATTTTTAGTGGTTGCAGACTAATATAAGGTTCCCAAGGAGGCCATACACCTGTATCTTGGGTGTGGGATTGTAAGCAGTCAAAACAACAATTCAGCGGCCATTATTCATCTAGTCTTGGGCATCTAGGGACTATAGATCAGTCCTCTATAGTTGTATTGCCATACCTTTCCATTTCATAGAGTTGTGTTCATTTCTTTGGGGTTTTGTTGCTGGTCTGATTACAACATCTAGATGAAGTTCTAAACTGTGATATGGGTATGTATTCATAATTCATATTTTGGATAAATACAATCTAGGTTGGTGTTATTTTCTTGATATCTATTCTAGTCTTTCTGGGTTTTCTATATATGTTGCATTTTTTATGATATTGTTGCAAAAACTATACATGCAAACACATGTAATAAAAACCTAAACTTCAAACAAGCAAAAATACAAAAAAAAAACCAGGGGAAACATATATAGAGGGGTGTATGTTACAGTGGTATCAGAGCAGAAAATTTTTCCATCTTGTGAGGTTAATATGACATGTAGTTGATAAAAATGAGATATGCGGCCTACAGACAAATATGATTTTAGACCAAGATCAGGAACATAGAATTCATAGAGGACACAGGGAAGAGAGATACCACAATTAGAAGAACTTGAACAACTAGTACCCATAGTAGATCCATTTGAGTTAGAGATAGAGGTTGTTACTACTGAGGACAATTCCCTAGTTTCACAAACAGACCCATTTTTAGGAGAGTTACCACCAGTTCCAAAACCTACAAAAGAAATGTGTGATAGGGAGCTTTTAGGAGTCGAGCTTGTGAGAGATCCTGAATGTTCTCACCATGATCTCAATGGCCCTAGAATGGGAATTGAGGGATTCTTGATGGGAGATGATGGAAACACAGGTTGAGATAGGACATACCCTCACATAGTTGCAAGATGGGTTGAATATCAGGTATAATCACAATGACAGAAACAAGTACAATGGAGGAGATAGGAATAGAAACAATGACAATGATAGACATAGAAAAAATGACAGTGATAGGAATAGAAACAATGACGGAGACATGAACCAGCACAATGTGGGTTATAGACACAATGGTAACAAGAATCAGGGGTACATGAATAATGGAGAGAGGAACCAAGATGATAGACATAGATTTAGAGATGATGAGGATGAGGCCTTGGTTATGCACAAAAGGGGTTCATAGTTTACAGTGAGTGATATACCTAATATCCCTACCTTTGCCCCCAGGAAATAAGTGCCTGAGCAGGATCCCACATAGGCTGGGTTTCATGAGGAGATTTTGAGGGATTGTAGAGCATCTAGTGTAGAGTCCAGGGCTGAAATGACCTTTGCAAAATATTATGACATTAGGATTAAGAATAGACCTCATAGAGGAGGTAGACCTCAGAACCAAGAGTTATAGAAGAAGGTGAGTAAGATGGCACTTCCCTATTTTGATAGATAAGGAAACACCACTGCTAGAGCTTGGGTTCAAAAACTGGATAGCTATTTGCAGATCAGTCCTATGCCTAAGGAGGACACCATTACTTATGCAGATTTGCATTTGGAGGGGGTATTGTATAAGTGGTGGAGTAATAGGAAGGTTATGCTGGGTCATGATCAAATTACCTCATACATGGAGTTCATAGCCAGATTGATCGATAGATTTGATAAGAAAGACCTAGAGTTATAGTTTAAGGAGTTAGTATAGCTGAGGTAGAGTGGTTCAATTGACTTCTACATTTCTGAGTTCCAGGACATGTCAGTTATTGTCCCAGATATTTCTGCGTGCAGATTGGTTATTCTCTTCATTGATGGATTATCAGACCCACTCTATAGTAGGGTCAAGGGTTTTGACCCTGCTACACTCTAGGAGGCCATGAAAAAGGCTTGAGACATGGAGTCATCAGTGTGGAGAAGAAAATTTAACTCCAAGGGGTTTCCACATAGGAGGGACAAGGAGAAAGAGAAGAGACCATTCTACAGAGACGTTGAGCAACATAAAGATTGGTCAAATAGGTTGATTGATGATTATCTCAATGAGTATAGGAGGAAGAAACTTTACATTCATTGCAAAGAACCATGGGATCCATCACATAAATGTCCACACAAGGCTAAGGCCAAATTGATCGAGTACTATTCAGTTGAGGGGTCTCAACCAGAAGCATCTGATTTAGATTTAGATCGACCTTCCGATCAAGGAGATAGTGAGGATGAGAGGACTTCAAAACACAGTGCTGGCAGTGGTAGTGTCATTGCCCAGTTATCTAGTTTCGAGAAGGTTGGTTCTTTCACGATGTGTGGTGTACTTGGTGAGCAGTGCATCATTACCCTCATTGATATAGGGGTGACTCACAATTTTATTGATGAAGGGTTAGTAGCCCACAGGGGGTTGAAGGAAGAGGAATTCAAAGGCTTTAAGGTGATGGTAGCTAACGGATTCAAAATGCAATGTAACTAGATGATAAGAGGATTGAAGATCATCATGGGTGACTATGAGTTAGTTGATGACTTCTATGTGGTTGGCATTGGTGATACAGATGTGGTACTTGGCATGCATTGGATGAGCTAGTTAGAGGAATTCCCTATGAATGTTAAGAAAATAGAGATGAGGTTTAAATGCAATGGGAGGAAAATTTTCCTTAGGGGAATTTTAGATGGTGGACCACAAATAGTATCACTGAAGAGAATGAAGAGGCTATTGAGACATGACCAGGTAGAGTGGGCAACAGATTGCCTTATTATGCCAGAGTCCCCACCACAGTAGAAGGATATCTATCATCTCGATATTCAGAAGTTACTATCCATGCACAATAAGGTGTTTGGGTATATATCACCAAGATTGTCTCCTAATAGAGGAATACAGCACATGATCGAGTTGGAGGATGGGACCAAACCCATCATGATCACACCATACCATCATCTGAAGAGATTCAAGGATGAAATTGGAAAAACCATCAAAGAGCTACTAGAGATGGGTGACATTTGACCCAGCAAGAGCCCATTTTTCTTCTACATTTATACTTGTAAAAAGAAGGATGGGACAATCAGGATGTGTATAGATTACAAGGCCTTGAATAAAAAAATATTAAGAATAGGTACCCCATTCCAAGGATGGATAAGTTGATAGATGAGTTACATGGTGCCTGTTACTTCTCTAAAATTGACTTGAGATCTAGATATCATAAAATCTACATGAGGACCGAGGACATAGAAAAGATGGCTTTCAGATGTCATTATGGTCACTTCAAGTTCCTAGTGATGTCCTTTGGTGTAACCAATGCACTTGCAGCTTTCCAAAGTTGCATGAACTAGATTTTTAGATAGCAACTTAGGAAGTTTGTTCTAATTTTCTTTGATGACATGTTGATTTCCCACAGGACTTGGGAGGACCACATGAGACACCTTGAGGAGGTGCTGAGCATTTTCGAGAGTAACTCACTTTATGCCAAGGAGTTAAAATGTGATTTTTGGTATGACAGAATTGAAAGGAAGCTAGGTGTGCAAAAATCGCTTCCAACACTAATCTAATGAGGAGAGATGTATGCAAATTCAAAATAACCTTTGTAGTTACAACATTATTAACACAGTAATAGAGATATTATAGCAATACACATACACATAGAAAGTAGATAGAAGAGAGAGAGAGACAAGACATACATGGGGAAAACCCTTACAGGTGAAAAACCCCACTCCAAAATATATCTCAAATGTATTACAGTAAATAAAATAAGATTACAATACAATTTTAGAGCCAATGCTCTTTCAGGAGTCTTTGAATGTCAAATCTGGAGATATTCCTGCAACATAACGGTACCTGTACAAAACACTACTTATCTCCGATCCAAGCACCTATTTTTATAGTGTTTACAAGGCAAATATGGAACCTTCTAGAGATGGAGGTCCATCTTGGACTCATGCCCTAAAACCCATGCCTAAGGACACTTGTCCAACATCCCATCCCAATGTGGGTGCCTTGTCCCAAGAGAAGCTATGAAAGATGCTCTTACGCACCTTACAACTATCATAGAATCCATCATAACTGACAGCACTTATAGCTATAAGAGAATCTGTCATATACTGAATAAAAATATCTTATTCCTCTTACAACATGTCATAACCTCCCTTGACTACCCAAAGATGTGTTTCTCTCATACAAAGATACTCACCAACACTTGTCATTAAATAAAAGTCATTTTAGGTTTCAGGGGCGTTGCCCCTCAACCCCACAAGGGGGTCCACCCCTTGACCCTGTCTTGGGGGTGCTACCCCCAAAACCCCATTAATTATTCAAGGGGGAAACTGTAGTAACCAAAGTCATAAAAATTTATCCTGCTGCATGTACACAAGGTGTCGACTATGCCAACTCAACATGGGATAAATAAATACAACATTAGGAATTTACAAAGGTTGAGACACCTTAATTCCCAACAAGAATTACTCTACCTTGCCCATATCATCAGTGCTGATGGGGTTAGAATGGATCCAGAGAAGATAAAGGTGATTGTTGATTGGCCTCCACCCACAAACCTCACACAATGTAAGGGGTTTTTTGGGCTTTGTGGGTTCTATAGATGTTTCATGAAAGGGTTCTCTCAGAGAGCTGCACCATTAACTAATTTAACAAAGAACAGAGCCTTTGAATGGAATGATAGGACTCAGAAGTGCTTTGATAACTTCAAGCACTAGACGAGTACATGCCCAGTGCTTGCTATCCCATATTTCACTAAACCGTTTGAGTTACAATGTGATGCTTATGGAGAGGGGATAGGAGTAGTTCTCATGAAGGAGAAGCACCCAATAGACTTTGAGAGTAGGAAGCTTTGAGGTGTGGAGAGTAGTTACTTGGTTTATGACTGAGAGATGTTGGTCATTATGCATGCATTGGCTAAATTCAGGCCATATCAGGTTGAGGGTAAGTTCATAATCAGGATTGATCATAACAACATAAAATATTACATGAACCAGAAGGATCTAAATGACAGACAACAAAAGTGGGTTAGCACATTACAGGAATATGATTTTGACATTGAGTATGTCAAAGGTAAGAGGAACATAGTTGCAGATTCCTTGTCACAATGACCACACTTGTGTTTAGTTGGGGAGATCTCTGCTGACTAGAGGGAGATGATTATAGAAAAGTATGTTAAGGACTCTTGGGTAGTAGGAATCATTGAGGGCACAATTAGAGATGAGAAATATTCAGTGGTGAGTGATTTGATCATGTACAAGGAAAGGATATTTTTGGTGCCCAACTCATAGTTTAAGCATAAGGTAATAAAAACTTTCCATGATACACCAATGGCTGGCCATCTTGGATTCTTTAAGACATACAAACAGATTTGGGAGAGGTTCACATGGAAAGGATTGAAGGATAAATTGTAGAAATATGTTCACGAGTGTCCCATTTGCCAACAAAACCAGCATGAGCATACCTTTCTTGTAGGTTTACTATAGCCATTGCCTATTCCCAATCAGAAGTGGCAATGTATCTCCATGGAATTTATTACAAGGTTCCCTAAGTTGTAAGGAAAAGGACTGTATTTATGTGGTGGTTGAAAGACTCACCAAATTTGTACACTTTGTAATTTTAGTAACCTTCACAGCTGCTTAGGTAGCTGATTTATTTTTTAGGGAGATATTCAGGTTGCACCAGGTACCCAAGAGCATTGTCAATGACAGGGACAACAAGTTCCTAAGTTTATTTTGGTAGGAGTTGTTTAGATTATGTGGTACAGAGTTAACTCCTAGCACTAGCTACCACCTATAGACAGATGGGTAAATAGAGGTGGTGAACAACTAGTTATAAGGTTACTTGTATAATTATGTTTTAGGGTAGCAGAAGGCCTTGATTGGATGGTTGCACCTAAGGGAGTACTGTTACAATACTACACACCATACGTCAATTCAAATGACTCCTTTCAGGGCACTATATGGTTATGATGCCCCATGCTTCACAAATCTCTTGCTTGGTGATAGTCAGGTGCCTAAGGTGAAAGATCTCTTATAGGAAAACCAAGACATCTTAAAGGAGCTTAAGGAGAATATATAATAGGCACAAAATCAGAAGAAGTTGTATTCTTATCAACACTGAGTGGAAAGGAGTTTTGAGGTTGGAGACAATGTATTTGAGGTTCCAACCTTGCAGGTAGACCACTCTCAAGAAGAGTGGAGCAAAGAAGTTAAAACTTATATTTTATGGTCCTTACAAGATTATTAGATGAGTGGGTGAGGTGGCTTATGAGATTGAGTTACCATCAGATAGCAGGTTACACAATGTGTTCCATGTTTCCAGGCTGAAAAAAGATCTTGGTCACAATATAGCTCCATCAATAGATCTTCCACCATTGGATGAGGAGGGGAAGCTAATCCTAGTACCAGAAGCTATCGTTGACACCCGGGAGAGACAATTGAGGAAATCGGTTATCAAAGAGTACTTGGTCAAATGAAAGAATTTTCTAGTGAAGGATGCTACGTGGGAGAGCGAGTAGATATTACAGCACCCTAAGCTGAGTTTGCTTGAGGACAAGCAATTTTTGGGAGGGTGGATTGTAATGTCCCCTACTTAGCCCTATCAATTGTGGTTAGAGATTAGCCTATCACGAGACTCTCGTAGCCTAATGGTCATGTTCAAGGAGTTAGATTGGGGACTTACTATTTAAGCAAGTCTTGACAGAGCCAGTTTCTATTTTCAGCAGGACAGTACAGGAGCCAGGGCACGAGATTCCCGGGGTTGAATCTTCTAGAGTATTGTTCAATTAATATAAGTTAAATTAAAGATTTAACTTATTTTAATTTAAAAGGTGACTTTAAGTTATGTTATAACTTAACTTTATAATATTAAGTTATAACTTAAAGCGCAAATTGTGTACTTAGGGAAGGGCACCCACCCTCATGGAGGAATAAGGGGATGTTTTTCAATTAAAAATTAATTAGAATCCCTCTCATCTTGGGCATTGGAGTTGAGGGAAGTAAAAGACCAAAATGAAGCTTCATTTGGATATGCTTGGTTTATGATATTTTTCTCTAATATTGAGTTTTCCCAGTGCAGAGGGTTTGAGCTTGGCTCTTTGGTTTCAATCCATCAATTTGTAGAGATGAAAACCTTTGTAGATTTGCCATTCCTCATGTATGAAAGAGTGCATCAGGAAGGGGTTATTGGAGTCTTCATTCAAATGATTCATTTGTACTTTCAGGAAACACATTTTGAGTTGATTCAAGAATGGAATGACTATCTACTTTGAAGCTTATGATTTGTAGAGTTGAATGAGATACTAATGAGCATATTTGTTGGACTAGGAGGTAGATTTGAGGTTGAGATCATTTATATCTATTGGCTATACCATCTACCTGCCGGCCATACCTGTACCAACCAACCATACTGCTAATAAGAGGAAGTTTTGGTGACTTTTATGGGCTCTTTTTAATTCGTTCTGGTCACCTAGGCTGAGGTATCTAGTGCAGACCAAAATAGCATCATTTCACAAAGATTTTTAGTGGTTGTAAGCTGATATAAGGTTCCCATGGTGGTCATACACCTGCAGCTTGGGTGTGGGATTGTAAGCAATCAAAACAACAATTTAGTGGCCATTATTCATCCAGTGTTGGGTGTCTAGGGATTGTAGATCAGTCCTCTATAGTTTTATTTCTATACCTTTCCATTTCATGGAGTTGTGTGCATTTCTTTGGGGTTTTGTTGGTAGTCCAGCTATAGCATCTAGACAAAGTTATAAACTGTGATATGGGTATGTTTTCATAATTCATATTTTGGCTAAATATAATCTGGGTTAATGTTATTTTGTTGATATATATTGTAGTTTTTCTAGGTTTTCCAAATATGTTGCATTTTCTATGACACTGTTGCAAAAACTATATATGCAAACACATGCAATGAAAACCTAAACTTCAAACTAGCAAAAACACAAAAAAAAAATAGTCGAGGGAAACATATATAGAGGGGTGTATGTTACATATGTATTTTTTTCAATCTGATTTATGATGAAAACTAGTTCCACTTAGATCTAAAAATCATTTTCAAACCCTACAATGCAAAATTTACAGTAAAATGCAACACTACAGCAAAATACAAACTTGAATGAGTGTCTAAGATTAGTAGAAAAATTTGAAACAAGATTTTACCTACAAACCCTAGTTTTTGAAATTACTAAGTTATAAGTAAAATTTAAAATTTCCAACAAAACCGTAGCAATTTTATGATGAAAATGGAATGTAAGTGATTGGATTTTTGTAATTTTCTTCAATTTAGCTCAGATTTATAGCAAAAATCAGAAATTTGATCAAATTCAAATTAATTGATACAACATGCAAACTCTAGAATGCAATTCTTTACAATTTTTTTAAAATTTTCTATCTTTTTGTAATTTTTTTCAATGCAACAAGATGAATGATGATATAATTGAATAAAATGACTACAAATCTAAAGAAAAACACTCAGCAAGGTGCCAAAAAGTTCAACAACATGGGTTCACCAAAATGTTTCAGGTAAAATTTAGATAGTGAGGTTTCTGATAGTTTGTGTGTATCCTCTTTTCACCCTAATACATTCCATGACTTTGGGTCAAGTAGGACAATACCAGCAAGCCCCTGATCACTTAGGAATGTAGTGTAACGCCCACCTTGAACACCTTAAAGAAATACACACTTATGCTATATGAAACAGGGAATTTTTTTTTAAAAATGATTAAGTAACGATAACATAACTAATTATGACATATTCTCTAAGGATTCAAGGCTACATCACTTAACAAACCAACTAACATAATTTAACATACATCAGTAACTGATCCAAATCCATGCTCAATTAAATAACTTATTCACATTCATTGCATATCATCAAATAACAGAATCTACATGCTTAAATACATAACTGAAATGCGTTCATAAAAGTACATCATGACATCATTACATTGCCATTTTTTAGTCTACATCAAAATTACATACATAAAGAATGTTTTGTTACACAAATCAGGTACAAGATTATACACATACATCTTCATCAACTGGGATGAGTACAATTGTCTAAAAACTGGAATAAATCTCTTCTGCACATGAACTTCGACAAGAATAACCAATGGATAAAATAGCTCTTCCACCTGACCATGTGGAACCCTAAGGTCCACCCCCAAGCTAGGAGTTAACATGAGGTCCCAAACAATGACAGTCAGGTAGACGAAAGATAAACAAGAACAAAGGATGACCAAATGCCAAACAACACATGGCAATAACAATACAACACAACTTAAATTCCAGAGGCGACACAAAACAAATGAGGAGAGACCAAACAAGGGATGCTAGGTTGTAGTAGGGAGAGTGTCATCGCACGGTCCTAGCATGGGTTATCTTGACTGCCTCTCACTAGACGCCGGACCCTATCTATGGTTATCCTGACAGCCTTTCACCAAGCGCCGGCCCCATAGGGTGACACATGCGGAATCGACCTTCCTTTCATGAGGACAAGGAAGTCAATCATGCCGACCAGGCCTTCTCTACCCATCCTTAGTCTAAACAAGCACTACAGGTCATGGGAGAGGAATCCATTAATCTTATTAATGTGAAATCTACCCTTAACCCTCTAGTTTATTTTAGGTTATCACTTGATTAATCTACTTCCAACGGGTTATCCTGACTGCCACTTCTGGCGCCGGCCCCACGTTGAAAGCCACTCTCCTTCCTAACACCTAGTAACCTTAACATCATACAAGACTTTATAACAATACTCGTACATGTTCACTACAAGGCATAAACACTCTTGCATCACAATATAATCACAACACCAATTGTTATCCAACGCTTTCAACATTACAATACTTTACGCTTTTACAGATTTCAGGTCTCTCCATACGACAAAACGGTACAAAAAGATCACAAGTGGTTTAATGTCCCCACCAGAAAATATTACTTTCAATACACATAAACAACTTGACATTATCTCAATATACTTCATACTATGTTTGATCCACATAATCGTTATTACATCGTAATTACAAAAACAACTGTACACAAGTTGCAAATACTCAACTATGACAACTTAGCCTCTGGAATTCGAGTTTGACCACTCTCAATTTGACTCATTACAACAACAGAAATACTTAACTCATACAGTTTAATACAGTTCTAGAGTTAACACTACAATTTCTTCTCTATTCAATGTAAACAACTTCTGTAATAAAATCAGCCTTAGATTACATTCTCTACTATTACTATTTATTATATCCTACTGTCTTGTAAGAGAATCGTAATTGATCCTATTTGAATGGAACATGAACAGCTTGTATAGGTTGTCAATGAGGAGTAAAATGGCTATTGACTATTTTATCATTGAAATGGATGATAGTTGATTAGTCTAACAACTTCCTCAACTTGCAAATCTAATAAGATTGATGGTATCCAATGATCACAAGAATAACGTAGGCAATAGGTTTGATGGCTAAGTTTTTTTTACGGTATCCAAGGACGTTCTTTGATATCCCCGCATCTTGATCATGCTTCTAACTATTGTGCTGATCTCCCAAACATGGAAAGTGTAATTACAAGTTCAGAAATTACTTCCCCTCAGGTTTAATTTCTGACAGAAATGGATAAATAACAAACATCTCAGTAAATTGCTGATTGCTTTTGCTGCACCGGCCTTCAGAGGAAGCGCCATCTCCATCAGTGAGATATCAGTAAGACAGTATCGGTTATGTGGACTATATTGCAGTCCGTTTAACTAATGTGAAAATATGATCTGCAAGAAAATAACCTCTCAGAAGTGTGCCCAGGTAAAACAGCAATCCTTAGTAAAAGAATGATTACAAGGTATATACGAAATGGAATTGTTGCAAGGGACTCAAGAACTCTCCATAATGCACACTATGGTTGTCATCTACGTTCTTACAGAAGACTAATAGAGATGTAATCGTCTAATAACCTGATCAATGAATAACTAGTGAACTGGAGAATGTTTGTGATGTGATAAAAGAAGATAAGGATTTTGCCAACACAGCAATCTTATTTCAACTCAGTAAGAAAACTGCATTTTTTAGTTTACTGGAAAAGCTTTCTGCCTGCAAGAAGAACTATGTCGATGATTTTCCCATCACACTGTCGCTGCCGAGTTTGTTATCAAATTTCTGATATATTCAGGTGTTGAGGATTGACCAAAAATGAGACAGTAAGCTATCAGAAACAAACAGTTACTCAAATTACATTTGGAACCATTACTACATTACACCAACAGTTGGTTATTATTTGTGCATTGTTGACCATCTTGCCATCGCTGGTTATCTTGAGGACACCCCAACCTTTTTCCAGTAGTGCGCCAGTCAGAAAAAGGGTGCTCTACAGCATTAAATTGACTACCTTTTGATTTTAATGCTTAGCACATAGGAAACCTCAGCCCGATGCACTAGGAGAGCAGTAGTAGTTGATGCCTGACAAAATAGACTAGCACTTAGCCAATGAGTTTGTTCAAGACAAGAGCGATCCACCCAGGATGATAATAATCGCTCTATCTGATGGTAATCAACTGTTTGTAGGCCAGCATGATTTTGATCACCCTAGCTATGGAGTGGACTGGTCAGAGGAACATCGTATAATACTAGATAAATGGCAAATGAAAAGGATTCGGAACTTTCATTCAAAACAAATGATAATAAGGCAGCGAACTACCTAAAAACAATACCTCCCTTTCACACCCTGGCATTACAATGTTACCAATCCACTAATAATTAATACCCAACGCAACAAAACAAAATAAATAGAGTGTCGTCTCACAACACTGGATGAAAGGTGAAATGACAAGGCTTCAGAAATTTTCAATCAAAGCGAATAAAACGGCAGCGAACTACCTCAAACAACACCTCCCTATTACACCCTAGAATTACCACTTATAGCGATACATAATATTATCCTTCCACCAGTAGATAATACCAAAGGAAACAAAAAAAAGATAAATAACATCTCAGGCAAAATTCGTTAACCAGATCTTATTGAACAAATAGAACTTCAAATTGCAGACGTAAACCTATAGACAGTGGCTGTCAGACAACCCTATCCTATGTGTTAAATTTGCACTACTCCTCACTAGTCCCACGTCTGACATATGATGGTATCGCCTATTTATTTCTGCTTTACACTTGCATTACAGGTGCGAACCTCATGACTAACCTCTGTAAGATATTTGCTCAACCCAAACGGCTAGGATTACAATGGAATGAGTGCAGGTTATGTAACCAGAACCAAAGGAAACTTCAATAATCGAAGAAGGCAAAATTTCGTGGCATCTAGCAATATCAGAGGTCTGTCGCCTCCCTAACAGCATTCGCACACCTATACAATAGCGCCTCCTCCAATAGTGGGAGCAGAGGCCAGAGGAGAGTGTCCTATCATGGACGAAGGGGAGACGTTCTCAGAGGACAAGGAAATAAAATGGCGAAGGATTACTGTAGAAACATCTACCTTAAAACTATCATTTCTTATACCTGCTCTCTTTCGAGGAACAAAACTAGGGTCTGATGACAAATCAAAGACGTCTTTTTTTTAGATTCAATGATGACATAAAAACGGAGATCTAATAGATCTTAAGGAGGTGTCATTTTACATCTACAAACCCTACCAATATTACGCCGGTCTGAGAGTGCATACAGATCGAATTGCCGAAATGCATCCACCATGAAATGAAGAAGACTATCAAAATGAATTATTGCAGGGATGATTGAATGATTCGGCAAAACAGTGGGAGGAAGACAATTGAATAACGGAATCCTTGAGTGGAATGGAAGAATTTAAAACCCTAAGAGAAGATGCTGTTTAAACACAGAGAGAATAGTCTACAGACATGAGCTTTAATGGCACAACATAGAATACAAACTGATTTCAAATCAAACTATTTGGAATCAAATAAACAACAACAGCATTTGCAGATTCAGAATGAAGTTCAGAGATAAGGCATTCGACGGAACCTGGCTACGATATCAAATTGTCAAGTCTGCTTCAATTGCTGCCGTTCCAAGCTGCTTATTCCAGCCTTCTCCTCTTTTCCTTCACCTGTAATGTTCTCCTCTTTGCCTCTGCAAGCTTTTCTTTTATAACACAGTCTCTCTCATCTACCAAGGAGCTTGGCACGCGATCCCGTGCATCTCCCCCCTCAAGCTATATTTTATTTTCTTTAATGATCCCAAAAATGTTATTTATTTATTTTATTTAATTTTATTTTTTTTAAATGTAAACACATAATTCCCGACAACATTTAATTTCTTTATAGCCGACCAACTATATTGTTATTAATAAAATTGTACTATTTCATCAATCTATATTTTTGTAACTATATTTTAATTTATTTTATTAATCAAGTTGTAAATCACAATTTACAACATGATTACAACTATTTTATTTATTTAAATATTTATTATAAATAATATTATATTGAACAATACAAAATTTCTTACAACTTTATTTAACAACTACACTTCTAATAAAATAATAATTTATTTATAATGATAATCGACAACTAACGACATTATGCTCATTTATCAACATTTATATTCTTTCGTATAATGATTCTAATTAAAGCACAACACTACCATACACACTTAGACACCTTCGAACCTAATTAGACTCCAAGGTACAGTATTACCTGACAGCAAGACATGATCAAATGACAACCAATAACCACAAGGGTAAACTGACAACCAGATAACACTGACTAGGGACCTCACGTTAACTCCAATCAACTAATCCATTGGCGAAGGCACGCTCAGACCTGGTAATCAGGTGGAGTCGATGCCTAGTACCTGCATCCTGTAGCAACGCATGGTTAACCGTAACAAGATATATATATATATACATCACATGCAGTCCTATGGTGAATGGAAATCGCAGTGGGGTAGGGTACTCGAGAGTGAGTAATACGACACTGTTCCATTCACATTTATGAATAACAATCAACTATATTGAACAAGGTATCTAATTACTAATCAACAACATAAAATGATCAACTATCTTCCAATCCCATATAGTGAATAACATCAAAGCATCTATAACATCCAGTTCATTTATCAAATTGTAAAGCATAAAATAACATAATCCAACATCAACATCTATTATCATATTAATTAGGTTCATACTGAAATAGTAGAATAACAAGAAATCCATCATCAAACGATCTAAAATACTGTCATAATGTCTAGTACTACTAAGCAAACATCTGTCCGATCGACGACCAGTTGAGGGGCACTACATCCTCCCCCCTAGGATCAGGCTTACTCCTGGAAGCCTGCGAACAAATATGGATATAGCTCTTGCATTCAGGATGTATCTTCCCAGGTTGCTGAAGTCTCATCACTAGGATCCCATTGGACCCTTACCTGCTCTATGACTCTGCCCCTGAGAGCGAGTCACCTGTGCTCCAAAATGCCTACAGGCTCCAAAGCTAGCTGCCCATCCTCTACCTGTAAAGCATTCCAATCAAGAACTTGTGAAATATCTGGATGATAAGGTCTAAGAACAGAAACATGAAATACATCATGGACGCGTGACAAGCTAGGCGGCAAAGCAAGATGATATGCAACAAGACCGATCCTCTCCAAAACCTTGAATGGCCCTACAAAGCGTGGCGCGAGCTTAGAGCCTTTTCCATAACGAATCGGACTCTTTCGCGGATGCACCCGCAAGAACACCCGATCACCAACTGAAAACTGATGATCAAGCCTGTGAGCATCTGCATATTTCTTCTGTCTATCCTGAGCTGCCACCAGATGCTCTCTGATGCGATCAACCTACTGCTCCATCTCTTGGAGCATCTGTGGACCCAGGAGAACTCTATCCTCAAGATGATCCCAACTCAATGGGGTACGACAAGGACGACCATAAAGGGCCTGAAAAGGAGACATGCCAATGGAACTATGGTACCCATTATTGTACGCAAACTCCACCAAATACAAATAATCTTCCCAACGGTTTTGCTGATCCATAACATACATTCTAAGCATGTCCTCAAGGACCTGATTGACCCTCTCAGTTTGCCCATCAGTCTCTGGATGATAAGCTGAACTGAAGTTCAATTGAGTCCCCAACGCATGCTGAAGGGATGTCCACAGAGCTGAAGTAAAAACTGGATCACAATCAGAGATAATCTTGCAAGGAATCCCGTGCAATCTGATGATATCCTCCATGAAAATTTTGGCCATAGATGAAGCATTATATGAAGATCGGACAGGAGAAAAGTGTGCTACTTTCGTAAGCCTGTCTACAGTGACCATTATTGCATCATGGCGACGAGAGGACATGGGTAAACCAACTATAAAATCTATTGAAATGATGTCCCATTTCCATTCCGGAATAAGATGTGGCTGAAGAAGACCTGCAGGATGCTGATGTTCCGCCTTAACCCTATGACATTCTAAGCATCTCGAAACAAAATCAGCAATATCCCTCTTCATTCCAGCCCAAAAATATATCTGTCGAAGGTCTGCATACATCTTCTTGACACCTGGATGAGTAGAATAAGGTGCCCGATGAGCCTCAGTCATAATTAGGGTGCGGAGACCCTCTGTAGAAGGCACATAAATGTGACCTAAATGTCACAAGAGACCATCCGACTCGGTAGAATATCCAGCATATCTACCCTCCAAGGTTCTACCAGACTCAACTTCAGCTTTCACTTCCTGATACCATCTATCTGCAAGGAGTGCTGCAAGAATCTATCCTCTCAAATCCACTCCAAGAGTGATTGATGAAAGTTCATGTCTTTGCCGACTAAGAGCATCTACCACCACATTCTCCTTACCCTGGATATATTTTACCTCAAAATCATACTCACATAGAAACTCCATCCATTGCCTCTATCTCGCATTCAGGTTTGGTTGTGTAAAAATATACTATAAACTTTGGTGATCACTGTGCAGCTCAAACCGATGCCCCAGTAAGAAGTGTCTCCATATTACCAATGCATGCACAACTGCAGCTAACTCTAGGTCATGTGTAGGATAGTTCAACTCATGATCTTTGAGTTTATGGGACTCATAGGCTATCACATGACCCTCCTGCATTAAAACTGCTCCTAAACCTTCCAAAGATGCATTAGTACAAACCACAAAATCTCTGGCAGGATCAGGCACTGCTAGAATAGGTGCACTAGTTAACCGCTCCTTAAGACTCTGAAAGGCTGCTTGACACTGTTCTGACCAAATGAACTTCTTTCCTTTTCTCTGAAGAGAAGTTATAGGGTGAGCTATCTTTGAAAAACCTTCCACAAATCGTCGATAATAGCCTGCTAAGCCCATGAAACTACGAACCTCTGAAACATTGGTAGGAGCCGGCCAATCCATGATGGCTTGAATCTTTGAAGGGTCCACTGCAATACCTTTGTTAGAAATAACATGTCCCAAATATTTCACTTCAGTTTGAAAGAAATCACATTTAGCCAGATTTGCATATAACTGATTTTCTCTTAAACACTGCAGAACCTGTCGCAAATGTTCTTCATGCTCCTCCATAGACCTTGAATAAATCAATATATCATCTAGGAAGACAAGAACAAATCTATCAAGATAGGTACAGAACACACCATTCATCAAGCTCATAAATACTGATGGCGCATTTGTCAACCCAAAAGATACAACAGTGAACTCATAATGCCCATAGCGAGTGCGGAATTCTATCTTGTGGATGTCCGCCTCAAAGATGCGCAACTGATGATATCCAGATTTTAGGTCTATCTTGGAGAACACCTTAGCTCCCTTGATCTGATCAAAGAGGTCATCAATTCGTGGCAATGGGTATCTGTTCTTCATAGTCACCTTATTAAGCTGTTGATAGTCGATGCACAAACGTAGAGATCCATCCTTTTTCTTCACAAAAATCATAGGTGCTCCCCATGGAGAGACACTAGGACGAATGAATCTCTTTGCTAATAACTCTTCTAGCTGCAAGCGAAGCTCCTTAAGCTCCTGAGTAGTCATCTGATATGGAGCTCGTGAGATAGGTTCTACTCTGGGAACAAGGTCTATCTTGAAATCAATATCACGCTTCGGTGGCATACCTGGGATCTCACTAGGAAAGACATCTTCATACTCCTTGAGAATAGGATGATCATCAAAGGATGTCTCCCTATTTTCTCCAAAATCTAAGTCATTAACTATTACAGCAAACAACTTGCATCCTTGACGCAAACATCTCTCCAATTGCATAGCAGAAATCATGCGCAAGGAGATGGGTCTTTGAATCCCACCCACTTCTACTTCTTTGCCTGATTCATCAACACACCTTACTAATTTGTGGCGACAGTCTATCACCGCTCGATGAGCATCCAACCAATCCATTCCCAACACTATGTCATAGGATCCTAATGGTATAATGCGAAGATCTGCTGTGGTAGATAAAGGACCTATCCTCAACTCGCAACCATACACAAGAGAGTCTACTGATACCCTAGATCTAGAGGCTAATTCCACCTGCCACTTAACATCTTGCTTTGCTGCTACTAATTTGCAATGCTCCACTATAGAAGGGGAAATAAAAGAATCTGAAGCACCAGAGTCAAAAAGAATAGAAATAGTAATACCTCGCAAGACACCTATAGTCTCCACAATGGTACCTTGGTGCTCCGCTTGGTGATTATCCACCGCCGCAAACACCCTATGTGACCTGCCTGCATCACCAATAGTGGGCTCTGAAACTGCGGGCCTCTGTCCAAATCTTGAAGTATTCTTACGCGGACACTGTCTGGCAATGTGGCCCTGCTGACCGCAAGAGAAACATCCTGTTCCCCTACCAAAACCTCCAGCACCTACAGGAACATTTGACTGTTGAAAACTTCCTCTACTTGCTACAGATTGTGTGCTCTGCGCTGGTTGACTGACACAGTCACGTTTAACTCTCTGCCAACTTCGGTCCTTTCTGGAATGAAATCTACTACCCTGCTGATATTGAGAGTTTCTTGATTTCGTCTGGGAAAACTGTTGTTGCTGCTGTCCACTCTTAGAAGGTACATGTTGACTCCTTGAGTTACCTGCTGCATGAGACTGACCACCTCAGAAACCTGAACCTGCTCGAGATGAGCTACCAATCTGTACACCTGTATGACCCCCTAGGGCCATGGTCAAGTTCTCTTCCACCAGTTGAGCCTTCTCAACTACTACCTCCATGGTCTTCAGCTTGAAAACATGAACTCCTCCACTGATGCATGCATTCAGACCTCTAATAAAATGCTAGACTAACATGGCCTCATCGTTTCCAATGCCTGCATACTGCTTGAGTTCATAAAACTTGCACTCATACTATTCCACTGTCATGGCCATCTATCTCAACCCATGGAACTCATCCGCTCATCGTTGCCTCTAGTGGTCAGATAAAAATCGAGCTCTGAACCTTTCCAGAAATAGTTCCCATGAAATTGTCGCAATATCTAAATGCAACTTTTGTTCCTCAAGATGCCACCATGTAGAGGTGAATCCTCTAAGATGCATGATGGCGCATCTTGCCTTAGTGTTGCTACCATATGGATGCATAGCAAAACATCTCTCCAAATCAATTAGCCATGTCTCTGCTTCCAAACCGCTACCGGAGCCATCGAATGTAGGAGGACGGGCTCTCATCAGGTCTGTCATGTGGCCCGTAAGAATAGCTTCTTGTTCAGCTATGATTTCTCTCCTTCTAGGAGATCGTTCCCTTTCTCTCTCTTCTGGTTGTTCCACCTCCTGCCTAGGACCAAGACGAGCAAGCACCTCCTCTAGGAGCTGGCGTAGTTGAGCACCCTCGGGCTGATCCTGATTCTCTTGATTCTCACTTCCACCTTCTTGTGTACTCCCATGAGGGGAACTAGGAGGAGGGCTATTATCAACACCTCTCCCACGACCCCTACCTCGTCCACGTCCTCGGCTTCGTACCCTTGGCATCTTCCTGGACAACACATCCAAGAACAACTTCAGGTTGCTTGGCGAGGACTAAGAATGAATATGTTCTTCAAAGTTTAAGCAACTAGCATAGCTTAATGGGCTAATTAAAAAAAACAAGAGTACCCAGTGTTAGAAACTTGGCTCTGATACCAGATGTAATGCCCGCCTTGAACACCTTAAAGAAATACACAATTATGCTATATGAAACAGCGAATTTTTTTTTTAAAAATGATTAAGTAATGATAACATAACTAATTACGACATATTCTGTAAGGATTCAAGGCTGCATCACTTAACAAACTAGCTAACATAATTTAACATACATCAGTAACTGATCCAAATCCATGCTCAATTAAATAACTTATTCACATTCATTGCATATCATCAAATAACGGAATCTACATGCTTAAATACATAACTGAAATGCGTTCATAAAAGTACATCATGACATCATTACATTGCCATTTTTTAGTCTACATCAAAATTACATACATAAAGAATGTTCTATTACACAAATCAGGTACAAGATTATACACATACATCTTCATCAACTGGGACGAGTACAATTGTCTGAAAACTAGAATAAATCTCTTCTGCACATGAACTTCGACAAGAATAACCAATGGATAAAATAGCTCTTCCACCCAACCATGTGGAACCCTAAGGTCCACCCCACGAGCTAGGAGTTAACATGAGGTCCCAAACAATGAGAGTCAGGTAGACAAAAGACAAACAAGAACAAAGGATGACCAAATGCCAATACAACACATGGCAATAACAATACAACACAACTTAACATCCAGAGGTGACACAAAACAAATGAGGAGAGACCGAACAAGGGATGCTAGGTTGTAGTAGGGAGAGTGTCATCGTACGGTCCTAGCATGGGTTATCCTTACTACCTCTCACTAGGCGCCGGCCCCCATCTATGGTTATCCTGACAGCCTCTCACTAGGCGTCGGCCCCATAGGGTGACACATGCGGAATCGACCATCCTTTCATGAGGACAAGGAAGTCAATCATGCCAACCAGGCCTTCTCTACCCATCCTTAGTCTAAACAAGCACTACAGGTCATGGGAGAGGAATCCATTAATCTTATTAATGTGAAATCTACCCTTAACCCTCTAGTTTATTTTAGGTTATCACTTGATTAATCTACTTCCAATGGGTTATCCTGACTGCCACTTCGGGCGCCGGCCCCACGTTGAAAGCCACTCTCCTTCCTAACACCTAGTAACCTTAACATCATACAAGACTTTATAACAATACTCATACATGTTCACTGCAAGGCATAAACACTCTTGCATCACAATATAATCACAACACCAATTGTTATCCAACGCTTTCAACATTACAATACTTTACACTTTTATAGATTTCAGGTCTCTCCATACGACAAAACGGTACAAAAAGATCACAAGTGGTTTAATGTCCCCACCAGAAAATATTACTTTCAATACACATAAACAACTTGACATTATCTCAATATACTTCATACTATGTTTGATCCACATAATCGTTATTACATCGTAATTACAAAAACAACTATACACAAGTTACAAATACTCAACTATGACAACTTAGCCTCTGGAATTCGAGCTTGACCACTCTCAATTCGACTCATTACAACAACAGAAATACTTAACTCATACAGTTTAATATAGTTCTAGAGTTAACACTACAATTTCTTCTCTGTTCAATGTAAACAACTTCTGTAATAAAATCAACCTTAGATTACATTCTCTACTATTACTATTTATTATATCCTACTGTCTTGTAAGAGAATCGTAATTGATCCTATTTGAATGGAACGTGAATAGCTCGTATAGGTTGTCAATGAGGAGTAAAATGGCTATTGACTGATTTATCATTGAAATGGATGACAGTTGATTAGTCTAACAACTTCCTCAACTTGCAAATCTAATAAGATTGACGGTATCCAATGATCACAAGAGTAACGTAGGCAATAGGTTTGATGGCTAAGTTTTTTTTTACGGTATCCAAGGACGTTCTTTGAGATCCCCGCATCTTGTTCATGCTTCTAACTATTGTGCTGATCTCCCAAACATGTAAAGTGTAATTACAAGTTCAGAAATTACTTCCCCTCAGGTTTAATTTCTGACAGAAATGGATAAATAACAAACATCTTAGTAAATCGCTGATTGCTTTTGCTGCACCGGCCTTCAGAGGAAGTGCCATCTCCATCAGTGAGATATCAGTAAGACGGTATCAGTTATGTGGACTGTATTGCAGTCTGTTTAACTAATGTGAAAGTATGATCTGTAGGAAAGAACCTCTCAAAAGTGTGCCCAGGTAAAACAGCGATCCTTAGTAAAAGAATGATTACAAGGTATATACGAAATGGAATTGTTGCAAGGGACTCAAGAACTCTCCATAATGCACACTATGGTTGTCATCTACGTTCTTACAGAAGACTAATAGAGATGTAATCGTCTAATAACCCGATCAATGAATAACTAGTGAACTGGAGAATGTTTGTGATGTGATAAAAGAAGATAAGGATTTTGCCAACACAGCAATCTTATTTCAACTCAGTAAGAAAACTGCATTTTTTAGTTTACTGGAAAAGCTTTCAACCTGCAAGAAGAACTATGTCGATGATTTTTCCATCACACTGTCACTGCCGAGTCTGTTATCAAATTTCTGATATATTCAGGTGTTGAGGATTGACCAAAAATGAGATAGTAAGCTATCAGAAATAGACAGTTACTCAAATTACATTTGGAACCATTACTACATTACACCAACAGTTGGTTATTATTTGTGCATTGTTGACCATCTTGCCCTCGCTGGTTATCTTGAGGACACCCCAACCTTTTTCCAGCAGTGCGCCAGTCAGAACAAGGGCGCTCTACAGATTTAAATCGACTACCTTTTGATTTTAATGTTTAGCACATAGGAAACCTCAGCCCGATGTGCTAGGAGAGTAGTAGTAGTTGATGCCTGACAAAATAGACTAGCACTTAGCCAATGAGTTTGTTGAAGACAAGGGCGATCCACCCAGGATGATAATAATCACTCTATCTGATGGTAATCAACTATTTGTAGGCTAGCATGATTTCGATCACCCTAGCTATGGAGTGGACTGGTCAGAGGAACATCGTATAATACTAGATAAATGGCGAATGAAAAGGATTTGAAACTTTCATTTAAAACAAATGATAATAAGGTAGCAAACTACCTAAAAACAATACCTCCCTTTCACGCCCTAGCATTACAATGTTACCAATCCACTAATAATTAATACCCAACGCAACAAAACAAAATAAATAGAGTGTCGTCTCACAACACTGGATGAAAGGCGAAATGACAAGGCTTCAGAAATTTTCAATCAAAGCGAATAAAATGGCAGCGAACCACCTAAAACAACACCTCCCTATTACGCCCTAGAATTACCACTTACAGTGATACATAATATTATCCTTCCACCAGTAGATAATACCAAAGGAAACAAAAAAAAGATAAATAACATCTCAGGCAAAATTCGTTAACCAGATCTTATTGAACAAATAGAACTTTAAATTGCAGACGTAAACCTATAGACAGTGGCTGTCAGACAACCCTATCCTATGCGTTAAATTTGCACTACTCCTCACTAGTCCCACATCTGACATATGATGGTATCGCCTATTTATTTCTGCTTTACACTTGCATTACAGGTACGAACCTCATGACTAACCTCCGTAAGATATTTGCTCAGCCCAAATGGCTAGGATTACAATGGAATGAGTGCAGGTTATGTAACTAGAACCAAAGGAAACTTCAATAATTGAATAAGGCAGAATTTTGTGGCATCTAGCAATATCAGAGGTCTGTCGCCTCCCTAACAGCATTTGCACACCTATACCAATAGCGCCTCCTCTAATAGTGGGAGCAGAGGCTAGAGGAGAGTGTCCTATCATGGTCGAAGGGGAGACGTTCTCAGAGGACAAGAAAATAAAATGGCGAAGGATTACTGTAGAAACATCTGCCTTAAAGCTATCATTTCTTATACTTGCTCTCTATCGAGGAACAAAACTAGGGTTTGATGACAAATCAAAGATGTCTTTTTTTTAGATTCAATGATGACATAAAAATGGAGATCTAATAGATCTTAAGGAGGTGTCATTTTACATCTACAAACCCTACCAATATTACACCGGTCTGAGAGTGCATACAGATTGAATTGCCGAAATGCATCCACCATGAAATGAAGAAGACTATCAAAATGAATTATTGCAGGGATGATTGAATGATTCGGCAAAACAGTGGGAGGAAGACAATTGAATAACGGAATCCTTGAGCAGAAAGGAAGAATTTAAAACCCTAAGAGAAGATGTTGTTTAAACACAGAGAGAATAGTCTACAGACATGAGCTTTAATGGCACAACACAGAATACAAACTGATTTCAGATCAAACTATTTGGAATCAAACTATTTCGAATCAAATAAACAACAACAGCATTTGCAGATTTGGAATGAAGTTCAGAGATACGGCATTCGACGGAACCTAGCTACGATATCAAATCGTCGAGTTTGCTTTAATTGCTGCCGTTCCAAGCTGCTTATTCCAGCCTTCTCCTCTTTTCCTTCACCTGTAATGTTCTCCTCTTTGCCTCTACAAGATTTTCTTTTATAACACAGTCTCTCTCATCTACCAAGGAGCTTGGCACGTGATCCCGTGCATCTCCCCCCTCAAGCTATATTTTATTTTCTTTAATGATCCCAAAAATGTTATTTATTTATTTTATTTAATTTTATTTTTTTTAAATGTAAACACATAATTCCCGACAACATTTAATTTCTTTATAGCCGACCGACTATATTGTTATTAATAAAATTGTACTATTTCATCAATCTATAATTTTGTAACTATATTTTAATTTATTTTATTAATCAAGTTGTAAATCACAATTTACAACTTGATTACAACTATTTTATTTATTTAAATATTTATTATAAATAATATTATATTGAACAATACAAAATTTCTTACAACTTTATTTAACAACTACACTTCTAATAAAATAATAATTTATTTATAACGATAATCGACAACTAATGACATTATGCTCATTTATCAACATTTATATTCTTTCATATAATGATTCTAATTAAAGCACAACACTACCATACACACTTAGACACCTTCGAACATAATTAGACTCCAAGGTACAGTATTACCTGACACCAAGACATGATCAAATGACAACCAATAACCACAAGGGTAAACTGACGACCAGATAACACTGACTAGGGACCTCACGTTAACTCCAATCAACTAATCCATTGGCGAAGGCACGCTCAGACCTGGTAATCAGGTGGAGTCGATGCCTAGTACCTGCATCCTGTAGCAACGCACGGTTAACCGTAACAAGATATATATATACATCACATGCAGTCCTATGGTGAATGGAAATTGCAGTGGGGTAGGGTACTCGAGAGTGAGTAATACGACACTGTTCCATTCACGTTTATGAATAACAATCAACTATATTGAACAAGGTATCTGATTACTAATCAACAACATAGAACGATCAACTATCTTCCAATCCAATATAGTGAATAACATCAAAGCATCTATAACATCCAGTTCATTTATCAAATTGTAAAGCATAAAATAACATAATCCAACATCAACATCTGTTATCATAACAATTAGGTTCATACTAAAATAGCAGAATAACTAGAAATCCATCATCAAATGATCTAAAATACTATCATAATGTCTAGTACTACTAAGCAAACATCTGTCCGATCGACGACCAGTTGAGGGGCACTACATGTAGAGAAACTTGGATTTTGTGTGATTGGATTACCAATTATGCTCAATTATACTTAAAACCCTAATTATGCAAATACGGAAGCAAATAGACAAATCCTAGAAAATGGTGCTACAGAAAGATGTAAAATAATAGATAAATGTATACTAGTTTCTAAAGTTTAGGAAGCAGAATAGTCAAGGACTAATGAGTGAGTGCCCAAGTCCAATTTCTTGATTTTTGTTAGGATTTAAGAACTCAATCTGCAACCTATTCCTACTGTCTCAAAGATTTCTTCGTTGTAGGATCCAGAGGACTAATGAGTGGGTGCCCGAGTCTAGGTCCCTATTTTCAGCACTAATCTACATTCTGACACTCTGCAACCCTTCTTTACAACTCCACTTTTCCTACTTCTTCAACTTGTAACTTGCAATCATGGGAAAATGGGGAAGGGGTTATGGTGTTTAGAGGCTTGCCTTAGTCAAGCCCTGGAGAGACATTCAAGTCTTCTAAACACCATTGTTAGAGAGAGTGCGTGCCCTTGTGAGATAGAGGCAAAAACAAAATGATAAATGCTTGAAAACACAAACGATATCATCTTGTAGTGAATATCTCATGGAAGGAAGAAAATCTGCAAATACAAACACATAAACAATATCTGCTCTTCCACACAATGAATGCCTTGAATCACCTTAAGAATGTCAAAAGATCACAATTGCTAGCTAGTAATCATCTAGTTTACAAATGAATTCCTAAACATGCTTATATGTTTAACTACAAACATTCATCCCAAGAATTTCATAATTCAAACTTACCATGTTGGCCTAGGGACCAAATAACAGTCATAAACGGACACTTAAAATTTGGGCCTAACCCAAAATAGAGTAGGACTAGGGTGTGGACACCCAAGTCCTCACCCTATTTTGGATAGGGCTTAGCTCAAGGGATCCCCCTAGGTCTGATTCATCATGAAACTTAGGGTTCATTTCATCAGGATGCTAAAATATGATGCAAGATGTCCTAAATGTAGATCAAAGACTCGGGAGCTAAACCTTTAGAGGGAAAAGCCCCCAAGGGGACATTTTCAAACATTAAATGTACTTTGGTTTGCATTCTATCGCAGTTGCATTTTAGACCTTGCAGAGATGGACATAGCATCTAGACATGATCATCTACAACATATCAGAATTTTAGAGCATTTGGATCAGTTACTGGAAAGATATCGCTACAAAAAGATCAACTATTTTCTTAAAATAGAGCATCCTCACAGTCTCAGATAATCAGTTGATGGAGAAAACCTGTAGAGCACTTCTCAACTTGTGGAGAGTAATGACACATCATTTAGTGATCTATGGTTCATAGTTGAACTTCCCCGAGATC